>CM052702.1:65633513-65651917 GCA_028551405.1 Uromys caudimaculatus | reverse complement strand
GGCGGGTTGGGGAGGGGATGGAGGGTATACAAAGAGGAGACTCAGAAAAGGGGAAACATTGGAAATGTATATAAAGTATCAAAAATAAAAAAGGAGGAAAAAAAAAAAAGAATTAGTAATGGGGAGGAATCTTGTGAATGCATTTAGTATGGTGAAGCTTTTGCACACCTCTTTAGCCTTCATTATTATGAAACTATTCATAATGGAGAGAAATTTTATGAATGTCAGGAATGTGGTAAAGCCTTTATGGTATGGGTTCTACTGAGGACCAACACAATTCAAACACTAGGACAATAAAAATGATAAGAATTTATTGTAATGAAGTCCCTACTGATCAATCAGGGCCACAAAAATATATGCAGAAGCTTAGCTTCAGTTCCCTATCCCAACCACCACACTAAGCCATAATGTTATATATGTTCCAAATGTGAAAACCACAAAGTCTTGTGTCAAGTTACACCTACCCTAATCACGATTTTTGTTCTGTTGTTTATGTCAACTGATACAGAATTTAGGTTTTATGGTCTAGCCTATCATAGCCATTTGTTCTTTTGTGGTTAGGAACAGGCATTATATTTTGAGGAATTAAACATGAATAAGAGAAATTATGGTTGGGGATAGTCATTATGATTTGGGGGCCAAAATTTGAATAACGAAAGCTGCCCAGATATTGTTAAGTACACAGATCCCCTATTACCAAGGACTTAAATTTAGTTTCAACTGATACTGATAATTGGAAGTCAGTAACAAAAAGCAGTTCTTAAGGCAAGTTGCCTTTGCTGGTTCCCAACATTTGTATATCACAGACATCTTTGATCATATAACAGAGCACATATTGAAGAGACATCTTACAAATGTAATCAATGTAATAAAACCTTTTCACAACAACAAAAAAAAAAAAAAAAAAGAAAGAAAAGCTCTTGGAAACTTTAACAACTAAATCAGGGAGGTGGTAGTCAAGAATCTTGCAAGATATTTGTTCAAAATATCAAGTAGGCTAATTGAAATATTTTTCTAATCATCATATTAAAATTTAATTAAAAAACGCTTTCTTTCCTCAACAAACTACCATTTTTCTTAATCTGTATTTTAGGTATATGTTTCCTTTTTCCACTATGTCCATGCATCTGCTCCATGAAGAGATAACTGTTTTGGCCCTTCAAAACATCCATATGACATTTCACTAATTTTCCATCTCTTTACTGTTTCTTTCCCCAGAGTGGCTGAGTTATTTAAATGACCTGATACTTGGTACAGCCAACAATAAGAGAGAATTATAATATAAAATTACCTCCTCCCAAAGAGCCATGCTGTAGGTAAACAGTAGCAAAATTACAGTTATGAAATAGCAACAAAATAATTTTATGGTTTGGGTCCACAACATGAGGAACTATATTTGGATTCAGCATTTTGAATGTTGAGAACCACTAATCTAAAGTGGAGAAACATGGATGGAAGGTCCCAGGGAGATGAAAATGAGTACACAAAAGAAGGATATTATCTCTTCAAAACTGATACCAATGTCTAAGCCCTAGTGTGGTGTTGAAAGGAGGAGATGCTTTGAGGAGATTATGAAATGACCGGGGATTGGATTTGGTGAATGCAATCAGTGGCCTTACAGAATTCCAGGAACTTATTTTTCTCCTCTGGTATATGGAAATGACATCAGAGGAAAACATAACAGACACCCAATCTGCTAATGCCTTGATGTTAAACATTCTACCTTGTGGTTTGTGAGAAATTAGTTTCTATTGCTCAAGGGTTATTCAGTATAATGCTTCTTATACTAATAATGCAAAGAGGAGACTGAAAGAGCAACACTGGCTATTTTCCCTCCAAGTATCAAAATTTCAGATTCTTTACTGGATACTAAATCATATCATTTGATATCTCCTCTGTTCTGAGCTTTCCTGTTACTCTTTACCATTAAATGTTTACTTATCCATCATTGGATTATATACCTATAAAGAAAAGGAGAATGGAGAAGAACAACTTAAAAAGTTTTACAAGGCACAGCAGAAATGTATAAACTATGCAAAGGTTATTTGGGGGTATTTATTCAGTTGTGTAATGTTTGTCAATAAAAACAATTAGAACCATACCCGGTTGAGATACAGCTCTGTGCTACTGAATGTATATGAGGGACAGAAGGAAGAGGTCAGAAGCTGTCAGATAAATGACCAATCAGGAGAACAAGACTCCTAGCCATGTACAGAGAAATTTGAGGTGACTTATAATTTTGGCAGGAATTTCTGGCAGGGAGTTGAGAGATATCCCTAGCTCTCTGAGTGTCCACAAAGGAAGTTCCAACTACTTTGAATGGCCTAAGATTTGATATAAGAATTTTAATTCCAATTTAGGCTTTTATCAATGATAAAATTGAGACAATTAATTTCCCATTCCAAATCTTTGTTTCTATAATTTGTAAAATAAGAGTGTGTACATTGCCTTGCTGTAGTTCTACCGAGGAGAGAAGAGGCAGTGCACATCAAACACCTTAATATAATGCCAGACATAGTATAAATGTTTAAGAGTAACCGTCAGTGCTATAACAAAACCAAGTAAGAACTAAGAGAAAAGGGGACCACAGACAATCCTATGTATGCACACTGATGGGTCGAGGGATTCAGATCACTTTCTTCTCCTAAATGTTTGATATAGTTTTCATTGCCTAACTGATAACAATTTGAAAAATTATAGGCTCCTTTTGATTATTTTCTGTTGTTCTAGGATGTTGTTTCATATAGGTCTTGCTTTGTAAACCAGGCTGTCCTTGAATTTATGATTCTACTATCTCAGCCTTTTGAGAACTGGAATAAAAAGGATGTATCATTATGTCTATCTAAAAGTTCCTGGCATCAGCTCTCAAACAACATGGAGATTGGGAACAGCTTCAGTGATTCTGTGTTGAGAACCTACTTTCCCTTTTATTTCATATTATCTGAGCCCATAATGTTGTCTCTGATCTTTGCTATAGCAACCAGCCAACGTCACATGTAGCCTAGCAGAACCTAATCTCAGCTGCTTGCATATTTCTTTCCTTTAGTCCTAAACCCTATCTTCTGTAATTATTAATTCCCTGCAGGAATCTGTCCACCTTTTCTGGATGTTGTACAAACTGAGGGACCCCTTCAATCCCTGTAGTTTCTCTTTCTTTCTTGATTCAGTTTTCAAAACCACTACTCACATCCTATATCAAAAGATTGAAAATGAACTACTTCCATAAAAAACCATTCCATCAGACTGATTTTTCAAGATGTAATGTAATGTAGAGTACCAAAAATTATACAATGTCAGTACTAAACCATCAAAGAAAATATAGTGGATTTTCACATTTTATACTTGCTTATGGAAAAACAGTTACTGATTTCTTCAGAGTTATGCACATATGCAGCATGTGTGAAGAACTGTGGAGGTCGGAGGAAAAAAAAAGACTGAAAAGGAAAGAAATTGCCTGGTTGATGGCAGCAAAGAGCAAGCCATTAAACCATCTTAGCACAGTGGGGATGACATGTATTGAATCTGCCCTGTCAGCACAGCACAGTGCAGTACCCACCCTGATAAATACCAGGTTGCATTGCTGACACTTGATAAAGGTTCCATGCAGTGGCAGGGCAGTAGCCAAGAACAGGCTGATGGTGCTGATCCTTGTCTGCAGCCTCATCCTGCGTATCAGTAGCAAAATGAATATTTGTGGGATAAAGAACAAATTGGGGAGGTAAACCTCTGTATTTCCATTATGAATGCACACATATATGGCTTTTCCACTTACATTTACATAGCGAATTGTGTAGGAGAGCATTTCTCCTTTTCTTATTTACTTATTTGTGTCTGCCCATTAAACAATGATTTAGGTATAAATGCCAATCCTTTAATTACTGTAAATATCAGTACATGTATGTATAGATATACATGTAGAGTATCATATGTATACATACATATATGTATGTACATGCATGTTGCATGCACAATACAATATACAACACATAGATATGCAGCATACAGATATATTATATACACATTCTAATTATAGTCACTCAAGTATTTGAAAATGGTATTGGATCTCATCCTTTCATTTTAATATTTCTTCACTGTCTTACATCAAGGTTTGTGGTGCAGCAGTTCCAACACACATTGCACACATGCTACTTTTACTCCAATATCTCTCTGTCACACAATTTTTGTGCCATTTTCTGACTATAGTATGATTTGTGTTTGTGTGTGAATGTGTGCATGAGTTTGTGGTGTGTGTGTGTGTGTGTGTGTGTGTGTGTGTGTGTGTGTGTGTGTTTAGGGATCATATGTTGAGATTAGGTTTCTTCTTGAAATGTTCTTCACCTCAATTTTTGAGAGATCCTTTTACTGAATCAGAAGTTCACTAACTTGGCTAGGCTAGCTGGAGAGCAAGCTCCAGGCATAGGAGTGTTTCCACTCCCCCCAGTGTTGAATACCAGGCTCAATGCTCCACTCAAGGTTTATTTATTATCTGTCTATCTATCTATCTATCTATCTATCTATCTATCTATCTATCTATCTACCTACCTATTTGCCATATATATATATGTACAGGGAATCTAAATGTATGTGTCTTGCACGGTAGGTATTTTACAAAATGACCCTACTCTTCCTAGCTTCTTATGTTGTGTTTTTGTCAAATGAGTACAATATTTAAAATAAGTTGTTGAAATCATTTATTTTAATCACCCAAAGAACAGAAAAATATAAACAAATAACTCACTAAGTATTGGGGACAGACACTGCTATTTGTTAAAGCTGAAGACAATTTTTGCATTTAGAATGATTGTTATGATCAATACTCGTGTTTATGTTTAACCCTTACTTCTAGACTGTCAGCAAACTGAGTTACTCAGCTTACTTGTTAGAGCAGGCATTAATTCAATTGGTTCTAATATTTCTCAGAATTATGCTGCTCAAATGTTCCAATGTTATAGAAAGCTGTGTTTTTCTCATGAAATGAAAGGTTTACAAAGCTGAATTAAATATTTTTTATTATAATTTTTTTCTTACGTTCTACCTATATTGAGAAATGTAAGCCATAACGTTGTCCTCCATGATATTTTATCACTCTTAATAAACTTTTGTTTACATGGAAAATATTTTTCATTTATGATAATGACAAGAATAGAGCAACACCTGTATCTTTTGACATTGAACCTAGCCTATTTGAATAGCAGCCAAGACCTTTGTGATGAGATTACTAGTTTATTGTTCAAATATATATATACATATATATATATATATATATATATATATATATATATATATATATATATATATATATATATATATATATTTAAACTGAGAATGCAAATATTTTTTTCTGAATACTTACAGCAAATATTATGAATACATATTAGCAAAGGAATTATGTACCTTTACTTCATGCTTATTTGACTGAGATTAGCAGAGTTAACATCAATAAACTAAGTCCTTAAACTCCTAGTCCTTAAACATATTCCTTTGGAGTGTTTAGAAGATATATGCATGCCTTATATAATTGACCAGCATTTTTCATTTTTTTTAATGCTGTTTGATTCATGGTCTTATGTATTACAGGCTACCCTAAAGTTTTTATAAAGCCTTGCTTGGTCACATGAAAGACTCTAAAATGTCTGGAAACTTTAAGAGATATCAGACATGGGACAATAGAAAGTACTTACAAAATACATACAGCATGCCAACACTCAGGGGGACTCTATACTGCATCTCACTGAATCTTTCAATGAGCTAGACAATATCAGCACTTGCTTAAAGGTAAAAAATAATTAAGGGTTTAGAATGCCTACATCCAATCACATGTTAAGACTCTGACAAAAGTCCATGATTTCTGATTCTTAGACTTTTGCTCTAGAAATCAGGTTATGGAGACACTGTTATACAGCTGCACAAAATCTACAACTGGGTAATACTTTTGTCAAAACTCTCAAAAAAGGTCAATAATGGTGTAAGTTTGAGTAAAACTGTTGGCTACTTGACTAGCAGACTTTTTTGAACAAGAGTCCATATAGCCTATGGGCTTCCAAACTAGAATAGCTGAGAAAGTTATAGCTTGAAGCCACTGCTCATATTCACATACTTAATGATGCTTAAAATTCAAAGCAAAAGCCGGGCAATGGTGGTGCACGCCTTTAATCCTAGCACTAGGGAGGCAGAGACAGGCGAATTTCTGAGTTCGAGGCCAGCCTGGTCTACAGAGTGAGTTCCATGACAGCCAGGGCTACACAGAGAAACCCTGTCTCAAAAAACCAAAAAACCAAAAAACCAAAAAAAAAAAAAAAAAAAAAAAAAAAAAAAAAAAAAAAAAAAAAAAAAAAAAAAAAAAAAAAAAAAAAAAAAAAAAAAAAAAAATTCAGAGCAAGGAGTTTTATAATGTAGTGTTTTACTAATTTTTCCTCAACAATATTGGACATACATATAAATCGCAAGCCTAATTTGCACCCTTCAAAAAATCAGTTATCACTGGATTATTCTGACCATTGACACACTCAGTCCCTAAGTTATGTTTGCTAAGTAGGACACAAAGAATATGGGCCAGACATTTGCATTGATAGAATGATAAAGACAATATGAATACTACCTTAAAATCAATCAATAAATAAGATGATGTTTAAAAGCACAGATAATGGGGGGAAATAATGAGATTAGGTTTATAATAGAGATAATAGCATTGATGGACTTTTAGACTGCTTTGTGATTTATCATGCATTATCTCATTTAATCTTTCATGCAGATGTGTGTCTTTCCCACACTCTCTCTATTTATCCCAACTAACTTTATCTGCATATGAGATGGATATTTTCCAGGTTAAGAGATGGATTTTTCCAGGCTAGGAGCTCATTCCCTTAAGGACTGGCACCTTTCTGTTACTTGACTACCCCTAATGAGACTTCCAGCGTTATTCTCAATCTGTAGCCAGAGCCTATTTAAAATATCAGGGAGCCAGTAATATTGGAGAACTTCTAACAAATGAGGGGTACTATATATGGAGTAGTACCCAACTTTTCATGCATTTGGTTGGACAGAACTGCTAATGAATTAACAAATTCCTTCTTTCTTTTTTCTCACTTCTTAGCTCATTCTCTTGATTCTTTCCGGAAATGCTTCATGATACTGTCTCCCAAAGATGATACCTGTTGACAAAACCCAGTCTTAGCATTTGTTTTTGTGAAACAAAGGTGGATTTAGTAAAGGATCATACAATGAGGGAAGACAGGAACAAAAGCCCAAATTCAGCATTTTATTAGCATTCTGGTGTCACCTAACTACTGCAATAATGTCGTTATTTTCTTCTGGTAGACAAAGCCCTTGTAAATTAATTGCTTCTTAACTATCTAAACTTCTCAACACAGTTTAGCTAGGAACAATGTGTCCAACATTTAAACACTACAAACTAATATATTTCAACTTCATCACATGGGTTATAGTTATCAGCTTACCCATGAAACAATATTCCTTTTCTTATGGATAATCAATGAAACACTTCTGAAAATCATCCACCACTGCTGGCTATGAGGGTGATTCAAAAGTAAACTCAAGATTCATCAGAAATTCTAATCATGAATGCCAGTCAAAAAGAGTTATAGACTCTAGTGTGAATTTATCACAGTCCTTTTTAACTCATTGAGATGGTTTTGGCAAGATATGATGGATTTTGACAAAGGTATATATTACCATAAACTTAACCAGAGAAAATCTTTTAGTCACAAAACTGTAAATATGTTTACACTATGATTTACACAAAATATTGATAATCAATTACATTTCTAAGGATTGTATCACCTATAAAACAACCTATACCCAATTTCTATTTTAATGTCTTGAGAGTTAAGGAAGTTTATCTCTCAGAGATAAATTGCAGATAAATGACTTGATATAGTGTATGTTAATACCCACAGTCATCTATAGAATACAGTAACATTTACCAAAAAATAGTATGAGTATGGAGGACAATTTGAGTGAGACAGTTCTGCTTATGTGCTCGATCTTTGGAAATACATTTTTTTTTTTGTAAGAACATCAGCATTCATGCATTCTTCTCAAGTTGCAAATGCATTTCCTCCCACACAATATATACAATCATTTCTTGAGTTGTAAAAAGCATCCCTTTAGCTACTTATGGTCCCTTTGGGACCTCCTTTTTTAAAATATCCATCTTGAAATGTCAGTTCCAGTCTATATCTCTATCTAAACTATTAAAACACAGTCATTATTGTAAGTTGACTTGGCAGTTCTTGAACTCCTGTAATTTGGCTTAGTTATATTGTGATTGTAGCAATATCATTTACAGTAAAAGATCCATAAACTTAAACCTACTCAATTTGGGCTACTACCAGCACAGTTTTAGAACACCTTCTCTTGTAGTGAGACTCACTTCATCAATTATTTTACTAAACTAATGCAACATAAAACTTAATGACCCAATGACCTAACCATATTTCTGGGGTTTTTTGGTATTCCCAGTCCCTAGTGACTTACATTATGTGGCTATTACATTAACTTTCTTACTCTTTTATCCCTTCATTGGATTCATACGCCAATGCACAAAGTGTGGTGATATGTAGTTCTCAGTCAAGTTTGTTCTGCCCGTCAGCAGCTCAGCATTACAGGAAATAAACAGATATGCAGGTGCGCTGCTCTTTATACTTGGAGAAATACGTTTCAGATGGATCCCTGCTGATGTTGTATGGCCTTTCCGTATTTGATGATCGTAAGCAGCCTTCAATACACCTATATGTCTAGTTAGGTGGCTTTTATATTTTTTCAATCCCCCAAGCTGTCCATCGCTATCTTCACATTCAGCTACTGCATGGTGCAGCTGAGAACATGTAAATAGATAGGAAAACTCCATACACAAATTTTGGGAGTTGACTTTATTTTCACTACAAAACATTAGTCATAGAAACTTCATCTAGATTGTAGGTGTCATCTCTTCTCACTTCTTTAACTTATTCATCTAGAAACAAGATTCCCCTCTTTCATGCGATTGTAAACTTCTCACATCCTTGGGGCCAGCTCACTAACAACTCTTGCTGTTAGGGTTAGCTCTATCCTGCTGACCAGGCAAAGTACTGGGACCACTTTCTTAAGTGTTGCAGCCAATATAGCCAGTACTCCCACAGAGACAGACATTTCTATTACAAACTTGCCTGCATTTATTTTCCCCAATTTTTCTTTCATATTTCTTTTAAACATACTTAATCAATAGTTCCCCCAATAACATCACAAAAATTATTCTTGTTAATATCAGTAACTATTCATTGTAAAGTCATGTTGTCAATACTCAAAATCAAGAGGAACTATATTTTGATATATATTATCTGCCAACAGTATGCATTTCATTTCATCTTCCTGTCCAATTTTGGCCTTCAGGACCAAATTATTCATGGATTCTCTCTCCACGATGTTGCTCATTTTCTTTCTTTTTTTCTTTCTTTCTTTCTTTCTTTCTTTCTTTCTTTCTTTCTTTCTTTCTTTCTTTCTTTCTTTCTTTCTTTCTTTCTTTTAAATTTTTTGATAATTTATTTACAATTCCAGTATTTCCCCCTTTCCAGGTCTCCTCTTTGGAAACCCCCTATCCCCTCCCCCTCCCCCACTTCTATGGGGGTATTCCCCCTCCCACCCACCTGCCTACCCACTCCCATATTCCAACATTGACATTCCCCTTTACTGGGGCCTCTAACACCCTCAGGCCCAAGGGCCTCTCCTCCTCCTGATGGCCAATAAGGCCCTCCGCTGCCACATATGTGGTCCAAACCATGGGTCCCTCCTCCATGTGTATTCTTTGGTTGGTGGTCCAGCCTCCAGGAAGACCGGGGGGGGGGGGTCAGGCTAGTTGACACTGCTGCTTCCTCCATGGGGCTGCAAACTCCTTCAACTCCTTCAGCTCCTTCAGTCCCTTCTCCAACTCCTCCATCTGGAATCTCACTCTCAGTCCAGCAGTTACTGTAAAGTGAAACTTGGGTATTCCGAACTTTTGGGCTAATATCCACTTCGTAAGTACATACCATGTTCGTTCTTTTGTGACTGAGTTACCTCGCTCAGAATGATATTTTCAAGTTCCATCCATTTGCCTGCGAATTTCATGAAGTCGTTGTTTTTTAATAGCTGAATATTACTCTATTGTGTAAATGTACCACATTTTCTATATCCATTCCTCTGATGAGGGACATCTGGGTTGTTTCCAGCTTCTGGCTATTATAAATATGGCTGCTATGGATGTTGCTCATTTTCAATGTTTCTTAGCTTTATACCACAGGTGGACTAGTGTTCATTCTCCCATCTTCTCTATACACATTAAATTTGTGGAACATATATTTAATGTTATAACCTTGTGATGCATCTATATTGTGTCAGTTACCAAGTTAATATCACAAGTCAACACATATTTCTGAAATATATATATGTTTATTAAACTGATCATGTATTTTTATTTCCATGTCTACTAGATTTCTCAAGTTAATACAACTACGGGCCTACATACCCTCCTCTTCAAAATTAATTTTTCTGCTGTTTTCAAATTTTAATTAAGACAACTCTATTCTTCAAAGTTTCTAAGAACAAAAAAGTATTGATTATCAAAAAGACAATTTTAATGAAGGCACACATAAACATATTTTTAAGTGCAGCAAGAAAAATAAAACATTTTTTAAGAAAAAATCCCACTCTTACCCAAGTATTTTTTCTCCAGTGAAAACATTTTTCAAATCAAATAAAATACACACTTCTTTTGTAAACCAAATCTGAGAGAATTTAGTGCCAGCCAATTTAAACATGAAAACTAAAAGCAGTTCTCCTGCTGATGCAAAAATAATGCCATCTGGAAGTTTGAATCACCAAGAAGTGAGGACATGGGTAATGATACACACGTTGTAAATATAGACAGTACTTATTCCTTATATTTTAAACCTCCAAAAGTGTCTTGAATGCTTAAAATGAAGTGAAATCCAGAAATAAAGTAGGAATTATGTCATGTACACATACATGCATTGGCATGACCGTATGGATGCTAAGAGATATTTTAGGTCTAAAATTTTATCATAAAATTTTCTTTTATCATATGATAGAGTTGCATAAGTACAAACTTAAAAAGGTTTTAGAGTAAATACGTCAATCTCCTGGAAACCTATCAGAGAAAAAATATAAACAATTATTTCTAAATAGCTAGAACTAAACACTTGCAAAAAGTTCCAAGGGAATCAAAGTTCACAAAGAATTAAAGCAGAAGATATGGAAAAGAAGTCAAGAAGGAGAAAGGGAAGAAATAGGGAGGGAAGACACAGAGAGAGATAAATCCTGGGCAGCAATGTCATTAATTTATGTTAATTCCAAAATGGACTACCTACTCCTGTCAAATGATTGTAAACAAGGATGCATTTAGAGACTTTCAAAACTGAGCATTTAAATTATAATCATAAGCTATTTGCAAAAAGCAAACTTCTCAAAGGCACAGATAAGGTTGGAGTAAATGACAAAATATCAATATGCCAGAAAAAAATCTTATATCTATACTAGCAGATGGGCCTGCATTAATAACATATGAAATGGAACTGAAGTCTAGGAGGATCATCAAAAATGATGTTATTTTAGAATGAAAAGGTTCATTTTTTCAATGTGTGGACATTTTTAATGTACAAGAACCTAAGAACAAGATTTCAAATACCATGCCAAAAAAGTCTCAATTAAATCCTAACCTTAAAGATTTTTAGCACTCTTCTTACTAATTAATAGAAAAACTACAATCCAATAAGGATGTAGCAGAGATGAATATTACCTTATATCTTAATAGTTATTTCTAGGGGAAAAACCAGGAAAAGAGGGTTTGGAATATAACTTGCTGGCAGAACACTTGCTAGCAAAATTAATGCCTGAGGCTCAATCCTAAGTATTGCTTCCTATTCACAAATATATGCAACTGAAAAATGCATTTTTCTATATTATTAGAATATCAGATTAATGAATAGACTTTATTAACAACAAAATTAAAAATATTTGAGAAAGTCATCAAAATTCATGGAAAATTATCAATAAATGTAATACAAAGAAAATTTCTTTAGTAGATAGCAGTTCATATATAACATATCTAGATTTTAATCTATAATAATGTATTTAATGCCATTTTAAGATATGAAAAGTAACACATACAAAAACACACACACACACAAACACACATATACACACACATACACACACATTCTTTTTTTTTTAAATCGCTTCAGTTTATTTTCTCTAATGTACAATAACTAAATTACATTGTCAAACAAACATTAGGGAAAATGACACCCTACCTTTGCATTTCAGTGGTTCTGTCTAAATCCCACTTTGACACATCACTTCCATTTCCCCAAATAGTTCAAAAGGTTTATTACATTCATAACGTACTCTGTCACCAGTTGGATATTGAGCCTTGGACCTTGTTACTATAGTAGCATTTGACACATGTGGTGGATCCACACAGGAATCATCCAAAGAGCAACGTAAAGTATCATTACCTATTTGCTCATCTTGAGTATCCAATTATTGCGTAAGATTACAAATATATTTATGATTTGATGAATGGATAAAGAAAATTTGCTACATTTGTTTACACACAAAAAATGAAATCATGGATGTCACAGGTAAATTATGGAAAATAGGCAAAAATTCATCCTGAGTGAGGCAACTCAGACCCAGAAAGACATACATATATGTATTTGCTTATATGTAGATATTAGCTGTAAAGTCAATGAAAGCCAAGTTACAATCCATAGAACAGAGGATATGTATATTATAAGGAATTAGGGCAAGGTATTATCTCCTTAGGATGGCAAAATAGAGTAGATAGTTATGGATGTCAGGAAGGGGAGACAAAAAACAGAATACAGAGAGGAACAACAAAAGTTAAGTGTCATTTGAGGGATATTATAAATACCTAATACCATATACCTTCAGGAATCCCATAAAAATATTCACCTGAAAACTATACTATATATAACAGCATGCAAAGTACCTTCCTGTACCAAAGATGCTTGCTGTTAGGGGTGAAGGTTCTATGTAGGCACCAGTGCAACTTTGCTATGTGCAGTGAGTTGCATAGGTATTGTCTTTCACAATGTAGCCTTGCCTTCAGGTTGTGGGGTACAATCTACTGTCTTGTCGATAGCTTGACTGTGTTGTTTGGAAGTTCCATGTGACCCCTCCAGCACTCATTTAATTAGATGTAACCTAATTCGAGTATTAAAAGCTTCGTTGGTGACACTATTGGGGCTCTATCTCCTCACATTTTTGGTGATTCCATTTAGGTTCTCTTTATATATGTATATATTTTAGGAAGCTTGTATTGTATTAGATTTTTATAATATCACACACACATTCTTACCTCTTCCATTTTGCAGGTATGATAAGATGGAAGACAGCAAATGAAAGAGGTCAGAAAAGAAGGTAAAGCAGCATATTATTTTCACTGCGATGACACAGAGAACCTGGTAGAATTTACAGACCAGAAACACATACAATATAACAAACATGTGAAATTATCATTGTCACAGGGAACAGAACTAATGTGCAAAAATTATCTCCATCATATGAAATTTTAAAAATAAATTGTAAAATGTAGTTAACATTTGTACTGGCTAGGTTTGTGTGTCAACTTGACACAAGCTGAAGTTATCACAGAGAAAGGAGTTTCAGTTGAGAAAATGCCTCCATGAGATTCAGTGGTAAGGCATTTTCTCAATTAGTGATCAAGGGGGGAGGGCCCCTTGTGAGTGGTACCATCTGTGGGTGGTCTTGGGGTCTATAAGAAAGCAGGCTGAGCAAGCCAGGAGAAGCAAGCCAGTAAGTGACATCCCTCCATGTCCTCTGCATCAGCTCCTGCTCTTTGACCTGCTTGAGTTTCAGTCCTGACTTCCTTTTGTGTTGAACAGCAGCATGGAAGTGTAAGCCGAATAAACCCTTTCCTCCCCAACTTGCATCTTGGTCATGGTGTTCGTGCAGGAATAGAAACCCTGACTAAAATAAATTGGTACCAGCATAGTGGGGTATTCCTGTGACAACCTGACCTTGTTTTGGAGAGGACTGTGGAAGGACTTTGGAACTTTGGGCTAGAAGATCCATTCAGTGTTAAGAGCTTTGTGGGATGTTGTGTAGGAGCTTGGAAGATAATGTTGAGAACAGTGCAAAAGATGGAGGCCTGGCTTGTGAAATTTCAGAGGGAAGATTGAAGACTCTTATCAGGGCCATTACTAGTTTAAGATTCTGTGGTTTTGGTTAGCTGGGGCTGAAGAAATCAGCTGTGATTAACAAGATATCAGAACTACTAAAGCAAAACCATTGCATTGCTGGGACTACTGATGCTGGTTAGCTGGAGTTGGGAAATTGGCTGTGATTGGGAAGTGACCAGCATCAATGAGGTGACTTGTTCTGAGAGGTGTTTTCTGAGAACACAGAGGCTGCGTTCCAGAGATAGCCATGGTTCTACCTTGTGCCGTGGCTGGACTTGGTAATGTGTAAGAGTCACCCAGGTGGTACTGGTTTTGAAGGCATGAAGAAGTCATGAAGAGCAGCTGAGGCCTAGGCACTGTGAGAGGCCATGGAAGGCCATTGGTGAAGGTGCAGCCTCGGTTGCAATTCCAGGACTGAAGGGGTCATGCAAAGGAGTTGAGGCTCGGGCACTGTGAGAGGCCTCGGAGGGCCATTGGTGAAGGTGCAGCCTCAGTTCCATTGACAGCACAGGATTGAAGGGGTCATGCAGGGGAGATGAGGCTTGGCACCATGAAGAGAACCTATGAGAAGCTGTTTGCAAAGCTTATTTGCAGCAGAAGACAGCAGTGTTTTGGAGATGCCAGTACCATGAGATGACCACCAAGAACAGCAGCAGCAGTGGAGTACAGGCATGTGGAGCCGTGTGTGCTACAAAGGGCAGAGTTGGAGAAGTGACTCAAGCCCTTGGATGAATTCAGAAGATCGTAAGTAGATCCCAGACATTGGACGGTTGGAATTTGATTTTGCTTTTGATTGTGACTTTGCTCTGATATATATTCCCTCCTGAAGAAATAAGGTATTTTAGTGGAGCCCACAGTTAAGAGACTTTAAATTTTTAAAGACTTTGAATTTTAAGAGACTGGATGTTTAAAAGGGACCGAAATGTTAATATGTAAGAGTTTGTAAACACTGTGGGACTTGTAAAGTTATTTAGATCATGGGGATGAATAAGGAAGTAACGGTCGAGGCTTATTGGTGATGTGTTTGTGGTCAAGTTGACAAGGGGTCAATTATACTGGCTAGGTTTGTGTGTCAACTTGACACAAGCTGAAGTTATCACAGAGAAAGGAGTTTCAGTTGAGAAAATGCCTCCATGAGATCCAAAGGTAAGGCATTTTCTCAATTAGTGATCAAGGGGGGAGGGCTCCTTGTGAGTGGTACCATCTGTGGGTGGTCTTGGGGTCTATAAGAAAGCAGGCTGAGCAAGCCAGGAGAAGCAAGCCAGTAAGTGACATCCCTCCATGTCCTCTGCATCATCTCCTGCTCCTTGACCTGCTTAAGTTCCAATCCTGACTTCTTGTGATGAACAGCAGCATAGAAGTGTAAGCCGAATAAACCCTTTCCTCCCCAACTTGCATCTTGGTCATGATGTTTGTGCAGGAATAAAAACCCGATTAAGACAACATGAAACAATGACATTTGAAGCGCTAAAAATTTTGTGTATTTAAGTGAACATTTAAACAAATGCAAATGAATTTTATAGTGAATCACATTGCTATATAACATTTCGGAAAGAAACCAAGTAATGAGGAAATGAGAGACCTCCTTTGATTTCAAGGAATGAGTAAAGAATGTTAATTTCGCTTGGCTCAACAAATCGATCTATTTTTCCTTGTAGTCATTAGGAATCTTCCAGAAGAATCTTAGTAGAAATTAACAAACAGACTTATATACATACTGTCAATTTATTTTTGTGAAAAACAGTCAAGGAAATTTAGTTGGATATAATTTCTCTCAGCAGTAGATGTTTAAGAAATGGATCCTAATGTATTTTTAATATTTATTATATATGTATAAATAATCCTTCAATAATATATAAATTTATTTTAAAATTTGCCTATAAAGCTAACTGTAAGAAGATAAAATGTATGAAAATTTCAAGTGCAAACATAAGAAAAAACTGATGCTTCAAAAAATTATTCAATAAAGTGAATATAATTAATACCAATTGAATTTCATCAAAAATATTTTCATTTTTTTATAGATGGAGTAAATATATCAGAGGCAAAAACAAAGGCTTGGATAAAATATGGTATGTATATATTGTAAAGAACTGTATATAATGAGTATACATGCATTGATATAGTAAACCCAATTCTAATTTTAATGGATATATTATTTGAGCAGATATCAAATGATATGGCATGAGTAAAAAGCATAATGAAGGTCCTCAATTTGCCATCCAAAATTACAATTAAATCCATAATTGTGTTTATATCCAGTAGAAAGGATGACTAAAGAATAGCTTAGAAGGTTGTAAAACACCAATTATCAATGAGAATGTTGAACAACTAGAATAAGCACACACCACTGGTAAGGATTAAAAGCACAAGAGCTATTTTTGCAAGAAGGCTGGACTCTTTGGAAAAAGTAAACTACCCACCTAATTGCTATAACCCATCAATTACAGATCTATGGATGGAAATGAAAACATATAGCCACAAAACCCAATCATTTAATTTTTGAATAACGATGTTGTTTTAGTCAGGGTTTCTATTCCTGCACAAACATCATGACCAAGATGCCAGTTGGGGAGGAAAGGGTTTATTCAGCTTATACTTCCATGCTGCTATTGACCACAAAAGGAAGTCAGGACAGGGACTCAGGCAGATCAGGAAGCAGGAGCTGATGCAGAGGCCATGGAGGGATGTCATTTACTGGCTTGCTTGCTTCTCCTGACTTGCTCAGCCTGCTTTTTTTTTTTTTTTTTTTTTTATACTTTATTTACATTTCCAGTGTCTCCTTTTTGGAAACCCCTTATCCCTTACCCCTCCCCGCCTCTATGAGGGAATTCCACCTCCCACACACCAGCCCACCCATTCCCATATTCCCACCTTGACATTCCCCTTTACTGGGGCCTCTGACACCCTCAGGCCCAAGGGCCTCTCCTCTCTCCCTGATGGCCAACAAGGCCATCATCTGCCACATATGTGGTCCCAGCCATGGGTCCATAGATGTGTATTCTTTGGTTGGTGGTCCTAAGTCCAGGATGACGGGGGGGGGGGTTAGGTCCATTGATGCTGTTGCTCCATCCTTGGGGCTGCAAACTCCCTCAGCTCCTTCAGACCTTTCTCCAACTCCTCCATCTGGGACCTCAAGCTCAGTCCAGCAGTTTCTGTAAAGTGAAACTTGGGTATTCTGAACTTTAGGGCTAATATTCGTTTATCAGTGAGTACATACCATGTTCATTCTTTTGTGACTGAGTCACCTCCCTCAGGATGATATTTCCAAGTTCCATCCAATTGCCTGCAAATTTCATTAAGTCATTGTTTTTAATAGCTGAGTAGTACTCCATTGTGTAGATGTACCACATTTTCTGTATCCATTCCTCTGATGAGGGACATCTGGGTTGTTTGCAGCTTCTGGCTATTATAAATATGGCTCCTATGAACATAGTGGAGCATGTGTCTTTATTACATGTTAGAGCATCTTCTGGGTATATGCCCAGGAGAGGTATAGCTGGGTCCTCAGGTACTATTGTGTCCATTTTTCTGAGTGTCTGCCAAACTGATTTCTAGAGTGGTTGTACCAGCTTGCAATCCCACCAACAATGGAGGAGTGTTCCTCTTTCTCCACATCCTCGCCAGCATCTGCTGTCACCGGAGTTTTTGACCTTAGCCATTCTGACTGGTGTGAGGTGGAATCTCAGACTTGTTTGACTTGCATTTCCCTGATGACTAGGGATGTTGAGCATTTCTTTAGATGCTTCTCAGTCCTGCGAATTTCCTCAGTTGAGAATTCTCGGTTTAGCTCTGTTCCCCGTTTTTTGATGGGGTTATTTGGTTTTTTGGAGTCTAACTTCTTGAGTTCTTTGTATATATTGGATATTAGCCCTCTATCGGACATAGGATTGGTTAAGATCTTTTCCCAATCTGTTGGTTGCCATTTTGTCCTATTGACAGTGTCCTTTGCCTTACAGAAGCTTTGCAATTTTATGAGGTCCCTTTTGTCTATTCTTGATCTTAGAGCATAAGCCCCTGGTGTTCTGTTCAGGAACTTTTCCCCTGTACCCAGGTGTTCGAGAGTTTTCCCCACTTTCTCTTCTATTAGATTCAGTGTATCTGTTTTTTTTTTTGTTTTTGTTTTTTGTTTTTTTTTCATTTTTTTTTAAATTTTTTTTTGATACTTTATTTACATTTCCAATG
>CM052702.1:65599808-65633013 GCA_028551405.1 Uromys caudimaculatus | reverse complement strand
AAGTTAGGGAAGTTTTCTTCTATGATTTTGTTGAAGATATTTACTCGTCCTTTGAGTTGGGAATCTTCACTCTCTTCTATACCTATTATCCTTAGGTTCTGTCTTCTCATTGTGTCCTGGATTTCATGGATGTTTTGGGTTAGGAGCTTTTTGCATTTTGTATGTTCTTTTACTGTTGTGTCGATGTTGTCAATGATTTCTTCTGCTCTTGAGATTCTCTCTTCTATCTCTTGTATTCTATTGGTTATGCTTGCATCTATGACTCCTGATCTCTTTCCTAGTTCCTTTTCTAACTCCAGGGTTGTCTCTTTTTGTGATTTCTTTATTGTTTCTATTTCTATTTTTAGCTCCTGGATGGTTTTGTTTATTTTCTTTGTCTGTTTGATTGTGTTTTCCTGTAATTCTTTAATGGATTTCTGTGTTTCCTCTTTAAGGGCATTTAGTTCTTTACCTCTGTTCTCTTGTGTTTCTTTAAGGGTTTTAATTTCTTCCTTTAAGTCTTCTATCATCATCATGAGAAATGATTTTAAATCTGAGTCTTGCTTTTCTGGCATATTGGGGAATCCAGGGCTTGCTGTGGTGGGAGAGCTGGGTTCTGATGATGCCAAGTGGCCTTGGTTTCTGTTCCTTAGGTTCTTGCCCTTGCCTTTTGCCATCTTGTTAACTCTGATGTTAGCTGATCTTACTCTGGCTGGCTATGGCTTTTTCCACCTGCAGGCCTCTGTATCAATACTCCTTGAAGACCAGCTGTCTCTGAGAGGTATTTTTTCCACGCTCCTGGGTGAGTAACTTTCTCCCAGTGCTGCTTTGCTACGGAACCCTGGTGGCCCAGGCAGAGGTCTCCTGCCACTGCGAATGGGATCCAGGGGGTTTCTATGCCCGCCTACCTAATTCCCTGTGTCTCGCAGGTTAGGGGCTGTTCCTGGTGAGCTGTGGAGCTTGTCTTGGCCCCACTCCTGGCTTTTCCAAGCTCCTGGGAGGGTAGCTTTCTCCTGGTGCTAATTGGCTATGGAGCCCTGTGGCCCAAGCTGAGGTCCCCAGCTGCTGATGGAGACCGGAAGTTCCTGTCCCTCAGTCTCTGTGGCCCGCGAAACCGGGCAGAATCGGTGAGCACTGGGGCTCATTTTGCCCCCAATCGGGGCTTTTCCACGCTCCTGGGAGAGTAACTTTCTCCCATTGCTGCTTGGCTATGGAATCCTGGTGGCCCAGGCAGAGGGCTCCTGCCCTGCTGCTGATGGGATCCAGGGGGTTTCTATGCCCGCCTACCTCAGTCCCTGTGTCTCGCAGGTTCGGGTCAGTTTCTGCTGAGCTGTGGAGCTTGTCTTGGCCCCACTCCTGGTTTTTCCAAGCTCCTGGGAGAGTAGGTTTCTCCTGGCGCTAATTGGCTATGGAGCCCTGTTCAGCCTGCTTTCTTATAGAACCCAAGACTACCAGCCCACAGATGGTATCACTCACAAGGGGCCCTACCCCCTTGATCAATAATTGAGAAAATGCCTTACCTTTGGATCTCATGGAGGCATTTTCTCAACTGAAACTCCTTTCTCTGTAATAACTTCAGCTTGTGTCAAGTTGACACACAAAACTAGCCAGTACAGATGTTAACATATTTTCCTTGATTCGCTGAGAATTGTATACATTTGAAAGTATTTACTCCTTCATGTTCTCACTTTCTGTATAGCCTTGGATGTCCTGGAACTCACTCTGTAGACCAGGCTGGCCTTGAACTCAGAAATTCACCTGTCTCTGTCTCCCAAATGCTGGGATTAAAGGCATGTGCCACTACTGCCCAACCTCGAGTTTCTATTCACACAACACATCCATGTCTTGCCGTTCAACTTTGAAATTATTTATTTTTGTTTCTTGTATTTTTTTTCCTTCTCCATTAAGTAGGTTTGTGTTGTCCAGTCTTGGGATTAGGGACTGCTCAAATGTGTGATCAGCCATCAGGATATTCATAATAGTATTATTTACAATAGTGGGAACTAAAAAAAGCTCAGCCTCCAGAAACAGAAAATGAGAAAAAAATCTTTAAATTACTCATACAATGGGAAGTTATTCAGAAGAATAGTCTTTCTTTGTCTCTGTCTGTCTCTGTCTCTCTGTCTCTGTCTCTCGGTCTCTCTCTCTCTCTCTCTGTCTCTCTCCATATATATTCTGGAATCTATATAGAAGACAAAGTCTTCTAATATTGCCCTATTAAGATTTATGTAGACATACACACAAATACACACAATTTCAGTAGTATATGATTCCATTAAAATTATTTTGCAAACTAAAAATATGCTAAAACAATGAGTTGCATGTTACCCTTCAGGAGATCAAGGAGTGAAGGTCGAACATAAAAATGTGCATAAATATATACTCACAGTGTGATTTGAGTATTGGTTACATGAGTATACACATTTTGGATACTCATTAATGTTCATTTAAAATATGTGTATATTATGCAAATTTACCTCCATTCAATGATCTAAGTGAAGTAGTTAACATTGATTTCATTGGCTGCATCTAATATGCCAACCAAATATTCTGAGTACTTATACAAATCATGCTGTGTACTTAGAGCAATCTTGAGGGTATTCTCTCTTATTTTATGAAAACTTGTCAAGTTCAAACAACAGAAACACTCTAGAGCTGAGAGTTGACTCTAGTTAGTCTGACAACCAAAGGAGGACAGTTCACATCTCTGTTATAACCAAGCCCCTTCAGAAGTCTATAGTCTTTAAAACCAGCACTCACTTCTGAGTGTCCGTGTCCACACTCCTTCCTTACTGCTTCTAAAGACTTGTCATCCTACAATGGCTTCTATGGATGGTAACAGATACTAAAGTGTACCTGAAGTTAATGGTGAAGGAAGGGAATCCAAGTTTATATGGTGAATGTGGCCTTCAAATAACATCCCTTGAACCACAGACAGTGAGGTGGGCTGTCAAGTGCATCAAGGAGAGAAAACTGCTCAGTGTGAGACTGATGAGGCAGCACCTAGAAAAGTGTAAACAGTTCTGGGCATCGCAACATGAGAGAGCTGTCAAGAAATTGGAAGAGATTCAAAGAACATCAGGGAGCATGATTAAAGGACTAGAGGGATTGATTTATGGGGAAAGATGAAAAGAACTAGGTAATGTCTATATGGATGAAGCAGAGCTAAGGAGGGAAATACTAACCACATAAATATTTGAAAGGCATGTACACAGAAGGAGGATGCTTGCTGACATTACCCAAAAGCATTTAAATAGGCATTATAGAATAGATTCCAGAAGTGAAATTAGTGTGGCTATTAGGAAATATGCCCCTTAACAATGCTGCCAAATAGACTTTGAAGGATCATCTGAAAGAAAATGTGGAAATCCAGTGCTCCACACCATTGAGAATCAGTGATGATATTGAAGTACGATGTGAAAAAAACAGGAACGTTCAAGTGAAATCTGTGGTCCACATTATAATTCAGATGACACTGGATTGATTGAGCCAGCACTAGCCTCCATGGAGGGGAGGGGACCAAGCTTATTGTGACAGTGGAGGTAGTGTGTTGCCAATAGGATTGGCCAATAAATAGAGATGTGACATCAATAGATCTACCATTATGTATTGTCATGGTCTTTTGCAACTTGATTACAAATTGATTAAATAAGCATTAAATATGATTAAGGAAGCCTGGATCACATTATTGGATTGATGTTCAAAATATGAATCTTTTTATGGTTATGTAACAAAAACACTACACAATTCAAAGTATAGTTCTTTTGTTTGCATTTCGACAACTTGTAAAGATAATTGGGATTATTATATAGTTTTAGTTATACTTATATAAACAATTAAAAAGGTTTATACAATAGGGACCAACCTAAAACCCATAGGGAGCAATAACAATAACCTATAATTATTTGGGACTCTCGAACATCTCTGACCAACAACTCAAAAAGAATGGTTCTCATGTTTGGCATTGGGGTTTTTGTTACATTATATCTGACTTGTGGAATCAGGGTCATCCCATGTATGAAAATTCATTTAAATTATTTATGAATGTTTATATACAGACTTAATATATATGGTAGGTACTTTTTTGGGTAAATTGTTGGTAGTATGATTCCTGATAATTTTGTTGTCCTTTGTGGAACTTGGGTTTCTGGTGTCTGTGGTTTGGATGGAAATGGCCAAAGTGTTACAGGAGGGAAGTCAGTGTAGGGTCAGTAGTGGGGTCCCAGGTCTCACAGGCTACTGTGGCAGTGCCAATCCCAGTGTCAAGGGCAGTAGCAATGGGCCACGGTGGTTACATGATGAAGGATGGCCGGTTGGTTGTGGGGGCCAATGCAGCAGGGGAGGCAGGGGTATGAGCCTGGCCTGCTAGGCAGGTCTAAGTTCCAACAATGAATGCTTCATAGAGAAAACTCTTCCCCAAAGTGTTATAGCTCAGTAAAATACCCACTCCTAGAATTTTCAGTGAAATAATCTGTGTACTTTACTCCATGTGGATAGAGAATTTATAAACATTGAGTGTAGGGTGAGATTCAGGTGTAGATCTTTTCCCATTGGCTCAGTTTGAGATGCTAGGAATGCTTTATTAGCATGGGGAAGGACATCAGGTGTTTTCCCTACTTGACTGATTGTCATGGTCCTCTCAGTGGGGCATTATAGTGACATGTTGCAGAGCAATTAGAGTTTGTCAGGGAGCTGGCCCCACTCCTACCATACTCAATTCTGAGTGTCACTCGGTGTGGGTGCACTCAACCTTACCAGTTCATGTGTTTGGTGGTATAGCATGGTTCACTTGCCCCACATAACGTTTTCAGATACCCTTACTTTTATTTTACCTTACTCCTTGCTCCTCAGTAGAGCCCACATTTATCCAAATTTCTCCTTAATTCATTATCATTGCTTTTTTTGATACTTTATTTACATTTCAAATGTTTTCCCCTTGCCAGGTCTTCCCACTGGAAACCCCCTATCTCCTACCCCCTCGCCCTGCCTCTATGAGGATATTCACCCACCCACCCACCCACTCCTGTCTTCCCTCCCTGGCATTCCCCTATACTGGGGCATCTAACACACTCAGGCACAAGGACATCTCCTTCCGCTGATGGCCAACAAGGCCCTCCTCTGCCACATATGTGGCCGGCACCATGGGTCCCTCCATGTGCATTCTTTGGTTGGTGGTCCAGTCTACAGGAGCACCAGCTCATCAGACCAGTTGATACTCTTGATCCCTCCATGGGGTTGCAAAGTCCCTCAGCACCTTCAGTCCCTTCTCCAGTTCTTCCATCTGGGACCCCATGCTCAGTACACTGGTTGCTGTGAAGTGAATCTTGGGTATTCCGAACTTTTGGGATAATATTCTCTTATTAGAGAGTACATACCATGTTCGTTCTTTTGTGACTAAGTTACCTCACTCAGGATGATATTTTCAAGTTCCATCCATTTGCCTGTGAATTTCATGAAGTCACTGTTTTTAATAGCTGAGTAGTATTCCATTGTGTAAATGTACCACATTTTCTGTATCCATTCCTCTGTTGATGGACATCGGACTTGTTTCCAGCTTATGGCTATTATAAATAAGGCTACTACGAACATAGTAGAGCATGTGTCCTTATTACATGTTGGAGCATCTTCTGGGTATATGCCCAGGAGTGGTATAGCTGGGTTCTCAGGTAATATTATGTCCATTCTCTGAGGGTCCACCAAACTGATTTCCAGAGTGGTTGTACCAGCTTGCGATCCCACCAGTAATATAGGAGTGTTCCTCTTTCTCCACATACTCCCCAGCATCTACTGTCACTTGAGTTTTTGATCTTAGCCATTCTGACTGGTGTGAGGTGGAATCTCAGGGTTGTTTTGATTTGCATTTCCCTGATGACTAAGGATGTTGAACATTTCTTTAGGTGCTTCTCAGCTCTTTGAGTTTCCTCAGTTGAGAATTCTCTGTTTAGTTCTGCTCCCCATTTTTTTGATAGGGTTATTTGCTTCTCTGGAGTCTAACTTCTTTGTATATATTTGATATTAGTCCTCTATAGGATGTAGGATTGTTAAAGATCTTTTCCCAATCTGATGGTTGCCGTTTTTTCCTATTGACAGTATCCTTTGCCTTACAGAAGCTTTGCGATTTCACAAGGTCCCATTTGTCAATTCTTGATCTTAGAGCATAAGCCATCAGTGTTCTGTTCAGGAACTTTCCCCCTGTGCCCATGTGTTCGAGACTTTTCCCCACTTTCTCTTCTATTATATTCACTGTATCTGGTTTGATGTGGAGGTCCTTGAACCACTTGGACTTGAGCTTTGTACAGGGAGATAGAACTGGATCAATTTACATTCTTCTACATGTTGATAACCAGTTGAACCAGCACCATTTTTGAAAATGCTGTATTTTTTCCATTGGATGGTTTTAGCTCATTTGTCAAAGGTCAAGTGACCATAGGTGTGTGGGTTCATTTCTGGGACTTCAATTTTATTCCATTTGTCTACTTGCCTGTCACTGTACCAATACCATACAGTTTTTTATCACTACTGCTCTGTAGTACAGTTTGAAGTCAGGGATGCTGATTCATCCAGAAATTCTTTTAGTTTTGAGAGTAGTTTTTGCTATATGAGTTTTTTGTTATTCCAAATGAATGTGAGAATTTCTCTTTCTGAGTTTATGAAGAATTGAGTTGGAATTTTGATGGGGATTGCATTGAATCTGTAGATTGCTCTCAGCAGGATGACCATTTTTACTATATTAATCCTGTCAATCCATGAGCATGGGAGATCTTTCCATCTTCTGAGGTCTTCTTCGATTTCTTTCTTCAGAGACTTGAAGTTCTTGTCATACAGATCTTTCACTTGTTCAGTTAGAGTCACACCAAGATATTTTATATTGTTTGTGACTATTGTGAAAGGTGTCATTTTCCTAATTTCTTTCTCAGCCTGTTTATCCTTTGAGTATAGGAAGGCTACTGATTTGTTTGAGTTAATTTTGTCTCCGGCCACTTTGCTGAAGTTATTTTTCAGTTGTAGCAGTTCTCTGGTGAAGTTTTTTTTTTTTTTTTTTTTTTTTTGGTCACTTAAGTATATGATCATATCATCTGCAAATAGTGATATTTTGATTTCTTCCTTTCCAGTTCATATCCCTTTGACCTCCGGTTGTTGTCTAATTGCTCTAGCTAGAACTTTAAGTATCATATTGAATAGATAGGCAGAGAGAGGGCAGCCTTGTTTAGTCCCTGATTTTAGTAGGATTGCTTCAAGTTTCTCTCCATTTAGTTTGATGTTGGCTACTGGTTTGTTGTATATTGCTTTTACTATATTTAGGTATGGGCCTTGAATTCCTGATCTTTCTAAGACTTTTATCATGAAGGGATGTTGAATTTTGTCAAATGCTTTTTCAGCATTTAATGAAATGATCATGTGATTTTTTTCTTTGAGTTTGTTTATGTCGTGGATTACATTGATGAATTTCCAGGTATTGAACCATCCCTGCATCCCTGGGATGAATCCTACTTGATTGTGGTGAATGATCATTTTGTTTTGTTCTTGGATTTGGTTTGCGAGAATTTTATTGAGTATTTTTGTACTGATAGTCATAAGGGAAATTGGTGTGAAGTTTTCTTTCTTTGTTCGGTCTTTGTGAGGTTTTGGTATCAGTATAACTTTGTCTACAAAGAATGAATTGGGTAGTGTTCCTTCCATTTCTATTTTGTGGAATAGATTGCAGAGTATTTGTATTAGGTCTTGTTTGAAGGTCTGGTAGAATTCTGCACTAAACCCATCTGATCCTGAGATTCTTTTGTTTGGGAGTCTTTTAATGACTGTATCTATTTCTTTAGGGGTTATGGGACTGCTTAGATGGTTTTTCGTATCCTCATTGTAGTGGTTATTTCTGATTGTCAACTTGATTATATCTGGAGTGAATTATACTCCAGAATTAGAAGGCTCACCTGTGATCTGGATCTTGAGACTGGAAGACACACATTGCAGGTGTGGTGGTGCACACACCTCTAATCTGGGCCACACCTGCTGTTGGAGATCTACATAAGGACATTGGAAGGAGGAAGAATCAATCTTCTTTGCCTGAGAGCTTTGTGGGACTAATCGACTGCTAGATCCTCAGGTTTTCTTTCACAGCTGCTGCCTACCATTATTGGGGAGTTTGACTACAGACTGTAAGTCATCAACAAACTCCCTTGCTCTATAGAGACTACATATAAATTCTGTGACTCTAGAAAACCCTGACTAATACACTCATTTAACTTTGGTATTTGGTATCTGTCTAGACAATTCTCCATTTCATCCAGATTTTCCAATTTTGTTGAGTATAGGCTTTTGTAGTAGGATCTGATGATTTTTTGAATTTCCTCAGAATCTGTTGTTATGTCTCCCTTTTCATTTCTGATTTTTTAATTTTGATACTGTCTTTGTGCCCTCTGGTTAGTCTGGCTAAGAGTTTATCTATCTTGTTGATTTTCTCAAAGAACCTGCTCCTGGTTTTGTTGATTCTTTGTATAGTTCTTTTTGTTTCTACTTAGTTGATTTCAGCCCTGAGTTTGATTATTTCCTGTCTTGTACTCCTCTTTGGTTTATTAGCCTCTTTTTGTTCTAGAGCTTTCAGGTGTGCTGTTAAGCTGCTAGTGTATGCACTCTCCAGTTTCTTTTTGGAGGCACGCAGAAATCTGAGTTTTCCTCTTAACAATGCTTTCACTGTGTCCAATAAGTTTGGTTATGTTGTACTTTCATTTTCATTAAATTCTAGGAAGTCTTTAATTTCTTTCTTTATTTCTTCCTTGTCTAAGTTATCATTGAGTAGAGTATTGTTCAACTTCCATGTGTATGTGGGCTTTCTGTTGTTGTTGCCATTGAAGATCAGCCTTAATCCATAGTGATCTGATAGGAGGCATGGTTTTTTTTTGTTGTTGTTGTTTTGTTTTTTTTCTTTTTTTCTTTTTTTCTTTTTTTCTTTTTTCTTTTTTTTTTCGACAGGTTTCTCTGTATAGCGCTGGGTGTCCTGGAACTCACTTTGTAGACCAGGATTGCCTCAAATTCAGAAATCTGCCTGCCTCTGCCTCCCAAGTGCTGGGATTAAAAGCGTGAGCCACCTCTGAATGGCTAGATTATTTCAGTATTCTTATATCTGTTGAGGTTTGTTTTGTGACTGATTATATGGCCAATTCTGGAGTAGGTACCATGAGCTGCTGAGAAGAAGGTATATTCTTTTGATTTAGCATGAAATGTTCTATAGATATCTGTTAAATCCATTTGGTCCATAACATCTGTTAGTTTCACAGTATCTCTCTTTAGTTTGTGTTTCTAAGTTCTGTCCATTGATGAGAGTGGGGTGATGAAGTCTCCCACTATTATTGTGTGAGGTGCAATGTGTGCTTTGAGCTTTAGTAAAGTTTCTTTTATGAATGTGGGTGCCCTTGCATTTGGAGCATAGATGTTCAGAATTGAGAGCTCTTCTTGGTAGATTTTTCCTTTGATGAGTATGAAGTGTCCCTCCTTATCTTTTTTGATGACTTTTGGTTGAAAGTCGATTTTATCCCATATTAGAAAGACTACTCCAATCTGTTTCCAGGTACCATTTGCCATTGTTTTCCAGCCCTTTACTGTGTGGTAGTGTTTGTCTTTAACTCTGAGGTGCTTTTTATGTATGCAGCAAAATTCCGGGTCTTGTTTATGGATCCAGTCTGTTAGTCTATATCTTTTTTCCTGGGGAATTGAGTCCATTGATGTTAAGAGGTATAAGGGAATCGTGATTGTTGCTTCCTGTTATTTTTGATGTTATTTTTATGTTTGTGTGGCTATCTTCTTTTGAGTTTGTTGAAAGATTACTTTCTTGCTTTTTCTAGGGTATAGTTTTTCTCCTTGTTTTGGCGTTTCCATCTATTATCCTTTGTAGGCCCAGGTTTGTGGAAACATATTGTATGTAAATTTGATTTTGTCATAAAACATCTTGGTTTCACCATCTATGGTAATTGAGAGTTTTGCTGGGTATAGGAGCCTGAGCTGGCATTTGTGTTCTCTTAGGGTCTGCATGAGATCTGTCCGGGATCTTCTAGCTTTCATTGTCTCTGGTGAGAAGTCTAGTGTAATTCTGATAGGTCTGCCTTTATATGTTACTTGACCTTTTTCCCTTACTGCTTTTAATATTCTTTCCTTGTTTTGTGCATTTGGTGTTTTGACTATAATGTGATGGGAGGAATTTCTTTTCTGGTCCAATCTATTTGGAGTTCGGTAAGCTTCTTGTATATTTATGTTCATCTCTTTCTTTAGGTTAGGGAAGTTTTCTTCTATAATTTTGTTTAAGATATTTACTGGCCCTTTCAGTTGGGAATATTCACTCTTTTCCATACCTATTATCCTTAGGTTTGGTCTTTTCATTTTGTTCTGGATTTTCTGGATGTTTTGGGTTAGGGACTTTTTGCATTTTGGTTTGTCTTTGACTGTTGTGTCAATGTTTTCTATATTATATTCAGCACCTGAGATTCTCTCTTCTATCACTTGTATTGTGTTGGTGATAGTTGTATCTATGACTCCTGATCTCTTTCCTAGGTTTTCTAACTCCAGGGTTGTCTCCCTTTGTGGTTTCTTTATTGTTCCTATTTCCATATTTTTGATCCTGAATGGTTTTGTTCATTTCCTTCACCTGTTTGATTGTGTTTTCCTGTAATTCTGCCTGTTTGATTGTGTTTTCCTGTAATTCGTTAAGGGATTTTTGTGTTTCCTTTTTAAGATCTTCTAGCTGTTCACCTGTGTTCTCTTGTATTTCTTTAAGGGAGTTATTTATTTCCTTCTTAATATCTTCTATCAGTACCATCAGATGTGGTTTTAAATCTGAATCTTGCTTTTCTGGTGTGTTGGGATATCTAGGGTTCACTCTATTGGGGAGAACTGTAGTATGATGATGCCAAGTTGCATTGGTTTCTGTTCCTTATGGTTTTGCCCTTGCCTTTCACCATCTGGTTATCTCTGGTGTTATCTGGTCTTGCTCTCTCTGACTGTGGCTTTTCCCTCCTGTAATCCTCTGTGTCAGTACTCCTTGGAGACCAGCTGTCTCTGAGAGGAATTTGGGTTTATAGAGCTGTGGTAGACGGTCAGCTCTGGGATGCAGACAGAAACCAGAAGGATTCTGTCCCCAGCTGTTCCTTGGTTCCTGTGTCTTGGTGGCTCTGCAAGGGTCCCTCTTGATCCAGGAATTTGAATAGAAGGGTGGTCTTGCCTGTCCTTCAAGGTTTGTTGGCAGTCCTGGGAGACCAGCTCTCTCTTGGCACTATTTGAGTATGGAGCCCTGTGTCACAGGAGGATCAGCTCTCTGGCTATAGGAGGAAACTGGAAGACGACACCTTGGTCCCTGTATCCTGAGGATTCCGGGTGGGTCCCTCTGAGCAGTGGTGCTGGTCTTACTTCCACTCACAGGCTTATCCACACTCCTGGGAGGCTGGCTTTCTCCTGGAGCTATTTGGTTATGGAGCCCTGTGGCCCAGGCTGTGTTCCCCCTCATTATCATTTCTAATTTTCCTCCTATGGCTCCTCTGCATTCTTCTACAATTCTCATTTTTTACTTTCCTAGTTTCTGCTATTACTATTGCCCTTATTTGCAACCTCCAGAGCTACAAAGTAAATCCCCATTGCTGAATATATCAGGTATGTTACCACAGCATTCAGTAGCACCCCAATTTGCATCCAATCTTAAAGACTTCTCTCTGAGAAGTAGCTTTATTGGTTCTAGATGATGACAGACAAAGTATCTTAAAGGAGACAAAGAATCAACAGATCAACCTAGATAGTATGCCTATGAATGAGGTCAATTGCCAGCACAATATGATAAACCTAAGTGTGCAGGACAGGCACACATAAGTTGGTGGTAATCAGAAAATTGCTGAAAGGTTTCAGACCAGGTAAATAAAAGAATAACAATTCCTGGTACTGGAATCCATCCTAGCCAGCTACCCAGAGCTAATAAAGTTATTGATCATGGAAGTAAAACTGTAACTTCTACTTTACTGAAACAACATAATATATAACTGCCTTATAATATTTCTTTTTGTACCCATGGAAAAAATAAAGCCCATGAAACCTCTGTTTTGTAACAAATGGAGACCATCATAGAAAACCACAACTGGACAACACTTAGATATCAACAAATTTTATACATGCCAGCCTCAATTCATACATCACAGTTCAGACATCTATGACTTAGAAAACATCAAGAAAGAGGGGGTAGAAAGATGGTAACAGGCAAAAATCTACTGTGAAATAGTTTCTCTTGGAATTGCCTGCAAAACAAAACTGGAACAATGGTAGTATCAATAGATATGTTAACATAAAAGGAGGAAAGTGTATGTGAGGTCTCACCATGAAATAAAGAAGTGCAGGAACTAAAGACTACTTGAAGAAATGTAACTTGACTCTTCCAGGTATGAACCTCTTTATTGGTTGTCCAATGCAGAATGGCTAGCCTTGAAACCATATTCATAGAAATAGAAACATACTCAGGAGGCTTTATGTTTGTTTATGTATATTCTTGCATACATATATATGCATCTAGTAACAAAAGTCAAAGAAAAGATGAGTATCACTTTGAATGAGAGAGTGTACCTAGGAGGGGTTGGAGGGAGGGTAGCTGGGAGGAGCTTAAGGGTGGGAAGGGAACAGTGAACCACATATAAGGTTATTGTTAATTAAAAACATAAAACCCAGAAACTATTGTGGATACCAAGAAGTGCTTGCAGAGCAGAGTCTGATATAGCTGTCTCCTTAGAGGTTCTGCTTGAGCCTAACAAACACAGAGGTGGGTGCTCACAGCCAACTATTGGACTGAGCACTAGGTCCCCAATGGAGGAGTTAGAGAAAGGACTGAAGGAGCTGAAGGGGTTTGCAACCCCATAGGAAGAATAACAATATCAACCAACCAGAGTTCCCCTACCCCAGAGCTCCTAGGGACTAAACCACCAAATAAAGAGTATACATGAAGGGACCCATGGATCCAACTGCATATATAGCAGAGGATGGCCTTATTGGACATCAGTGGGAAGAGAGGCCTGTGGTCCTGTGAAGGCTTGATGCAACAGTGTAGGGAAATGCCAGGGCAGGGAGGTGGGGAGGTGGGGAGGCAGGGATGGGTAGGTGGGTGGGTGAACACCCTGATAGAATCAGGGAAAGGGGGGATGGGATAGGGGGTTTCTTGAGGGGAAACTGGGAAAGGGGATAACATTTGAAATGTAAATAAATAAAATATCCAATAAAACATATTTTTTAAAAGTAAAGTTTCAGGCAAACTACCTTACCAGTAATTACAAATATCTCACTCTTGACATCTAAATAGAAAAAACAGATACAGAAGAAGCCTTCTGAAAAATATTTATTCTATTTTGTTTGTGTTTCAAATTCTGAGTTCCTCTTAACAGATGAGTTTGTTTAAAAATCATCTACTAGAAAGGGAGTCTGATTGAAAGATGATTCTGCTCAAAACAAGAAACATTCAAAATGTTCAGGGCTGCTGGACATTGGAAATCAATCAGAAATAAAGATAAAACATTCGCCCATCTTAATGGATATCAATAGCACATAGGATTCCGTTTATGCAATTTTGATTTGTATGTACCAATTTAATTTTCTCTTTTATTATAAGAACACCTGAGGTTTAGTGCCACCTCCATCACAAATATGTTTATATTTCTAAAATACAACACAACAACAGTAACAGCAACAAAAAAACAGTCAATTATTCTAAATCTTATTTCCTTAACTGTAAAATTAGTGTTAAATCTGCAACATTATTTTAAATATTTATGTTTTTTTCAAGAAGTGCATTTCCTTTTTTAAAATTCTTTAATCTTTTTTGACTGTCCAGCTTTATTCCACTCCAGGTCCACCCTTTGACTGCTCCATATCCCATACTTCCTCTCTCATCTCCAAGAGGATGTCCACACCCCCAAATCCCACCCCACAAGACACCTCTACTCCTTGGAGCCTCAGGTCTCTTGAGGGTTAGGTTCATCTTCTCTGACTGAGTCTAGACCTGGCATTCCTCTGCTGTATATGTGTTGGGGGCCTCATATCAGCTGGCTTATGCTGCCTGGTTGGTGGCTCAGTGTCTGAAAGATCCTGGGGGTCCAGGTTAGTTGAGACTGCTAGTCTTCCTATAGGGTGGCCCTCCTTCTCAGCTTCTTCCAGCTTTTTCCTAATTCAACCACAGGGGTCACCAGCTTCTGTCCATTCAGTTCATTGGGTGTAAACATCTGTATCTGACTTTCAGGTGCTTGTTGAGTCTTTTGGAGGACAGGCAAGGTAGGCCCCTTTTTGTGAACACACCATAGCATCATTAATAGTGTCAGGCCTTGGAGTCTTCCCTTGAGCTGGATCCCAATTTGGGCCTGTTCCTTGACCTCTTTTTCCTCTGGCTCTTCTCTGTTTTTGTCCCTGCAGTTCTTTCAGTCAGGAACAACTCTGGGTCAGAGTTTTTGACTGTGGGATCGCAACCCCATCTCTCCAATAAATACCCTGTCTTTCTACTGGAGGTGGGCTCTTCAAGTTCTCTCTCCCAATGTAGGGCATTTCATCTAAGGTCTTTCCCTTTGAGTCCTGAGAGTCTCTCACCTCCCTGGTCTCTGGTACATTCTGGAGGGTCCCCCCACCTCCTACCTCCCGAGGTTGCTTGTTTCCATTCTTTCTGCTGGCCCCAGAGCTTCAGTTCTATCCCTCACCCACCAATACCTGATCATGTTCCCCTCTTCTCCTCCCTATTCCCTTTTCCCCCCAGGTCCCTCCCTCCCTCTTCCCCCTCCTGTGATTGCTTCCTTCTCCCTCCCAAGAGGGATTGAGGCATCCTCACTTGGGCCCTTCAGCTTGTTAATCTTCTTGAGCTCTGTGGATTGTATCCTGGGCATTCTGTACTTTGTTGGCTAATATCCACTGACTAGTGGGTACATCCCATGCATGTCCGTTTGGGTCTGAGTTACCTCACTCAGGGTGATATTTTCTAGTTCCATCCATTTGCCTGCAAAACGCACAATGTCCTTATTCTTAATACGTGAGTAGTATTCCATTGTGTAAATGAACCACATTTTCTGTATCTATTCTTCTGTTCTAGGATATCTGGGTTGATTCCAGCTTCTAGCTATTACAAATAAAGCTGCTATGAATGTAGTGGAAGACATGCCCCTGTGGTGTGATGGGCATCTTTTGGATATATGCCCAAGGGTGTGATAGCTGGATCTTTAGGTAGATCTATTTCCAATTTTCTGAGGATTCTCCAGATTGATTTCCAGAGTGGATGTACCAGTTTTCAATCCCACCAGCAATGAAGGAGTGTTCCTCTTTCTCCACATCCTTGCCAACATGTGCTGTCACTTGATGTTTTGATCTTAACCAATCTGATTGGTGTAAGGTGGAATCTCAGGGTCTTTTTGATTTGCATTTCCCTGATGTCTAAGGACTTTGAGCATTTATTTAAATGCTTCTCAGTCATTTGAGATTCCTCTGGTGTGAATTCTCTTTTTAGTTTTATACCCCATTTTTGAATAGGTTGTTTGGTTTCTTGGTGGTTAGCTTCTTGAGTTCTTTGTATTTTTTGGATATTAGCTCTTTATGGGATGTGGGTTTAGTGAAGATTTTTTCCCAATCTTTAGATTGCTGATTTTTCCTAATGGCTATGTCCTTGGCTTTACAGAAGCTTTCCAGTTTCATTAGGTCCCATTTATCAATTCTTGATCTTAGAGCCTGAGCCAATGAAGTTCTCTTTAGGAAATTTCTCCCTGTACCAATGAGTTCAAGGCTCTTTTCCACTTTGTCTTCTGTTAGATTTAGTGTATCTGTATGTATGTTGTGGTCCCTGATACAATTGGACTTGAGCTTTGTGCAAGTTGACAAATATGAATATTCTGTACTTTATGGCTAATATCCACTTATAAGAGAGTACATACCATGCATGTCCTTTTGGGTCTGGTTACCACACCCCGGATGATATTTTCTAGTTACATCTATTTTCCTACAAAAATCATAATGTCCTTAATTTTAGTAGCTGAGTTCTATTCCATTGTGTAAATCAACCATATTTTATTTGGGATATGTATATATAATTTCTGATTCTCAACGTCTTCAAAGGTTAAAATAGTCTTATTAAGATATATAAAAGTACATGAAAGGCATTTTCTAATAAGAAAATACTATATAATTCTATTAGTTTAGTTGTGCTCTCTGGAAAAGTTTCCCAGTTTTACTGTTTTTCAACTAACCTTCACTAGTCTTCAGAGCCAAGGATAGGCTTAGTAATTTTGTTAGGTAGCTGCCTTCAAGGTAGGTAATTTAGCTAATATAATTAAGAACAAATGCTTGAAAGAAATTTCAACTGCAGTTACCAATATTTTCTTCTTCATTTATTTTAATTCTCAGGTCACATTAAAAAAAATCTTAAGAAATGAGCTAAACACACAAAAGACTTTCTGAACAAATAATAAATTCACCTGAATTATGTTAAAACATATCAAATATATGTGTATTGGCTTTGTAATGAAAGTTAGAAAAGCTATTCTGGAGTTTATTTCAGATGAAACCTCCCTCTGAGACATAAAGATTTTTTTTTTAAAGGCAATTTTATAAGAAATGGGAATTTAGTTTTATATGATATACTTCATCCTCTGAGTTTTCAAAAGAACATCACACAGTAACATGTTAGATGCCTGCTTGTGGGGAGTACAGCAGGATCCCAGAGCCTCTGAGAAGTAGGCAATGCTTCTTGCTGTTCTCTGATCAGCTGACTTTCTGTTACTAGGAGCCAGTGGTCTGTTTGGATGAAGCTGGTACTGTAGAGAAAACTCAGTAAAGGGCAGTCACTTCACAGAAGGTGTGCACGGTGAAAAGATCCTAAGAATCAACCAGAACAAAAAGTTTTAGGAATGGAGAAATGAAAGAAATCCAAAAAGTAGCAGAGAAACCTGCTGTGGATCTAGCTTAAGATACAGGGATGGGCCTGAATTTATTAGGGATTTAAAATCAGCTGCTTTGTGGTATATTTTTGTCTTGGAAACACCTTTAGCTGGAACAAAATACTTCAGCCATTCTTAATGCTTGCTGGCCTCTTTCTGTTCTCTCAACCATTTAGTCAAGACCACTCTCACAGAAGTTTCTCATGCTGAAAATTTCATGGGTTTCTTTGAGGACATTCTTTGCCATGAAGTTCACCAAACACAAATCATGAGATTAGATTAGCCATGCCACTTTGCTGAAGTGTACAATATTCAATAAATGAGCCCGTGGAGGAGATGATAGCCAGCAGTACAGAACAATTAGCACACTTTAAACTAAATGAGAAAATTGGTTCTCCATACTGTGTGCTCTCATAGTTCTGTTTCCACATTATGCCACTTAAGACTTTATTTTATACTTTGTGCATCTAAATGTCCATTTTCTAAAACAGTGACTTGTTAAGGATTTGTGTATTTCTAAAATAAATATGTTGACTGAAAAAGAATTATATTATTTTCCCTCTTTCCTTTCCTGATTCCAGTCTTTCCTAAGTATCCACCTTCATATCCTTCCCATGTATACACCACTCTCAAGTTGATAACCTCTTTTCCTTCGATAATTATTGCAATTTTTAGTATGGCTACAGGAATGTATTCTTAGATACATGCATCAGTATACAGGCACAAAAAATACAAATTGCTGCATTCATTTCTGTTGATGGAGTGTGTGTGATTCAAGGCTCTTCACTCTTCTTTGGACAATAAGTAGGAGGGTTTATGTTTCGAAAGGTTAATTTTTCTCCCAGCTTTCATTATTTCCTAGTAGTTTTTGTCCAGTGGGGGTAATTCACAAAAATTTCCCTTTTCATATTAATATGTCCATTAATATTGTTATTGTTCCAATCATTTTTATACAGACTTTTCCAAGAGAGACTGGTCTAGAGCAGACTTTCTGGTATTCTGGTTCTTATATTCTTTTAGCTTCTTTCTTGACATGCCCTGAGCCATAGATTTGATAACTGCCATGTAGATGCATGTGTTGGAGCTAGCCTCCTCTTGCTGCTATCTGCATTGTCTAGTTTTAATTTTCTGTGATAGTCTCCATTTTCTATTTAAAAAGTGGTTTCTTTGATAAAAGCTGGTAGCTACACATCTATGCATGTTCAAGAAAATAGAAAGGGATTATGCTCATCTGGAAAAGTGGTGGTAGTCGACTCTTCTAAAGTCCATGATCACACTAAGCCCCAGGAAGATGTGCAGTAGCAGGAATGATTTACCTTCTGTTGAGTGGGATTTAAGTCCAAATATAAGGCTCTTGGTTGTCTTGTTATTATCAATGTCCAACTGTCACGTATTGCACCATTTGAGATATCTTGATGTGCTGGTCCTTATCATGGTTTGTCGGTGTGGTTGTTAGATAGCTCTGTTTAATTGCTTCTCTCCCAGTAGCCTGCATATTAGTTTTTGGTGCCATAGCAGGTAGACCAAAGAAAAGAGGCATTCAAGTCTCATCTATTTCCATGTCCTAATTTTTTTTTCAGTTTCAACTCCCGATAGAAAACAAAGTACCACGCCAATAGCCTACTGGAACTTTATCCCATTCACTATCACATTTCTAATCTCAAGAATGAACAGCAATCAAGACTTTGTGTTACTGTTTAAATTACTTATACATAGGTGCATGCATGAATTTATATATGAATAAATTAATTCAGGTATGAATAATGCAGATGGCTCTGCACTTCTTTAAGGAAACAAAAGTGCATTAACTCTAATTTAATGATCATAAATAAAACAGAAACCCACGAATTTCCTGAGATTCTAAAATTTGGAGAATCCTGGATAAAATATCTTCATCCTATAAAAAATTAGAAAATTCAGAATTGGTTAATATTATTTACAGCAAGATTTTCCAAATTTATTTTACTTATGGCATTTCCTTTCGATCCTTCTTTTTATCTTTTTATTTTTTCTTCTAGAGTTTTATTTTTACCTTTTTATGTGTATATGTGTGCATGCCTGTGCATAGTTGGACACAAGAGCATGAGTGTGTTCATGCCTGTGCATGTGTGTGTGCACGCAGGTGTGTTTGTAGATATATGTAGAATCTAGAAGATGCCATGTGATTCCTTGGAGATAGGATTGCATATGTTGTTGAGAAGCCTAGCATGGGCAACAGAATATAGTCCTATGAAGAGCAGCACGCACTCTTATCCACTTAGTCATCGCTTTAGCCTCAGTTTCATTCCTTTGTCAGGTTTCTCTTTTTCTTCCTTCTCCTGGGACTCTCCATTTTACAAAGAAGAATTCATACTTCTCCTAAAGTCAAGTAATTATGACACACATAAAATCTGAGAATCTCTGGGATAGAATGGCATATGTTCTGAGTCTTTTAGTTACTATCTTAGAACTGGAAAAGTTCATAGAACCAGACAGAAGACAAACAGCTTCTAAGTTCACAAGTTCAGCACTGTGGCAGACTGAATCATTTGTCATGTTCTTGAGAGCTTAATATAAGCTTTTGATAGTGTACTCTTCTCCGGTGTTTGGAAGTTTCCAGAGATATTTCAAACAACTCATCTGAAGGGGTTAGGTTGGAAGGAAGGCACAGTTTCAGTAACTGAATCAAATGCCGGGAATGTTTTATTTGAGATCAGGGACAGACACAGAGCTGTGTGAATTTCCCAGCCTGAGAAAATCTGAAAAAATCAAGAGTCAGTTCTCAGTACTGACTCACTGTTCCTGAAATGATGAGGATGAAAACTCGCTGTTCTGAGTAGCAACAAAATGAAATATTTTTGAACACCTTTCCCTGACAGGTTTGAAAAAAGCAGAGGAAGCACCAGAAGGTAGAGTTAGTTGCTGGCTGCAAATGCTGGGAATGGATGTATTGAGAGCAGTTATTTTAGTGGTGCTGGTGATAAAAATTAAATGGGGCCTTATGGGAATGTACATTTCTCCAAAAGTGCTGGGACAAATGCACACTTTAAAGGCATTCTCACTGGCTAGGCAGACATGGCAAGAAATGCCAAGTCAGAATAGGGCAGAAAGGGTGGAATGAGGGAGACCAAAACAAGATACAATTTGCAAATACATTGAGCGCTATCTGGGGCAGCCTGTAAAGTACTCAGTTCTAGAAAGGCAGAGAGAATAGAGGGCAAAGAACAAAGAAAGGAAAATGAAGTAAAAGATAAGAAAATAAAGAGATAGGAATTTGAAAAAGTATTAATAATCACTAGTAATTAATAAGATATAGTTCAATAAAATTGCTAAGCTTTTAAAATCAGATAAACCAAGCTGAACATCTATCTCTTCTCCTTAGTTGGTATAGACCTCAGAGAAATCACACAAGTTCTCTAAATGCTTCTTTCTCATATTAAAAATCATAACAGAAATGAATATTCCTCATTTCGTTGAAATTAAATAATTGTCATAAGGGTCTGAAAGAGCCCCTGACAAATGGATAACACTTAAGCCAGTCCACTTAAAAATTTAGTAGAATAAATTTTCCTACAAAAAGAACAAGGCAATATTCCTGGCTTGAGGAGTTCTAGCCATGTAGATCAGTTTCTATTATGTTTGTAATAGGGTCATCACAGATTTGATACATGCTTCAGATAATTCTGCTAAATGTGTGTTCTATAGAGCATAAATTCCATTGATAGACTGTAAAAGAATATACATATATAAATGCAATAATAATTAGTAAAAAAAAAAAGATGCCATGAATTTGAAAGACAGGGAAGGGTATATGAGAGTAGTTGAAGAAAGGAAAGGGAAGGAGAAAATGTAATTAAATTATACTAAAGAAGTTATATAAATCATATATAGACTATATATCTCATATCTCACATGTGTATATGTATGAATGACCTGAAATTCAAAAAAAAGGAAGGGGGGATAGGAAAGTTAGTGAAGAATTCAAATTTAAAAGAAGGTGCTGAGCATCTCATAGGACAGAACTAGACACTGAAGGAAGCTTCCAGGGAAGTCTTTCCACCTCTGTACGTGAGTATATGTTTGCACACAACTTTTCTGTAGGACAGCCCCAGCAAGAGGTCCAAGTCTTGATGAATTTACACTGAAATCTCTAAAGTCCTTAGATCCATATCAGCTTCATTCTAGGAAGTAGAGCCATCCAAACCCAGTTTCTTATCTGCATGAAACAAAATCTGGTTTGAACAAGGAGCAGGAAAATTTATAGTTTAAAAAACCTAGAGTGACATGGTATAAAGAAAGCTTCTTAAGGTCAAGATTAGAAATTCTGAAAACAACAACAACACAAAACTTTGTCTAGAGTAGTTAGTCCTTATATATGCTCACATATTAAAGACAACAAAATATCTGTTTCAAAAAAGAACTGTGTCCATTTTTATTTAACATAGCTTATTCAAAATATCCTTGTCCCTATAACCTGTTGCCATCAGAACACACCATGGAGTTGTCTGTGATGCATGGGGCATGTGGATATGGGGGAGGGGTTGAGGAGAAGGATGAATCAAGCTGAATTGCAGACCGACTGTAAGGAATGGTGAATCTACACAGTCCCATTTCAGAAGCAAAGAGTGATGAGATTGAAGAAATATAAATATCCACAGTTGTTATATAATGTGTTAGCAACAGTCTCAGTCTTTTAATTCTCAATTTAATACTGTTGTCTCACAGCTGGTTGACTCCCAAGGTTGATATTGACCACCCTGTCACTGAGCTGCCTTCTTCTGCACCCTTAATCCTGTTAGTACCCCAGGGAAATGTACATCAATACAAGATATTGAGGACGAGCCAGTGGAGAAATCACACAGATGAGTTTCAGCTATTCTATAAAGGGAAGGATGCCTGGAGAATGATCACAGAATAGTACTTTTGCCAACTCTGAAGTTTCTTAGCTCCATTATTCATCAAAACCTTTACATTTCTGTGAGATAAGTTGGGAGTGGCTGTCAATCACCAGTGACCTTTTCTCTCAAGGCCTGTGTGATGAGGAAGCAAGAAGCAGTGGCATATGGATGAACTCAGTGTTGAGACCAACACTTCCTTCCACTTAGCCTTCTTGTCCATTTTGTCCACATTAAATATTTCCATATTTTGTTTTGTTAAATTTTATTTTAAATTTGACCATGAATCTTTAAATACCTTCAGCAAATAATGGCAGTTTTATATTTCATGTGTAGCAAAGGATAACTGTTTTGGAGAAAATGACTATTGAGTGATTAAGCATATTCACACATACACATTCACACACACACATTCACACACACATACATGATTTGTGTAGGAATAATTTAGATGCAATGGTCCCATTTGCCATTCTAAAAAAAAAAAAAACCCAAAAAAAAAATCTTTAGAGATTTTAGTGAAGATAGCAATAAATAATCTTTTATTTTTTAATTTAAGATTATATTTTACTTATTCACTTTACATCCCACTAATTGTCCCCATCCCACAATTCTTCCACCCATCTCCTTCTCCTTTGACCAGGTGGGGGCCTCTATGGGAATCCTTCCACCCAGGCATTTCAAAGCTTTGCAAAGTTAAGTTCTTCCTCTTCCATTGAGTCCAGCAGCCCTGCTAGAATTCTGAACATATCCCACATACAGGCAACAGCTTTTGGGATAGCCTTCATTCCTATTATTTGGGACCTACATGAAGACCAAGCTGCACATCTGCTCCATATGTGCAGGGAAGACTAGGTCCAGCCTGTGTATGTTCATTGGTTAGGGGTTCAGATTCTGAAGGTCCCAAGGGTCCAGATTAGTTGACTCTGTTGGTCTTCCTGTGGAGTTCCTATCCCCTTCGAAGCCGACAATCTTTCCTCCTATTCTCCCATAAGCATTCACAAGCTCCATCCACTGTTTGGATGTGGATGTAGATATCAGTCTGAGTTAACTGCTGAATGGAGCCTCTCAGATGTCAACATGTGTCTGTCTGCAAGTATAACAGACAATCATGAGCAGTTTCACTAGTTAGTGTGTGCCCATGGAATGAATGGGTCTCAAGTTGGGCTGGTTATTTGTTGGCCCTTACCTCTGTCTCTGCTCCATCCTCCATACCTGTATTTCCTTTAGATAGGATAAATTTTGGGTTGAAAGTTTTGTGGGTAGATTAGAGTCTCTGTTGCTTAACTGAGGTTCATGCATAGATACAGGAGTTAGCCTCTTCAGATTCCACATCCCCAGTGTTGTGAGACACAGCTAAGGGCACTCCCATTGATTCTTGGTCAATGCTCTTATTCAAGGTCTCTGTCTCATCCTGTAGATGCCCCCTCCTTCCCCTGTCAGTTGCAGATTTCTATGCATTCTCCTGGTAATATAACCATCTCTCCTGTCCTTTCCCACCACTGATCCTGAAGCCCTTATTCCCCTCCCCATCTTCCCTCCCAGTTCCCTCTGTCCATCTGCCGCTTATGACTAATTTATTGCCCATTCTGAGGAAAACTCAAACTTCATTGCTTGTGCCTTCCTTCTTGTTTAGGTCTTTGGGTCTGTGGAGTGTAGCATGGTACCTGTATTTTATGACTAATTTCACTTTTATCACTTAGAAGTGAATATGTACCATGCATGTTCTTTTGGGACTTACCTCACTCAAGATGATATTCTCACATTACACCCACATGCCTTCAAAATTCATGCTGTCTTTGTTTTTAATAGCTGAATAGTATTCCACTGTGTAGATGTACCACATTTTTCTGTCAGTTCTTCAGATAAGGGACATTTAAGTTGTTTCCAGTTTCAGGCTATTACATATAAGGCTTCTATGAACATAGTTGAGCAAAAGTCTTTGTGTGATAGTGGAGTATCTTTTGGGTATATGCCCAGGAGAGTTATAGTTGGGTCTTGAGCTAGAACTATTCCTAGTTTTCTGAGAAAAAGCCAAACTGATTCCCAAAGTGGTTGCACAAATTTGCACACCCACCAGCAGTAAAGAGGTGTTAGCCTTGGCTCCATATCCACACCAGAATGTACTATCTCCTGAGTTTTTTTTTTTTTTAAACTTAGTGATTCTGATGAGTGTAAGATGGAACCTCAGTATTGTTTTGATTTGAATTTCCCTGATGATTATGGACTTTGAGCATTTCTTTGAGTGCTTCTCAGCCATTCAAGTCTCTTCTATTGAGAATTCTCTGTTTAGCTATGTACCACATTTTTAACTGGGTTATTTGGGTGTTGGTAACTAACTTCTTGAGTTCTTTGTAATTTTTGGATATTAGTCTTATGTCAGATCTTGGGTTTGTGACGATCCTTTCCCAATATGCTGATTTGTCCTATTGATAGTGTCTTTTGCCTTACAGAATTTTTGCAGTTTCATGAAGTCCCATTTATGTATTGTTGATCTTAGAGTTGAACTATTGGTATTATGTTCAGGAAATTGTCTCCTGTACTAATGTATTCAAGGCTATTTCCCACTTTCTTTTTTATGCTATTTAGTGTATCCAATTTTATGGTTTTATGTTGAGATCATTGATTGACTTGTGTTTTGTGCAGGGTGGTAAATATGAATCTTTTTTCATTCTTCTAAATGTAGACATCCAGTTAGTCCAGCACTATTTGTAGAAAATGCTTTCATTTGTCCATTGTATGGTTTTGGTTTCTTTATCAAAAATCAAGTATACATAGGTATGGGGGTTTATTTCTAGATCTTTGATTTGAATTCGTTAACTAACATGTCTGTTTCTGTACCAACTCTATGCAGGTTTCATTACTATTGCTATGTCGAACTGCTTGAGGTCTGGGATGTTGATTACTTCCAAAGTTCTTTAGCTGTTTTGGCTCTGCTGGGTTCCTTGTTTGTCCAAATGAACTTGAGAATTGTTGGGTTTTTTTTTTTTTTCATGGACTACAAACATTTTTATGGACTTTTGAAGGGGATTTTTTGAACCTGGTGATAACATTTGGTAAGATTGCCATTTTCACGATGTTAATCCTACCTATGCAAGAGCACGGGAAAGCTTTCCATCTTCTGACATCTTCTAGTTCTTTCTTCAGGGACTTAAAGTTCTTGTCGTACAAATCTTTCACTTGCTTGGTTAGAGTTACATCAAGATATTTTATATTATTCATGGCTATTGTAAAGGGTTTTGTTTCCCTATTTCTTTTTTGGCACATTCATAATTCATATAAAGCAGAGATACTGATATTTTTGAGTTAATTTTGTATTCAGCCAATTTGCTGAATGTGTTTATTAGCTGTAGGAGTTCTATGGTAAAATTTTTGGGGTCACTTATGTGTATTATCATATCATCTGTTAGTAGCAATACTTCGACTTCTTCCTTTCCAATTTGTATTCCCCTTGATGTCCTTTAAATGTCTTATTGCTCTGGCTAGAGTTTCAAGTACTATAGTGATTACATAGGGAGCAAGTAGGCAGCTTTATCTAGTCCCTAATTTTAGTAGAATTGCTTTAAATATCTCTCTATTTAATAAATGTTGACTATTGGTTTGTGGTGTATTGTTTTGATTATATTTAGGTACGTGATCCTGTATTTTGTAGAATAGTTTGAGGAGTATTGGTATTAGCTCTTTTTTGAAAAACTCTTAGAATTCTGCACTAAAGCCTGGGTATTTTGGCGTTAGGAGACTTTAATGATTTCTTCAATATTTTAGGGTTTAAAGGGCTGTTTAAATAGTTTATCTGATCTTGATTTAACTTGGGTAAGTGCTATCTGTCTAGAAACCTGCCCATTTCATTAAGATTTTCAAATCTTGTTGAATATAGGTTTTTGAAGTACGACTTAATTATTCTTTGTATTTTCTTCGTATCTGTTTTTATGTTTCCCTTTTCATTACTGATTTTGTTTATTTGGGTACTATCACTATATCTCTTGGTTAGTTTGGCTAAGCATTTGTCTATCCTGTTTTCTCAAAGAACCAGTTCTTGGATTCATTGATTCTTTGTTTTGTTTTCTTTGTTTCTAACTGATTTCAGCCTTGAGTTTGATATTTTTCCTGCATTCTACTTCTCTTTGTATGCTTTCTTCTTCTTCTTCTTCTTCTTCTTCTTCTTCTTCTTCTTCTTCTTCTTCTTCTTCTTCTTCTTCTTCTTCTTCTTCTTCTTCTCCTCCTCCTTTTCTTCCTCTCCTCCTCCTCCTCCTCCTCCTCCTCCTTTTAAATTGCTAGTAAGAGAAGTTTCTAATTTCTGCTTCCGTACGGTACCTGGCCTTTTTCCCTTGCTGCTTTAAATATTCTGTCTTTGTTCCTGAGTGTTTTGTTTCCTGTTCTCTTCCCTAGGTTTTCCATCTCCAGAATATCCTGAGTTTGTTTTTTCTTTATTGCGTCTATTTCCATTTTCATGTCTTGTACTTTTTTATTTATTTCCTCCATCTGTTTAATTATATTTTCCTGTATGTCTTTAAGGGATTTATTTGTTTCCTCTTTAAGTGCTTTGTCTATTTAGTTGTATTTTCCTGCATTTTAAGGTATTTATTCATTTTCTCTTTAATGGTCACTATTATCTTTGTAAGATTGGATTTAACACCATTTTCTTTTGCTTTGGTTGTGTTAGGAGATCCAGGGCATGCTCTAGTAGTGTAGCCATGCTTTGGAGGTATCATATTGTACTGGCTTTGTTGATTGTGTTCATTTGAGGGTCTTTAGCCATCTGGGTGGTTTTGGTCCCTGAATGTTCTTGTTGTAGTTGATATTGGAAAGGAGTGAACCTCGATGGTAATGGTGCAGCATTCTTGGGCTCTATGGTTTCTAACTTGTAGGTCTGTATAGTTTAGGAGCCTAAGGTCAGGTGAAGGTGGGCAAGGAAGTGGCAGGGGAGAATGGAGGTCTTCCCAGACTAGTAGACTGCTCTGGCAATCTAAATAAATAACTTAGCTTCCAAATATTAGTTTGCAATATTCAGGGAGTGGAGCATAGGGATGTATAACTTCGGTCATTTGTAAAACTGACCCTCAAGTTAATTTTACTGAGGTGTAGATCAAGTATATCTCAATTTTAGTAATAGATTTATTTTTTTAGGTTGTATTTTGAGTATTTAATGACATGGCATTAGAAAGATAATATCAGGTAATATTTGTTGTTGTTATTATTATTATTATTGTTATTATTTTTTAATTTATTTTTTGGATTGGATATTTACTTTATTTATATTTCAAATGTTCTTCCTTTTTCAGGTCTTCCCTTCAAAAACTCCCTATCCCATCCCCCTCCCCCTGCCTCTATGAGGGTGCTCCCCCTCCCACCTACCCACTCCTGTCTTCCCTCCCTAGCATTCTCCTACACTGGGGCATCTAGCACTCTCAGACCCAAGGGCCTCTCCTCCTACTGATGTCCAACAAGGCCCTCCTCTGCCACATATGGGGCCAGCACCATGGGTCTCTCCATGTGTATTCTTTGGTTGGTGGTTCAGTCTCCAGGAGCTCTGGGTTGGCGAGGGTCTGGACAGTTGACACTGTTGCTCACTCCATGGAGCTGCAAACCCCCTTAGCTCCCTCAGTCTCTTCTCCAACTCCTCCATCTGGGACCCCATGCTCAGACCAATGGTTGGCTGCAAGCATCCATCTCTGAATTTGTCAGGCTCTGCCTAAGTCTCTCGGGAGACAGCTCATCATGCTTAGTAATGGAATTTTTGCTTTGATATTGTGATTATATATTTATCTTATATTTTGTTTTCAACAACCTAGTATTCTTCATTTTTCAGTAATGTAGCTGATTCAGGTTGGCTATAACATTAATTATTGAGGTGACAATATGAAATAGATACTTGGAATTCTATATTAGTAATTGCTAATGTCATGACTTGTCTAGAGTGTATTAATTTTTTTAAGTTAGCCTGACTCTGATAGAAGACCAAAACATTATTGCCTATGAAATATCTGCTGTGTAAATTTTATTTAATAGTATATTTTTTTCATTAAGTAAGATGCTAGATATTCCATAATAGAACATTTGTTTATTTCTATATTAACTCTCTTCCCTATTATCTTATTCTAATTCTTCTTTGGCACAGTTGTTTGCTACATCTCCCACAATATATTGTGTGTCAAATTCTGACAGGTTACATGATAGTGCTTTATGTTTTTGCTATTTATTTTAAAGTTCTGCCTTCAGTGCTGGAGAGGTGGATCAGAGGATAGGAGCACTGGTTGCATTTCCAGAGGTCTTAAGTTCAGTTCCCAGCACCCACATGATGTTTCAAAACCATCTATATTGTGATCTGAAATCCTCTTCTGTCATGTAGGTGTAAATCCAGATAAAGCACTCATATAAATTAAATAAATAAATAAATAAATAATTAAATAAATAAATAATTAAATAAATAAATAAAACTTTTAAACTATGCTTTGCCTTCAGCTTCCTTTCAGTTAGGAAAAGTATCTAATGGCATCTTTGAGCAGGTCTACTTCTCTGATCATAAGACTTTCCAATTTGGTGTCAGTTTCAGCACATATTAGCTATTTTTAGACTTGATGTTGGATATTCATCATCCAAAAAGATATGCCATTATCTGTGATCATGCAAGTTCACAAACAAGTTGTCTTATAAATATGTATTATGATTTTAAGAAACTAAAATGAAAAATATGATATTTATTATTTGGGATCTGATATATATTTATTATATATAAATATGTATCTGTATATAGAGAAACTACCTCTTATTAATTGTCTTATAAATACATATGATTTTAAGAAACTAAAATTAAAAAATATGGTATTGAAATTATTTGGGATTCAATATATATTATCCATATATAGAGAAACTATATATATGTGTGTGTGAATCATATTTATATGATGTCATAAGATGTACATACACACACACACACATATATATATATACATACATATACACATATATATATATATATATATATATATAGTCTCTAAACAAAAAGTAATTCACAAGTCATAGTTTAGTAAGTATTATTAATGGGAAAAGTAATCACTGAATCTCTAGAAAGCCTACAGTCTAATGAAGAAATTTAAAGTCAGTTTAAATGTATGTGCTCTGATACCATCTTCTGTCATGCAGGTGTACATCTAGATAGAGCACTCATATACATGAGTCCTTTATGAGAGAAGAGAAATGTGTGTTGGTAGCAGAGTAGAGGAAGCAAATACATGGAGTAGTTTTGGGAATGGGCACAAATCCCTTAGAAAAAACATCAAAAAGATCTTCATAATATTTATCATACTCTGAGAGAAGAGAACAACTAAAGTATAAAGAGAATTATATATATATATATATATATATATATATATATATATATATATATATATACACAATAATTATGATTATAAGAGAATTATTCTTATTGTTTGTAGCTATCATTGGGAGTCATGTTATAAAAGATAACTAATATATAATGTACACTTAACATACAAATTAATCCATTTAATACTAAGAAGAGAACCTCAAAATCTTTCAAAGCATATACATATTAAAGCATTTAGTGATATGTCTTAGTGACAATAGTTCCTGCAGCACTGGTTGAGGTTATTTCACTATGTAAGATGAACTCCTTTTCTTGTAAATCTGAATTGCTTATGGCTTCTAATGTAGTTCTTTTTATTGAGCTAAGGTTTTGACCATTGACCAGTATTCATTTATTCATAGGTATCAGGTCACACGGAGTATTACTTGGATATAAATATAAGGTCTTTAGCATTTTTTCATTCTTGAAGAGAAGTCATAAAAGGATATCTCACTTCTATGCTTATCATCATATGTAAGCTTCTGTTTAGTATTATGGTATGCTTTAGTTTGGAAAACCAAATGAATATGACTTTGGTGAAACTGCTACTATTGTTATAACTTAACAGTCTTCAAAGTTTGACAGTGTTGATGATGGTATTGTCTGTGTGACAGGTGTTTTTGAGGAAGATCAAACACACACACACACAGATAAACACACACATAAAGATAGACAGAAAGACAGACAGACAGACAGACACACACACAAATTTACTCTCTCCAAAAAAGCAATCCATAACTGATGAAAATAACAAATGTACCAAAATCCACCTTGGTGAACTAATGAGTTTTTATTAGGGTTTCTAACCTGAATATGGGTGAAGTATTACAACAGCAGAGATGACTGAAAAGAAGCCATCTTTAAACCCCACCCCAACATAAGTGACAACTCACAAAAGCTACATTCTTGAAGTTCTCTCTTCAACTTGCAGGCAGTTCTAGGGGGTTCAGAATCTCCTCTCTACAGATCAGCTGGGTAGATTCTCCTTTTCTGGTAGCTGTGTACCCTTTCTTTAAAGCTGGGCAGGGCCTTTGAGAATCTCCCATGTTTCTACATTACTTAGCATGTGATATTTTGTTTTTTTCCAGAATCTGATCAGCTTTCCCCTGTCTCTTGAAGGGAATGTTTCAGTTCAGAGGAAAGTACTATCCAATACCTCTTTCCTTCTCTTCTCCTTATGTGTTCTTTTCTTCCTCATTCACTGACTTACAAGTCTCTTCTGCTGATATCCCTTTTTACTTGAACTGAATCATACCATCTTACTTCTGGCACAGCACTGTATTGTTTGTTTGGTATTTTTTTTTTTTGATGCTTGTTTATTCTTTTGATAATCTAATACTTAGCTTTGAATGTTCTTCTCTCCTCACGAGTAATACAGTTTTCGAATTAGTCCTTGACAATATACAGATGTACGTTAATATTTACCACAATTTTCCACCTCATTTTCTAATGATCATCACAAACATAAAAATCACTAAAACTGAACACAAGTTCTCTAACTCAGAGAACTTAGAAACCTGCTGATTTCCACTCTAATTTCACAACTCAAATCACATTTTCTCAGAGTAAAATTCTTGAGATAGTCTTTTCCTTCTTCTCTTTCTTTCCAATCAATGTACAACCATCTTCTAGTTGCTCTGTTTTACATTTGACAAAAAGTAAGGATATTAACTTCATAGCTGTCATAATGACCTGAGCCAGTATTATTAGAATATGGACTGCTATAATAGCCTTCCCACCATTATCCATCCTTATAGACTGATGAGACTTTAACAATTCTAATTTTTAAAAATGTCTATAAATTAATCATGTCAAAATTTGATTAATGAAATGGCTACCATATGTTCTTATTTATCCACAATTGCATCTGTTTTTTCTTTCTTTTTTTTTCACAAGGGAGTGACACACATGTTTCCCCCGGCTTAAATATTTTTTGCCAGATGTTCAACATGTATTATCTTGATTGAATAACTTAAATAACAGTTATATTTTTGGTGCCTACCATGTCTACCACATTTTAAATTACATTTTTTCTGAGTATTTTCTTCTTTTCTACATAATTGTGTGCAAAATATACCCATAAATTTAGTAATGTGTAATATCCTCATTTACTTTTTCCTGTATGGTACTCCAATGTAATTCATAATCTATGAGAGGAAAACTTTATTTTTTGGTATTAAATTATTTTCAGAGCTCATCTAGAAGATCTATAGTAGCTGGTATGAGATATTCTAAAATTAATTGAATCAGTCCAAGATCATTATTAGAGATACATAATATTATAGTATTAAATACAAGTAATAGTTATATTGTGGGGAAAGACTCATCTATGATAATTACATTTCATTTTTACAAATAAAGTTGTTGACCTACGAAAAGTAAACCTACTCATCTGTAACAGGAACACAGGTCTCCTAATTGTATAAAAGCATCTAAATTTTTGATGTTTCAATTTCATATCATCCACAAATTTCACGGTTGAGAATTGAACAATCAAGTGAAGAAAGCAAACTCCAGAATTCCTAGAAATACCTTAGGTAAGTTTACAATGTTCTTCACTCTCACCATCTTCATGTGGCTTGAAGGCAATAGGTTGGAAACATCTTATCGACTATCTCATTTCTTCTTATACCCACAGACTGCAAAAAAAAAAAAAAAAAAAAATCTATCTCTTAAAGTATAATAAGACTTTGTCCTTTAATGAATATGCCCCATGTTATCTCTACCATACTGTGTTCCCAATCTTTACTTCGCACATGAGAAAGCCACAGTGGTGAGTGAATGGTGGTGAATGATCTTTAACAACATTTATTTTAACTGTGGAATATAAAGGTGCAGACATTACAATTTTTTTAAAAAACGTATTTACTTGTTCATTTTTACTTAATAATTTTACATACTGCTCACTGCCCCATCCCAGTTGCTCCTCTCACAGTCTTTCCCCACATTCTCCTTTTCCTTCTCCTATGAGAGTGTGTTCTGCCTGTGTTCTACCACCATGGTATATTTAGTATATAGGGTTAGGCACAACATCTCCCACTGAGGCTGGACAAGGCACCCCAGCTAGAAAAATATATTCTATGTACAGGCAACATCTTTTGGGATAGTCTTCATTCCAGTTGTTTGGCCTCATGAAGAACAAAGTACAACTCTGCTACATATGTTCGGGAGGCCTAGATGCAGCCTGTATATGCTATTTGGTTGATGGTTCAGTCTCTAAGAGCCCCAGTGGTCCAGGTTAGTTGACTCTGTTGGTATTTCTGTAGAGTTTCTATCTTTTTGAGCATGCAGTCCTTCCTGCTATTCTTCCATAAGGGTCCCTGCCAATGATTGGGTTTGGCATCCATATGGTAAGATAGAGATGCTGACAGGAGTGGATCCAGATACCTACAAGCATTTCACAATACATATACATAGACATATATACACAATTGGTGGATGGAGCAAGCCCTAACACCCACCCAGACAAGCTTTACATACATACATACATGCATGCATACGTACATACATACAAACACATATTGATGGGTGGAAGGAACACTGTGTCTATTTCCACTCACATAAACCTGACACATATACATACACATACATGGTTGATGTATGGAAGGAACAATGTTCCAAACCCCACTCATATAACCCTTGTACATATATGTTCATATACATAGTTGAAGGATGGAAGAAATAATGTTCCAGGCCCTATACTTTCTTTCCATAGTTTATATATTTCAGCAAAATCTTTCAAGCAGTATGAAAGTAAATGTGACTACATTTTAGTTTTCTACTAGTAAATGATTATGAACAATGTGTTCTCCCACACCTTTACAACAGAAAGCATTATGTAGTACAAGTAAAGAATATAAACTATTCCCAAAAACTCATGTCGATTCATAACTAAGAAACTTTTTATAGAGTGTGAGCGAACAAATTAGTTTTCTCAGCCACTTTCTTTTATTGGAAGGCAGCAAATTGTTGTTACAAAGAAATGAGTAATTATTTTTATTATTTATCTTTTTTTTCTTTTTTTATTTATTTATTTATTTTTTTTTATTTACATTTCCGATGATTCCCCTTTT
>CM052702.1:65489966-65599708 GCA_028551405.1 Uromys caudimaculatus | reverse complement strand
AAGTTCCATCCATTTGCCTGCAAATTTCATTAAGTCATTGTTTTTAATAGCTGAGTAGTACTCCATTGTGTAAATGTACCACATTTTCTGTATCCATTCCTCTGTTGAGGGACATCTGGGTTGTTTCCAGCTTCTGGCTATTATAAATATGGCTGCTATGAACATAGTGGAGCATGTATCTTTGTTACATGTTGGGGCATCTTCTGGGTATATACCCAAGTAATCATTTAAGTGTTTTAAAAGAATCACAAATCTAAACCTTTATAGAAAAATCAGTCATATCTATATTAAATCTGCAGAATGCATATATACTCATTATCAAATCTTAATAGATCATGTAAGGAAGCTGAGGGCAAAAATGGATAAAGAAATCAATCATCACCAGTCCAGCCTCAGTGAGGGTCACATCAACCATTGCCACCATTGTTCTTGTGTTTTGACCATAAAAGTTCCCTAGCTTGACTAATAAGAGTGTGCATTTCTAAATTTCTAATTGTTTCCTAAGATTTTCTTTATCAGAGCCAGTGGTAAAAACATCTCAACCTAGCTTCACTAACAATTGTATTATTCCAGATGTTTTCCAAGGGTGGTGGTCACTGATGACAATCTATGCCTCCAATTTCTTCCCTAGGGTGGTGATTGAATTAATAATCTTCTCCAGCAACAATTCCTGAAAGAGATTAAGCATTATTATTTTGAGTCCCAGAGATATTGACCAGTGAGTGACTGGTAGCCTCCTTAAAGTTTTCATATAATTCTTAGATTAAGAAGTATGCGAGGGCAGCAAGTACAGCAAAACTTCATAATAGCATGAAATCCTCAGGACACATGGTCTTCAATGTCATGCCATACTAAGGCTCACCCATGTGGGAACTGGTGGACAGCATTCTGTGAGTTGTAAAGCCATGTGTCATTCCTCCTGCATGGCCTTCAGGAGGTCCCCAAGCTCCATCTACTGCTTGGCTGTGCATGTCTGCATTTGTCTGAGTCAGCTGCTGTGATGGACCTCTCAGAGGACAGGCATGCTAGACTCCTGTCTGCAAACAGAACAGAGTGTCATTAATAATGTCAGGGATTGGTACTTGCACATTAGATGAGCCTCAAGTTAGGTGGATTATTGTTTGGCCATTCTCCCTGTCCCTGCTCCATCCTCTGCCCCTGCATTTCTTGTAGACAGGACACATTTTGAGTCAAAGATTTTGTGGGAGAGTTGGTGTCCCTGACCCAAAATGACATGGATGTTATGTACTCACTTATAAGTGGATATTAGCCAAAAACATACAAGATACCTATGCTGTACTCCACAGACCCAAATAAGCTAAACAAGAAGGAATGAACAAGCAAGGATGCTTGACTGCCACGTAGGAGGATTAGTGTAGTCCTAAGAGGCAGATGGAGGGAGGGAACCAGTCAGTTCAAAGAGGAGATGGGGAGGAGAACTGGAGAGGAAGGTTCAGGATCAGGTGTGGGAGGGAGAGGAAAGATGCCCAGATGGCCAGGAGAATGAATGAAAATCTGCACCTGACAGGCATGGGAAGGTGAGAAGAATCTCCAGGAAGAGACAGAGGCCCAGGTTAAGGAAGGTGCTGAGGAATCAATGGGGTGACCTTAACTGTAGATATGGAACTTGAAGAGGCCACCTCCTGTAACCAGGCAGAAACCCCGGCGGAGTGATAGGGACACCAATCCACACACAAAACTGTTGATCCCAAAGTTCTTTTGTTGACATTACAATTTTTAGTTAGTTCCTATAACCACACCTACTTGTCTTCTCCTATTATCCATTTCCTTGCTGCTTTTCTAATAGTTTGAACCATGCCTACCCAGAAACAAATTTAAAATTGTTATTTTAATTGTGAAACAACTTACCAATAAATTTAGACAGTACTACATCTTTAAATTACCCCAAATAAATTTGCAGATAAATTATTTTTAAAATGTTATTCTTTGAAAGTTTAATAGAGGCATACAATTCATTTTACTCATTTATATCTTCTCCTCTTTTCCTTTATCTCTACTCCTCCTAAATAATCTCCATACAGCCTCTTGTCTTCCTTTAAATGTAAATCACTAATGTAAATCATTCATTCTGCCTATGTGCATGCATGTGAGGTGATTCAACTAAAAACTTCTGTACCACAACAAAAATTGTGAATCGAGTGAGGAGGTAGTCCACAAAATAAGAGAGAATTTGGTAGCCGTAATGTTGACAGATAAATAGTATCTGCAACAAATAATAAACCACAACAAACCCTTATGCATCAAGAAGTAACCCAATTAAAAATTTTGTAGGGAACTGAACACAAAGCTGTCAAAAGCAGAAATACAACCAAATGACTAATTCCTAATTTGATAAGCATCCATAGCTGGCCCAAGTGATCAGGTGGAATCACTTTGGAAGGTTCTCAGAAAAGTAAAACTAGACACTAGCATGGAATAAACTTTTAATTTACATTTTTGTATTGTAAGTACTGATAGTTTTATGGACAAATATTGAATATATTATATATTATTTTTCCCATGGTGCGTACAGTCCAATTAAAGGTAATTATTAATAAAATAAGTATATAATCTTGCAACTAACTGTAAAGTGTGTCTTGTCCAATGAATGACAATTCATGGTGATATGTACTTTTCTGTGGATGGAGAGAGTCAACATACAGGCAGAGTTAAGGTGGACATAAATTATAAGAAGGACTATTGAAAGTTTAGGGGGAAATATTGGAAATGAAGCAACTTCCTGGAAGAAATAGAAATATATGTACATTTTCTGACGGTTGATGGGATATAAGCAACACTTATAAATAGAAGATCATTTTCTCTTTTTTCTTTTGTTCTTACTTATGTTTTGTAATAGAGCATGGTTGCACTTATGAAAGAACAGTGAATATTCTTTTAAAGAGTCAATGTAGGACTTCAAATGGGGAAGATTGGGTTCCCCTTCTAAACACAATTAATGTGCATAAGTTAATATGCGTAAGTAGAAATAATGACAAGTAGGATAAAATTTTAGTGACTGAAGTAAAAAAAATGGAACATTTTTCTCTCTTTTAATTTGTAATGGTTTTAATTTAATTGTGTGTTGCTCATGTATATGGATGCTGATATGTATGCATGCATGTAGAGGCCAGACATCTATCTGAAATATCATTCTTTCAACAATGTCAACCTATTTTTTCCTGAGACAGAGACTCATATTAACTTGGATCTCTCTGAATAGGCTAGGTTCAGTGGCCAGGTGAATCCCAGAGATCCACCATCTCTGCATCTTTGGTCCTGGAATTTTAAGTGGGAATTACCACATCTCATTTTGGTTATCTTAGTTTTGTGACTGGAAATTCGAACCTCATCTTGGGGCAGAAAGCACTTTACTAGCTAAGTAAAGTAAAAGTCCTTCCACTTACCTTTTTTCCTATTAAAAAATTTGGAGTTTTTCTTTTCTGATCTGATTTATATTGTGTTCTATAAGCTTTTTGTACATTTACAGCCATCTCTTTCTTTAGGTTGGAGAAGTTTCTTCTATTGTTTTGTTGAAGACATTTCAGTTCCTTTGAGCTGGGAATCTTTGCTCAACCCTATTACTATTTTTCTTAGATTTGGTCTTCTCATTATGTCCTGAATTTCCTGGATATTTTGGGTTAGGAGTTTTTTTATGTTTTGAATTTTCTTTGGCAACTTAACAGCATGCCCGAGAGCTCTAGAACAAAAAGAAACAAATTCACTCAAGAGAAGTAGAAGGCAGGAAATAGTCAAACTCAGGGCAGAAATCAACCCAATAGAAACAAAGAGAATAATTCAAAGAATCAAGGAAACCAAAAGCTGGTTCTTTGAGAGAATCAACAAGATAGATAAACTCTTAGCCAAACTAACTATAGGGTCCAAAGGCAGTATTCAAATTAACAAAATCAGAAATGAAAAGGGAGACATAACAACAGAAACAGAGGAAATTCAAAAAATCATCAGATCTTACTACAAAAGCCTATATTCAACAAAACTGGAAAATCTAGATGAAATGGATAATTTTCTGGACAGATACTACATACCAAAGTTAAATCAAGAGCAGGTAAACTATCTAAACAGGCCCATATCCCTTAAGGATATAGAAGAAGTCATATAAAACCTCCCAACCAAAAAATCTCAGGGTGAGATGACTTTATTGTAGAATTCTACCAGACCTTCAAAGAAGACCTAATACCAATATTCCTCAAACTATTCTATAAAATAGAAACAGAAGGAATACTACCTAATTCATTCTATGAAGACACAATTAATCTGATTACTAAACAACACAAGGATACAACAAAAATAGAGAACTTCAGACCAATTTCACTTGTGAATATTGATGCAAAAGTACTCAATAAAATTCTCACAAACAGAATCCAAGAACACATCAAGACCATCATTCATCGTGGTCAAGTAGGCTTCACCTCAGTGATGCAAGGTTGCTTCAAAATACAAAAATCCATGAACTTAATCCACTATACAAACAAACTCAAAGGAAAAAAAATCACATGATCATCTCAGATGCAGAAAAAGCATTTGACAAAATACAACACCCTTCATGTTAAAAATATTGAAGAGATCAGGAATTCAGGGCCCATATCTAAACATAATAAAAGCAATTTAGTGCAAACCAATGACCAATATCAAATTAAATGGAGACATACTTGAAACAATCCCACTGAAATCGGGGACAAGACAAGGATGCCCCCTCTCCCCATATCTATTCAATATAGGACTCGAAGTGCTGACTAAAACAATAAGACAACAAAAATACATCAAGGGGATACAAATTTGCAAAGAAGAAATAATGGTATCACTATTTGCAGACGATATGATAGTATGCATAAGCAACCCCAAAAATTCTACCAGAGAACTTCTCCAGCTGATAAACAACTTTAGCAAACTGGCCGAATATAAAATTAACTCAAATAAATCAGTAGCCTTCCTTTATACAAATGATAACTGGAGTCCACAGGGCGAGGGGAGGCCTGGTGAGGTTGGGGATATGGGGTGAGAGGGGATATCCTCGTGGAGAAGGTGGGAGGAGTTATGGGATGTGGAACAGTCAGAGTGTGGACCAGGAGGGGTATAAAATCTGGAGTAAAAAGAAAAAAAGATTGAAAACAAAAAAGAGTTTGCAGTTAACTCTTCTGGGTCTCTGAACCTAGGGTTGTATTTTGTGCACATTTTAACTTGCCTTTGACACAACCCCAGCTAAACAGATTTTTCTTTTCTTCGGGTCCAGAAGAAGTCTCTTTACATTTGAGACTTTTAAAAATGAGTTCAATATTAGTTCAGTTTGAAGTCTCAGCTGGAGCTCACGCCAGGTCTTGATTGTTTTAAACTCCTTTCTTGGGCATTATTAGTCTTGCCTAGACCCGGTCTTTACATGAAACAAGGAGGATGGGTTAAATTTCACAAGAGCTCATATTAGAAAGCTTCTTCTATTTATTCTTCATATTTAAAGCTTCTTCTTTAAATAGGAACAATTCCAGGGGAAAAACGGCAAGGCATCAAAGTTTATTAAGCTTTGAATGATAGGCTAGTACTCGATTGACCCGAATGTATAATTAATTGGTAAGGGAAAGTTGTCTAGAAGCTTTATTCAAGAAGAGACTATATTGATTTTATTATTCACAGGTGGTAATAATTTTGATATATAAAAAAGCATATAAAGAAACAAAGTCTATTTTCTCTTCAAAGTGATAATGACAAAAATGTTTGTCAGAATATTGCTAGTGACTGAGAAAATGAAGGGGTCAAGGTGTCTTTATTCTTTATTTCATGTCATCAATCTTGCTGGTGCCAAACCTGTGAAAATGTCACAATGATATAAGTTTCATTCAAGATATTTTTGAAGTTGAGAAAAGATACACCAGTTTCTTCTGTATTTATGTCTGCATCAGTCTAATGCCCTGACTGAATGTATTCTCATCACAGTTCCAGCAACTTGAGACACCAACCTATATTTCCAAGAAATATTTTGCCTATTTACCATAGGAAGATAATGGTCTTCTGAATTCCAAGTTCTAAATGTAAAAATAATGAGATTATGTATTCCTAGTGCCATAAATGAACAAATCCAGATGGAATTTATAGCAGATTATGAATAGGTAATAGATGAAACAATAATGTAACATAAAATTGAAATACTTGAGACAGCACAGAGTAAAGAAATTTTGATGAGTTAAAATTTATAAGACCAAGGTTTAGTTTTAGTTTTAGTTACTATTATGTATGAGTAGGTAAGTTATTTTGGAGAAAATTCTTGTCTTATGAGGTCTCATTTTCTACATCTGTTAAGTGACATCTACTAAACTATTCATATATATTCCCAGAGAATTTCTCTGATCTAGATTTTTATAAAGGATCACTGTGAAAATAGAATTTAGGAGCTAAAAGCAAAGTTGTCTACAGAAAAAAAGAAATAAAACATGAAGGGGAAAGGAAGAACATTTCCTTGTAAAGAGTTTATCTCCTATGACTGAAGTAGATGGCTTATATTAATGCACTTCTGTAGTTAGAAGTGATATGATGCATTAGAAAGACACCTGCCATGTTCACACATTGTTCTGAGAGATGACAATGCCCAGGAAATGAAAAACAATCTTCCTGTTATCATCAGACATTGATCTGATATCAAGACTCAAAGTATGTAATAGCTTAAAGAAAAAAGACATAGAAATAAGGAATATCATAATAATCCTGGCTCATGTGTTTGGGAGAATGTAAACAGCTTGAATTATTAAACTGTCAAGTGTCGGGACAAAGACAAACTCAAGTCTGGAGCTAAATCCCTCTGTGGCCCTGATGCAGGCAGTGCACAGCACAGAAGGGGGCAAGAAATATTTTAAAATCCAAATACCTTTTGTCTTGATTATATGTTTCTTTTGCAATTTCCCAAGAGCCTTCCAGAAAGTCTGTATCTTTCAGTCATAGTTGTGCTTAGTTATTCTGGAAGCAATCCTTAGGGAGAAAATAAACTAAACAAAGGCACTAGTGGAAGAGGGGAGGTGCACTAGTAAGTGGAAAGCTTTTCATTTTATTTTTTAAATTTTGAAAAAGTAGTACATTTATCTATTAACAATGAAACAATTTAGAAGCATGTAATAGGAATAATTTTAAAATACAATAAGTTCACATTCCTAGCATGATACTTTTAGAGATGCAGGGACAATAACCCAGTGTTAGAAAGTTCAGAAAAAAATGATTTTCTTTAGTATAAGTATTTTCAACATTGTGATATTTAAAACATAATTAACAATTTTCATATGCCCTAATTAGACTAATTAAATTCTTGTTTAACAATAAATTAAATAAGTGTAATGATACTTACTAATATTCCATTGGAGTATTCAATGAAAACATCATTTAAAATTCAGATCTCTGTGATGATTCCAGTAAGGTAAGCCACTCATGGAATCACATGATGACACTACTCATTTCAGGTCCCATTTGCATTGAAGATGTTTTATGTCGTAAGAGATCATTCAAAGGAATTTTAAGAATTAACTCACTTTATATTACATTGGTGTAAGCATTTTGCCATTTTATTACCCTTTCTTGTTCTCTCTCCTAAATATTATTCTATAACCACACATACATTTGTTTACATAAATTCACACTTACATTGCAGTATAGAGCATCATAGAAAACTTTTGTATTTTTTTGTTCATGACATTGGATGAACTCATTCAATATTGTACATTCTAAGTCTACTTTCTGGAAAATTTACTGATTCATTTTTGTTTAGGTCTGAATAATATTATTCCATTTAATGTATTACAAGATATTCATTACCCATTCTTCTGCTGTTGACCAAGGAGGTTTCCATCTTCTTACTATAGTAAATAAAGTCACAATAAACTTGGTGTTATAAATATCTTTATGGTAGAACACATATTTCTCTATGCATATTCCTAGGTTTAAGTTCAATGATAAACTCTATCTCAAACAAATTTGATATAGAATGTGGACCAAGATACAAAACAAGCTTCTTTAGCTCTATGCTTGTGAGGCTACATGTGTGCATACGTGTATCTATAAGCTATACATACATATACTTGACATATATATCACACACAAACATAAACCATTACCAGCAAATTTTTTCTCTGAAATTAATCATACTTCACATCTGATATAATTCTGTACAGACCAATTACTCTAAGTGTAGAAAGGGAGGAAGAAAGGTAGAGAGGAAGAGAGGGAAAGAGGGAATGGATGTGAGGGAGGAGAGAGGGATGCAGAAAAGTGGGAAGGAAAGAAAGAAGAAAGTTGATATGAAAATATTGTTTCATTTTAAGATCACAAAATGTATAAAAAGTGTAAGTTAATGATTTTAATTATCTCACATTATATATATATATATATATGAAGCAAATCTATATGTATAAATATATACATACACATACAGTTTTACCTCTTTCTCCTTATACTGCCTCTTTTGACCCTTCTTTTCACTCATTTCCTATTTGACCCTCCAATTTTATTCACTAACTCCACTGATATAACTATAATTATTCCATTTTCCCCTCCTACAGAGATCTATTCCTCCACCTATTTCCTTAATTTCTAATTACAAGCTATGATTATATGGATTAGAGTCTGCTTCTTGAAGATTTAACAAGTAATAACCACATAAACATTAAAACATACCAAATTATCTTTTTCAGTCTGAGATACCTCACAAAAGATGATTGTTCTCTAGTTCCACCCACTTGGCTGCAAATTTCATGATTTCTCTCAGTCATTAAAAGAAAAACTACTGTGATATTTTTTCTTAAACCAGACAGAAAGGTCAAGATCAAGAAAATAAGTGACAGAACATGTGAACTAAGGGAGGCACTATCCAGTGATTGTGGGAATGAAAACTTGGGCAGCCAGTATATAAATCAGACTGTGGGTTTATGAGAAAATGGTAATCTATCTATGTCAAGTTCTAGCTATAGTATTTTTGGCCATATACCTAAAGGATGCTTCATCATACTAGAGAATGTCTTGTTAAGCCCTATATATTGATGCTTCATTCATAATAGGCAGGGATTGGAATAAACCTAGATGTCTGTCAATGGATAAAGAAAAGGTTACTACATTTCACACCAACAGAATACAAGAGATAAAATAAAGAATCTCAGACATAGAAGATGTGATAAAAGAAACTGACTGGTCCAAGATAATGTTGGATCTAGAAAGTTTCTGCTACAAAACATCTAGAAAAATCTGTGACACCATGAAAAGACCATTAAAAATAGTGGAAATAGAAGTAGTAGAAGAAAAATAGAAGCAGAAGCAGAAGAAAGAGTAGAAGAACAAGAAGAAGAGGAAAAAGAGGAGGAGGAGGAGGAGGAGGAGGAGGAGGAGGGGGGAGGAGGAGGGGAGGAGGAGGAGGAGGAGGAAGGAGAAGAATCACAGCTCAATGGCTGAGAAAATGTTGTCAACTATCAACGAAGATTTCTCTAACCTAAAGAAAGATATACCTATAAACGTACAAGGTGCTTACAGAACACCACATACATTGGAACCAAAAAGAAAGTCTTTTAGCCACATAATAATAAAAATAATAAATTTACAGAACAAAGAAAGAATATTCAAAGCAGCAAGTAAAAAACAAGGCCAAGTAGTATAAAGACAGAATCTATTAAAATTATACCTGATTTTTCAATAAAGACTAAAAACTAGAAGGGCCTGGGGAGAAGTCTTGTAGTCTCTAAGAGACCTTAGATGCCAGCTCGACTACTAGAGCCCAGCAAAGTTTTCAATCACTGTAGACAGAGAAAAGAAGATATTGCAGGGATAAAACCAATTCAAACCTTATGTATTCACAAATTCAGCCCTACAGAATATACTAGGTGAACAAAAACAAAATTTCAAATCAAATAAGTTTAACTACACCACAGAAAACACAGGAAATAAATAATTTCACATCAACAAAACAAAAAGATAAAAACACACACACCTACATACACACACACACATACAACATACACACCACCACCACCACCAACAACAGCAACAACAAAAACAACAATTAATATTCTCTCAACATCATCGGACTCAATCTCAAAATTCATGGGCTAACAGAATGTATGCAAAAATAGGATCTATCATTTTGCTGCACATAAGACACATACTTCAATATCAAATGTAGAGTAAAGGGCTGGAAAAGATTTTCCACACAAAGGGACCTGCAAAGCTAGCTGGAGTAGGTATTCTAATATCTAATACAATAGAATTCCAAACTTAATCAAAAGAAATGGGGAGGAACACTTCAAAGGAAAATTCCACCAAGATGATGTCTTAATTCTGAATATTGATGCTGCAAATGCAAGGGCATTCACATTTGTGAAAGGAAAAATACCAAAGTTTAAGTCACAAATGAACCCCACACATTAATAGAGTTCAACATACCACTCTTACAAATGGATGAGTCATCCAGAAAGAAACTGAAGAGAGAATTAATGGAACTAACATTATGACTCAGTGGACATAACAGACATCTAAAGAACATTTTACACAAACACAATATTCCTACTTCTAAGAACCTTATAGAATTTTCTCCAAAATTAATCATACACAGTATCACAAAGTCTTAACAGATACATCAGATGATGATGAATTAAAGCTATACTTCAACATAATAGAAATGAAAGAAAGTCTACAAACTCATAGAGAGTTTCTACTCATTAACCACTGGGTCAAGGAAGAGAGAAGAAAGAAAGAAAGAAAGAAAGAAAGAAAGAAAGAAAGAAAGAAAGAAAGAAAGAAAGAAAGAAAGAAAGAAAGAAAGAAAGAACTTTCTAAAATTCAATGAAAAGGAAAACACAGCAAACCCATATATATGGGACAAAATGAAACAGTTCTAAGAGGAAACTTCATAACATCAAGTGACTTCATAGAAAATTAGTGAGATCATATTAGTGACTGAACTTCAAGAATATTTGAAATTTCTAGAAAAAAGAAGATCAAGGTAGAGGAGGAGGAGGAGGGAGAGGAAGAAGAGAATGAAACACATCCAAGAGGAGTAGACAGCAGGAAATTATGAAACATAGGGCTGAAATTAATCAAGTAGAAACAAAGAGAACAATACAAACAATCAACAAAATAAGGGATGGGTTCTTTGAGAAAATCAACAAGATAGACAAAACCTTAGTGGAAGTCATTAAAAGGCAGAGAGAGAATATTCAAATTAACAAAATCAGAAAAGAAAGGAGGATCATAACAACTGACATTGAGGAAATCCGAAGAATCATTAGATCTCGCTTCAAAAGCTTGTATCCCACAAAGTGGAAAATCTAAATGAAATGGATGATTTTCTAGACAGATACCAATTACCAAAGTTAAGGCAAGATTAGGTAAACTATCTAAACAGTCTATCTAAATAACCCCTAAGGAAATAGAAGTACTTATTAAAAGTCTCCCAACAATAACAACGGCCCAGGGCCAGATGGTTTTAGGACAGATTGTACAAGATTTTCAAAAAAGAGCTAATGCCAATACTACTCAAACAATTCCACAAAATAGAAACAGAAGGAACATTTGCAAACTAACTTCATGAGGCCACAGTCACACTGATCTCTAAACTACACAAAGAACACACACACACACACACACACACAAGAATTTCAGTCAAATTTTCTTTATGAGCATTGTTGCAAAAATACTGAATAAAATGCATGCATACTGAATGGAAGAACACATCAAAAACATCATCCACTGTAATCAAATAGGCTTCATATAAGATACCGGGATGGGTTCAATATACAAAATATGATCAATGTAATTCACCATATAAACAAACTGAAAGAAAAAAAAACTCACATGATAACCTACTTGGATGTTTAAAAAAGCATTTGACAAAATCTAATACTCTTTCATAATAAAAGTATTGGAGAGATCATGGATATAAGGCACATATTTAAACACATTAATTGCAAAATATAGCAAATTAATAGCCAACATAAAATTAAATGAAAAGAAACATAAAGCAATTCCACTAAAATCAGTGTCAAGACAAAGTTGTTCACTCTCCCGATATTTATTAAGTATATTATTTGAAATTTTAGCTGGGGCAATAAGACAACTAAAGGAAATGTAATTTGTAAAGGAAGAAGCCAAATTATCACTATTCACATATGGTGATACGTAAATGATCACAAAAATTCTACCAGAGAACTCCAATAGATGACAAACACCATCAGCAAAGTGTCTGGATATCAAATTAACTAAAAAAAAAAAAAAAATCTGTGTCCCTCCTATATACAAATAATAAACAAGCTGAGAAAGAAATTATGGAAACAACATCCTTTACAAAGGCCACAAACACTAAAAGATATTTTGGTGTAACTCTAATCAAGCAAGTAAAAAACCTGTATGACAAGAACTTCAGAACTTTGAAGAGATAACTGGAAGAAAAGCAGAAAATGGAAAGATCTCCCAAGTTCCCATATTGATAAGACTAACAAAAATGGTCATCCTACAAAAAGACATTTACAGATTCAACAGAATTCCCATCAAAATTCCAGTGCAATTCTTTAAAGACCTTGAAAGAATAATACTCTCTCATTTTAGTATGAGAAAACAAAAACAAAAACAAAACAGGACAGCCAAAACAACCCTATTCAATAAAAGAACTTCTGGAGTGGTCACCATCCCTGATTTCAAGATGTACTACAGAGTAATAGTAACAATAACTTCATGATACCAAAATAAAAACAGACAGGTTGATAAGTGGAATTGAATCGATTACACAGAAGTAGTCAATTGAATACTACCACTAGATTTTTGACAAAGAGTCCAAAACTACGTAATGGAACAAAGAAAGCATCTTCCACAAATGTTGCTGAAGTAACTGAATCTCTGCATGCAGAATAATGTAAAGATATCCATATATATCATGCTGCACTATACTCAAGTCCAAGTGGATGACAAACTTTAACACCAAACCAGATACAGTAAACTGATAGAAGACAGTGTTGAATGCATTGGCACAAGAGACAACTTGCTGAAAAGAACACCAACAATTCAGGCACTAAGATCAACAATTAATGAATGGGAACTTATGAAACAGAAATGATTTGCTAAGGCAACATACACTGTTAAAAGGGTAAATTGGTAGCCTGCATAATGGCAAATGATTTTCACCAACTCCTCCTCTGACAGTGGGCTGATATCCAAAATATTTAAAGAACCCAAAATTCTAGATATCAAAGCAAGTATCCCCCCCAAAAAATTATGAGTGTGGCTGTTTGAATAAAAATGGCACCCACAGGCTCATAGGGAGTGGCACTATTAACCTTGTGTCACTGGGGATGAGTCTTGAGGTTTTGAATGCTAAAGACAGGCACAGTGTCTCTTTTTCTTTTCTTCTTACTGAAGATCCAATGTAGAACTCTCAGCTTCTCCAGCACCATGTCTGCCTGCATGCCTCCATGCCTCCCACCACAACAATAATAGGCTAAACCTTTACACTATAAATAAGCCCCAATTAAATGTTTTCCTTATAAGAGCTACCCTGGTCATGGTTGTTTCTTCACAGCAATAAAATGCTAAGACATCGAGATAAAAGAAAATCTTAGACTATAATCATGGTTCCCATATATGCTATGGAAGAAATATCATATTCATCTCATTAACATTTAAAGTTGATATGTTGTTTCTTCAGGGACACAGACCTTGAGAGACTACCCATGCCCCGAAGGATGGTCCTACCCATGTACATAGAGGCAACCCCAAATGGATTCAGTGGGCATTTGACAGGGGGTGGGAGTGCATGAGTTGTTAAAAGTTAGGAAGGGAAAGTGCTAGGCAGATCGGGGAGAAACTGGAAGAAATGAGATGAGGGTGGATTTGATCAAACACGTTATTGTATGCATGTATGAATATTAAATAAAATACCTTTTAATGTTAAAAAAGAAGATCCTAGATGTTAACATACTAAATAACTCAATTAAAAATTGGATACAGATCTGAACAGAATTCTCAACAGAGGAATTTTGAGTGGCTGAGAAGCACTTAAAGAAATGTTCAAAGTCCTTTTTCATCAGGGAAACGCAAATAAAAACAACGTTGAGATTACATCTTTTACCTGTCAGTATGGTTATGATCAGAAACTCAAATGACAATTCATGCTGGTTAGGATGCAGAACAAGGGGAATACTTCTCCATTGCTAATAGAAGTACAAACTTGTACAACCACTTAGCAATTCAGTTTGTTGGATTATCAGAAAACTGGAAATAGTTCTACCTCAAGTTTCAGCTATACCACTTGTATTAGTCAGGGTTCTCTAGAGTCAAAGAACTTCTAGGTTGTCTCTATAGTAAGGGAATTTGTTAATTTGTCAAACTTCCCAACAATGGTCAGCAGTAGTTGTGAATGAGAACCCGAGAATCTAGCAGTTGCTTAGTCCCACAAGGCTCACAGGTGAAGAAGATTGAATCTTCCTTCTTCCAATGTCCTTATGTAGATCTCCAGCAGCAGGTGTGACCCAGATTAGAGCTGTGCGTACCACCACACCTGAAAACTTGTGTCTTCCAGACTCAAGATCTAGATCACAGGTGAGCCTTCTAATTCTGGATTGTAATTCACTCCAGATATAGTCAAGCTGACAAGAGAAATAACCACTACAATCCAACACTTGTCAACTTGACATAAATAATATATCATATCCACATGAAACAAAAACAAGGTCATAAATACACTTAACATGATAACTATTCCTTGTAAAATTGCAAACACATTAATAAACTTATAATGGGGCAATGTCCCTTGGGAACATTCCTTTGGTATCTCAACTTAAATACCAACTGATGTTAAAGAAATTGGAAGACAAATATGTTCTTAAGAGAATACAACAGAAACATTCATATTACTTTATAATCCTCATTTCTGCAGCTGGTTATGTGATCTTAGCTGGTATTTATAACTGCCTTCCTCTACTACCCATTCTGTATTTCCTCCACCCTCTGCAAGCACCTCAGCAGGTCTTGGCTCTTTTCCTGGAGGAGTGACCCATAACTTCTTTCCTGATGTGTCTGCATTCTTTGTCATCCTGCTTGAATTAGGCTGTTGTAGTTTCCCATTGACTTTAATCACAGGACATGGTAGTACTAAGAGACGCCCTAAGGGATCTCCTGTACTCCAGACGTAATCCTTCTTACCTCCATTGTGGAGAGGCAATCCAATTTCCCCATGGTAATCTGGATCTATCACCCCTCCTAACACTGTTATTCCTTTCTTAGCCTGTTGCTTTAAGGGCATTAGAAGCCCAAAATGACCAGGGGGAAGTCTGACCTTCCAGTTCAATGAAATGTTTGTTGTAGCTCCTGATAGGAGCACTCCCCCCTCTGTAACCAAAACTTCTAGGCCAGCAGAACCTAGAGTTGTGGGGACAGGAAACAAAAATTTTCCTAGAGGGTCACAAGAAGTGATAGTGAGTGGAACTATTCCCTTTTCCACCCCTTGATTCCTGGACCCATGGATCACGGCTATGGGAGAAACTGTACCATATATTAGATGCTGATTCAAAGCATATACTGCCTCCTAAATAACTCTGCCCCAACCCTCCATGCTGCTGCCACCTAATTTGTGCTGTAACTGTGTGTTCAAAAGGCCATTCCATCTTTCTATCAGACCAGCTGCTTCAGGATGGTGGGGAACATGGTAAGACCAGTGAATTCCATGATCATGGGCCCACTGTCACACTTCTCTGGATGTGAAATGAGTTCCATGGTCAGAAGCAATATTGTGTGGAATACCATGATGATGAATAAGGCATTCTGTAAGTCCATGGATGGTGGTTTTGGCAGAAGCATTATGCGCAGGAAAGGCAAATCCATAACCAGAATAAGTTTCTACCCCAGTAAGAACAAAACGTTGTCCTTTCCATGGAGGAAGTGGTCCAATGTAGTCAACCTGCCACCAGGTTGCTGGCTGGTCACCTCGAGGAATGATGCCATATCTGGGGCTCAGTGTTGGTCTCTGCTGTTGGCAGATCTGGCATTCAGCAGCAGCTGTAGCCAGGTCAGCCTTGGTGAGTGGAAGTCCGTGTTGTTGAGACCAAGCATAACCTTCATCTCCGGCACCATGGCCACTTTGTCCATGTGCCCACTGAGCAATGACAGGGATGGCTGAGGAAAGAGGCTGACTGTTCACAGAATGGGTCATCTTATCCACTTGATTATTGAACTCCTCGGCTGAAGTCATCTTTTAGTGAGCATTTACATGGGACACAAATATCTTCACATCCTTGGCCCATTTGGAGAGATCTATCCACATACTTCTTCCCCAGATATCTTTCTCATCAATTTTCCAATCGTGATACCATTCAGCCAACCCATTGGCTACAACTCATGAGTCAGTGAACAATTGTACATCTGGCCATTTCCTCTTCCAAACAAACTGTAGTACCATGTGTACTGCCCGAAGTTCTGCCCACCATGAAAATTTTCCTTCACCTGTATCTTTCAGACTTGTCCCAGAAAGGAGTTGTAATGCTATAGCTGTCCACTTCTTGGTGGTGCCTGCATAACGTTTAGAGCCATCAGTAAACCAGGTCCTAGTCTTCTCTTCTTCAGTCAGCAATTATATGGAACACCCCATGAGGCTATAGGCATATACTTGGCAGCAGATGGCATTGTTACAGGAGTAGAAACCATAGGCATTTGAGCAACTTCTTCATGTAATTTGCTTGTGCCATCAGGACCTGCTCAAGCTCTATCATGGATGTACCACTTCCATTTGATAATAGACTGCTGCTATGCATGTCCTACTTTATGATTTTGAGGGTCTGATAATGCCTAGCTCATGATGGGCAGTTCAGGTCGCATAGTAACTTGATGTCCTATTGTCAAATGTTCAGTTTCCACTGAGGCCCAATAGCAGGCCAAGAGCTGTTTTTCAAAGGGAGAATTGTTTGCAGGTGATGGTATAGATTTGCTCCAAAATCCCAAGGGTCTCTTCTGTGATTCACCTACAGGAGCTTGCCAGAGGCTCCAAACAGCATCTCTATCTGTCACTGACACCTCAAGTACCATTGGGTCTGCTGGATCATATGGTCCAAGTGGTAGAGCAGCCTGCACAGCAGCCTGGACCTGTTGAACAGCCTTTTCCTGTTCCAGACCCCAGAAAAAGCTAGCAGTTTTCCAAGTCACTTGGTAAATGGGCCTGAGTAACACACCCAAGTGAGGAATATGCTGTCTCCAGAATCCAAATAGACCCACTAAATGCTGTGCTTCTTTCTTGGTGGTGGGAGGGGCCAGGTGCAATAATTTATCTTTCACCTTAGAAGGAATATCTCTACATGCCCCACACCACTTGACTCTAAAGAATTTCACTGAGGTAGATGGTCCTTGAGTTTTGGTTGGATTTATTTCCCATCCTCTGATATGCATATGCATTACTGATCAGTCCAAAGTGGTTGCTACTTCCTGCTCACTTGGTCCAATCAGCATAATGTCATCAATATAGTACACCAATGTGATACTTTGTGGAAGAGACAAACGATCAAGATCCCTTCTAAGTTATGACACAAGGCTGGAGAGTTAATATATCCTTGAGGTAAAACTGCAAAGGTATACTGCTGGCCTTGCCAACTAAAAGCAAATTGCCTCTGGTTGTCTTTATGGACAGGTACTGAGAAGAAGGCATTTGCTAGATCAATAGCTGCATACCAGGTACCAGTAGATGTTTTAATTTTCTCAAATAACGAAACTACATCTGGTACAGCAGCTGCAATCGGAGTTACTACCTGATTTAGTTTTTGATAGTCAACTGTCATTCTCCATGATCCATCATCTGTCTTCTGCACTGGCCAGATAGGAGAGTTAAAGGGAGATGTGTTGGGAACCACCACCCCCAGTATCTCTCAAGTCCTTGATAGTGGCTGTAATTTCTGCAATTCCTCCAGGAATACAGTACTGTTTTTGATTCACTATTTTCTTTGGCAGAGGCCACTCTAACAGCTTCCATTTAGCCTTTCCAACCATAATAGTCCTCACTCCATATGTCAGGGAACCAATGTGTTAATTCTGCCAATTTCTAAGTATACCTATCCCAATTATACATTCTGGAACTGGGGAAATGACCACAGGTTGTGTTCGGGGACCTACTGGACTACTGTGAGTCAGTCATCTGTCAAATTCCATTAATCACCTGTCCTTCATAAGCCCCTACTTTAACTGGAGGGCCACAATGTTTCTTGGGATCTCCTGGGATCATTGTCAATTCAGAGCCAGTATCCAATAGACCCCTGAAAGTCTGATTATTTCCTTTCGTCCAGTGTACAGTTACCCTTGTAAAAGGCCAGAGGTCCCTCTGGGGAAGGACTGGAGAAAGGCTAACGGCAAAACTTTTTGGTGTCTCATCAAGATCCTTCCTCAAGGGAACCTGGCCACCCCTTCATCCAAGGGGTTTTGGGTCTGCAAACTTGCTCAAGTCTGGAAATTGATTCACTGGCCTACATTGCCTTTTGCCAGGATCCAATGTAGCCTTTCTTTTATTTGTTTGAGAATTTTTCTGTTTATACAGATCAAACAGATATGCAATAGGCTTCCTATATATTTCATACCTGGAAACACCATGACTGATTAGCCAGAACTAAAGGTCTGAATGTGTCATGCCATTATAAATTTCACTTCTCCTGTCCTGACCATCATGATATATGTCATTATAAATGTTGTTTTGTCTAGGCTGTCCATTATAATAACTATGATCACCTTGTCTCTGGCGATTCAATGCTGCCACCTGGCCCTTGTTACCTCGAGGCCCAATTAAACCCATTGCATTTAATTCATCTAATTGAGCAACAGCATCTCCAATCCTAAGGTCTGGCACAAGGAATAGGGCAAGAACAAAACTCTTCAAATGTGCTGGTGCCCCTCTCACCAGTTTGCATATTATAGGATTTGTGAAGGGCATACCTTCTGGGCCTTCCCATTGTGGAGAATTAGGTTTTACGCAATGTATCCACTGTAGCATTGCAATTTCCCTGAGCCTTAAAATCCCTTCATCCACACCAAACCAAGGGATATCAGGAATCTCCAACTCCTTTTCAGTAGGTCATCTTTTGATAAACGCTTCAGTCAACCATTCAAACAAACTTCTGACACCTTTTTTTAACTGTACAAGCTTCCATATTAAACCTTGAATCTCCACTCAGAGGACCCAGGTCAATAAACTCATCCTGATCTAGTTTTATATTCCTTCCACCATTATCCCACACCCTTAAAATCCATTCCAACACATATTCTCCAGACTTCTGCTTGAATGAATTAGCAAACTCATTAAGGTCCTTAGTAGTATAGCGTACTTCCTCATGGACTACACTTTCTACCTCTCCTCTAGGGGCCTGTTTTGCCTTGAGTCTGGTTATGGGTCTAGAAGAAACTATTAGAGGGCCTTAAGAAACATTAATATTATCTTGTCTGGCATTTTCTTCAGCGAAAGTCATCACTGGCCCATTAAACTCTGAGGGATTAACTTCCTCATGTGGAGAAGGCATTATTTCAAGGGGTGGGGCTGAGGATACTACTAACTCAGGTGGGGTAAACCATTGAGAATCTGAAAATTCAGAATTCTCAGCTTCAACAAGGTCTTCCCACACACCCCCATCTCAAGTTATAGGATGCCATTCTTTGCCAATTAATGCCCTTACTTTAACTGCTGACACCCTCTGAGGCTGAGACCTGAACTTTCGCTGCAATTCAGCCAACCTTATAATGAGGGCTTCAGTTTGATTTTCTGCAACTTGAGCTCTACAGCTGCTGGAGAGAAGATTCTCTTCAAGGACACACTTAGCAACTTTTAGATTGGTAACTTCTGGATCCGTTCGATTTTATTATGCAACTCCTTCTTTTCCTTCATCATCTTTTCCAGAGATACTAAAAGCAACCGGCCAGCAAAGTCATTTTCAAAATTTTTTGCCATATTGCAAAAAGTTTTGAGCACACAATCACCCAATTCATCAAGATGCTCAATGGCATTAGCTTCTGTAAGTTTAAAATGTAATTCCAACCACGGGTCTTCAATATCCTTCAAACTCCCAGAAGAGAGCGTATCTGGAGAGCTTTCAGCAGTTGAAGGTGCTGGTGAATTATTACACCAACTCCAGATTCTTAAAAGATTCATCTTTATACTGCTTTCTGATCCTCTAGAGCCACTTCCAGTATCAACTTCTGTGTTAGTCAGGGTTCTCTAGAGTCACAGAACTTATAGGTAGTCTCTATGTAGTAAGGGAATTTGTTAATGACTTACAGTCTGTAGTCAAACTCCCCAACAAGGTCAGCAGTAGCTGTGAATGAAAACCCGAGAATCTAGCAGTCGCTTAGTCCCACAAGGCTTGCAGGTGAAGAAGATTGAGTCTTCCTCCTTCCAATGTCCTTATGTAGATCTCCAGCAGCAAGTGTTGCCCAGATTAGAGGTGTGCATACCACCACACCTGAAACTTGTGTCTTCCAGACTCAAGATCTAGATCACAGGTGAGCCTTCTAATTCTGGATTGTAATTCACTCCAGATATAGTCAAGTTGACAATCATAAATAGCCACTATACAACTCCTGGGCATATACCCATATACCCATAAGAAGTTCCACCATACCACATGGACACTTATTCAACTATGTTCATAGCAGATTTATGAGTAATAGCCCCAAACTGGAAATCACTTAAATGTTCCTCAGCCAAAGAATGGATAAAGAATACGTGCTACATTTGCACAATGGTACATTATACATTGTAATACAATGTAAGAACAATGGCATCATGAAAATTTCAGGGAATAGGATTAAAGTCTAAAAGCTGACCCTGAATAAGATAACCCGACCTAGAACTACAAACATGGTATGTACTTAAGTGGGTATTAGGTATAATGTACAGGATTTTCATGCTACAATTCACAGACTCAAAGAGGCTAAATAGCAAGCAGGGTCCAATAAGGGGACTCTTGTATCTCCATGAAAAGAGGAAATAGGTTAGACATTGGGGTGGATGAAAGGAGGGGACTGGGTGGCAGAGAAAGTAGGAATAGAAACAGAGATATCATGTGCAGGGAGGAGAGAGGAAGAGAGAACTTGGAGAGAGAACTAGAATAGACGGGACATCTCTGGGATGAGGTAGAACCTTAGGACAATGGAGAATCCCTAGTATCTTTTCAGATGACCTTATCTAAGGCTTTTAGCAGGAGGACATGAAGCCTGAAATATCCATCTCCTGCAACCAGGAAGACTTCCAGTGGAGGGACTGGGACACCAACCCAGCCACAAAACTTTTAACCTATGATTTTTCCTGCCTACAAGATGTACATGGATACAAGATGAATTGAATTTTAGAAGAGTTCCAACCAATGACTGTCCCAGCTTGAGATGATGCCATGAAAGGGAGCCCTCCCCTGATACTATTAATGATATTATTCTATACTTGCAGGCAGGATACTAGCATAACTGTAATCAAAGAGGCTTCATCCAGCAGTTGATGAAAACAGATGCAGAGAACCAAAGACAAACACTACACAGAGCTTGAGGAATTCTGTAAAGGAGAAGAAAGAAGGACAGAAGGAGCCAGCAGGGTCAAGAATACCACAAGATAACCTACTGATTCAACTAACCTGGGCTCATAGTAGCTCAGAAAGATGGAACTACAAACCAGAGAGCCTGCATGGGATGAACCTAGACCCTCTTCACATATGAAACAGTTGTGCAGTTGTGTCTACATTTATGATGCCTAAAAGAGAGAGCAAGGTCTAATCTGTCTTTGGATTCCTTTTTCAAACTGGGTTCTCTAGCCTTAGTAGAAGATATACCTTATCTTACTGCAACTTCAAATGTCAAAGCTGGTTGACATAAAGGGGAGTCCATCTTTTTTTTTTTTTTTTTGTGGAGAAAGGGAATAAATATGGATGGGGAGAAGTAGCTGAGAGAGAGGCACTAGGGGGAGAGGAGGGAGGGGAAGCTGTGATCTGCATATAAAGTATATAAATAACTTGATAAAATAGTAAAATAAAAGAATTATACTCATTATTATCAACTAAACAATATTGTTTCTACTATAGATATAAAAGATACTACCAGATCTGGTGGCTTAGACCTATATTCCTAACTAATATAGAGAATTATAAGTTCAAGCGATGCCTGCCTAAGCATCAGAGTAGACTTAGGCCATGCTAAGCAATTTATTGACACCAGGTCTTAAAAATAAAAAGCAAAGTAATTTGAATTCTATTTTAATATAAATTGCTCAAAAATATTTTCATATTATTTTAACCCCCAGTCACCAGTTTATTATATTTTCTTTTAAAAAAAGTACTTCCTATTTAACATAATAAATTATTTAATTAGCTGTCATTCAATCAGTGTGCCATTCTTTTGGCTTGTGGTCAGAACAGGCTTTTGTGACACCTTGTTTATATTTGTGCCTTTCTGTAATTACCTTCATAGTTTTCATAGAAACATATTTTGGACAGTATAAAAAGATGATCCCTTTATATTCTTTCTTTGCTTTGTGTATCTGTTCATCTCTGGGTTACCTTTCTTGGGTAGGAATGTAATTACCTATCTTGTATTATTGTCAAATTTTAATCAAGAAAGTTTAATCCAGAAAAAATGGATAATTTGGAAGGAACAACTTCAATACTGACGTGAGGATAATCTTTCCTACTCTTAGTTGACTTTATTTTAGAAATAACCAACACTCTCCCTTCCTATTTCTTGTTTCCTTTCCAATCTTTAGGTTATCTTCCTTATCTTTTCTGTATTTTAAACTCTTAATTTTCCTCTGTTATTTGCAGCATCTCCTGGAATTTTTTGTTGGATGATTTATTTGCTTATCTTTTACATGAAATGTATTTGCCTCCTTGTCTGGATGACACACAATTTAAAAAACAAAAGATTTTAAATAATACTCAAGACCAAGCTACATAACTTCTGATAGTTAATATCTAATAATTGCTGATCAAATACGTGACATCTCTGAAATTACATGAATATTACATTGGAAAACTGATTCTGACATTGTGTGAACATTTATAAAATCTACTATATTTGTGAACTTATTTTTTAGACTATTTACCAGCATATATGTGACAAATACATATGTGCATATGATGTTATATTATATAAATGTTACATGTATTAAGTAACACACACAAACACATTCACACATACACAAATTCCTAAGTTTCAATATCATTATTTGACCTTAAGATGGGTAAAAGCTGAAACTTCCTGTGACCATGAGTATCAAAGGAAGTAGTAGGGTTACGTTTTTCTGGTCACAAAAATCATGCCTCTTCCTCACTTGTAAATAGAGTGAGGAAGAATTGGAAAGAAGATTAAATGTGTTAATTTGTGAAAAATTAATATGTAGAACATCATCTTTCTAATACATAATTATATATATAAGTAATTTATATATTTTAAAAATATTATATATATATTATATGTGTTATTATAGTGTTCATTTTAATTCATATCATTAAAAAAAATCCTTAAACCACTCATGTCAGTCTTATGTGCCTAGAAATCGTATGCTGGTGAACGATGTTGGGGAACAAGAAATATGAACATTGGGTAGCAAAGTTGTTTGTGGTTAAGCAGAATTTGTCCCCCGAGTCTTCAGAAGTGTGAGATGTGACAAAATAAATAAACAGTGTTCAAAGGAAGTCTAATATCTTAGATGTACCAGATATGATTTTCTATAATTAGTTTTATGTTCAAAAGAGCACAAGTTTTGCCTTGATTTCTAGTATACTCTATGTCCCCAGGTTCTACCTTTAGAGCAAGTGGTGAATCTGAAGATCAACAATGTCTGCATGACTTACACTTCATCAAAAGTTAAATTAAGTCCTGCCTTTCTGACTAACTTGGGATATTTTTATATCCAATGTTTGTGTCTTCTAGTTTATTTTTAAGTTCTTCTCCTGTCATGTAAATTTCTGACTAATTCATACCATCTAAATCTGTTTGGTTTCCTTATTTACAATTTCAAATCACACCTGGTAGAAATAGAAAGAAATTCAGGACAAAGGATCATATGTTACTCTTATTTTTTTATTCAAATGTCTTTTCCAGCTATAAATATCTAACCAGAACATAGAATTTGAAATCACATATTTATCTATGATGACACAGAAACATTAAGAAACTGGTCCATATCATCTTACTAAAAACAAAATGAGATTTATTTAATTTAAATCCTAAATTATTATGTAAAATAAGCAACCTTCTACTCTGTATTTTTACTGTTTTTTAAAAGGTGCCTAAGTTTAGAATAATCCTCAGTGTTAAAACACTGTGTAGAAACACAAGTTCTTAGTCTTAGTTAGCCCATTCAGTTTCCTGCTCTCCTTTGCCTCTACATCCACATAAAAATGTAAAACAGTATACCATATTTAATATATAATATTAAATATAATAAATATATAATATATTATATGAGAGAAAGTTTGAAAAAGGTGGGCAATGCTGCTCCCCAAAACTTCTCTCTGCTGGCTAGCTTTCATAGTCCTGGAAGCTACTATCCAAGAACCTTGGAAAGAAGCATCATCTGTTTACTTACATCGTGCCAGACCCTGCATGCTACAGTACTGACCCAAGCAATTTGTAGCCCTGGTGAAATGGAGGCTTAACAGTTGTGGAAGAAAACAATTTTTTTCTGACTGAATATGTGATTATAAAAGAAAGTTTATACTATCAAACTATCTTCCCTATATCGGCGATGTCCCCCTCTCCATCTCTAACTTTTCCCATATCTCCTTCCTTCAAAATTCATGTTTTATCTTCAATTGTTATTGTTACATTTATACCCACAGTCACACACATATAATACATATACACACACAAACACACACACACACACACACACACACACACACACACACACACACACACACATATATATATATATCTGACCTACTTATCATTTCATGTTTGGACATGTGTCTAGTACTGCTTTTGTAATATTTATATTATGTTATTATACTTGAAATACACTCAATCTTTTTCAGAGAGGCTTTTATTTTGCAGTTGATAGTGGCTAATGTTCAAAGTTATTAGTGCAAGTGATAGTGAGTGCTAAGCCATAGGTGATTCATCTATTTTAGCATCTCAACTTTTCATCAAGGTGGCAGAAAAGAGAAGATACAGCACAGAAGATTGGGCATAAAGAGTCAGACAATGAGGACATGCTTTCTTCTGGACATGACATAACTGAGCCACAAATCAATTCACAACAGTTATGGTTGCCTGTTCAATATCAACCAACATTCTAACATAGATAGAGGAGAGACTTCACAGTCCCCTCTCCTAGCTGAATATCAACATGTTGATGGTTGTCAAGAGAGTCAACTTTGTTTAGAGATGTAGCCACTGGTAGGGTGTCAATGCCTAATGATGTCAAAACAGTCATTCACACATAGTCAATAAGGTTGTAAAAGCTTAAAATGCATTGTTTACCAATATGAAATTAAATAATCATTTAAACAATAAATGATTAAACTTGTCTAAAAGAAGATACACAAGTTTTTTGGGGTCTTAGTTGAAGAGAGTCATGAGTCCATTCATGATTATCTGCAGGTGATGTTAAGGATCATGGAAGTTAGAAAATAAAGGGATAAAAAATGTTTATACATTGAAAGAGAAGTAGATACTTGCTTTGTTTATATTCATTTCCTGAAAGCTACATTATAACAGAAGATACAAAAGAAAATACCTGGAAAAGTAAAAGAGGCAAGGGATAGAGGTTATTCCACACATATAAGCTCGACCATATTTGAAGACTAAAGGAATAAGAGTGATTTGAGTTTCTCTAGGCTTCTGTCATGTTCAGAGCATTTCAGAGGACTCTTGTCTTCTATAGGGAGACATAAGGTCTTACGTATTAGGGGTGTAACATAAACTGTGCTTCTTAAGAAGAGAGTATTAAAATATGCCCATGATATATTTGCAAACTGATCATGACAGGTTCTAAAAGGGGTAAAAAGCCATTTTCAAGGCACGCATTCCCCTCACACAGCCACTGGAAAGCTGAATACATTTCAGGGTATGGTTGTCATGTGTCACTAACCAATTCTCACTGCAGATGGGCTCTAGGGTAGTCATCATCTATTTTGAGAAGGTGGCAAACTGTGGAAAACTCAACCACCCTTGCAAACACTGTCGAAGGAAAAACCTCAATCCCAGCACATTTTCCTCTTCTTCTGACTCACAATGCTGACATTGCTTTTTCTTCACTTCCCTTGTTTACCCTTCCTTTGCTGTTCTCAACTTTCAGGCTATCTTATTTTTTCCTCTATGGCTAGAACATAAAGGTTGGAGTTTGCAATATTCCCTGAAAGAAGAAGAAAACAAAAGTTAATGCACATATTGTATATTTTTGTCAAACTGTTCTCTGATGAAATTTCTTATTCTCCTTTTCCAGATGTGTGATGATACCTTAGGTTACATTAGAAATATTTTGTTGTTGTTTAAAAGCCTCGTTTAGTTGTGATTTTTATGGAGAACACTTTACATCCAGATGTAGAGATTCACATTTTAACCTCTGGCAACAAAGAATGACTTGCCCTCCATAGGAAAGGGATTTAACAGATGTGAATAAATAAAGAATATGGAGGCAAAGGAATAATATTGGTTTATCTGAGAAAGCTCAAGACATTCACAAGAATCCTTAAAGGTGGAAGGAAAAAGGAACTATAAAAATAATAACAGAAATTACTAAGAATGAGAGTCATACAGGCTGATAAACCAAACACCAAATATATATATATATATATATATATCATTTAGATAGTACCCTAGCAATTAATTACATTACTCCATAAAAGGAGAGCATCCCTCATAATCTATATGTCTGTACATTAGAGTTTAATATAATAAACATCATTCCCACAAGGGATCAAGTTTGTGAAATTTGGTTGGACAAACAATGAAACCTAATATCATCCTGGAATGACTAAGAACACAGTTACTGATCCATTAATGAAGAATATGCAAATTGAATCATTATGTTAACAAATTAACAAAGGATTTGTTATTTCTACTATTAATCCACTGAAATAATGATGCATATATTTTTTTCAACAGATGGAGACCATGACAAAAAGACCACAATCAATCAAAATACAGAGTTGGGGAGTTCAGCCTCAACTGATACATCTACAATATGACTAATACAGAAGCCTTGGGGATCATTTTAGAAAAGGAGATGGAATGATTTTAAGATCAGGTAGTTTGCTGTGAGACTGTGTTTAATAGAAATATAAGAAGATACACCCATGGAGTCTCACCAATAAGATTACACATACATGAACTAACAAGGTCAACAATAGTAAACATGATAGAGTGGACAGGGAACATTCAGGAAGATTCAAACCAACACAAAGTTGCAAAGGCAACTAAGGGATGCTGAAAGTTGGAGAAAGTCTTCCTCAGAGAAGAGCACATCAATTGGTTATCCAATGCTAAATAGTAAGCCCTGAAAAATATATACAGGTAACATTATATAGACTAAGCAGCTTATAAAACTGAGTGGTAAGAATATGAATATATATAAATAGGCATGTATGTATATAACAATTGATGCAAAATGATGCAATGAATTTAAAGAAAGCAAGGAAAGATATATGGGAGGGTTTGGATAGAGGTAACATAAACGGAATAAATACTTTTCTAACAGTGGGATGTACCTTTAGTCTGCACACTTTATGATACTGTGAGAATCTTCCATGTAAAGACATCAGTTTTTAACCAATCTATGGTGCTTTGCTTTTGTCTCCTCCTCTATTTCATTCACTCCTTTTCAATGTCAAGATGCATTTATGTCTGTCTTCTTACAATGGCTTTTGTGCCCTTTCCATGCACAAGTAAGTTTTTAAAAGTCTTTACACAATGATATATTTCTTTCCTATAAAATAAATAAAGGAGGTGAATATGGTAAAAACAAATGAGACATCTCGAGAAGAACTTTCCAAGAAGCAGCACAATTATCCACAGTGCATCTGTTCAGATACTTTTGCTACCATTTTTCTATTTACATTTTGAGTTACCATTCTGCTGGCCCCGTTTTGTCTGGCAGTTGCATAACTTTCACAGCAGCACAGTTGAAGTTTTAGGCATACAATGTGGGTGTTTTATATGTGACTGTAATCAACTTCTAGGGTTTCATGGGTTTTATAAATGTAGAGATGATGGGCTTATTGTACTCTACCACATATTTTTCAAAAATATGTTTATAATTGTTATTCATCAAAATTCTCATGCCCTGTTTTTTACCCTACCTTCTGTGGAAATCTGTTTCAGTCAATGAAGGTTGGAAGCAATATGTGCAAGGGTCTATGTAACAGCATAGTTATATAATATGAAATCTGGGCACCTGAGTCTGAATTACTCAGAGAAGTTTCACTAAGAGACAATGCTCACTTTCTAATATTTTTGTGGGTGACAACTAAATGCAAAGGTATCAAGTAACCTAATTTTGAAGTCATTGGTTACAATAGTTGTCCTGGACTTCCCCATGAAGAAGGGGGAATGATATACAGATTGTGAGAGATTTTGTGATATTAGAAAATACAGTACATGGAGAGGAGGATAAAATATGGAAATATGGTGAAGTGCTAGCACATCATGCACCCTTCATCCTTTCGTGTACATCTATATAAAGCAAGTTCTAGATCAGAGCTCAAGTCATTGTGGTGATGCTTACTGGTTTCTTTCTAACCAAGAAGTCTCCCAGCAGACATAGAATCCAGTGTAATAATTTAAAGTTCAGGACATGTGTGGAACATGGACCTAAATCATTAGGAATTTCTCTTGTTTGACTTACTAGTAACATAATTCTAGCTCATGACAGGAGCCTGCAGGTGGGGTGGGGTAGGGACAAATAGAGGAGAGAAAAAGTATAGTTGAGGCTGCAGGAAAAGTATCCGACAAATCCATAGGAAAACCAACTATAATTGAGAATACTTTCTTATTCAGGGGCCAGAATTATTCCAAGTAAAAATACAAACAAAATAAAATATAGCCTTAAAAAGAAACTAACACTTCAAGGGTACAGCCAATCATTTCAATTCCCCATATCAAAATCTTTCTACGAAAAGGCTTTGGGTGAATTCTGAGATCAAAAGAGAATAATTGTCGAGGTTTGATGAGAAGTGTGTCAATCAAAAGTTTTAACTATAATATTAGAAAACAATCAAACATTAATCCAAAATAAAAATGGATTACAAATTAACACTTCAACATCACAAGATTCACAATAAACTTCTTTATGTCATTGTTTAGGACCTTACTGGGATAATGTTTTGGCTTCATTGTCAATCATGTTCTGCTACAAAAATAATGAATAAGAAACTATTATCATGATATGAATGACTACCAATGACTAGTCACTTTATTTTACTATAAGACATAAATAAGGACTTAATTCAACTGTTTTGTAGAAATGGGAAATAAATGTATAATAGTTATATAAACTGATAATATATTCATAACAATTAAGGGGTGAAGACAGTATAAATACTCGTATAAATACAGATTTCAGCTTTGAAATTATTGATACACAATCTAAACAACTCTAAGTGAATAGAGTTGGTCAAGAAGCTAAATGTTCTGAACTGCTTAGGAGAGGATGGTGAAAAGCAGAGTTATTAGATTGAATTTGACATAACATTATCATTCTAGTATTTGGAAGGCTCAAAGCAAAGAGAGTTCTATAAGGTCATATATTACAGAGGCCACCCCATGTGATCCCAAATTTTATATCTGTCTTAAAACAGATAAGAATGGCCATGCATCTGTTCACGTGGCCAATGTTAGAGTGCTTCCTCTGATCATTGCCCTGTCCTTTCAATTATCTATTGATTAAATGAGTAACGTGTACCTAGACCTGGCGTGGCTAGGGAATATCTATGAGGCTATTCATGGCATCCTTTGTTGCATTGATTTTCAAGGAGATTTATGGCATTGACCTGATCTCAATGAAGAAGCTAAATCCAATTCACTAAGGAATTACAAGCCCTTTCGATCAATAATCTATTAATCTCCTTCACTTTGCCATCTTTAGATTCTCCAAACTTGTCATGGAAAATTGAAAGCATTTTCAAACTATAATTATTCAGCCTAAGGAAAAGTCTTCAACATTTCCGAAATGCTTCAATTGGCTTTGAGGAAGTACTACCCAGTTTTGGGTAATAAAGATCTCACTCTGGTCATCAGCCAAGCCCTTGGGTCTGAAATCATTAATACAAATATAGTGTCAGGATAATGCAAGCCCATTATCACTGCATTTTCTGTACTAGCAAAATTATATATGGAATATAACTTTTGATTCTGTAAGATTGGCTTTGGGCTAACTAGCAAAAATACAAAGTGGCTAAGGGAAAGCAACTGACATGGTAATGAGAGAAAATAGTTTGAAAAACTAAAGGATATTAAAGAAAGTAAATGATTTTATGTTATGAAAAAGAAACCTTAAGATCCATGTTACATAGGAAAATATACTGTGTTATGTACATCCAGGTGTCACACACAATATACTCAGTTAAGTTTGCAAAGGGAGTTGTAATTCACTAAAATAGCAGATTTCCTTATGAAAATAAATGCCATGTGGGGAGGTGAGCATAGTTTTCAGGAGGTAATCACTGCCATGCTACAAAACTGATGTTTACTAAGGGATGGTACTCACTAGAGCATTATGTATTGAAGTGAAACACAGTGAACTTGAGATTATAGTACGTTTTCTGTATCCTTCTGCTGAACATGGTCAAAAAGCCATGTCCTTTATGAGGTTTCCTGGCCTCTCAGTCACAGTGGTGCACTTTTCCTTGAGCTCTTCCTCCCAACGCAGAGCTTTCTCTTTGTACACTATGACTGGGCGCTGACTTCTGATCCTTTCAGATAACAAGGCTTCACATGTAATTTAATGATTTTCTCTGATTTCTCTGATAGTTTTATTATGTGACTTACAACAATGCATATGAGTCTCCCATCATTGACTATAAACATTGCTGTTCTTTCTAAATGTTATATAAATCTTTACACAATGGTTAAGAGAGAAAGAATAGAGAGCCATGATAGTCATTATCTCTGTTTAATCTATGTAGAATCTACCATCCACCCCATCTCTGTCTCTGTCTCTGTCTCTCCCTGTCTCTCTGTCTCTCTGTCTCTCTGTCTCTGTCTCTCTCTCTCTCTCTCTCTGTCTCTCTCTCTCTCTGTGTATGTGTATAGTTTGAGTGTGTGTGTGTGTAACTTTTCTCTAGTTATTGACAAAGCCTTTACATTTCTACATCTCACTTGACTTGTGAGAATATCAGCCACACTGCTGCATGAATTATCCTAAACGAACACATATAAATACATTTTTTTCTCATTAAAACTTTTGTTGTTATAATTTTCATTGCTTTGAATCATGGTCTTGTTTTGTATTCCTGTATGGCCTAGAGAATACTATGCAGACCAAGCTGGCCTTGTACTTGACACAATCCATATGATTTAGCTTCTTGGTGCTAGCATTGCAACAATGGACCATCCCATCCAGGTATACTAACATTTGTCTGTTATTTTTCTGTTGACAGAATGTTACTCCTCTTGATTTATCCATGCTATTCTTTCAAAATCTGCTATAGTCTACCTATCTCTCTTGTATCTGAACTGGGAACATTTAGCAACTTTCCAGGCTGCAAAATTCTATGATATAGGCTCCTTCTAGCTTCCATTAAGTTTGTGTTAAATGTGTTATTTCCATCACCCCATTTCAATCAAGTCTCACAGTATCCATCTCCAAAACTCAGCCTGACCATTTCTTTTTGATGTTTAAAAAATAATGACTTGATTTTCTCCATATTTTACATAATACTTATGTCACTATATTTTAGGTAAGTACCTCTGTGCATATTAATGCTTCATACTTAACCTTATAAGAATGGCTATTAGATTTGCATATCTATCAGAATTGTACAGAAGACTTATTAAAACAGATTTCTATGTCAATTTCTAGATTTTCTTATTTAATAGTGGAGTTTAATAGCTTGCAATTCTAAGTTGTTCCAAGTAGATGTATGGATTTATTTTTATTGGGTCATGCTTTAAGACTCTAGAGCTTCTTGTGGAAGACCGAACTGTAGGAGTGTAGATGTCTTTAACTCTTTCTCTGGCTCTTGTCATCCTTTTGCTCCTACAGAGTTGCCTTGCTCAGCCTTGATTTGAGGGTTTGTGCCTAGTTTTATTGTAATTTTTTATGTCATTTTTGATTGATATCTATGAAAGGCCTGCTCTTTCCTGAAAGGAAATAGAAGAGAAGTGAATCTGTGAAAGAGTGAAGGCGGAAAGGAGGACCAAAGAGAACGGAGGGAGAGGAAATTTGTTGAGATGTAATGTATGAGAAATGAATAGACAGAAAATAAAGGTTATAGATCCATTTAAATTCTAATTGTTTGGTAAGGAGGCTCCATGACATCTTTGTGTATTTTACTGCTCTTATCAAGAGAATCCTTGATAAGTTTCATAATTCTTCTTTTAATATACACTGCTTAATATGCACTTTAACAAGATCACTGCTATACATCTACTAGATTCTAGTAGCAGCTCTCATACATTCCTTCAGTTATTATGGTCAACATATTATGCAATTGCCACTATGCAACCAAATTGAGAAACGATTATGTTAAAGACTACTTCTTAGTTACTTTTCCTGGTTCTTTGAGCAAATACCCTGAGAAAAGGACTTTAAAAGATAGGTTTATTTCAGTTCAAGTTAGAGGACATAGTACATCATGACAATGAACCTTATCAGAAGGAGTTGACACAGGACAATTTGAAGGTTTAAAACAGGTATCCATGTCATATTTATTCCATCACAGGGATATAAAAGAGCCATACAAATTCCACAACATTGTAGCAAATGTAAGCTAACTTCTATACTTTAAAGCCTTCTCATGAAGTGGTTATCTTTATAATACAGAATTATGAGCTAAAGAGCTTACTACATGGTCTTACTTAAAGGCTTTTGTCTTAAAATTCTCCTTCACCATTTTTTATTACACCAGCACCACAGATATGAGATGGTATCACAAGATATGTAGCTAGGAATGTTCCTCATGACTACCGACAATCTCAGCACCCAAAAGGCAAAGGCAAGGGCATAAAACTTCAAATTTTTTCTAACTCAAGGTGGTCTGGACTTCATAAGATCTTGTATCAAACCAAAATCAGCCATAAATAAAAATGTATGGACATGAAAAATATCTTGGTAACTTAAAATATAGTAATTATGTCAAACTGTAAATTTTACCTTGTAATGCGATAAATAAGTAATTTGAAAAGATATATACAGAGAAATCATAAATGTTTGATTCTGTGTTTCTTGTTCTTTTATGTTTTGCCCAAAAGAGATATTTGTTGTATAAATAGTTAAATGATCAAATGTGGATAAATGAAAGCTATAGAAGGTGCTTAGATAACATTATCATGAGAGTGGAAGTCAAATTGAAAATTTTGCTCTTCTATAAATTTTCTGTTTAAAATTTCAGAACTGTTTAATAAGACCAAATATTCAAGGCTGGTATCTGGAGAGCAAGGTAGAAAACACAAAGTAATTTCCAGCTGGTGAGTAGGCATGAGGAGGTTTTGGGTTTAGCAACACCCATGACAGCCTAACTGAAGACTTTCAGCATCTCACCTCCCAAAGCACCTCTGTGTTAGCTGGTTTTGAGTAAAACTAATTTGAAAAAGCTCTTGTTAAGTGAGAGAGTCCTGGGACTCAATGGGGCTGGCCTTAGCTGAAATGCCCAATTGTGGGGAGACAGAATCTGAAGAGACCAACTCTAGTAGATAGACTTGGCCTCCAGTTGAGGCATGGAGTCTTCCCCCCATCCTCAAAATTTTTGACCCAAAATTGTCCCTGTGTAAAGAAAAGGAAGTGACAAAAGTGCAGCAGAGACTAAAGAAAAGGGCATTCAGAGACCAGCCTAACTTGGAATCTATCACATACACAGGCATCAAACCCTGACTCTAAGAGTGATGCCATATTGTGCTTGCAGACAGGAGCCTCGCATGGCTGTCCTTTGTGAGGTTCTAACAGCAGCTGACTGAGACAGATACAAATATATTCAACCAGTGGCCTGAGATCTGCGACCACTATGGAAACGTTAGGGGAAGAACTGAAGGAACTGAAGGGAATTGCAACCACATAAGAATACAACAGTATCAACTAACTGGGACCCTTCACAGCTCCGAGAGACTAAGCCACCAACCAAAGAGCATACATGAGCTGGTCCCTGGCCCCTGGAACACATGTAACAGAGAAATGCCTTGGGAGAGGATGAGCCTAATCCTGAAAAAACTTGATAACCTAGAGAAGAGGGTCTACTGGCAGGGGTGAGGTGGGACGGATGGGTGGGTAGAGGAGGATCCTCTCCAAAGCAACAGGGAGGGGTGATGGGGCAAAGAACTTGAGGAGGGGGGACTGATAAGGGAGGGAACATTTGGAATGTAAATAAATAAAATAACTTAATGAAGAAAAAGAGAGAAAGAAAGAAAGAAAGAAAGAAAGAAAGAAAGAAAGAAAGAAAGAAAGAAAGAAAGCTTTTTTCTCCATTTGTCCAACTGAGAAATTAAATATGAATTTAAATATAGATGTTCCTTATGTCACTGTGAACTCATTATATTAAATATCTTTATATTTGTCCTTCAGAAATCTTGCAAAGTTGGTGTTAATGGGTTAACGTCAATAGAAAAGCAAAGCTCAAAAATATATTGTAATTTTCCTGATATTAGACAGCACTAGATTAAGCCAAGGACACTGAATCCATCATTTTGATTCATATACCGTATAATCTCCTTTGACTTGTATCACTAAACAACACATATGTACCCATATGTCTCAGCTCTCTCTACTCTCCAAACATGTCACAACTATAGGTCAGATTATAATAGTGCATGTTTCTTACTGTATGTTTTTCTTGAGGCTAGTTTATATAGTGTTCTACTCCCTCTGGACATTTACAGACATCAGGCATTTTGATAGTGCCTTAAAATGCATCAGAAGATATTTTTATACAAGACAATAACAAATCTGGAATTTTCAAGATGACCCATACATGTTAATATAATCTTATTTATGGGATACTTTTTACCACAGACCACCACTGAAATTTCTACATCAGGATCTTGAATGACCGTCAGGACAAGACTACAAAATAGGCCTTGCCACTGTTTCTACAAATATGGAGAGTAATTTTCTATGTGTTGACATCATGTATGTATAACATATAGAGACCAGATCTGGGTACAGGAGTCATTTGATAGAAGTCACAGCCAGAACTAAAACTAACTCCATAGACTCTAACTCTCACAGTATTTTCAATATCCCATAGGATGAAAAGGCATTGTTTAGACTGCTTTTCTGTTTAGACTACCTTTTGTAGTGTAAAGATGGATTTTGACCTATTAAACAAGAGTTATGCATATTCTGTGTTCTCAGTTGCCATGGCCAATAACTAATGAATATGCACATTGAAAGGCTCATTTGATTTCATTCTCTAGTTCATAGCTTCGGAGAGAAATTTTACTTCCTTTCCCTGGACATTAAAGCATTTGCCCTGTTCAAGGCAAGATACAAGCTAAATATAAACATTAAGACATACTTGGTTACTAATTTAATAATGAAGTGCACCCAGGCATATGCAAAGAGACCTGAGAACTTGTTTTAAAATGGATATGAATGATTGAATATTTTCTTTTTTTACCTTTTTTTAATTTTTTTAATTTTTTTAATTTTTTGAGACTTTATTTACTTTTCCACTGTTTCCCCTTTTCTAGGTCTCCTCTTTGGAGACCTCCTATCCCTTCCCCCTTCCCCATCTCTATGAGGGAATTCCACTTCCCACCCACCAGCCTGCCCACTCCCATATTCCCACCTTGACGTTCCCCTTTACTGGGGCTTCTCCTCCCCCTGATGGCCAACAAGGCCCTCCTCTGCCACATATGTGGTTCGAACTATGGGTCCCTCCATGTGTATTCTTTGGTTGGTGGTCCAGCCTCCAGGAAGACCAGGGAGGGGGGAGGTCAGGCCAGTTGACACTGTTGCTCCCTCCAAAGGGAAACAACCCAGATGTCCCTCATCAGAGGAATGGATACAGAAAATGTGGTACATGTACACAATGGAGTACTACTCAGCTATTAAAAACAATGATTTAAATGAAATTTGCAGGCAAATGGATGGAACTTGAAAATATCATTCTGAGCAAGGTAACTCAGTCACAAAAGAACGAACATGGTATGTACTCACTGATAAGTGGATATTAGCCCAAAAGTTTGGAATACCCAAGTTTCACTTTACAGTAACAGCTGGACTGAGAGTAATGTCCCAGATGGAGAAGTTGGAGAATGATTGTATATTTTCAATGCTGGGATCTTAGACGTGGTCTATTTGTGTTGAGCGTTAAGTTTGATTGAAACATTTTCAGCCACAGGAACCTATTTTCCTCCCATTTACGCAATGAAAATGAACTGGATAGACAATTATTGGTTTAACATAACATTTTATTGAAAACTAATGACTGCAAGAATATAAATCAGAATGAACCTTAGAAAGATCATAAAACTGAAAAAGTAAGTCATTCCTTGAACACAGAATGTGTGATTATGTGTAAGGACGTTCCACACAAACAGACATTGTATTTACTTTTTCAATTTTACCTCCTATTCCTTTCCCTCTTTATACATCAAAAGGACTTAACACTTTCATGCCTCATCCTTGGGTTTCCTGACTCCTAGAAAATTTTGGTTTCCCTTTACTTGTAGTCAAATTCCTCGTGGCTGTTTTCATCACCTCATGGACCACTTTCCTATCCTTCATGTTTCAAATAAGTTGCTATCAGGCCTTGGTTGTTGGACTCAGGCTAAAGTAATCTCACTTGATATTTTATTAATTTTGTATGCAAATACTACTTGTCCAGATAACACCACATTCCTCTTATGCATGGAAGATCCACTATTTAAGCCTCTACATAATTCATTAGAAAATTTAAGGGAGTCACTAAATTCTAGAAAGTTTGTTTTGTATAGAATAAAGATGAATGCTTATGACTTAATAATTTAATGGTCACAAACCTCTGTTAAATGCTTGGAAATTTTTTATATTCATTTGGACTACAAGATTTTATAAGATAAAATTATAATAATTTTTTCTTTGTAATATTTATTAGGCAAAGCCATAACATCAAACATAATGCACCTGCGATTTTGTGTATGCACTTTAGAAATAATAACTCTAATCACATTGCTTTGGAATGGATCTCTAATACTTTCATCATCTTGTAAGTATATACTCTATACGCATTAAACACAATCCCATCCACTTCTATTTTGCAGGCCCTTGAAAACAACTTTTAACTTTCCATTTCTATGTTGATTACTTTAGATATTTTCTATGAATAAAATCATTAAGCTATTGCGGCTGTTGTGACTAGCTTACTTAATTAGCATCAAGTATTCATGGTTCAGCTATGTTTAGCACATGATGGCATTCTCTTCCTTTTAAAGGCTATATAATAGTGTACTCTATGTGTAAGCCACATTTTCTATCTCTATCCAAGTGTTGGTTGATATTTATTTTCCTCTTCCCCATTGATTATTGTGATAATATTGCAGGGATCTTGGAAACATAAATGTCTCTTCAAGACATTGTTCAGAGTTCATTGGCAAACATTCAGAGGTGTGCGTTTTAAGTTTTTATTCTAATTATATTTTAAAGGCTTAGCTATTTCTTTATTGTTTTCTATAATGGTTGAACTACTTTAAATTTCCTCCATAACAACCTAAGGGTTCTATCAGCATCATCAGTAACACTTATTTGAGGTTCAAAAGTACTAGCTTTTTTTTTTTTTTTTACCTTTTTATTAAGTAAATTCCTTTTTAAGCAGTCCTACTTCATGTTCACAATACATGCCAACGACTCTCACCTCCCTATCATCTCTGTGTCCCTATTCCCATTGGCATATTAGAGGTTGATTTTCTTAATGACTTATAATGTTGAATTCACTACCTTGTACATAATAATTATGTTTGCAGATATTTTTGGAGAAATCTTTGTGTGTGTGAATGTCTGTGTATAAGTATTTGTATATGATATATGTATTTTTGCATGGTCCAAGTGTGCTCCTGTATGAATGTGGTCATGTATGTCACAGTACACATTTGAAGGTCTGAGACAATCGTAATTGTCACTTCTTGCTTTCTCCGTATTTGGAAGAGAATTTTCCTTGTGATTCACAAATATGTATATCAACTAATCTTTTAGCTTTTTAAGCTTTCCCTCTCTCTACTTCCCACCTTTCTCTAGGAGTATTGAGGTAATAAACATGTGATACCCTGCCGTAACTTATATGAATTCCGAAGATTCAAACTCAAATTCTTATGCTTGCATCTTAAGTATTATTATCAAATGTTCTATCTATCGCATGCCCCATTTCTATATATTCTTTGGATAAGAGTGTGTTAAAACTGCCGGCTGTTATTTGCCTCTTGTTTTTTTAGTAGATTTTACATATTTAACACATTATCATTTAACAAATATATAATTGCAAGTAGTTTCTGTTGTTTGCTAGTTATCTTCTAAATCTATTCGTGATATTTCATGATACAAAGACTTTTGTTTAACATGGTCCCATTTGGTTTTTTAGTTCTTGTATGCTTATGGTATCACATTTAATATATTATCTTTTAAATACAATATTTTAAAGATTCCTTCTTTTTTATATGATTCTTCCTGTTTTACATTCATATTTTGAATATACTTTGGATTAGTGTTCAGATGCGATTTGAGGATCTGTGCACTATTTCTTATCACCATTTGTTGAATGGACTGTCTATTTCTGCTCTGTAGTAATTTAACTTCTCTTCAAATCTCATTTGATAATACTAATACATTGTTTTCTACTGGGTTGCTAAATTCTATTCCATCGGTCTATCTACATATTTCTGATTACCACTACTTTTAGTGTGTTTTGAAAGAAAAATTTTTTTTGATTTACTAATTGTTTTCTTTAATAAGTTATTTATTTTTATTTCATGTGTATTGGTGTGAGGATGTCAGATCTCATGGAACTCCAACCAAAGCCAGTCATGAGCTGCCATTTGGGTGCTGGAAACCAGACTTAGGTATTCTGGAAGTGCAGAGAGTTTTCCCAACCACTGAACCACCTTTTCAGGCCCCAATTTCTCATAATTGTTTTATTAAAATAATTTTTATTACTCATGATCCAATGAGCATCATAATTGGGGAAATGTTTTCTATTTTTCGCAATGAGCATCTTTGGAATTTTGTTAAGTATTTCAATGAAATTTTAGGTTTGCTTTAGGCTTCAATTTCCAATGTACTATGAGAATCAAGGTTTGGGCACTTGGTTCCTATAGGTAGTGCTACTTTGGAAGATTACAAAATTTTTAGTACTTGTGACCTAGCTAGAAGATATAAATCACTTGGGATTGGGTCTTGAAAGTTATTTATTTTTGGTTCTCCTGGAAATCTCTGCTTCATAGCTGATTATAATATGAGAGGCCATGGTTGCACATCGTGCTAGCACCTAGTAGCTACCAACAACATACCTTGTTTGCCATGATGGACTGTAATCCACAGAATATATGAATAAAAATAAATTCTTAATTAGATTAATCCCTTAAGTAGTATCTATCTTGTCACATATATAAGACATTTGGCCAAAATGGGATCTTTGAGTATTCAACATATCTAAGTGTTACAAAATCTTTCCATCAATCAGTATTCATTTGTAATTGTGTCCAGAATGTTTTGCAGTTTACAATGAACAATCCATTCTTAGGTAGCCATTCTTAATTCAGTGCTCTTTCTCATACTGATATGATTAATTATATTCTTCATTTTATTTTCTGTTTGATTGTTGTTAGTGCCTGGACTGGTAGATGATTTTCCTGCCGTGATTCATATTCACAAACTTTGTAGACATTTCACATAAGTTTTATCATTATTAATTTAGTAGAAGAGGTTGTAATTATCTTAGTCTCTAGATTTTGGAATTAGATTTTATCAAATAAAATATTTTAAAATTTTATAATAGGCCACTTTTTTCCCCCATTTTTCTTTTCTTTTAATTTCTTTCCATCCACTCCTCTCCATTTTGTTTTGGCTCTAAGGTACAAATCAACATTTTTTATATGCTAGGCAAGTGCTGATGCTGCCAGGGCTTACATTTTCCCATGGGTAACATGTAGAGTACATTTTGGTACCAGGAACACCAGTCTGTAGGGGTAAAGTTTGTAGACAGTACTCAGCTCAATTTCTCCATTTTCAGTGTTTTGTGAACATGTTATCTTAAACAACTTGCCTTAATTTTCAGTTTGTTGAAAATAATCAATACCCTTGGTAATAGCCTGGGATATTTGAGGGTTTCCATGAAACCCTTTGGACAATATCTTGATTAGATGCAACCAATTCCCAATATAAAAATTTCATTTGGTGATGAGATATGGCCAAGTGGGGCTCTATCTACCTTGTCATTGGCAATTTCATTTCTATATGTATATATTTTAGGACAGTATTACTTTTCTAAACAGCCCTGCAAATGGTCTTTAGTTTTAGTTCTCCCTCTTCATGTTCTCTCCTTTGCTGTGATCTACCCTTCTCTTCTTCATTTGATCCTCCCATTCCAATAATCCCCTCTATGTTTCTTTATAGCTATGGCATTTCTGTTTCCTAGGGAGAACTATCCTTCCCTATATTTCTTTATTAAGTACCTACATTTTGTGGTAATATGGACTGTAGCCTGCTTATTAAATACATTATAGATAATATCCATATAAATACAGAATATAAGCAAACATACAATATTTGTCTTTTTGTAACTTGATAACCTTACTCAGATGATTTTTTTCTCATTCCATGCATTTACCTGTGGCTCTACTGTTTTCAATTTTTTGATGGCCAAGTAATATTACATTGTGTAAATGTACCACTTTTAAAAAATTAATTCATCTATTGATGGGCATGTATGTTGTTTTCAATTATTGACTATTATGAATAGAGCAGCCAAGAACGTGACTGAACAAGTATCTCTCTATCAGGATGAAGCATCCTTTGGGTAGGTGCTCAAGAGTGATATAGCTGGATCTTAAAGTAGATTGATTTCCAACTTCCCAAGGAACCTTCACACTGACAATCAGTTTGAGTTCTAGGAAATGCTGACCTCCATCTCATCTTCAGAAAGGAATGATGTTGAAGTTTATCTGTTATGCTAATCTTAATCCCTGTGATAGTCAATTTTTATATACAATAATCTCTTGGTTCAATCCATTGGAAAAGAACTGTTGGAGTGGCTTCTTGAGAAGACAAGTCCTTACTTTCTGAAAGAAACACATTGGTCTGAGGTGCAGACCTACAATCCAGTTCTATGGTGATTAAAACAGAGACTGAGAATTTCAGACCAACATAAGCTACATGATAGCACCTTGAATCCGAAACAAACAGCAAACAAACAACAACAAAGACAAAAGCAAAAACAAAAATAAATTCAAAACTCTAATTACTTAGTTAATGCGTCTTCTTCCATTTGGGTATTGTGAGTCATAACTACTTCTAAAACATCTGCAGACCAATGTATCTGTGAGGGAAGTTATTCTTAATACATGGTCTCATTATATATCATGAGCTGGTTATGAAATCATTATTTTTCCTTAGGAGACAGATTATAGGGATTACAGACATGTATCATTATGCCCAGTTCATTAAGGGAATTTTTTGAAGGGTTTACTTTTATTTTATATGTTTATGGGTGTTGTGCCTATATGAATATATGTATATACATATGTGTGTGTGTGTGTGTGTGTGTGTGTGTGTGTGTGTGTGTGTGTGTACACAATGAGAATCCAGTGTCTGCAGATCCTCTAGATCTGAAGCCATACATGGTTCTCAGACTGCATGTGTATGCTGGAAACCAGATGTGAGTCTCCTGCAAGAGAAGAAAGGGCTTGTAACTACTCTGTCACATCTCTAGTTCAGAAAGGGGACTATTAAGAGGACAAACTTGAATGATAAAGTTATCTGAGTAGAAAGAAGTTTTTATTGTGTTGATCTACTGTAATGAATGAGCTTATATTTATACTAAAGAGTTTGTTACATGAAAGAATCTTTTGTAATTAAATTAATTTAGGTATTTAATTACTTAGATTCCATGTTATAACATCTTATAAATGATATAACTATTATGTTTATTAATCCTGCATATTGATAAAGTTATCAAAATATCACGTAGTCCTCATTCCCTTAAGAAGTTTTTTATCACAAAAACTCCAAATTAAATTCTATTTTTTGTATCATAGACATAAACAGACATATTTCCATTAGCATTCCTAGTGGTTGTTTGCCTGCTTGTGTTTATGCATGCTTGCTTGTGTGGTGGTACACATTCCTGTATGTGTGTGTATAGGAAGTACAGTGGAGTACAAGAACGTGCAAGTAACCTTTGATCTGTAGGTTTTTTCTGCATTCACTAGGTTCTATACAGAAGAGACATTTCCCACAGTTGAATCAAGTTCCTTCCTCAACACTTTTCATTTTGTTCACTAAAGGAAAATCTTTAATTGAATCCAGCACTCAGAAACTCAGGCCTCTCTGGCTGGTCACCTTGCACTGGAGCTCTCCTGCTTCTGTCTCTAGATTGTGGTGATTACAGGCAGACAGCAGGCATGATTGGATTCTGAATAGATTCTAGGAATCCATTCTCTGTTCCTCACATTTGTAGTATAGTATGCATCATCCTAGACCTGTCATTTATTCTTTTAAACAAAGAGATGTTACAAATATAAAGCTGTTTTTTCAGTTCTAAACATATAATTCTTCACTTTTCCCTTTAATATTTGAGGGAGATTGTCAACATTTATCTTGTTACCATAACTTAATCTGTGTAAGCTCTACCTCTTTTGTTGTTAATCTGTCTTTGGTACTGAATAATTATTAAACATTCTATGGTAAAAAAAAGATGATTTGTACATGTCTAATTTCTTCTACTCTACTTGACACATAGTGGGTTATTTTGAATTCAAGAAATAAAAGTAGCAAACTGGTCTATAAGAAAAGAGGGACTATATGGATTGGTTGAAGAAACAGTCTAGTCTTTGTCCACTGAATCAAGAGTCAATTTATTCTTTAATTAAATACAATATTGCTAGAGTAACTGCTGTGTACAAAGTAACATTCTATGTATGAGAAAACAATAAATAAAAAGGGCTAACAATATCATTTTAATAGAGTTTATAATAAATTTGTAAATAAGTATGTTATATTGTAAAAGAAAAAATAAAGGCTTACTTAAGTATAAAGAGTCACAAGAAACAAATAAAGAAATATCTTTATGAATCAGGAACGTCATGACTGAAGGAACAACACTGAACTGAGATTTGAACAAAGAAGAGAGTTAAATAAAAATGGAACAGATATTTGAAATAAAATAATGAGGATGGGCAAATGCACCAAGAACAGAAAAATTTTACATTTCCTAGGATTTATCATAAAATTGGAGCAAATTAATTTCAGAGAAGAGCATCATGAATTGCATTTAAGGAGGGGATAGAGGGTAGATTATATGGTGCACTGGACATCATGCTCAGAAATTGAGAAATATTCCAAATTTACTGAGAAACAGTTGAAAAAATTGTAAAGACTTGGCTAATGTGATCTGATGAAGCATTTGCTGTTGTTATTGCTGTCATTGTCATTGTTGTTGTTGTTTCTATTGTTCAAATTAATGGTACTCTTTTGTGGTGTATGGATTGAAAGAAGTGGATAAACATAAATCTATTAGAAGTTTACTAAAGTAGCCTTGGAGACAGCAGACTCGGAGGAGGAGAAGTATTACATATTTCTGGAACAAATGCAAACTCTATTCTAAGTAAATGTACACAAGTACAGTTACATAATGAAGCCTGGCTATAGAAGACTCAGAGGATGCACAATAAGAACCAAGTTTAGTATCAGGGAGAGAGGTCACAGGAAGACTGGGAGAGCAACTTGTTCTCATACTGATAGTCAGGAAGGTTTGTTTCCACAACCCAAGTTCCTGCAAACAGGCTTTGTGCCCTGTGTTTCTTCTGAAATGATTGGGTTCCCCACAGAAGAGATATAGCTTAGTATGATGACCTTCTCCTTATTCATAATTGTTTGTGGTTATGATTAAACAGCCTCCTGGCAGAAGGAAGCCTTTCTGGGAAGGGCAATGAGAGGTTTTCAATTTCCCAGAAAAGCCTGGCAGTCATTAGGCTCTGCTAATAGTAGCTGATGAGTTAATTGTCCCCCTAACAAACCTTCCTCCAAGAGGTAGAAATAAACACTGGCAGGGTGTTGTATGAAAATAGCCAGGTGCTGTGTATCAGCTCTCATAGGTCAGCATGACATATGTAATTTACTGTAGATGCTCAGGGTGAATTTGCTGGTTCAGGTCAGGAAGTTCAAGATGCTGAGGGAAACAATTTAAAAGCAGATGAAAAGCCATAGTTTTCTCTCCATGTGATACTAGTGCACCTTGGCTAAAAATCACTCTTGCCTTGTCCTTTTACCCACACTCTATGCCCTGCACATGCGTACCTGGTAACTGGCATCGACAACAGAGATAAGTAGCAGAGCAGCCCAACTCAGGTCATCAGGACCACTTTTCTGAGTCTGGCTTCTGCTATATGCTTTTGGCCAACTAACACTTTTGATGACTTAGGACCCACAACCTTTACCCTCTGCCTCCCGCACAGCCATCAAAGATATCTTTTGGTTCTCAGGACCCCATTAGTATATTCTGGATTGCTTTAATGCCTTGATTTGGAAGCTGGCCAAATAACAACTGATTTCTGATATTCACAGTCTAAGAGATGCTAAGAGCAGTTTTTGCTTCGAGGCCTCCTTAGAGAATATTCATCAAAGCACTGAATCCATTGCTTTTGTATATATCATTTTAGGTAGTTTAGTCAGCTATGAAGGTCATATCTAATCAATAATTCTCTATGCTCTTTATGATCTCACACGGTCCCAACCACATTAACATGACCCCCATTATTGTTTTATACTCTTTCATTTTCACTTTCATTTTAACAGTTGGGAATAAAATCTAATAATATCTCAGTAATTATTTATTTTCATATAAATGAAACAGAATTGAAACAGTAGATTAAATATTTTACAAGAGCTCGGGAATGAGAAGATATTTGATGTTTATGGCATGTCAGTATTAGATGCCAAACTAAAATTCAGGGTTCCAGAGTAAGTGGACGTAGCAAAAATTTCACTGAAAATCCCTGTATTGTTTATAACACACTTGTATCTTCCTAGATCATATTTATGGTCAATGTTCCATAAATGCACTGGCATCTGTGCTATATGATTATGAGTCATTTACTGAAAAATTAATAACATAAGTGTCACATACCATGTTAGATAAAACCCTCAAATGAAACCAAAACAAAACCCAAAAACTCTAGATTGATTCCAACAGACCTAATTCTGAATGAAGGAGAAACAAACTAAAAATTGCTTAACAGAATTATTTTGAATAAAACTCATTGGTATACAAACAATTGTGAGTAGAAGACCTAGAGACGATGCAGTCCAGCCCTATCATACTCTATGTGAAAGTTCAAAGACCTATCCACAGCTCCATAATCATCATATAAAAACTAAGGCTCAGAGAATATTATGGAAGTAGGGCAGAACAACAGTAAGAGCCAGAAAACCAGGTCATTTGCTGTGAGACTTTGTCCTGTATATAGGGCATGGAGATGCACACATGAAATCTAACAGCATGATTGTAGAGTGTCTGCCTAACATGAAATCCTGCCATTGATTCCCAGCACCCAGTAAACTGGGAGTGGTTGTTGAAGGTTCTAATCACAGCAATCAGAAGGTGGAGGCAGGAGGATAAGAAGCCCATCATCCTCAGTTCAGAGCTCAAAATCAGCTCAAACGAGATGTCATATGCATAAATAACTACCTACTCAGTGACAGATCAGTAAGTGAATAGTTGTTTTGGGTCCAAGTATCGTGGAGATTCAAAGGAGAGGCATTCAGTTTCCAACTTGTTAGCAATTCCAAGTTCATGATTTGCATTCTTTTGTCTTTGGTAGAGGTTTGGATGAGGAAGATTCTAGACAGGATTTTCTGTATAACCCTGGCTATCTTGAAACTTTTTTTGCAGACCAGGATGAACTTGAATTCACAGACTTGCCTGACTCTGCCTCCTCAGTGCTGGAATCAGGGATTCTCACAATTCTCTATGCTTAAAGAGAGAATTTTAGTCAACTAGTAGCCGCTAAGTCAGAGATAATCAGTCTTTTCCACATATACATGCAAGGAACAACAGACATCTATCTCTCTCTCTCTCTCTCTCTCTCTCTCTCTCTCTCTCCCTCTCACCCCCCTCTCTGTGTCTGTATGTGTGATTTGATGTGGTCTCTGTGTGTAACAATAATAGTTAAAGAAGAGGTCATGAATTTGAGAGGAAGTGAGGGGAATTCAGGAGGAATTAGACAGAACAAGGAGAGTTCAAAAATAATGTAAATGTAGTATTCATGTATGAAATTCTCAAGACTAATATAATGAATAAAAACATAAAATTTAAAGCAGACACAAATTTTTCTGATACAATCCAAAAAAATTCCACAGTTTTCCAAATTGTCATTATCACAGTTAGGAAATAGAACCTCTACTTTTTTATATTGCTTAAAGACATCTACCTAATCATCTTATATCGCCACCAAAATATCACTGCAAACAATTTTGTCAACAAGAAAAGCAAGGCAAAAGCTTACATAATATAACCAAGAAGAGCAATATGGATATAACTGTTATTCATTTAGACATTCAGTCTCCTCCCTTTTGAAGGCACAAAGAACACTTCTCAACACGTACTAACATGGGCAGAAGCATCTCATTAATTTGGAATAGTAAGCTCTGAACAGAAAAGACACTGATGCTGAGACACTGAAATTCTATGCAGGATCTTCATGTTTTTCTTTCCCTTTCACCAGTGACAATGGAGGATTCCTGCATCAATGATAAAACTTTGAGTTTTTACCAACATAGATGACAGATCACATCTTATCCGGAGGTTACCCTGGAGATTAATGGGCCTTTTATTCCTTTTGGCAGGACTGCTGTTGTATCAGAGTTTAATTATTTTCACAGAATGAGCTTTTTTCTGTTGGATTGACATCAGCTATTTTTTTTAATATTTTAAAGATTTATTCATTTTTACTCTTTTTTTGATATTTACTTTATTTACATTTCAAATGTGTTCCCCTTTCCAAGTCTCCCCTTTGGAAACCCCTATGCCAGCCTCCCTCCTGCTGCCTCTATGAGGATGCTCCCCCACACACCCACCCACTCCTGTCTTCCATCCCTAGTATTCCCCTACTCTGGAGCATCTAATACCATCAGGCCCAAGGGCCTCTTCTCCCACTGATGGCCAACAAGGTCCTTCTCTATAATTGGACATAGTACTATCTAAGGAACCAGCTATACCACTCCTGGGCATATACAAAGATGCTCCAACATGTAATAAGGACACATGCTCCACTATGTTCATAGCAGCCATATTTATAATAGCCAGAAGCTGGAAACAACCCACATGTCCCTCAACAGAGGAATGGATACAGAAAATGTGGTACATTTACACAATGGAATACTACTCAGCTATTAAAAACAATGATTTCATGAAATTTGCAGTCAAATGGATGGAACTTAAAAATATCATCCTGAGTGAGGTAACTCAGTCACAAAAGAACAAACACGGTATGTACTCACTGATAAGTGGATATTAGTCCAAAAGTTCTGAATACCCAAGATTCAATTCATAAACCATATGAAGCCTAAGAAGAAGGAAGACCAAAATGTGAATGTTTCAGTGTTTCTTAGAAGGGTGAACAAAATACTCACAAGAAGAAATATTGAGACAAAGTGTGGAGCAGAGACTGAAGGAAAGGCTATCCAGATACTGCCCCACCTGGGGATACTTCCCATATGTAGCCACCAAACCTGGACGTTCTTGTAGATGCTGGGAAGTGCTTGCTGATGGAAGCATGATAAGATGTCTCCAGAGAGGCTCAGGCAGAGCCTGACAAATACAGAGGTGGATGTTTGCAGCCAACTGTTGGAATGAGCGTGGGGTCCTAGATGGAGGAGTTGGAGAAGGGACTGAAGGATCTGAGGGGGTTTGTAGCCCCATGGAAGGAGCAAAAGTGTCAACTGGCCAGACTCCCCACAGCTCCCAGAGACTGTACCACCAACCAAAGAGTACACATGGAGGGACATCAACTATTTTTTTGATTTTCTTTTTTCCTTTCTACAATATAAGAATTACCTATTTTGTTTTGCCCAGTAGAATAGTTCAAAGTATGGCTGGACTTCATATTTTCTTCAAATTAACTCAAAAGAATTAATTAATAACCCCTACTTTGGGCAGGGGCTGCTAGAATTAACTTAGAAAATATCTGTTCAAAATTTAGCATAGCAAGCACCTAGATTTAACTTTGTTATTTAACAAGTTCCCTTCTCTGTTTACGTTAGTCACTGCTTCCTTGCCTGTACTATCCTTTCTCAGTGGTCACTATTTCAGGTTCATGGGTCCAGGTGGACACAGTGACTTGGTAATCATGATGAAACAATACTGGGTGTGGTGAAAGTGTACTAGATTATTGTAGATGACCTGCCATTGTTAATGTGTTTGCACTGATTGAAAGCTGGGGATATAAAGGCCATAGGGAGGAAATAGGAAAATTCATTACTCTCTTGTAAAACATGAAATATATATTTATATAATTTTTAAAACTAAGTATAAATTCTTAAGTTATGTTGAATAGGACAACAGAGATCATATTTATCTACTGAAATTAGGCCATTAGTATATTACCCCTGAAAAATGACAATGTCCTTTATAATTTTATAAATTATATATATCCACCAGTATGCTGGCCACTGGAGAAAAGGGTCTAATCTTTTTCATTTCTCTGTTCCAATGTTGTTCATAAGAAACAAACATAATGAAAAGCTGCGTCCTACTGAATCAGGAATGCCGTATAAATGGCAGACTTTAGGAAGTGAGACTTTTGATTTAAACATATTTTTGTCTTTTTCTTTTCTCTGTAGTGGGATTCAGAATTTGTTCCTGCACGTAAGTGTGTATGTGTAGGGAAGCCAGATGTTGATACTGGGGGAATGTGGCTCTACGATTTACTTTTTAAGTCTTTGACTAGACCTAGAGCTCATTAATGTAGTAAAATTATTTGGTAATCAAGTCTTATGGATGGACATGACTGTTTCCCCGGAACTAGAATTATAGCATACATGTTGCACTTGACTTTTTACTTGGGTAAGGAAGATCTCAACTCAGGATTTCATGCCTTCATGGCAGTAGTATTTCTCACTGAGCCATCTTTGCATCAATAGTCCTTTTCAAATTAAAGAAATGTATTTCGAAGGTTGTTTAACCCCACTCCCATGAGCTTGTTAAGATACAATTCTCAGACCACATGAAGATCAAGAAGAAAGAAGACCAATGTGTGGGTGTTCCAGTACTTCTTAGAAGGGAGAACAAAACACAGAAGCAAATATGGAGACAAAGTATGGAGTAGAGACTGAAGGAAAGGCCATGCAAAGACTACCCCACCAGGGGATCCATCCCATATACAGTCATCAAAAGCAGACACTGTTGTGGATGCCAAGAAGTGCATGCTGACAGGAGCTGTCTCCTGAGAGGCTTTGCCAGAGCCTGAGAAATAGAGGAGGATGCTCGCAGCCAACCATTGGACTCAGCATGGTATCCCCAACAGAGGAGTTAGAGCAAGGACTGAAGGAGCTGAAGGGGTTTGTGACCCCATAGGAAGAATAGCAATATCAACCAACCAAATCCCCCACAGCTCCGAGTGACTAAACTACCAACCAAGGAGTACACCTGGAGGGACCCACGGCTCCAGCTGCATATGTAGCAGAGGCTGGCCTTGCCAGACATCAATGGGAGAAGAGGCTCTTAGTCCTGTGAAGGTTTGATGCCCTAGTATAGGGGAATTCGAGGGTGGGGAGGCAGGAGTGGGTGGTTGGGTTGGTGGGGGAACACCCTCATAGAAGCAGGGGAAGGGGGTGATAGGATAGGGATTTTCCAGGGGGAGAAAACCAGCAAAGGGGATGTCTTAGTCAGGGTTTCTATTACTGTACAAACATCATGACCAAGAAACAAGTTGGGGAGGAAAGGGTTTATTCAGCCTATGTTTCCACACTGCTAATGGAAATCAGGAGTGGAACTCAAGCAGGGCAGAAAGCAGGAGCTGATGCAGAGGCCATGGAGGGGTGTTTCTTTTTTTTTTTTTTTTTTTTGGTTTTTCGAGACAGGGTTTCTCTGTGTAGCTCTGGCTGTCCTGGAACTCACTCTGTATACCAGGCTGGGCTCGAACTCAGAAATTCACCTGTCTCTGCCTCCCAAGTGCTGGGATTAAAGGCGTGCGCCACCACTGCCTGGCTGGAGGGATGTTTCTTACTGGCTTGCTTACTTGCTTCTCCTGGCTTGGTCAGCTGGCTTTCTTATAGAACCCAATACTACCAGCCCACAGATGGTACCACTCACAAGGGGCCTCCCACCTTGATCACTAATTGAGAAAATGCCTTACAGCTGGATCTCATGGAGGCATTTTCTCAACTCAAACTCCTGTCTCTGTGATAACTCCAGCTAGTGTCAAGTTGACACAAAACCAGCCAGTACAGGGGATAACATTTGAAACGTAAACAAAGCAAATATCGAATTTAAAGAAAAAAGAATTACCTTTACTGTGGTTTCAATTAAACTGTCCATTGTCTTTTCTGTATCCTTGAGACAGAATGCCAATTAAGTGCCGTGAGTGATAATGGACCATACAGTCAAATAATAACTGAGGAGCTAAACCAGGTTCTCATCTGAAAAATACAGTACAGTGGAGGGGAGATTAGGTTTAGATGGTCCTCAAACTTCCCTCTCAATGTTGATTACTTAATGTTACATTAAGACTATCACCATCATAATTTTAACAGCTAATGCACTGTTTTACAGGGATGTTGAGCCTGAAGGGATAGCATATGATAACAGTGATGAGAATATTCATGTCTCTTCCTTTTAATTAGCTACTAAGCATATGGTAAACACAAGCCAGGACATTGACTTCTACTACTTAGTTCATGGTTATTTTCAAAGTAGGTGATAATACTATATGGACTTTAAGATTTGAAGAAAGTGAGGCTCAAAGAGCTTAAATAAGTTGTGTATAGTGAAATAATGTATGTCACTCAGGAAGTCTACATCAACTTTACAAGCATGGTTTAATTTAAAGAACCTTCTGTCTGCTAAAAACAATGACCTATATCATTGGCCCTTTCTGCCAGAACTGAATTTCCATGAGACTTTAATGTGAGGCATTGGTGGAATCCATTCACATCACTTTAAACCATCACAGACAACTCAGATTGACATATCTTTAGGTTAGTGTAAGATTTTCTTCCTGAAGTTCTCAAATCCATGGTATCCTTAGTAGTATTATATTTTTATCTCATTATCTATTTTAGCTGAGCAAATATAGGGAACTTAAATATTTTATTGATAATCTAATTCATTTATGTGCAACAAAATATTAAAATCTATTAGTTTAATCCAGTGTATATAAGATAGATGATTTGGGGCAAGTTAATTAGTGTGCTTATCTTTACTTATTTGTAAATGAGGCAGAACAGTGTTCATGATGTCATACATTATTTTATGTTTGAGGGAGATTTTATATAATAGATTAACAAAGGGATGGCGAAGAAGGTATATAAATGGTGGAGATTTTAATATTAGTTTTATTGTCAACAGTATGTGTGTTTCTGTGTGTGTGTTGCATGTGTGCGTGTTTGCATGCATGTGTGTGTGTGTGTGTGTGTGTGTGTGTGTGTGTGTGTGTGTAGATTGTGTGCATGTATATCAAAGTCAGATGTCTTCATGGACCATTCTGCCCACTAGGTTTTGAGATATATTCTTCTACTGGACCTGAAACTTTCTGATTCATCTGGATTGACTGACAAGGAAAACACAAAGATCTTCTTGTCTCTGCCTCCTGAGTTCTAGGGATACAGGCATGCACTAATATTCATAAGAATATTTTTATTATTTGAATATTCTAACCTCTATACTCTATATAGACAGATACCTAAAATCATTATGTATGATTTATTACATCAAGAGAAGTAGGAAGAACATGTAAGTTCTTTAGAAATATAGAGTAAGGATGTGATATAAGCAAATGATATGACTTTGACTTTGTGAAAATATGATGTTAGATTATCAGACTACTCATCAGGGTTAGCCCTACCTTGTGTAATCTTTGAAATATTTTATAACCCTTAAAGTTGTAAGAAACTGATGGTAAGATTGTGTCTTTTTTACATAATGAGAGAGGTTTCAAACTATTGCTCTATATGAAGGAATTGTTGAGATGAAGATAACTAAGATGGATCAGATGAGAAAATGTATCCTGTCCAACACAACAGTTATAGATCGCTATCAGCTTTAAGATACAAACTGAGAGGGCTAGAGAGATGGCTCAGGAGTTAAGAACACTGATTGCTCTTCCAGAGGCCCTAAATTTGATTCTCAGCAACCACATGATGACCCATAACTATCCGCAATGGGATCTGATGCCTTCTTCTGGTATATATGAAGATAGCTTCAGTGTACTTACAGACAAAATAAAAGAAAGATAAAACCTGAGAAATATAGATCAACAATGTTTAGTAACTATCCTTTACGTTCATGTAAAAAAGTTCAGGAATTAGCCTTATCTTCTTGAACAAGTTTTACTAACTGGATTTTTTTCTTAAGCAACTTTAATAATCAGATTTACACTCACAAACAAGTACTAATTAGTCTTTATCTCCATGAACAATTTCTACTAATTAGACTTTATCTACATGGAAAAATTTTACTAAATAGCTTTATCATTCATGTACAAGCTTTACTAACTAGCTTTTACTTTCATGAATAAGTTTTACTAACCAATCATTTATCTACAATTGGCCTTTTCCTACTTTGCTGCTAATGCAGAATCAAAGTTCTGCTTTGTATTCTCACTTCTCTAAACATCTACATATTTTGCTCTTATGAACAATGTTAAAGAAAGTAGACTCTGTGACTTCCTTAGGAATTCCTCATTCCCTAAGTGTCTTCTATATATAAATGAATAAGCAGGTTACCATGCTTGTGAATATTTTGTTTGCGAATCTGTCTTTTTGATAAGAACTGTTAATCCAGCCAGTTCTGGTAAAGATGTGAATACAAAAACCTTTGATGTCTGCTTGATCTGGCTGGAATGACACACCTTTAATCCTTCTGGCTGGAATACAGGCACTCCTTTAGTATACACATTTAATCCCAAACAATATAACCAAGGTTAGTTTGTATTAGAAAGTGACCATGTTTGAAAGTAACATCTAATTGAGGAGGGGAAAAGTGATGAAACAGAGAACTATTTGACAGAATGAGTCAGAGATAAAATTCAGCAACTGCTCACTAGAGCAGCACAGAAAAGGGAAGCTAGGAAAGAAGAAATTTAAGAGAGCAGTGCAAAGAGAGAGAAGAGTCAGTTTTCCTAGGATATTTTTGTCATGATAGGTTGCAAGTAGACAGAATGAGACAGAAAATGCGAAGGACCTAGAAAATTAACAGATAGGCAGAGTTAGTCTGAGGCCAAGCAAAACAATCTAGGTAGAAGCCAAGAGAAAACAGTTTGAATCTGTCAGCTAGGGGAAGAATTTGAGCCAGAACAGCTGAGTTGAACCAACTAGCCAGAGTTCAGAAAGAGCTAGAAAGGGTGAGTTTATTCAGTAGTAAGCCTCTGAGGATACAGTTACAATAGGCAAATAAAAATTAAATTTATATCTTTCGTTTCAGAGATTGCTTTAGCTATAAACTTCTACTGTAAAAATGTATGATCTATGAATTTACAAGTGTCTTTACTTGTAGACAGCGAACAGATTTCGTCCTCTTTGAAATTTGACTTATAAATTCATATTAGCAATTATTTGACTGTTAATGTAAGAATGTCTGAATTTTCCTTTATTTTAGTTCCCTTATTAATAAGCTAAATAAAATACATTGAATATGTATTTTATATTTTCATGAAGCATGATTTTTTAAAGTCAAAATACTAGATTGAAAAATACATTCCATTGTTTGTTTTACCAAACCTTAAGTAATATTTAATTTTTCATCTTGTTGATTTCTTCTTCAAAAAAATGATGAAGAAAATCTATACCTGTATCACTCTATCATCCTTAAGTAATAATTCTAAGTCTTGTGAAAATGAAGAGGAAATGTAAGTGATTTAAACGAGCTTTCTATCAGATGTTAGTGATTGCAAACATCATACTTAGTGAGTAGAAGTGGATTATAGTTTGTTACTGAGAAAAACTTCAACAGACTGGTTGCTGTCTATTTTAGTATCCTCTCTGGGTCAGTATATTTTCCCATGAAGATCAGAACATGCTGGCCTAGAACAAGAGGTAACTGGGAAATTGTGTGTCGTCAACAAGATAATAAGTTCAATAAAGCCTCCATTAGAGTAGGACCTGTACAGAAAGTGGATCTACTTTGTAAATAAACCCTCACAGCCTCCAGTGCAACTGTTGCCTTCTGCACTTCTCTGGGCCACATCAAGCTCTTATGGAAGAGCCAATTACGAGGGAATGGAAAAGAAGATGCTGAACTCAGAGCGCACACATGTAATTTTCAAGTTTATAAAAAGCCTACCTTATCTTCCGTTTCTCTTCAACTTAACAGCTTGGAGCTGCTAAATTTAGTGAAACAACTTTCTCAGAGAACTGAACTCTTTGGGCTAGAAGAAACTTGAAAAATTGTAATAGCCAGCTTCTCTCACCTGGATCAGCTGTGCCTTTGTTTGAGATGATGTTCTGATTTAGATGCATTTTGTATAGTTCCTTTTAAAATGTATGGTATGTTTTAGATTAAAATGGAGTTACTGTGACACAAAAAATTAGACCATAAACTCAAGGAGGTGTTATGCAAGGCCACAGTTAGATTACTACTTATCAGTCACAGAGACAGCAAAATATTCCCATGGATGTCTTCTATTGAAAACTGACATAATTTGCAGTTTTAGTTCTATTCATCCAAAACCAGTAAGCATTCACCATCAATGAAGTCATGAAAAGGGAAAGACAGTGACAAGAGTGGAAAAGGGCAGAGATTTAAAGAATAATATTAATTTAACACATGACACAAAGAACTAACTGTAAACCACTGGAAAAATGACTTTGAGAAATGATAATTCCTTCTAAAATCAGTCCCTCCATTGAAACAGAAGTGCCCTTCAGCTGGCTATGACTTCAAAGAGCCCAGAGGAGAATAGTGGAAAGTTGCAGTTGAAAAGAAGAATATTATGCTCATGTTCACCATGTTTTGTTTTGAAATTTTTGAGTCAAAAGACTGAAAAGGTGGGTAAGGCTCAAGGATGGAATCTGAAATATGACCTTCACCCTCCTCATCCACATCATGTTCTTCAACTATGAAACCACATTTCCCCTGTGTTTCTGCCTTTGCTAAGAATAAAATTATTTTAATTAACATCCTGTACAAATTAAACACAAAGCTATCTCCTCTGTAATTACACTTGCCTCAACATTGAAATTTTTATTCTAATACCTTCCTTCCAATGTCAAAATTTGATTTATAGTACCACATGAATCCCATATTTTCAATATTTTCTTGTACCCTAAAAAGCAGGGTTTGTAGGGTATGACTGGCACATGAATAATTACACTTAAATTAGGTTCACCTGTTCTCCTGGCTAAACCCAAGATCCTTGATGAACATTTCAATCTGCTCCATTCTGCTGTGGAGCATCACTTAATTACTCCAGAAAAAAAATCTTGATCTTAATTTACTCTTCTTTACAGTGTTCCAATTTCTTCAATGCAACTATAGTTGCAAGCCTCCCAAAGACCTTGTGAAATTACTGATGCTGGATGATCCAGTAGGGATAGAGTCAACTTACACTATTAACAGTCTGTCAGGCAGTGCTTATGAAGCTGGTAGAGAGACCACACTTCCAGCAGTAGGTTCTACACAAGTTCATCTGTGTGGTGCCCATGATATTTACTGATTTCAACTGTTTTGTGGGAAAAATAAGGGATGACTTAAATGAAATTATTAAATAAATGAACTAAATGACTATATTTATAAAATTATACTTATGAAATTATTTTATATTTATAAAAAATTATTAATTATTTCTTATTATAGATAATGCACTCTTGATTATCTTTTCCATGAATGGAAGCTTATTTATTTATACTCAGGCATAACCATTGTATAATTTAACTTCCCTCAAAATACCTTATAAAGAGATTCTGTATATGAGTCAATTGAAAAATTTTGTTGAATGAATAAAATACAAGGTTAGATGGATAAGGGATTTGTTGGTGATAAAGGTAATGAAGCTCAGAGATGATTCTGACACCTTTCCCCAAACCTATGGTCTGTCTTCTGACACAAGCTTCAGATTTTTCTGAAATGAGAGACTGTATTAAAATAAGTCACAAATACCAAAGTAGCAGAGAGAGAGAAAGGCAATATATTAAAATGAAAAAAAGATATGATTAAGATTTCAGTGTTGTGGCATCTGGTACTAATAGTTCTTACTTCCTGTATGATTAGCACGGCATTACTTAACCTCTCAAGGCTTCCTTTCCTCATCAGCTAAATGATGAGTTTGGGCTACATTAGATTCCATCCAGTTCAAATGATCAATACATCTCCAATGTCTTTTATTGTGGGGATAGGAAGGAAAGGAAGATAGTCGGGGCAGAGTGCAATGTAGTAATTCACTCAGTCTCTTTCATTCACAAAAGAGGTAAAAAGGGCATCCTGTGCTCTGGGCATCAAGGCAGCTGCAAATGCTCTGCCCTTTTTGGACTTAATCTGTCACAGCTGCCTCTAAACTGCAACTGAGTGGTGGGTGATGGGGGCTGCTTGAATGAGCTCCATCAGCGATCAATTTACTATCTTCTAGCTATTCAAGATTGCACCTCATTTACTCAAAGAATAAACTGTTGCAAGACAAAAATCTCTGCTGACATGACTGAAGTAGGTCATGCTTCCATTGTTACTCAAGAAGCAGGTATTGTTTGCTTCCCAGTCCCCACAAGGGCTACAATAAAGAAAAGGGTATGATTAAGCCATGGTACTTGAATCTGGGGAAATAATTTAACTCTTCCTATTGGTGATGATTGGAATACAGATTCTAGATATAGGGCAATATAAAGCCATTGATTCACAGTCTACTGATTCCTACACATTATTCCTAAATACTATCGTATAACCACAAACTGAAAAAATGTTATTATTTTATTATTGTTAAGGCATATAATAATGATAGAATATTTAATGTAGTGCCAAGTACACACAAAGTACTTGTTGAAAAGGCTAATGTGCTTATTCAATGAACATTTACTAAGAATTTTGCATGCGCACATCAAAGGTCAATGTAACTTCTTCACAAACATTCATTAAATCATGCTTTAACCATCTTACTATCTCCCAAATTTGTGCGTTAAATGTATTCACTAGGTTGTAACCATACAGATGATGCTTGCCATCCAAGACAACTCACTCTCTTGGTGCTGGCTGCTAACTCGTTGAGAGTTGAACTAGTGCTGTCACCCAAATTGTCTAGGTTCTGCAGGTTATAATCACATGCAAGCTTGGCTTATAATGATATAACATATCTCTTCTAGAGAAAGGAAGTGTGGGTTTTCAGTCATCTTAATCTTTACTTTCCAAGGTCCCAGGACACTTCAGCTATACATTAGGCAAAATCCATTCTAGTCATAACCTTGACTACAAAGGAGGAAAAATGAAACAGAGTAGCCACCTTATAAAGGGGAAAGATGGTTCAAGCATCTGCAGAGATGGGATCAATTGTTTTAATAACCTGGGATGTTTTATTCAATTTATAGAACACACTAGAATTAAACACACAAAGCCAGACAACCACTAGAGAGGCTAAAAAATATGACAGTAACAAGTATTGATGAATTTGTGGAGCAATTAGAATTTTCATACATGCTAATTAGAATGTAACACAGCACAATCTCCGTAGAAAACCGTTTGACTGGTGCTTAAAAATTCAAATGGAAAACACAAATAATCTATAGTGACACAAAGTAAACCGCTAGCTGCATAGTGCCATAAGGGATAGGGGATTGGGTGATTGACAAGTAAGGGCACAAGGGAATACTCTGAAGTGAAGAAAGTATTGCTTGCCTTGATTCTGATAATACTGACATAGATTTATCAGTTTTTAAGAACCATCTAACTGCACACTAAATATTGGTGCCTTTTCCTGCATGTAAATTGTAACTCAATATAACTGATTTAAATAATATAACTCCATTTGTATGCTCTTGTATGTCCAGATATTCCAATGTCACCCATGGGTATGGGGAAATGGAGGTCACCTTTCTCATGAGTCAGCCCATGTATGACCTGGTTTTACTAAATTCATCAGATACTTTACTGCTTATATTAGTAGACACAGCCTCTACCATTGTTCTGTACTGATTTATATATGCTGTATTTGACTTTATTTCTTCAAATTGCCAGTACTACATCAGGCATTTTCCTGAAAGGTTTGAGTCATGGCAAGGTATTTATAAATACATTAAGCTTAAACTATGATTAAATTCTGAACACTGAGCATAGCTTTGCTGAGACTACTTTGCTAGAGTACTAGAGACAGGATACTAACCAAATTTGCCAAAATACTCCAGCTGCCATGCTGTTATAGCATCTCCATATTTCTGAGATTTGCCTCCCTTCCACCATTTAGGAAAATATCCTAAACATTATACATTTCCATATTCCAACTGATCTACTAATATGTTTCCTTTCAAAAACAGTAATTCTCCTAGAAATGAATTACCACTTATTCTTCAATTGTCTCTAAATTCATACAAAGGAAGACACATTGAAAGCTACAAAATTTTAATTATTGCAAATAACAAATTAAACTCCAAATAGATAATGGAGTTGTTGAATAACTTGTGCTCCATGCATATGTAGAGTTCTTAGACTCAGCTCTACTGAGATGAGTGAGATGGCAGGGCAATAATGTGGTTCTCAGGGTACATTGTTAATAGAAAAAAGACAAAGCAAAGAACCCCACATCTACAGAAACCTCATATTGTAAAATAAAGAAATAAGAAAATATGCATAGTTCTTCTACACTGCATATCAAAAAAAGCAAAATTCAAAGATTCATGGGATTGGATACAGATAGAATATACACCCTGCAGGTAGAGACAGAAAGAAGTGTGGCCTCAAACTTAGTACAAACTACTGTGAATAAATGTACTAAATGTGTAGGCATTTGGTGAGCATTAGGCATAAGTAGATATATATTCTTTTGGATAGCAATTTCACTTTTGATACCACATTAATGTATTTTTAACCAAACAAAATGATCAAAGATGGAAAACAATCTATAATACCAGGGAGATAAATGACCTTTAGTGTATTTCAAACAAATAATATAACCACACTGAAGACAAAATGTAATAAATTCATACACTTTTGAACAACTACTTTAATTCAGATGACCACTGAGATTTAATCTGAGAAGAATAGTATGAGTCATGAATAAAATTATAGCATGCTCTCCAGTAGATTAAACAAAAATAAATTTCTTAAAGTAATCCTCTTCCTTATCTGGAGGAACTCTTTATTTTACATTTACAAGAATAGATCAGTGGTCATCATTAAAGAATTGTCTACAGACAGGGAGATGGCATGGGTTGATTAATGTATGCTGTTTATGCTGTTGGGTTACATTGTGTGAAGATATGTCTCTGTATACCCATTTGTTAATTTTGGACCAGAAGAGAGTCAAACGTTGGCAGGATCTTGGTATTGTTCCGTCCTCAATAGCCTAGAGGCAACCTAGAATTGTATCTGATTGGATGTAATAAATATCTAGGGCCAATACCTGTGCAGAAAGTGGAGGCTGGAACTTCTGGAGATACAGAAGGATGCTGGGAACTGAGAATATAAGCAGGATATTCGGGAGGGGGGTCCAACTGGTGGACCAGAGATGGCCACACTGTGGGATATATGTCAGGATTAGTTAGTTGAAGTTTAGGGTAGCCAGGGGACTGCCCAAGCAAATGACCTAAGCTTTAATATATTAAAACGCCTCAGTGTCATTATTTATATCGCTGTTGGGTCAGAGAAAGTCATGCTATATAAAGGTGTAGGAAATGTCTATCTAACCATTTTGGGAAGCAAAGGAACACAGACAATTGTTCAAAAAGTATAAGTAATGCTACTTAAGAAAACTGGTAACATACCTTCATGTATAATAAGGAAAGAGATAAACACATACACTGATTAAGTTGACTTCTCTGTTGCTGGGATAAAACAATGACTGAAAGAAGAATTTGGAAGAAGATACTAATTTGGCCCCCAGAATACAAGCCCTTATCCAGGGAAGCCTGCGTAGATGCATAATGTAGGAATCTGAAAGAAGAAGTAAAAGCAGAGACTATGGAAGAACACTACTATTAGGTTTCTTCTACTGATGTGGTCAGCTACCTTTATTATACAACCCAGGTATATCTGCCCAAGGATGTCACTTCCAAGTGTAGGCTGGGCCCATCTACATCAATTAGCAATCAAAAATTGTCCTCACAGACATGTTCACAGGACAATAAAAGGGCCACTTTTAAATATGAGAATTTTATCTTGCCACATATGTTTAAGTTTATGTTAAGTTGACAACTGAAGCTATGACATTTACTCTGAACTGTACACCCTGGTGGGCAGAGAAGTGTGGTCCAGAACTTAGTACACACTGTTGTGGGTAGGTATCAGAATTGATTGCTTTGGAGGCGCTAATGTTGAGTTTAAGAAATGCCCATGAATTAGTTTAAACATAAAATGAGGACAAAAATTTGATTATCAGGAACCAGAAAATAATGGGAATCATTATCAGCAAATGCACTGAAAGAAGGATCCATAAGATTCATGTGTGCTATAGTACTAGAACAAGTCAAGAATTTCAAAGTTTAATGAATTTTCAGACTAAACTTAGTATGTATTATATTGCAATATTCTTGAAATTCAACAGATAACTTAAATAGCAGAGTTTTAATCCCTTAAATGTGACTATAAATAAATGACAATTAAGGTTTGTGGATATAGTACATTTTGAAAATCTCCTTTTGTGGGAAAAAATGGTACCACTTACCAAATTGTTTACAAGGATAAAAAGAAAGATAAATTTATATTTAAGTGATAATCCTATTGTGGGACTGTTTAATTTCATCTCTTCTAATAGTTATGTTATTTATCAGGAAAAAGGTTTTAAGTATATTTTCATAGCCCTGTGCAATTGAAATGCTATAATACATCTAGGAAGAAATTGTGGCTGATTAGCATGGCACCCTTACTTAATTTAAGTTACTAAAAGGTATATGACTCTTCCAGACTTTGGACCTTGAGAATTTCACCATCATCCTGACTTTTTTGAGAGTACAAATGGTAAACAAACATTGATAATATCTCAAATCTTAGGAATCTGGGACTGGAAAATTTGTCAGAAGTTAGTTGATATCATCCCTAGCCTTGGGGAAAACTCAGAATAGAAATTGTGTGGAAGACTGATCTCCTAGGGAAAAATAATGAGGAAAATGAAATACACTAATATATTACTTAAAACCTTGCGGCTGGGGTGGCCTATAGACATTCTCAAGGAAAGGATGCATGTGGATCATGGATTATGATCATATCATGGGGAACTCATGGGCTAGATATACTTTCAAAGTTTCTATAGACTAAAGGTGTCAGTCTATCTATCTCAAAGAGGAAATCGCGAGGAGACAGGGAGGAGACTGGGGGCGGGGGGAGGGAGAGAGAAGGACATGTTCAGGACATACTTCAGAGGACAAACAATTAAAACCTGGTGATGTGTGTGCCTGTAGCTGCAGCTACATGGGAACCTGAGGCAGACAAATAACATGATCAGAGTTGGTTAATACTATCCTAACACACAGACACACAGACACACAGACACAGACACACACACACACACACACATTCAATATATTTATATTAAAAGACTAAAAGCAATTGAGAATAGTTATAATTATACTAGATTTGAGGATCTTCAAATTGGATAATTATTCAAACACTATAAAGTATTACTTTTCTCATTGATGGAACCTAAAATCTTACTTACAACTTAATGCAGGAAGGGATCATTTTGGTTCATGATTTAAGGGTATCGTCCATCCATTGTGATGGGAAAGGCATGGTGGCAGAAGAGGCATTTATTAAACAAGGGACACTTTCTTTCATACCAGGAGACTAGACAAAAAGAGAGGAAGGAATACATACTTTTCCTTTTTCTTTCTTTTTCTTTTCATTTTTATTCTGCTTTATATTTTGACTCCAACCCTTGAGCTGGTGTCATGCCCAATCAAGGTGTATAATCTCATCTCACATAATTTCTCTGGAATTACCTTCGATGATACACAGAAGGTGTCTCTCACTAATGCAGGCATGTGTGGCTTCTGACATTGCAGCATGATGTTGTTATTTGCAAAAAACAAAGCCATGAATGATGAAATAGCACTTCAAATTTTGCAAAAAATAAAAATAAAAATTCTATTAATGTTTTAAGTAACTTTATGTTCTTTAGGTTGGACTGTTGTTTAGATATTCTTGATTTACCACAAATTTTCTCTGGCTAAGCATTTTTTAAATCTAATTGAGTTAGCAAGTTAAATTAATCATCACTTTTATTATAGCCATTTATTAATAAAAGTTGTATTTCAGTGCATGAAATATTGCTTTAGTTTAATATAATCAGAGGGTCAGCATCGCTTCTGTGTACTATATTATATCCAAATATTCTCTATGCAAGAAAATTCTGAGACATTTATTCAAATCTGTTTATCTGGAAGTGCTCAGAGGCTGCCATTCCATTTTAACAGAAAACAGCAGTCTCATTGTCATTTATGAGAAGTATTTTGAAATTGCCTCAGCAATACTGAAATCAACGCATGCCTAGTCCACTCATTCTAAATGTCTTTGTGGAAACATCAGCCATATTGAGAATGAACCCCATGTGACCTTTCTTCAGTACTATTAACCTTCCATCTTTTCTTATGAATGAGAAATGTACTAATCCTGAGGATAGGAGGGATATAACAGGAGAGAGAGTGAGAACGAGAGTAAGCGAGCGAGCGAGCAAGTGAGAGAGAGAGAGAGAGAGAGAGAGAGAGAGAGAGAGAGAGAGATGCAGTCTAGATTTTCTAAATAAAACAAACTTCAAGTTAACAAATAAAAGCCATAAGATGAGCTATTACTTCAATCTAAGCCATTTACTCTACTCCCAGAAGCTTCCTAATTCCTAGGAAAAATCCTAAAATGTGGAAATCATTATACAAGGATGTGCCCAGTGAGTGGCGGAAGAGCTGCCCACTGATGCCACTGACAACATCAGCAGTTACTAAGCACATAGAATGTCCATTTCATATGCATTCTTTGTTTTATATTAGTTGGCTGTGTCATTAATTTTACTTGTTTCCTTCACTTATAAATAGGAAATTCTGTCATTAATCATGATGTTGCTGGTCTTATTGAGATTTTAGTCCTTGACCACTGGTGTGAGTCTCATATACCTTAAATTTTGTTACCACAGAATTCAAAAAAGAAGAAAAAAGCAGATTTTTAATGGGATGTATAATGGATTTTCATAAAGGATATAAGAGAATATGGATTGGTATGCCTTGAAAAGTCAAGAGAAGTGGCAGTTAACTTTTCTAGTTAGAAGAAACTTCCCAGCGGAAATATTTTCCGAAGTGACCTCTGTCCAAGAGGATGTATTTTCAACATCCTGCCTCGGGCAACACATACCAACACAGTGGTTCTTAAGCAGCAGATGTTTCGTGTGACATTTTCTGAGCCTCACCACATCTCAGACTTTAAGGATGCCAGTGCTCACCTACCACATTTATAACATAGGGTACACTTCCTTTTCCACGAAATATAATGCAGTTTGGGGAAGATGATCAGACCTAGAATCTGGCTGTGGACAAGGACTCTCTTAAGATACTAGTGAGAAAATTGTGGGTTACTCCAAAATCAAGTCATTGCTTTTAGAATTCAATTTTTCCTCTAGAAATCTATTTTCACTAAGGAAAGAAAAATTGTTTGAGAAATATGGAAGGGCTTCATAGAATTTTCCCCTATCTCTACCCCCCCCTCTCGTTTCTTTCTCAGACAGAGGGCAATTTGTATAGCAGTTGAAATAAAAGCAGCTTAACAGATGAAATTCCGTGGTCAAAGCCTGTGGACATCATTGAGGAGTTAATGAAATTTCTGTGCCTGGAACTGATTATTAGGCAACAGCTGAGATTGGAAAAAGATTAAGCTACTGAATTGCTGGCAGAACCAAAGGAAGGAGTCTAAAGTCAGCATTCATCATGCCCCACAGAAGATGAACAGTTCAGAAAAGAGAATTGGGTGATTTATTCTGAGCTCTTAAGCCATTGTGCTCTGTTCTTTCTGACCTAGATGGGTAGACATTGTTTCTCTTGCCCAGTTCTCACGATCTCCCTGATCTAAGATTCTCAGTAGCTTCCAAGTGCTCACACACTGATCTGGAAGGGCCCTTTTCTGAATCATTTCCACTATGTATATCATTTTACCCATATAATTATTCTGGTGTGCATTAATCAATTTTTCATAGAATAGGCATGCATTAACTGATCTGTGTTTGCATATCTTGAAAAATCTGCAAATAACACTTCTATCCATGATATTTAATAAGGTACAATATAATCATAGATATTTGACAAATGATGATAGACAGAATTGCTTCCCTATCCATTGCACAAGCTGCAGTTGATGTCATGATGAATTAGAAATGTTTTCTATTTGGAGAACAAATTGAATCTCAGGAGGATAGGTAAAAATAACACTTGATATGTAAATAAATAAAATAACCAATAAAAATGAAAACAAAGAAAAACAGGATAAAGTTCAATATTCAACAAATTCTTAGGGCATCTTCCCATCACCTTACATGTTGTGAATATCTGATAAGGGTTCAAATTGCCTTCTGGGACAACTATATATCTTTTATTATAAATGCTATGTACATAACTCTATAATGCCTCTCTCAAACATTACATATGAGTAGACTAAATAAACCAGTAAATAGAAAATTAGAGGTGCATTTGTTTGACTGTTCAGCTTCTTCTATAGACTGAATGGACACCAGAAGAGAGCAATGAAAAGGGTGTAGAGTTGAATGTCTCTACAGTGTTTTCTGTCTATGTAAACATATAGACAAAGGAGTGAAGATTGAAAGGGAAAAATAGTGATTGAAATGCTAAGAGACCTTTAATGATTAGCCTATGGATGTATGCAAATTACACTGAGGGTTGTTGGCAAAGATGCCAATATTCAGGGCTAGTGAATAAGAGTATATTAATAATATATGGAGAGGGAAAGTCATGTACTTGATAGAAACATGAGCTTTCCTGTAAGTCCATTGGCCTAAAAGCTCCCCTTGATACAAGTCCTTCTGTTTCACCAAAGGAGCAGTAGACCTCATGCCCTTAACTTTTCAAGCTAACAATCACCAGACACAATGGTTGGATGTCACTTGCCAGAGCTCCTAGCCACTCTCCAGCATAATTTCTGCTCTTTCTTTAAGGCAATATAACAAAGGATTACACAAGATTGACTAGCTGTGGTCCCTCTGCCTTTAGCTTCAGCCACAGTGGGTTGAAGTCAATTGCCCTACACTTGATTTTTTATTTAACTTATTTGTGTAGTAAAATGCTTTAGATACAGATTAACTTTCCCTGCTCAATATTCCCTAATTGATTCACCTACCTGGGAGCAGAAGTTTGCCAGTCTTTTGAAAAAAGATTGACTGGTTTCTTTACTTCATAACTACCTCTGTAAGCAATCGTTCAAATACATTGGAGAACCAAAATCTTGTCCAGTGTTAAAATCTTCCATAGGAATCAGAAGGAATCAGAAGGGATGCTACATCTATTTTATCAGACATTTCTCCATTTGTGCTGCTGTGATAGCATACTTTGTAGAGAACAAATAATCATTTCTCACAGTTCTGAAGGCTTTGAGATTAAGAGCATAGTGCTGAAAGATTTGGTTTGTGTCATGTATCCAGTCTCTACCTCAAGATGGTACATTGTTGTTGTATCCTGTGAGGTTAACAGATACTGTCTTCACATGGTAGGTTAAGGTGAAGGCAAGAGGGTGTTCTTTTCAACTGCAAGCTGATCTATTAGAATGCATCCCTTTAATTTTGTCACTTTCCAAAGGCCTCAATACTACTGCACCATCCACTAAGTTTCAACATAAACTTGGGAAGTGGAGATCATTATTTAATACTCATTTTCAGGTAAGTAAAACAGTTTGATGAATCCATCAGTATGGAACGTGATATTCTGAGTATACTATGGACAAGAAACTATCTGCCAAAATCCTCCGATATTATGCTTGTATACCAGGAAGATCTCATGTGACAGACTCCTACATCATGGAAATAGATGCACAGAGATTTTCACCCAAAGAGAACAAGTTAGGAAATATTGGCACTGAAATTTTTACAAAGGCTTCTCAAGCACTCAATTTCAGTTTCTTATCTTACTGTGTCTCTTTCTGCCCACAGAACATCAATAGAACTTTTTTCTTTCTGTTGAAATAACTCTCAACATTTGATAAAGCCTACGTTGGAAATTACAAAGCCCACCTTAAGACAAGATTTATTCTCAGCAATAAATCTCATCTGTTCTCTCCATGCCAGGTAACAGCATCAGCCTAAAGAGGAGGGAGGCCACTTCTTCCAGGGGAGTGTGGAGAAGGTATCACTGCAGCACAGGCCATGGAAAAAGTGCTTTTGATCGTTGAACAAAGGTGTCCCTCTCACAAGAAAGGGTATTGGAACAATGAGCCCCGGTCCTGGCCCCAGGATCAGGCAGCAGCCGCAGGGTCTGTCTGCAGTACAAAGTGAACACCAGGTTTCCTCTCCAAACCTGACACTGTTGTTTCTATTTGATCACCAAATGGAAATACCTCCTGCAAAGAGAAAAGGCATCATATAGACTCTTCTCACAGTCATCCTTATGCCTGCCTGTGCTCAGGCTCATCTCCCACATACTCCTGCAGAGTTTCTTTCACGGTGTGTGAACATTCAAATGCATATGGCATCATGCCCTATTCCACAAGTCATTACTATTCAAGAGAAAACACTTATGGAGGGACCTGTGTACTCTGGAGATCTTTCTCTCATTTATTCTATTTACCAATAGTTGTCAATTGAATGACATTTGCTTTTGTGAGCAGTGACATATGTAATTTTGATTTGTTAAGAGCTCAGACATATGAGAGAAAGTGATTCAAAACTGAACTGCTCCCAGTGTTTCATGGGGTCCAGTTATATGGGAAACAAATGTGGCATCTTGAATGATCCCAGGAAATACAATCCACAGTTAGTTTTGGAATTAAGAGGTAAACGAAAGTTGTATAAAAGCAAAGGTTTCATGCTCCATATTGCTGGGAGACACTGCTTTTGAATAATCTATCCAGGCTCCTTTCAAAGTTGAGAATGGATCAGCTGTGACGTCTAGTTCAATGCAGTATGAAAGATGAGCACTTCAATGAGTGAGATAATACCAGGTAGTAATTCAGGCTCCTAGAAAAGTAAATCAGCTTAATATGCTATAGAACTGAATGTGTTCACAGAAGACCATCCAGAGATTTGACATTTCAATTAATTTTAAACAAGCCTGTGTAAGTTTGAATGCTACATGGAAAAAGTTATTCAAAAAGACCATGGTTCAACGATATCTCCCAAAACAGTGTATTCCATCAGATTAATGCTCACTGACCTGGACTGGAGTTAGGAGTAGATGAGTTTTCTTTCTCTTGCCGCGGAAGACAGATAACTGACATTTGCAGGTATATATATATATATATATATGTGTGTGTGTATATATATATATATATATATATATATATATATATATATATATATATATGTGTGTGTGTGTGTGTGTGTGTGTGTGCGTGTGTGTGTATCACACTATGCTACCCATGGGTTAATTATAGGCAATGCACTATCACAATGGGGCATTGAAAGGCTCCTATAATGAAATCAGGAGCTAAAAGAATAGCCAGGTTTGCGTCAATGGCTCTTCATGTTTTCATTACTCTTTCTGAGAGTTTCAGTAGTCTGACACTCCTACCCCAGCCTCCCATCCTTCCCTCTCTGCTTACACAAGTGCTGGATCAGTGTTATAGTATTCAGCCTCTATCTTCTCCTGCTTCCAACAGCAAATACATCTTTCATATGTGTCATCTATTCTTAGATCCTTAGGGGAGGCACATGAACATAACTGTGAGCAGAAGTTACTCAACAGGGAGCCTGCCTTGCGAAAATCAAATGAGAAAATGATGGAAAATTCTAAAGGCTACAAGGCAGTGGAATACGCATAAATGAACGGTAACATGATTTAGATGAATAAAATTGGAAGTATTGAGGGAATAAAAATGACTCTGGGGCTGAAAACCAAAAATGTCAAATCTATAGCAAGTAGTTCATAGTTTGAAAAACGGTAGAAGACCTAGGCTCATGACACAATGTGAAGCTTAGAGTTTAGTGAAGAAGTAGTCTTCAGAAAATGTGTTTTATAGTGGTACATGTATAATTAAACTACTAATTAAAATAATTAGAACTACTGATCAGAGTAAAATGATTGAACTCCTGAGTAAATATTATTTTATATGAATCTCTAGAAATTTCTACATGACTTATACTGTTATTGCCATGTCATTTGCTAGTTTTTTAAGCAGTCAATTCCTTAAGGTTGTCTATCTTTTATCTATCTCTCATTTGACACATTGAAATTTTTTCAGTTTCATGAAGTTTTTATTTTGTTAGAAGAAAGTAATTTATGAATCAACACATTTTCAAATACATTGAAGTCAGGTAAGTGGGTTCCAGCAAAATAGGGAAATCCCTTTTATAGAGATTTTAGATGCTCTTTGATAGCTTTCTTTGTTTGGGATTGGTAGATGCTGGAAGAGTCTTTTCCTACATTTAAAATTCTTATCTAATGCTCATTAGAACTTTAGGTCACATAGAGTGGTGGGCAGTAAATGGTCATTAAAGAAGTTAAGGATTGACTTTTTGGTTTTATATAACTGTAATTAATTGCAGACACATTTATGTTAAGTGCACGGGGAGTCCTAGAAGACAACTTATTGAGATAGCCTTAACCCTGGCCAATTTTTGAAAGCCATTAGAAAGCCGAGTTCTTATTCCATAGTAAAGTGGCTGAGACAAAAAGAACAACAACATTCCATGAACAGTCTTACTTCATAATGTCAGTCATAATGGCAAGGGAAAAGTCTCAGTATTGTGGCCCCAAAATTACTTTTACCTTTTAAGAATTGTTTTTAAGGGATTACAAGTACAATAAGATAGGTATTGTTAAGTTTCTGTACCTACAAATGAGAGGACAATGGGAGAATTTTCAAATTGATAGCGTAATTGAAATCCATTCAGAATTTAAAGATTTCAGTGGAGGGTATGTTGAGAATATTAGGCGGATAATGAAACTTAATGCTCAATTATGAAATTAGACAAAAAGATCTAGAAGGGATCTAGATCACACCAGGGGTTATGTCTTAAGGCAATGTGTGTGTGTGTGTGTGTGTGTGTGTGTGTGTGTGTGTGTGTGTGTGTGTTATTTTAAATACTGAAGCTCTCATCTTCTGACTTAGTTTCCCTGAACTCTCTAATAGAGGATATATCATACAGAACCAGTGGCTGTAGTTGCAGTTAATCTTCCAAGAAGACCATATGATTTTGTGTATAGCTATTGAAGAAGAAAATTAGAACAAATATCAAGTAATAAATCATAGAGAGATAATGAGACAAGAAAGGGAGGAGTGGGATAGAAACACCATGAACACATAGTAATTATCATACACACACACACACACACACACATACACACACACATACACACACACACACACACATAATGAGACTCCGGCATTTCAAGTGATATAAAAGGCAATAGGTCAACAGTTAAAAGAATCGATCATGCCCTATCATTGATGTCATTCAGAATACACAGCTCTAAGACACTTTCCACTGGTCATGGAGATCTTAATGAAACAAACTATATAAATTAGAGTAATGGCATTGATTTTTCTGAATAGAAAATGTCTAAAACAAAAGTTGTTTGTTTGTTTGTTTTCCAGGAGCATAAATTCCTGGTATCATCACTAGCATTATCCCCAATATAAGATATTAATGCCTCAGAGGGTCATCAAGCTAACTCATTGAAGAATGTATAAAAGAGTTGAAATTCTAAAACCTAAAACTGTATTATATACCTAATCCTAGACTATCAGATGCTAGTCTGAGGTACAAAGTAAATGGTTATAGTTAAGCTGATGAAGACAAAGGCAAGGGGACTCAAACGTAATGCAAGACTTCCTTCATTGCATAGTTATACCGATGCTCAAAAATGGGAAGTTGAAGTTGGATATAACCATGTTGACTGGGTAAGAAAGAAGACTCATTATTAAAACAAAACAAAACTGTTTAACAGAAAAAAAAATTCTGTCAGTGAAGTTGGACCTTACAAATATCCCAACTCCCCAAAACATAACAAAACAACAACAACAACAACAACAACAGAAAATTAAGACAGAAGTCAGAGGCTAGAGCTGTCTCCCAGCCATGTTCTGCCTTGCAGTTGGATTTTTTACTGGTATTGTTTACTCCCTCATGCTGTCAATCACTGCTCAAGAATAATCCTCCTCCCCCATCCTTTTCACTTTTCCTCCTATTTCTTCTTCCTTTCTCTTCCTGCTCTTGCCCTACTCAGCTCCCTTGTCTTTCTTCAGCTCATTATCAAATGTGATTCCCTTTCCTCCTCTTCCTTGTCCTCCCATTCCTCGTCCTCTTCTTTTTCATTCTCTCCATCTTTTCCTTTATTGTTTTAACTGTCACTGTTATTTAAATCAGGGTAGAAGGAATTTAACATCCTCTTTCCTCAGCCATTTAAATGAAAACCCTAAAAATATGAACTGTCACATCTCACTCAAGAATAGTTTTTGATCTGATATATGCCTCTAATCTAGGATTTTCCTTGGTTGTTTCTGATAGAAATACTAAGGAAAAACTCCGAACCTTCTATAGTTACAAGTACTATATTAAAAAATCCGACAAAAATCTGAACCAGCTAAATCTCCCTTTATGGTTTATGATGGGAACTTGGTATTTCTACAGTAACAGAACCTAAAACTACACTGATCTTTTGAGTACCAATTCCCATAGACTTACCTGATGATGTTGTCTAATTCCGTTGGCTACAAATACAGCAATGCTTCATGAAGATTTGCTGGGCTGATGGAGAATTTTGCTAAGGGACTTGTGCAAAACTGAACTCTTGCTACCAGTAAGAAGAAAGAGATGCAGGAAATGGCAGACCAACAGGAAACGACTGGGCTGTTACTGAAACTGTACTTAGGCCCATGAGATTGTAAGAAAGGTCTACAGGGCAGTAAACACTTCTCTGCAAATAGCATAGAAGTGCCTATGGGTAGCCAAAAATGGAGTAATAACTGTTGGAATTTTTATAGATTCTGTGAGGCATTGTTTTACCATGGGAGTGATTATGTTGCAATTGCTACTGACTTGTTTATTATTATTTTGAGGACCTTTGAGCCTTCATATGGGGCAAGAGAACCTGTAGGAATTCAATGTGCACTAAAGATCACAAAGTTTCCTCATCACTTTCTGACTTTAGATTCCGCCATGGCTGTGTGTCTGTCCCTGCTCTCATTCCTGCAAGGCAAAGTGGGTGTACATGGCTGAGATCTGTAAAAGATATTGTCTGACCAGGAGAACTTGAAAATTTTCAAACTAAGTTAGTGACTTACTTACTATAGAGTTGAGGCTTTGTAAACTAAAGGCTGTAATAAATCATTCAGCTAAATTATATTTTGTGAACAGTTCTGAAAATATATCCCAAATCCGCAGAAAGAGACATGGAGCATTGTGAAAGAAACTGCATTGTGATGTGATAAGAAACAAGAACTTTTATGGTAAGTGCTTACCTTAAATATAATATTTTTAAAAGAACTTTTCATTTGTTCTAATACTCCTGTGAGTATATCACAAATTTATATAAGCAGTTAGTAATTGAACTAGACTATATAGTTACAGTATCATCATACAAAGTAAAAATTTTACCTTTTTCACATTTTCTAACAGATTAGCCTCCTAAGTATAGTTAAAAAACAATAGCTCTGTAAATTTCTGGTTCTGACTAGTTTGCACAGCCTTGCACTACCAGTAATGCTGTCCATATAACTTAGGCACCATGTTAAGGTATTACACAAATCATCTCAAATCCCGCACCCCTTATATAATATAGGTATTGTAACGTCATAATTTTAAGATAAGATGATGAGGAAAAAATAGATGAAAGAAACTGAGCCACAGAGGAAATATACAATATAACACATTTTACCCGGTGCCAAAGTCACAGAAACTGGATTTGAATTCCAAACAGTGTATTCTGAAGCTTTTAAATCTATTTTATTTTCATTATCTCTTAAATCTATAACTCATTAAATCTCATTTTCACAAATATATTCAGATTGTTTGTATTTTGATTTAATTTTAGATTACTAATCATTGTTTCAGAATTTCTAGGGTACTGAACTACACTTTAGTTTATGGGGAACTGAGAAGCCTGAGTCGATTTAGATATCCCAGGAACTGAGGAAGGAGGAAACTGTAATTCTTTTCCCTCCACATTTGAAGGTTAAACAGAGACACTTCACTACTGAAATTACTATAAGGTTAAAGGTCCATATTTGTTAGGTTTCTTGACCCTGTGATCAATTCCCTGCTAAGGAGAAACTTAAGGGAGGAAGGTTGTAATTTGTTTTAGAGTTTAACCAAATAATTGAGAGGCATAGCAGTAGGAACCGGAGGGGCTAGTTATCTCATGTCCAGTCAGGAAACAAAGAGCAATAATATGAGTCTCACTTGCATTTGTTTTGCTTTATTTATTTATCCTTTTATTTCTGTTTTGTTTTTTTTTTTTTTTTTTCTTTCAGGACTGGTTTCCTCTGTATAGCCTAGGGTGTCCTGAAACTTACTCTCTAGACCAGGCTGGCCTCAAAATCACAGAGATCTGCTGCCTCCGCCTATCTTATATTTCTCATTGAGTTCTAAGCCTCTGATACACAGAAGGGTACCATGATAACTTTCTGTGGATCATCCCATCTCAACTCAATCTAGAAACTCCTTCAGAAATATAAACAGAGGTTTCTGTCCCAGGCGATTATTAGATACTGTCACGTTGACAATCAACATTAGCCCCCAGAAAATCAGTCAATTGCAATACTTATTTGTAGACAGAACAGTTGGTATTTGAGTGACTGGAAAAACAGTATCACAGAATCATTGCTTCCTGTTAATTTATATGTATAATGACAGTAGCAGGATAAACTGGTTTCTGAGTTTGATCCTGATGTCTTGAGAATTTAGCGATACTAAAAGGTGTGACATCTCATAAATACAGCCTGCTCCGTCTGTGTAATGTTACTTGAATGTATATTTTCAGGGCTGGCCATCTGGTAGAGAGAACACGAATTTTAAGAGAGAAGGGAAGAGTATATGGGTGGGTTTGAGGGAGGAAAAGAAAAGGGGAAATGGTTCAGCTGTATTATAATCTCAAAATTAATAAGAATAATTAATAACAAGTTTGGCACTTCATGGAAAATCTTTTATAGGCTTCAGGAACAATACGGTTTTGGCAAAGAGATGGATGACAACGTTTATTGGAACACAAAGGGAAAGATGATAGAAGCAGATGATGAGAACCATGGATTCAAACAGAAGCTTCACAACTGAATAGCTGCAGAGAATGGAAGAGAGAACAGTCCTCTTAGGAAAAGCTCTGGAGCTTTTCCAAATTCATCCCTTCCACTTGACATCAAGATGATGGAGATTTGTCGAACATGACACCTGGCTGCTCTGCATTTTAGATTTGAATGGAGAGACAAAAGAGAGAACTAATTGTTTTCTGCGCATTTGAGTTTAATTTGAGGCACTTTTAATGAGGCTCTTAGGGAACATGGAATCAGCTTCTGCATGGACAGCACCTGACAGCAGGTTACTGTGTCAGGGAAAGGAATTATTACGGAGGCCACTAAAGCCACATTGGCATCATTGCTATAGTCCCCAAAATAATACTGGTAAATGCCAATCCTAGTGCCAAAAATGATGATTCAGATCAAAGGCACTTAACATGCGATGCATGTGAGCACAGATCACGGGGAAAGGCAACTGGATTCAAAGTAGTACAAGTAAAATCATCACGATGAAAGAGAGGTGCTGGGAATTATTGAAAATCTTTATGTGACTTCAGTACACAGAGCCATTGACTACAAGTTCAGAGATTTTTTTTTCTCCACCTCAGGTATCTCTCTTGCTTACATTTCCAACCAAAGAGTACTCATGGAGGGACTCATGGCCCCGGCCACATATGTAGCAGAGGAGGGCATTGTCTGGCATCAATAGGAGCAGAGGCCCTTGGTCCTTTGAAGGCTCCCAGTGTAGGGAATACCAGGGCAGTGAGGCAGGAGTGGGTGGGTGGGGGAGTACCAGTCATAGAAGCAGGGGGAAGGGGGATAGGATAGGGGATTTCCAGTGGGGAAACAAGGAAAGGGGATAACATTTGAAATATAAAACATAAAATATCAAATAAAAAAAGAGAAATGTATACCTACTTTAAAAAAGAAAAAAGAAAATTACAAGTGAGTAGTGATGAGGTACATTTCAAAATTAAAAAGCTATCCGGTGTGAAAACCAGCAACCAAAATTGATATCTTTCAAAGTTGAAGGTGATGCTTCACCTCCAGGTCACCCCAGCTCTCTACCACAGTCTTTAGGAAAGTCTATTCTTTCTGCCTTCTATAATAACCAGTTAATGGTTGTGGAGGGAAGGGTGTCATTTTCTTCATTATTGTGGATATTGGTAAGTTGCCCTTACTCCAGTAAATTGCTCCCCACTTGTACTCTGGCTAGAAACTTTAATTAAACCCAGTGGGCAACACATAAATAGAAAGCAAAAATATAAGAGGGAAACTTGTTCAGAAAACTTGTTCTAGTTGGAGAGAGGGGTGAGAGCAAATACTGAATAAATTTCACTATATAAATATATGAAATTTTCAAATAATTTTGAAAGTTAAAATGATCATTAGCCAATTCCAGAGAGAAATAACGCAGGTTTTATATGCACATTATTAATTATTAATGTAGTTTATCTGTAGCTATTGCTTGGGTTATAATCAAATTTATCTACTGCATTTAATTATAAATAAATTTTCTGAGTATTTTTATAGCATTTTTATTCAAGTAATTCAGAGGCTATAGCAAGAGAAATCTTGATACTCAAGAAAAAGGCATGCTGTAGGCAAAAAGAACCTCTGACAAGAACTATATTGATATATCTATGGAACACCTGGAAGACAACAACTTGTCACATTGTTGGTTCCTTCCATGAAAACCAGAATGCTTCCAGTATAAATCAAGCTACATAATGTTAAATGATAAAAATAGATTGTTCAGTACTACTTCTCCAATGTTGCCAGGAGGCAATACAAAGTCAGGTAGCTATGGAGAACTTTTTACATGAATGTGCTTATTTCAATGACAATAAGTTTTATGTGCAGAACCCAATGTCCCGTGGTTTCATGTGATGTCTAATGGAGTGGGAGGGCATTAAGACTTTAATGGTACAAGCAATCTTCAGATCCTTCTCAATCATTGGAGTGTTTTTCAACAAGTAAGACGATTGCAGCACAATTGACTCTTCTTTGAACACAGCTGATCTTTCTGGGAAAAGAAAGAAGAAACACTGCAGGGCCCTGGGCCACCAGCTGCAGTAATTACAGTAGTTCTCTAACCTGTTGCCCCGTCTTTGCTCTCTCTTGCCTATATAACTATTTCATTTGAAAAATTACATAATATATTTATATTTTTACTGTAAAATAACACAGATAAAAAGCACACTACATAAAAGTTAATGAGTCATGACTAGGAACAAATATAGAATTTTCTTACCTACTGAGAGGCTTTTCTATGTACATGACTGTTTCTAATTTTTAATTTCTCCCTTTCCTCAAAGCTAACCACCACCAATTCTCTTATAGAAATCCTTTCATATGGTTCAAAAATATTTCTCACCAGCTTTCTTGACCTTTCTGGTTGCATTTTAATATATTTTTTATTAAATATTTTTGAATTTACAACCACCTCCACCTTGGAGCTTGTTTTCCCTACAGCCAATCTGTTGAACAGTCCACAGATTTAACTGTTTCTAGCAATCTGGCTTTCAGTGATTTAATGATACTATGCAAGTCAGTACCTGCCTTGAACCTTCAAATAGGCAACCAGACTGGCTGAGAACCTAAATCATCCTTACATGCAGTCCCTTGAAAGAGGCTGGGAATTGCTGGGCATTTTCACTATGAAAAGCTCTCTCCTGTCAATGTGCTTTTTGATCCAGATGTTCTCAAGTTTTGAAGTTCACTACTTGAATTCATGCACCCACTTACATGATAAACAGCGACATTTAAATTCTTTTGATTTTTTTTTTCTTTAGATTGAAGTTTCCTTAGGAGAGATTCATCATTCATCTACTGCTTTATTAACTCATGGACTTAAACGTATTTGATAAATTTCAGGTAATATTCAATTGTCTCATCTTTGGCCAGTAGATTCTCTATCTGAAACATTCAGCCTCTCCCATGACAGCAGTCAAGGGTTGTTTCATATATTTCTGAACATCGAAGTTTCAAAATTCATACAAGAAACTTGCCTACTCATCCCCTTGTCCCGTCTTCTTCCTCAACCCTTCCTGCATTATCTCTTTCTGCTTCTCTTCATTGTCTTCTTCCCCCTGTTTTTCCTCCTCCTCCTCTTCAGTCAGTTTTCTTCTTTCTCCTCATTTTGAAATAGAGAATTTCAAGACTAAAAACTGTGTACTGTCCATGTTTATCACTACTGGTCTAATGCTTAATAATGTTCCTTCTTTAGACAGAACTGAGAGATATAAATTGGTAAAGGCATAAAATTGTATATATAAATATCTCTGGAGAGAAACGTTCTGCTCATGCTTCCAATTCAAATTCAGGTCCGTAAGGCTTTTGTTCCTGGTTAAAATCAGCGAGTTTTCTGCATTGTATCTGGATAATTCTTCATTTTGATTCTTGATAAAAAGAGGTAGCATGATTTAAGATTATTTCATGTGTGTATATATAGATATATATGCATATATATTATATAATATTTCCCCTTCCTCCTCCTGCATATATCCACACTCAGATACAAATGTTGGGCAGGCAGCCCATTGTGAAATATTGCTAAATGTCTTTAAGATAATTGTAAACTCACACTACATTCCCACCAGGAAAAGTAGCTATTGCTCTCTCCTTTTCTCCTAATTTTTGTCGTCATATGGTCACTACAAGAAAGTATAACTCTTGTACACTATGTGACCCTACCTATAATTTAATGCATCTTTATTTGTCAGAGGAACATTGTTCATGGTCTTTACAGGTCGTGGCCTTTTGCAGGAGTGGTAGGAAGAACTCAATTTCTTTGTTTCCTTCTTTGTTTCTTCATTCTTTCTTTCTCTTTTTCTTCCTTTCTTTCTTTTTAGTTTTTAGATTTTTTTCAAGACAGGGTTTTTCTGTGTAGGTCTGGCTCCTCTAGATCTTGCTTTATAAACCAGGTTGGCCTCAAACTCACAAAGATCTGCCTGCCTCTGCTTCCCAAGTGTGGAGATTAAGGGAAGGCACCATCATCTCCACCTGACTTTAGGTTTTAATTTTTTGTTTTTTAAGGGACTGACCACTGGAAGTTTGAGCATGCTCCAGTGTGTATATAGGCAATACAAACTGGACTTGGTATAGTGTGTGAGGTGCATGAGGGCACAGCTGTGGGAGGGTAGATCTGGGAGGAATGGGAAGTTAGTGTGATCTGTGTGCATGCTATGAAATTTCCATATAATTAATAAAAATATTATGTTGGAAGAAAAAACAGATGGTACTTTATTCTTTTATTTGTTCTTCTCTCTTCCCAGTCTCTTCCCACATCACAACCTCCCCATCTCCCAGATTTACTCCTCCATTTCCCTTTAAAAAAATGCAGATATCCCAGGGATATCAACCAAACATAGCATATTAATGTGCAATAGAGTAGGCACATTCCCTAGGCAAGGCCCTTCCCCTGGACAAGGCAACCCAGGAGTATACAAAAGGTTCCCAACATAGGCAAAAAACTCGGAGCTTCTGCTCTGATAGAAACCCACAAAAAGACCAAGCAACGCATCCATAATATATTATGCTGAGTGTCTAGGACAGATTCATGGAGGCTCAGTGATTATCAGTTTAGTCTTTGGAGGTCTCTATGAGCTCAGGTTATTCTGTGGGTTTTCTTTTGTGTCCTTCACTCCTCTAGCTCCTACAATCCTTCCATAGGATTTTCTAAACTCCACTCAATGTTTGGCTGTGGATCTCTGCATTTGGTCCCATGGGTTGCTGGATGAAGCGTCTCTTATAATAATTATGTCAGGTTCTGGTCTACAAGTATAGGAGAGTATCATTAGGAATCATTTTATTGACTATTCCCTCCCCCTCTGGTTCTATTCTATGTTTCTAAGCTATCTAGCCTGGGGGGCCTGGCCCTTCAGGTAGTGTTAGGGGTGGTCTCTTTTGTAGCTTGGGTATCTAGCTGAACCAGTTATTGGTTGGCAACTCGTACAAGTTCAGGGCCATCTTTACTCCAGCGCATTTTGCTGGCAAGACAAATTGTAGGTTGAAGGTTTTGTGACTGGTTTGAACAATCTCTCATCATTTTGTATCTGTTGCTATTAGGTAAATTCTGTATCTTCTGGCCAATTTAACAGGATGAGATTTCTTAACTCATTTTTTCTGTCTCTGAAAATTAAGTAAGATACTGTTATTCTGTCATAAGAAAACACTAATGTAAGTACTCCTGTTGAATTAACTTTTCACTTGTTACTTAATCTGTTTGCCAAGTTGTTCAAAGGATATATTATATATATATATACACACATATTGTACTACAGTGTGATCTTACTGAGTTGATACTCTTTTCTGTGTATTAAGCATTTTCAATATACATTTAATTATTTTTTTAATATCAAAAAATTTCTGTTGAGTTAGCACTTTCATTACTCATGATGCCTCAAAGACATTTTATCCTTGGTCATTGTAATATTTATTGGAAATTTTCTTATCTTCAGTATCTGTCACAAAATATTTTATTTTTGTTAATTTTTCATTTCCTTCTTTATTCTCATGTGCATCTTTCAAAATATTGTCAGCAATTTTCATCAACTTTGTATTTCTTCTACTTTGGACTACAACTATTAAATTCATTTTTATTTTATTATCATCTCCATTTTATGTACTTATTTTTGTGTTTTTTTCTAATTATCATTTCTTCTGTTTGCTCTTATATTATTTATGTCTATTTTACCTCTTTGTTTACAAAATAGCTTAGAGATTTCACAATTTTCTATGACTATGTGTTTTTCTGAGATGCTTTCATTGTATAAATGGATGCTACAATTTCTTATTTTATTTGGCTTCATCATTCTTTTGGAGACTTTAGTTACAGTTCATTTCCATACCCTTGTGTGTCTTTATTGTTCCTGAACTCTTATATGTATATGTGATTTAGAATAGCATTTGTTACTACTCTGTGCTTTCTCATGATTATAATTATACAATGGTCAGAATTGTGATGGCTTGCTCTGAGATTTTTGAGTCTGTTTACAGCTCTGATGTTAATTTAAAATTATCTTTCCTCTGTTTCTGTTGTCATTGTGCAGTGTTCATATGGTTCCCAGCTGGATGTCCTGGTTTGGTGAGGATTACACCATCTAGTTGTCAGTCCTTATCTGAGGACTTGCTTTCATCTGGCTGAAATCTCTTGTATATTTCTCAAATTGACCTGCTGTGTTTCTAATGACTATTTGTTGACTTTCATTGGTTTTGAGTGTTTTGTTGCTCCTTTTGTTTTCTATCACAGGCATGTTGATGTTATGTCTCTTCTATGGAAGAGAGTCTCTGAATACCTTGTCACCTTCCTTGATTGTCTATGAAACCAAGCTTAATTTATGATTGTTGTCACTATTGGTTCTAATTTCTAGTTTCTCCGTTTAGGTGGATATTAAGCCAGAATGAAAAGTACATCAACATAAATGTCTTCTTAGAATGCCGCTACAGTGATTAAACACATTATAGCACAGTTTGCCTAACATCTTCCTGTGATTCCCATTTTTACTTATAATAAAATGAATACTTACTAACCCTGGTGATAAATTCTTTCAACACATTTCCAACCAAAGTTTGCTTAAATCTTTTTTACTTGATAGGTCCTAAGACTTTCTCCTGTAAATAAGTTGCATTTTCCCTATGTGTTCTTTCTTCCCGTTTTCATGTCTGTCTCTCTTGTCTCATTATAATTGCAGCTGCTGTCCACCCATCATTACAAACCAAGGAAGGTATTACTATTTCAGAGCTAGATTACTTGCATTAATTATTTACGTAAATCTTACCACTAACTAATATCGTCTTAGTTTGCATTCATTTATATGTTAATTCAAGAGTAAGCAAATTGTAGTCTCTAAGACAAATCTGGCCAGCCACCTGTTTTTATAAATAAAGTTTCACTATAGCACAGCTATTTATTTAAATATTATCTATGACTACTTTTGCATTATAATGGTAGAGTTGAGCAAATGCAGGAAAGACCATAGGGACCTCAAAGCATAAAATATTTACTGTCTGGCCATTTACAGAGAGCAAAAAAGTATTGTTCAGCTGCTTGTTAGTTCATTACTTGTTTTCTCCCACTAAAGTATAATTTCCATAGTAACTTGAGTCTTGTCTGTGTCCTCATTTCTCTATCTTTCTCATCAATATTAGCACTCAGCATATGGTTAGTGATGCTTAAATGTTTTTGCATGAATTAACCCAGGTTTTGCATTGTCAGCATTTTTCCTTAGGCCTCCATGCAAGCCTTTAGTAGATTAATAGAACTTTGATGACGATCATATTCAAGTCTCCACTTAAAAATTCTGATGATAAAATTAAAAGCAGAGAGATAAAGGCAATGATTCTAAAATAAGGACATTAGGAAATTTGTTTTTGCATTGATTACTAAGAGGGCTAGGCTAACTCCATGACAGACTTTAAATGGTCAGTTCAGGAGGCTAGGCCTAAATCTCTGTTTGTAAGAATTGGGCAAATCCAGGCAAGTGCAGGCCTCAGTAGCTGTCCGGACACCCGGCCTGAGGCAAGGACAATGGGTCTACAGGGATTTCCAGCCTTCCTCAGCAACCCTTTGCACACATCCCCAGCAACAGTTTCCAGCCCCTCAGATCCCAGCAATGCTTCTGGAGTGTCGCTAGAGATAGTGCCAAGATTAAGATAGAGGTCAGCTACTCCTACTCAGAATCCCCCTAATGTGCTTTAAATCAGGCCTGCAAACTCACTTCTGGGCCTCTCCATCTTTGTAGTTGTTAGATCCCAGCATGCTGAACATCTGCAAAATAAAATACTCTTTGCTTTTACATATTATTTGAATCCATGGTCTCATTCTTCAGTGAACCATGGACTCTTACATTAGCAAATATATACTTGCATAGATGTTTAAGTGGATGCCATCTCTAAATTTAAGATGCCAATATTTAATGCCTAGAAAATTCAGTCCTAACAGGAATTGGGGTAGTGAACTTTTATTACTTTCTTTACATATGTAGATCTGCATTTATTACACTGTGAATTGTTAATGGGTAGTATCCTAAAGGAAGAATATTAAGTGCCTAAGAGTTACATATGTGTTAGAAGATGGTAAAGTAATTCTATATTCCAGGCACTTAAAATTGTTTTCAACATAGTAAATTTAAGGTAATCATTACAATAGCCCACATTAGTATCCCATATAAGAGATGATTGCATATCTATTTTGTTCTCAAACAAAATTATTTTAAACAACATATTTAGGTTGTAAGACCAAAGATGTATTCAAGGCCTATGTAACTTTCACCTTCAAAACCTAAATGTACTCACAAAGATCTGTCTATTTCTTATTGAAAAGTAAATTAATAGACATTAGCCCACAGGTATCTTCTACGACTCCTTTCTAAACATATTTTAAACAAACCTAGCTTCATTTTCATCTATATAAAGATACTATTTTCATCTGTATTCAGAAATCAACATTGCTGTGTTCCCTTACAGGACATACATTTAGTCTCCAGATCATAGCTAGCTGTCAAAAGAAATCAATTGTAGTGACAGATTTCCACTGAGATGTTCAAAATGAAACCTGTTTAATTGTAGTTAATTCTTTGCTCTTGCAAGCTTGGATTTTGTAATGTTAGACTTGTTGGCCTAGGAAAGGTGCCAACCTAGTGTCAAGGTCTATCAATTTGGTTGCTTGGTAATAAAAAGAACAATGACTGCTGTGAGCCAAGAATCACTGTACCCTTCATCCAGAGGTCTCTACCACCTGCCTTGTGCCTAGTGAAGTAGAGAAACTCATTAATAGAGAAGGAAGGAGGATCAGCAGTGGTGATGGTAGGTGGAGTCTCTTTGGGAGCAGGAGCATTACCAGCAGCAGTGGTGGGAAAATTAACCTTAATAATGACTAACTATGCAGGTGCCAGGAAACATTCTAATCATGTTATATTATAACTTCTTATTCTTACAAAACATTTTGAAGATAGGTTCATGAAAGTAAAGACTAATATATGATTTTCAAGGGCCACATTGCAATCAAAAAACTAACATGTTCTCATATTAAATTTTAACAGACAAGGATGTTATTTTATTTAATAATGATACAATATATATTTGAAATTTTCTACATATAAAAAGTCAGAATAAATATATAGAGTGGATAATTCATTTCATCTGACAGATGGCAGACTTGAGTTCTATCTGGAGAGTTTCCCAGTATTCATCAATACTATCATATTTATTATATGGTATATTTTAAGATATTACTAAAGTATACCGAGAAAGCCTTTCTTAAATTAAAATCCTACAATAAACCACAATCTACATACACTTATGAATACACCACTATCATTAAACAAGTATGTTCATTACTGTCTTGGTAACTGTTTCATAAATGTTGTCCAGGATGAGAATGAATATATGATCTTATATGTTGTATGTTTTAATTCGAGTTGTGTCAGTGTTCACATCAGGCTAATAGTATGTCCACAGGTTTGGGATATAATACTAAGAGGTTTGTGGATGTTTACACAACATATTTTATGCCTGTTTTCTGCCTTGGTATTCTTTAGTATTATATACCATATTTATACAAGGTATAAATTCTATACCATCAGTTACACCCTGAGGGTTTCCCATGTCCACACTGAGATAACCACATATGGATATTAAATAAATGACAAAGTATATAGGTGTAGATTTCTCACAAAACCTTCTTTATTTTGTGTTCTTAAATGCTTCAACCTACATTCTAGCCCATTGACTACTGGTAGGGGAGAATGAAGATGAATAGGAAAGGGGGGTTGAGAAGTAGTTCATTAGGAAGTAGTTTCTTGGGGAGAGTCTTTTATAGAAGTAGTTCCTTGGGGCCAGTCCACTCTTCTTTGTCAGGATACCCAAAGTCCAGTTCAATACCAAACACTAAGCACAAATCAGTAGTGGCAGCTCAATCCAACAGAAACAGCCAAGCTCCACTAAAAGAGCATGAGACACCCGAAGTGACCAGAATCAACAAGAATACCAGAAGAAGTACTTTGGCATGTTTCTCTCTACAAAGTGAAGATCAGCAAAGACCAGCAAAGAAATGGAGTATTGCACAGCATAGCAATGCAAGAGCCTTCTTTGTCTCTTTGTGGGGTTCCATTTGTACTCCTTCCAAATATTACACCGCCTCTCAACTATCTGCTTCAGCAAAACATTCTCTCACAAGACAGCTTCTAGAAAAACCTTATGTGATACAACTAAGTTTACAAAGAAACCAGAAATTTCCACTTCAACCATAACTCCACTGCAAGTTCCTTAGCTGCTAGAAATTCTCTTTTCAAAAGTAATAAGAAAAGCGATCTCTACCTGTATTATTTATGGAATGCTTGTGATCCTTCAAAGATATGGTATTGGATTCCTAACCCACATTGTGATTATATTCCACAACACTTTTACAGTAGCAATTAAGGCTAAATAAGCTCATATATGAAAAGATTAATGACCATATAAGAAAAGACATTGGGGTGCTCTTTTCCCCCTTGCCCAACTGTGTACAAGCCATGGAAGGCACAGTGAAAAGGTGCCTACTTCAAACAAAATGGTGAGCTCCTGTCAGAAAGAGAATGAGCCAGTATTTTCAGTGCTGACTTCAATGCTCTAAGACTATGAGAACATAAATGTCTGTATCATCCATTGTGCTCGTGTGTATAAATCCATTGTGTGAGATCATGTTATGGTAGCTCTTACAGATGAGTGCATCCTATGACAATATTACTGTGAATTTGAGCCATTCATTTTTTTCTGAGGCACAGGACCAAGAAATGTTTGAGATGCAGTATTTATGTCTTACTGATTTAAATTCCATGATATTGTGTCTGTACCAATATTTTAGGGTATTTGTGTTAATGTCTGTTGAACATTTAACACAAATACCCTAAAATATCTGGATCCTAATATTGGTACACTTGCACTTGAGTGGTCATTATTCTTAAATTGCAACACACAATGACATGTTTTAGAAATAAAAAAAAAAAATAAGAGAAAGGAAATAAAGAAAGGAAACACTAAAGGAAATCCTAAATGTAGCCTTTTATAAAGAAACAAAGAGTATGGTTGGAATTTTCCAATGTTTTGGCCCAATGCCAGCACATGAATTAGCATTACCTAGAAGAATTTAATAGGGTACAAATTATGGAGTGAACCACAGGACTAAAACTTACTAATTTATGGATTCATTTATAATGGTTAACACAAACCATTAGCAATAAGCAGTTGCTAAGAATTATCAATAATCAAAACATTGGTCAGAAGCAAATAAAATGTGGTCACAAACTAAAAGAAAAATAACTATGTTGTAGCTTGAATTCATGATGAGATAATCCAGTAATCTTGGACAAGGCATTTCTTTTATCTGGGTCTCAATTTTCCCATCAATAAAACCAATGAGGTAGGTTATATGGTCTTTAATGTACTCTACAGCCCCCAGCACATTAACTACCTACTGATCAATATCAAGGTAATAGGCATTTTTCCAAAGTTAAGTTACAAAATAGTTGAGCAAGGAATAAAATAGTGAAGATATTTTAAGTCTGACAAATCATATCATATTGACAGTGATGTCAACAAATTAATATTCTATATGGTATTGGTGTAAGATTAATAACCATTCTGGAAAACGAATAATGGTTTCAGTCATGGCCATCACCCTGAATCATGTAATGGTTGCTAATAGCTTGTCTCTTGTTTGTGTGAATTAAAATTTTAATCTAAACTTAATGAGGCTATATGACAGTCAAAGTAGTAACTCCAAAGACCTCACAAACACTATTTTATTTCATAGCAAAAAATTCTATATCTTTTTATAATTGTTCCATAAGTTTGTACAGGCTTCAGATATCGAAATTGAGAAAATAATCTTATTAATGGGACTTACTACAATTACTGGTAAGTAGTAAGAAGTCATTTCATGTTTAAAATGCCTTACTTTTTGTTCTTATTAATTTCACCATTCTAGCAAACTATATGTTAGCTAGAATTTTAAGAATAATATCGGAAATAAAAGTAGCTATAGGTCTTTCTTGGATTTTCCTCCAAACACAGAAATTGCATTATTAATGAATAAAACTCTATATAACTATCATTTGGCTGTTGTAGACTTATATATTTTCCTCTAAGACTGTCATTACTTTTATTTTCCTTTCCATGTTGTATTACTCAGTTTTTATTTATTTATTTATTTATTTTATTTTATTGGTTATTTTATTTATTTACATTTAAAATGTTATCCTCTTCCCAGTTAACATCCCATCCCCTTCCCTGCTCCCTGCTTCTATGAGAGTGCTCCCACCTCCTACGCCCTCCAGCCTCACCTCACTAACTTCCCCTTATGTTGGGTCATCAAGCTTGTACAGCACCAAAGGGCTCCCCTCCAATTGATGACAGATAAGGTCATCCTCTGCTACCTATCCATCTGAAGCCATGGGTCCCTTCATTTGTACTCTTTTGTTTGTGGTATAGTCCCTGGGAAGCTTCAGGGAGTCTGGTTGATATTGTTGTTTTTCCTGTGAGGTTGTTAACCTCTTCAGCTCCTTCATTGCTTCCCCTAATTCCTCCATTAGGGTCCCCATGCTCAGCTCAATGGTTGGCTATCAGCATCCACATCTGTATTCGTCAGTCTCTGGCACAGCGTCTCAGGGGACAGCTATAGCATTCTTGTGTCAGCAAGTACTTCACATTGTCAACAATAGCATCTGGATTTGGTGTCCACAGATGGGATTGATCCCTAGGTGGGGCAATCTCTGGGTGGCCTTTCCTTCAGTCTCTACTCCACTCCTTGTGCCTGCATTTCCTTCTGTCAGGAGCAATTCTGGATTAATATTTTTGAGATGGGTGGATGGCCCCATCCCTCAATCTATCCGCTATATATCATCTCTACAGGTTCTGTCTCTACTTTGTTGGATATTTCAACTAATGCCACCTCTGTTGGGTTCTGGGAACCTCTTGGGTCCTTGGTCTGGGACTTTCTAATGGCTACCATCAGTTCCCCATCCCTCACTGCTACACACCTCCATTCAATTTCCTCACCCTCTGTACTTCTTCCCTGTCTCCTCCCAAACCTGATCCTGCACCCCCTTTTATCTCCCCTCCTCTCTCCCTCCCGGATCTCTCCTTCCCTGCCTCTACATCCCATAATTATTTTCTTCCCCCTTCTGAGTAGGACTGAAGCATCCACACTTTGGTCTTCCTTCTTCTTGAGTTTCATATCGTCTGTGAGTTTCATCGTGGGTATTCCGAGCTTTTTGGCTAATATCCTATATTACTCAGTTTTAGTTATGATTTCCATTGCTATGAAGAGACTCCATGAACAAGTCATCTTTTATATAGAACAACATTTGATTGGGACTGGTTTACAGTTTCAGAGTTTCTATCCATTATTATCAAGGTGGGACCATGGTATCATCCAGGCAGGCATGGCACTAGAGCAGCTGAAAATTCTACATCTTGAAATGAAGGCTACTAGGAGAAGACTGGCTTTCAGGCAGCTAGCAGAAGGGTCTCAATGCCTACCCCCCACATTGACATACTTCCTCGAAAAGGATCATACCTACTCCAACAAAGACATGCCTCCTAATAATGCCACTCTCTAGACCAAACATATTCAAAGCACCACATTCCACTCCCTGGTCCCCATAGGCTTGTTTAAATACAAGATTCTGTGTAGGTTATACCTAGCTATAGCATACTGCAAAAATACATTTAGTCCAACTTCAAATGCCCCATAATCTATAAAAGTTTCAACAATAGTAAAAGAACAAACTTGAAACATCATAATCATATACATATATGTAATTTTAAAATGTCATTGTGAGGAAATACTGAACAAAAGCAAGAAAAAGCCAGGCAACTGCAAACCCCACATCTCTGTGTCCAATGTCAAAGCTCTTTTCAGATCTCTAGCTCTTTTCAGTTTTGTTGACAGCAGCACAATTCTTTCTCTTTGCCTGTTTCCATTTCCTGTTAGCAGCTTTCCTTGGGAGGTATTCCAGGGCTCTGGCATCTCTAACATCTTGGAGTATCCAAGGCAACATCAACTTCACAGGTTCTTTTGTCAGTGTCGGGGATCAATAAGTGATGTTCTGGTTTCCTTCAAAGGGCTTGGGTCATTTCTCCAGCTCTGCCATATATATAGTATTCTAGGCTGCGGTTGACACCATTTCCCTGCTGCTGCTGTTCTTCATGATCATCCCACTGTCCTGGCATCTCTTAATTCACTGGAGTCTTTTGCTGTGGCTTGGCTTCACCAATAGCCTCCCATAAGCTGCCTTCACGGTGCCAAGCTTCATCTTCTTTGCCTGACTCCTTCAGTCCTGGGCTGTCAATTTCAAGTGAAGCTGCAAGTTCACCAATGGCTTTCCCTAGCCTTTAACAGTACCAAGCTTCAGCTATTTAACATGAACACTTCATGTCCTCAAAATCAATACCACTGTGGTGATTCTTACACATTATCATGTCCAGCTGAAGAAGAAGGTATAACCTTGGATATCTCTGGAACACAGCTTCCTTGTGTTCTCATAAAACACTTCACAGAAGATTTCACATCACTGATGTAAGTCTCTTCTTAATCACAGCTAATTTCTTAGTTGTAGCTAACCAGCATCAAGTACCCCAGTAGTCCCTTTTGTTCTTGACTCTAAAGCCGGTGCAACATGGCTGAAACTGCTGAGTTCTGTCCCCTTTTCCTATTAGATTATCACTAGCTTTCTGTTTTCCAACTCATTCACTGCATAACCTTGGCTATCCTGGAATTTGCTGTATAGATTGACCTTGACCTTGGAAATCTGCATGGCTGTGGCTCCTGAATGCTGGGATAAAAGGCTTGTGCTTAAGCTTTTCTTCATCTAGAACTTATTCTGTCTCAGGCTGCCCTAGAGCTCAGAGATCTGCTTACCTTTGTCTCTTGTGATTTAAAGAGCATAAAACCATGCCTGCCTGAATCAAAGCCTTTCATGGCCACTATTTCTCAAGATCTGGAATAAAATACTGTGTCTTCCAGCCTTAAGATCTCAATCATACCCATACCCTCCATTTCTTGATTAGAGTTCATTCTAGATTAAAAATCCAAATGAAAGCAATAATCAGGTAATAATAAAGCCCAGATATAACTATCCATTGTTCAACAGCAAAAGCATAAAACATTAAGCTCAGGTGGGTGGGATCTAGCCCCAAAGATACGGCCCCTTTAATCTGTTTATCTCCTTGAACATAGGATTTAGCTCCATTCTGTGTCCCATTATTCTTTGAGCCAAACATTTTGAAAATTTCCTTTCTAAGCCTGCTAGGCTTGATCAAAATGCTCTTTATGACAGAAAACCACACCACAGAGTCTTTGTTGGGCTTTGCTGACACTTCTTTTGTCAATGTAATTAATATAAATCTCCTTACCTTAGCCTCATGCAAGCTCTGCAGACAAGGGCAAAAGACAGAAATATTCTTCACCAAAACTTAGTAAGAGTGATCTCTAGAGTTTCCATCAACCACAGCACCAATACCTTTCATATCCTTATTAGGATGGCCGATTAAGCCCCACTTAAAGCATTCTGTGGCTTTTCAAATACAAAGTCTCTGAATCTACATTCCAACAAACAAAAACATGGTCAGGCCTGTCACAGTGACATCCCAGTCCTTGCTATCAACTTCTGTCTTAGTTAGTGTTTCCATTGTAATGAAGAGACACCATAAGCAAGGCAGTTCTTATAAAAGACAACATTTAATTTGGGCTGGCTTACAGATTCAGAGATTCACTCCATTATCATCAAGGTGGGAACATGGCAGAATTCAGGCAGGCATGGCACCAAAGGAGTTGTAAGTTCTACATCTTGATCTGAAGGCCACTAGAAGATTGGCTTCCAGTCGGCTAGCAGAAGGGTCTCAAAGCCCACTCCCAAAGTGACATATTTCCTCAAACAAGGCCACACCTACTCCAACAATGTCACACTTCCTAATAGTGCCAACCTCTGGGCCAAGTATATTCAAACCACTACATACACTATCTTGATAATAGATGAAATTCAATAGCTGACAAAATGTTTAATCCTTTATTAGCATGCTAAACATTTGATTATTAAAAATTGAACTTTTAAAGGAATAAAATTGAACAAATATTCTGCAAGGGCCGAAGTTTAGATCAGCTGAGCTCTAAATAAAACAATCAAGTTTGAAATCTGTTTAGGAAGAGGTCAGAAGGGAATCAAAGTACCAGAAGGAGACTTCATGAAGAACATACTTTGGATGACTCAATTTGAAAGTCATCTTAAAATATTGAATTACATTTAATATTTTCATGCTATATTATAAAATCTGTTCAAAAGAAAAAAGAGAAAGTTAGTTGTTTCCATGTTCACATGACTTCTGACCATGCATGCATACATTCATCGTTGCATTGGTTTTTGTCCATATAAAATCCTCTTTTGAGTTATTATTAAGAATTATAATTTCTGTCTTCCAGATACCTAAACAATTTAATTGTGTAGAAGACATGGGAGTGCTGGACTAGCTGCAGAGCAAGGCCATAGCTCCCTTCTTCATTTGTCTAGGGAGAGGTTAATAAAATTTAAACATTCATTCCTTCCTACGTCATTTATTCATTTATTTACACTGATAACAAAAAGTAGAAAGTAGTAAAACTAAATCCAAAATAACTTTCTCTCAAGTTAATTACAAAAGTTTTAAAAAACCTTCCATTATGTCTGTCTGTATGGCTTTTATTTTATGCACATTTCATATAAATCATTACTCCGTGACATATTTGTTGTGAAGATTGCTCCCGTAAATATCAGCAGTGCTACTATTTAATATAAAATGTTCCCTATCAAGTTCAGGTGGTGAATTCAGGGTCCTCATCTAATGGCATTGTTTGGAAATTTAAAGTTATGTTCTAGTTAGAGAAAATGATTTTCACTAGATGTAGATACCAGATAGAGAGTATGTTGTCTCTGGCTCACACACCCAATATATAAACACACTCTCACTCCCTCTCCCTCTCTACTCTCTCTCTCTCTCTCATGTGTCTTTCTTTTCCACAATGTGTAATGATGAACACATATTTCTACCACCATTATTTCTGTATAAGCACATGAACATGAATAGAAGAACGTTCTGAAACCATCAACCAAAGGAAACATTTCATTCTTTAAATTTGTTCTCTTAGGTATTTGAGTTATATTAACACAAATGTAATTAATACAGAAAACTAGATCTAGAGAAGGAGGGTCACTACTGAAAAGAAACCAGACTGTGAAGTTTCAAACATTTTAAACTGGCTTCAAAAAGTTGGAAGATTTTTGAAAGGAATCTAGTGGGTAGTTATGATGGGTGATCAGAAGACTGGCATGCCAAGAATGAAGCCCAGAATCATGAGGATTTAAAGGAGAATAAGGATTGTATTGGAAATGAATTAGAGGCCATTCACGTAACATTCTGGCCAAGACTTTCTCTACATTTTGCCTGTGTCATAATACTTTGAGTAAGGCTAAATTACAAGTATTGGTTAATTAATTTAATTTCTGTGACTGGCTGCTTTTAGTAAGAGTTACAGTAAGCATCAAGAACATAAGGATTTGAGTAATATGTGAAGTGACCACAAACACAATGAGTTTGAATCTGTACTAAAGGATGGCTTGATTATTCAAGATAAAGCATCATTAAAATGAAGCTACATACCAGAAAGTATCTAAGAACTGGAAGAAGTGATGTGATGGAGTGTTGAGGAAAATTGTTACACCAGAACAACACAGCTGTTATGATCTGGACCTTACAACTGCTGCGATAGCCTGTACAAGATCTGCAAAAGACTGGCCTCGTCAACATCCTGTAACAGAAGGGAAGAGGCAAAATGGGTCCCATACCTCTTTGAGGAATTATAGGAAGTTAATTGTTACTACAGGAAGGAGATGATAAAGTCCCACCTCTGCCAGGGATTTATAGGCATTAAGAGGTTATTGGGGTTTGAGCATCCTCATCTGTATTGGTTAGGCTCTGGCAGAGCCTCTCAGGGCATAGCTATACCAGGGTCCTTCAGCAAGTGCTTCTTTTCATCAGTAATAGTGTCTGCCCACTCATAGAGGCAGGAAGGAGGGGAGATGGTATAGGAGGGTTATGGGGAGAAACCAGGAAGGGGGACAACACCTTGGAATATAAATAAATAAAATAACCAATAAAAAAGGAGATTATTGGAGTAGGGAGAGTCATTTTCTTTAGTGGTCTAGACATTGAGTACTTGGTCATATTCCTCATGAAATCCACTGTATTTCTATAAAACAAACAAACAAGCAAAACACCTGAAAGTAAAAGAGGGACAAATTGAGAATAGAATAGTGATTAGTGGGAAAGGCAGAGGAAGAGCAACAATACTGTGTGCCTATGTCTGGGAGTGCTTGTGTGTGTGTGTGTGTGTGTGTGTGTGTGTGTGTGTGTGTGTGTGTGTGTGTGTGTGTGTGAGAGAGAGAGAGAGAGAGAGAGAGAGAGAGAGAGAGAGAGAGAGAGAGAGAAGGACAGAGACACAGAGACACAGAGAGAGTCAACATAAATTATAGACAAGCATGGAAATAACAGAATGATTCTAATTATACTTAATTAATGCATGCTTTAAGGAAGCACACAGTTTGGGCAAGGACAAAAGTAAACATGTGAGAACATCTCAGGAATTTGCTGCCCCATGCTTACAATAGACTCTCTGCTATAGAAAACTTATTTCAATGAATTTCTTTTGAGAAGAAAGCTACTACAAACTCTTTCTAGTACAAAGAACCTAAAGAGGTATTTCTTAATTAAGCTCTCGGGCACCAAGGGTCCACCTAAGCCTGTGCTCAAGAGACCATATATAACAAGTGAGATGGGAGCAGACAGTCACACTATTATCACTATTTCATATCTGCTCTAATGCAGACAGTAAAAGTTATAGGTTGGATGAGGCTCCAACTACGTTTTAAAAGGAAAACCCAGGAGGCCAGGGAATATGTTATAGGGTTGGGATCCCTGTAGATAACACATGAGGAGACAATGCAGAGCATGTTGTAGAAAATAACAATTAGAGCATGTGCTGAAGAAATTGAAGGGAAAAAGTGAGTTTGACTAAGAAACAGTTCATGTTCACTGCCAAGTACAAAGATCTATTGAAATGCTCAAGTTCTTTCGTGATCAGAACAATTCACCATGTGCTCACAGTACAGAGCATGAAGTTACAAGGGTTAGAATTCATCTTGCTAGGTTTTAATTTTTATTTGGTCTGATCATTTTTAGGCATTATGCTGTTTATCCTCCTTGGAATGAGAAAGGTCACCGTAAGAAATAGCATCTTGGGCATAAACACACGTGTGTGCATGTACCCCCCCCCCCCATACACATTTTGCTTTATGAAGTAGCCATGATGCTTAGGGAACCATGACGGTACTATTACTGTTGGAATTTGAGTTATGCCTTAAGGTTCAAGTTCTGAAATATTGGTCTCCAGCTAATATTCTTTTTTGAGAGGTTCTGTCTTTCTTACACATAAAGAAATGTCTCCTTTACTATATGCCCCTGATACTATGACTTTGTTTATGTATGTGCAGTCAAGTAAATATTGATTAAACCTTTAAAAACCATACACAAAAAAATCCTTCCATAAGTTCTTTGTTGGTTATATGGTCATAGTCATGATAAATGTAACTAATATCAATATGTAGATATGTAGTCATATCTATTCTTTTCTGACTTTGATAGCTTTCTGTGTACACCCAAGAGAGTAGTATAATAACATAATAATGTGGTTGTTCCCGTTCATTTCTGCACAACTTCATATTTATTTCTGTAGTGCTTACTTAGAGTAATTTACAACTCCATTAACATAATCCATTTTAAGAGTTCTTTTCTTCAGCATGCTTCCCAATATTTGTTCTCTTTTGTACTCTTTATGATAGCCATTCTGACAGGGAAGGTTAGAATCTAAATGTAAGCTTTAATTTGCATTTCCATGGAAACTAAAGACATTGAGGATATTTTTTCAAGTCCTTTTTGGCTATTTGTACTATTTCTTTTTGTCTGTTCAACTCCTGTGTCCACTTATGATTGGCTTACAATTTGACTCTTTTTTATTTTTATTTTTTGATACTTTATTTACATTTCCAATGTTTCCCCCTTTCTAGGTCTCCTCTTTGGAAAGCCCTTATCCCATCCCCCTCCCCTCCTCTATGAGGGTATTCCACCTCCCACCCACCAACCCACTCACTCCCATATTTGACTTTTTCAGTACTTAATAAATTTTGGATAATGTCCTGACAAATGAAAAGCTGGGAAATTGTTTTCTGTATTATGTATGCTGTTTGTACACTTTCTTAATTATTTCTTTTGATAAATCGAAGTGCTTTAATTACTGAAATCCCACAGCAAAGATTCGGGTTTCAGATGACTTTAAGGGAGGTTACAGAAGGGAAAATTATAAAATTATGTCATAATTTCAAAAGGTAAATGAAATGAAAAATTTTAAATTCCATTTGTCAGTTCTTGTTTTAGTTAATTTACTTTATATCCTGCTCACAGCATCATCTCTCACTTCTTGGTCTCATCTCCTGTCCTTTCATCCACTCTTACTCCCTTTCTCCTCACAACAGGGGAGAACTCCCATGGATATCAACCAGCCTTGCCATATCAAGGTGCAGTAGGACTAGGCACATCTTCTCTTATTGAGGCAGGCAAAACAGCTCAGTTAGTGGAAAGGGATTCAAAGCCAGGTAACAGAGTCAGCGCACCAGCTGTTAGAAGTCTCACAGGAAGACTAATCTGTAGAACTTTAATTCATTATGCTACTTCTTGAGTTTGTAGAATTCAGTTCTGAAAGTTAGTGGCAGTGACTCTTTTCAAGTTTTTTTCTATAGTATATTCTAAAAGTTTCATTTTTATGTAATTAATTACAATTATTTGTTATCTCCCTATTCCCTATCCTCACCTATAGTCTTCTCCTACTGGCATCTTTTCTTCTCAATGAATTTGCCTCCTACTTTCACATCATTTTGTGTGTTACTCAATAATTTTAATTAGAATCACTAGGCTGAGCCTGGGTAAATTGTTGAGGACAGAGTGTCAAGGATTTTTCTTTTGAGTAGGCATCTAGTTTTCCAAAGAGAATTTCTTAAATGTCTTATTTTTTCACCATTGAATGCTTTGTCATCTCTGCTTATAATTAGATGTAGATATGTGAGTTTATTTTTGGTTCTTCTATTTTACTCCACTGGGATTGTTCTCTAGTTTGGTGCCAGTCCTATCCTGCTTTTATTCCTGCAGGTCTATAATATAACTTGAAACAAAGTATTATGAACTCATGAACTTTGGGGATTTTGATCAAGCTTGCTCTGCTTATTTGTGGAATTTGGTGGTTCTATGGGCAATTTAGCATTGTTCCTTCCATTTATGTGAAAAAGCAATGGAATATTTAGTCCACTGCATGTAATATGTTTTATTCCTTTGTAATATAGCCATTTTAATAATATGAATTACATGGATCTATGAACTTGGGACACATGTTCATTTCCTGCTGTCTTCCTTAATTTCTTTTCTTTTCTTTTTTTTTTTTTGGTGGCCATACCTTTTAAAGTAGAATTATTTCACCTCCATGTTAGTTTTATTCCCTAGTATTTTTCAAGATATTATGTATGAACTATCTTTCTCATATTTCCAAGTGTATTCATTATCAATTTGTAGGAAAGCTAATGATCTTGTTCCTTTATATTGACTTTATATCCTAATAGATTTTATAAAGTGTTTTTGAAGTCTAAATTATGTTTGTCTAATAATATTGTGTACCTTTTTCCTGTAAGATTATATTGAAAAGGGGGAATAATTTGAGTTATTCATTTCTTATATATTTATATTTACTTCATTATTATAACAATTTATTCAAATAATCTGTTGTATGTATTAAAGTGGAAAAATTGACATTTTATATTATTCTTGAATTTGAAGAATATAATTTCAGTCTTCAATATTCACAATTGTGTTCACATGCTCATCATGTCACCACCCCTCCCAAAAATGTTTGCCATGTGCCATATGTAGGATTAAAGAAAGTCTGTCTCCAGTTGGTTTTTGACTGGTCAGTAAAGTTGTCAGCAGCCAATGACTGGGCAAGAAGCCAGAGGCAGGACTTCAGATTTTCCAGGTGAGTGACCACGGGGAGAAGGAGAACTTAGAATTGCCATGATGGGAGCCACAAGAAGGTTCTTTACTCTTCTCTTGTAGTGAACTAAACTGTCTGAATTGCATGTATTGAACCATCCTAGCACGTCTAAAGTGAAATCAAACTGACCATGACATATAAGTATTTAAATCTATTATTGAACTCGGTTAGCAGGTATTTTATTTTATTTTACATTTTCATGAGTTTTCTTGAAATCAGCTCTAAAATATCCAAGTCTGTGTGGTATGATGGGAAAATATCTCTCACATGTCTTACCATTTTTCACATCTGGGTTAACCGAAGTAAGGGCAAGCCTTTTCTGAATGTGATTTGCTACATCAAACTGTACTTTTATTAGGTGAATAAATACAAGCAATGGTCTCTAAATTGACTATATAATAATCTTGAAAAATTCTTTAAAAGATATAACAAATGTTACGCTGTCTTATCTTAAATTATATCTTGCCAGATCTAAATTTTCTAGTTTTATTTCCAGGCATAATGACACATGCCTACTAATCCAACTCTTAGTTAATGAAGGCAAGAGGATATAGAATTCAAGGCTATCTAAATTTGATCTTAAAGATAAAGCTCATTTACCCTGATATTTACCTCACACCAATCAGAATGGCTAAGATAAAAAACTCAGGTGACAGGACATGCTGGATGTGGAGAAAAAGGAACACTCCTTCATTGCTAGTAGGATTGCAAACTGGGACAACCACTCCGCAAATCTATCTGGTGGTTCCTCAGAACATTTGGAATGATTCTGCCTAAAGACACAACTATACCTCTTTTGGATATATATACCAAAGTTACTCCACCATACCACAAGGGCATGTACTCCAGCATGTTCACAGCAGCTTTATTTATAATAACCAGAAGCTGGAAACAACCCAGATGTCCCTCAACCAAAGAACAGATACAGAAAATGTGGTTCATTTATACAATGGAATACTATTTAGCTATTAAAAGCATTGACACCGTGAATTTTGCAGGCAAATGGATGGAACTAAATAATACCATCCTGAGTGAGGTAACTTAGACCCAAAAGTACATACATGGTAAGTACTCACTGATAAGTGGGTATTAGCCAAAAAGTATAAAATACTTGGGATACAACCCACAGAATTTAAGAAGTGTAACAAGCAGAAATGCCCAAGTGAGGAGGCTTCAATCCCACTTAGATTTGGGAAGGAAATAATCACAGGAGGTAGAGGGAGGGGGAATTGGGAATAGAATCAGGTATGGGAAGATACAGGAGAGGAAAACAGAGGTGAAAGAGAATGAGTAGAAATAAGCAGGAGTAGGGGTAGGAGGTGAGGGGAACCCTCTTGAAAATACCAGAGACATGGGAGGTGAGAGACTCGCAGGACACACTGGGGGTGACCTTAGCCAAAATGCCCAACATTGGAGATTTTTTAAAATTTTGTTTATTTACACTCTAGGTGTCCGTCCTCTCCAACAGTTCCTCATCCTATTTCCCTCTTCCCACCAGGCTTCCCCCTTCCCTGGGGCCTCCCATCTCTTGAGGATTAAGTACAACTTCTCCCACTGAGACCAGACCAGACAAATGTCTGCTATACATGTGCCAGGGGCCTAGGGCCAGCCTGCTCAGTCTATCTCCAGTAGATAAACAGGACTTCAAGAGGAGAAACTGGGTTACCAACCCACTGTCAAAATTTCTGATCCAGAATTGTTCCTGTCTAAAAAAATCACAGGGAAAAAAATGGAGAGAAGACTAAAGGAAATGCAGTCCAATGACCAGCCCAACTTGGGATATATCTTATGGCAGTGTCACCAAGGCCTGACACTATTACTGATGTTATGATGTGCTCACATACAGGAGTCCAGCATGGCTGTCTTCTGAGAGGCCCTCCCAGCAGCTGACTGAGACGGATGCAGATGCTTACACCCAACCATTGGACTGAAGTTGGACACACATATGATTGAATTAGGGTAAAAGATGAAGAAGAGGACAGTGACACTGTGGGATAACCAGCATCCTCAACTAACCCAGACCTCAGGGAGCTCCCAGAGACAGAGCTACCAAGCAGGAACATACATGGGCTGGTCCCAGACCCATGGAAAATGTCTCTGCTCAGTGCTCAGTCAGTATTTTGCTCTTTACTTGTGCACTGCCTATGTGTTTCTATGAGTACTGGTGCTTTCTTTTATGGCAAAGGTAGGCCTAGTCTTCTCTTTATATACGAGGAAAAATCTTACATATCATTCAGTACAATTGTTAAGTTCTTTCCTTGTCTTCAAAACACTTCCAAACATAATTTTTTTCCTACTTTTTAGTTTTTTGGGTATAATATATACATTCATTTTTTAAATTTAACTTTTATTTGTATTCACTTTACATCCCAATCACAGCTTTCCTCCCTCTTCTATCCCCAGTCCCACTCTTACATACCCCTCCCCCTTTTGACTCTTTCCCTTGGGTACCACCCTACCCTGGGGTATCTATTCCAGGAATGTCTAGACACACTCTCTTCCATTTAGGTCCTGGGAATAGTTCTACCTGAAGACCAAGCTGGAACTTCAGGACCACTCCTAGGAATATATCCAAAAGGTGCCCCATTAAACCACAGGGGCACTTGCTCAACTCTGTACATAGCAGGTTTATTCATAATAGCCAGAAACTGGAAACAACCTAGATATCCCTTAACTGAAGAATGGATAAATAAAATGTCTACACAATGGAATATTATTCAGATAATAAAAACAAAGACATCATGAATTTTGCTGGCAAATGGAGGAAACCTGAGAATATCATCCTGAGTGAGGTAAACCTGAGCCAGAAAAACACATATGGTATATACTCAAAAGTAGACATTAGCCATAAAGTACAGGACAGGCATGCTACAATGCATAGACCCAAAGAAACTGGGTAATAAAGAGGTCTCAAGGGAAGATGTCTGAATCTCACTCAGAAGGGAAAACAAAATAGTCATCAGAGGTGGATGGAGAGAGGGAACTGGGTAGGAGGGGGGGTGAGGAGGTGAATGGGAAGGACAATCAAAATCAAAATATCATACTAAGGGTCCATAAAATTAGCTGTGAATATCTATCTTAATAATGCTTATGTTTTCCTTTTTGCATATGCCAGAAAAGAAGAGGATATATTGAAGAAAGAAAACCCATTGTGATCATAATCAACCAAGGATCTCAATTTCCACACAAAAAATTTCATTGATAACCAAGGATATAATGTTTATTTTGTAAAGCCCTTGTCTAGTTCTATTGTGAAGCATACTCAAAACTATCTTACCTACTATTGGCTCATCCTCAATATTTTTCAGTTTCCTCTCCATACCTTTCTCCATTATATTTCTGTATTCAGTGTACTAGAAGTGGTAAATTTAAAATAATGCCTAATATTTATAGAGCTGTTCTCATTTTATACATTCTTGTAACAGTCATATGAAATATGTATTTAAACTCAGTTCTACCCTTTGAAAACGTGGTGAGATTTCAAAAGGTTAACTACCTTCCACAGATCTGGTAATGTATCAGAGAGTCTGCCGACAATGACAGGTTCCTGTAGCCAAGTTTTCTCCATAATATTTCAATATGCTTACAAATGTTTTATACATAAATCATCTTTTATCATCAAAGTCAAAGGGCTTGCAACTTAGTAGTCAGTATAGCAGTGGAAGAAAGATCAAATATTTGTTCATGGAACTTAGTGACTAGCAACTGGGAGGATGAAAATGCAAAGTAGGTATGACTGGACCCATTGTGTTAAGGCCACTCAGTCTCACGAATGAAGCATTAGGATGATTGACAGGCTAAGATCAGTCAGCAGCTGCTCTAAGAGACATGGCTTTATGATCAGCACACTTATGGACAGGCTTAGTAGCAAGACTGAATTTTACTTACTCCTTGGTCCATCAACTCTATCATCTTGTCTTCATTAACACATCAGATATTTCCAGAAGATAAGTTATAATTATAAAAATTGTAATCATCAGCCTTGTCTTCTTCTTCTTAAGAAAGTGATTCTTTGGTGCACAGATCAAGAGACCTTCTTTCCTTCTGGCAAGAGTTCATTCTGACCTAGAAATGGTTGGTATTTTGAGATGAAACCACAGGATGCACAGACATTGGTATCTTATACAGCCATGTCTAGGACCAGAGTATTAGATTATCACCCTTGGAATGTATTCAGGATATTATGAACTCCAGGTTTTTATCAGCCAATCTGTATTTTTCACATGACCTGAGTCAGGGAAATTTTATGTTCTCACTCACAGCACTAAGTTGTGTATGACTCTCAGTCCAGCCTCTTATACTTCTCTGAAAATATTCACAAATCCTAGCAACAGGAATGAGTCCTCAAAGAAACCTGACTTGAGGCACTTACCACCTATTCCAAACCATCATTGCTCTTTGCTTATATCTATATGTATTAGTTATATTCAATATATGAAAATATTCTTAAACTTTAAAGAAACTTCAAGATATGCAATAATTTTCATACTTCTGATCTATTTTGTCTCTGAAGCAGAATACTCATGGCACTTAGTATAGCATATTTGTGGAAAACAGAATTTAATATGATGAATTATTCCATCTAGTTTTACTATTGCTAATATATGACCCTAAGCAAAATAATTAATTGTACTCTTAGGATTCTTTGTAATCTCTAGAACAAAATGATGGGATTTAACTTCCACTTTGTATTTCTTTAATTTCATTTAATGAGGAGTAACAACAAAGGGAGCAGTGACAAAAAAATAGACCCATAATTTTGCAAGAAAATAAATATTGATAGTTTTGAAGTTATCACCATATTTAGGAGACCCTCTTAGCTTTTTCTTAATTTTTCTGTGGTTTTACTCTAATTAATTAAAGGATTTCCATGTGTTTTGTAGCATACACTTTATTCCCTCTAATCTCTTTCCTTAATTTAAGTTTTCAACAGTAGTTTGTTTGTGAATTAATCCTATAATTACCATATAAAAGGAAAAATAAACAGCTAGATATGATTATAATAGTGTATTTGGATCAATTTTACTTAAGAATCATTATTCTAATTTTTGTTTCTATTATTATTTAGAATCTGAATACATATCTCCAATTGATACAATTGATTTTTTAATGTGTCCTACAACATTTAAGTCATTTAAGGAGGAAATTTCAGATGATCACAAAGATATCTAATGCCATACTTGAATCACTACAGATTATTGGATATTTTAGCCAATTTTTTCTTTAGTGGACTAGAAACAATGGTGGTTTCACGTGCCTTGGAGGTAGAAAAAATTTAAGGTAAGCTATGATAACACTTATCTTTAAAACCAAGCCTTATTGAGTGTAGTTTAAGAGTGATGTGGTAGGGCTATCAAGAGGCTCTAAGCAACAATAAAACCTGTTTATGCAACTGAGTCAATGCCACAGCAGAACAGAGCCCCTGGAGATCGATGAGCCCATGGTTTAATCAGTACACTTGAAAACATGGCACATGAATGGTCTTGCACAGCTGGCGTGTTTAGCACCATGCTGAGAGTGAGAAAAAGTACTCATTTTGTATTCCACTTGGTTCTTCTTAGCACAGTTTCCCCATAATGGCTATGAAGATACATGGAATTCAAAAAAACAGGAACCATTCACAAGATTCTGAGAGACCTGCAATGTTCTTTCGGGACATAACTGAAGATATTTTCTGGTATCACAAAGTACTAGGATTGATGCTAACCCTGTACTTAGGAAACTTGGTGTGATTAATAAAATACCTACGAAGAGCAGTCTTTCAAACCCATTTCTCATTGCTGGCCAGTAGGCCTGCATCTATATCAGATTCTCTGAGCCTATATTCCATATCAATTAAATTTAATTAGTAATATTTTGATCTATTTCACTTTTGCACAGTGAAGGTCATCTTTCATATTTCAAAGATAAATTCTAACATTTCCCTTCATTGTGTAAACTTCAGAAGTAAACACATTCTTTAGTTCCTAACATTGTAAGAAATCTAGGGGAATATTTTTTGAGTGAATGAATGGATGATCAGAAATATGAAGCACAAGCATATATATATATATATATATATATATATATATATATATATATATATATATATATAATGATTTGTAAGGATCTGCTATGCCTCATTTCATTAAATTAAAAAAAATCAAGTTGAAAAGACACTCATTTAAGGTTGACCTAGTAAATATCAAATATAGAAAAGAAAAAATAATACTTTTAGGCTCTTATTGCTAGTGTAATAAAGCACAGTAGGCTTAGCTGCCTGTAGACTGTCTATATTATGTTAAAGTTTGACAGGAAACAAAACATGAAGCATTTCCCTAATATAAGATCAACCTATTATTATAGCTGCTTGTATTTCTGAAAGCTCAAATGAAAATCCATTTTCTTGCTTGCTAGTTCTGAAGGCTGCCACATTCTTTGACTCATGGTATCTTTCCATCTTCAACACCAATGCTGAATGAATAAGTCATTCTCTTGCCCTCATCTTCAGGTTTTGAGGCTTATACCTCCTTTACCAAAGACTGACATGATCCATATGGCAGGCATTAGATGCAACTACATAAGTCACCAGGGATAATATTTTCTTAAGGTCAATTAAGGTCAATTAGGATGATTCTAATCTATCTTATTTGAGAGAAATATTTCACTTTTTGGTTATATGCATGTGAGTATGTCTTTGTATGAGTGTATCTCCATGAGTTCAGGTACTTTAGGAGGTTACCGGCATTGGACTCCCCTGAATCTGTGGTTCTATGTGGTTGTGAATCACGAAATGTTAATGTTAGGAATGAAACCCATGTGTTCTGCAAAGTCTAGGTCTCTAGCACCATCATAATCTACCTTAATTCATATGTCTTTTGTTGTAAGAGTCACACAACCATGGACATGCTTGTGAAATCATTATTCTGTTAGCCACAGCTAACTAGGGTGATAGCCACAGATATCAAATTGACCATGAGGAAAAAACACGAAACCTTTGTCCTCGATAATTACTCTTTCTCTCTGTCATATTGATGATGAACCTCTTCCCAAAGCATAAAGTCGAGTGACTTCTCCTCTGTGATACTTGCTGGGATATCCTTATAGTGATCTCCTTGAGTTTTCTTCCAACAGTTTTTATATAATATCACTATAACCCTTTTATAATGAATATGTAGATTCACATAGTATATGTGTGCCTTTGAAGTTTCAGGTTCCTGGCAATTATTCACTCATGATTCAAGAAGATATAATTTTTCATTCATAATTTCTTTAATGTTTTTGGGAACCACAGTTTCTCTAAAATTTTTCGTTTATTCTTTTTTCATTTTTTATTGATTATTTTATTTACTTACATTTCAAATGTTATACCCCTTTCCAGTTTCTCCTCCACAGCTCCCTATCCCTTCCTCCCTCTCCTCTACCTCTATGAAGGTGCTACCCCATCTGCCCACCCACTCCTGCCTCAGTGCCCTATTGTTCTGCTATCCTGGGTCATCAAGTTTATTCTTAACAAGCACTAGGCTCAGGAGGGATCCTCTGATCTTGTATGTGACTAATGGGCTCATATTTAATAAGGTGCTACTTTAGGGCAGGCTTTCCGCCCTTTCATATTTTTCCATATTTAAGTATTATCCCTGAATATGCTAGGACATTCTCAGTAATATTCGTTATCACACCCCCAGTACCAATGGATTTCTTGACAACATACACTCGCCAAAATGATAGTTATCTGTGATATCAATGGGAATTTGTTTATGTCTTCTTTTTGTATGTACTAGAAACTCTGTATCAGTCAGAACTTTACCTGGTTTACTTGAATTGTTACATATTTCCTAAACCATCCAGCGCCATTTACAAAACAGAACTTGGCCAATTTAAAACATCATAGCTAACAATTCAAAATCTTCCCATCTGTCTACCCTGTGCTCCCACCACTCTTGTCTGCAGATATCACTTCTTCCACCCCGTTTACTGTAAGGTAAAGACAAAGGAAAACATAATTTCTCAAATGAATGATTGGTATTTCTACAGAGCCTCTTACCCTATTCTACTTGTTCTCTTAATTTACTCGGTTTACACATTTAACTGATGACAGAATCTCATTGTTTTGCTGAAATATTAACTTCACAAAGTCATTCTGCTTCCATCTGCAGCACTAAAATTAATGATTCCCTCTGCAACATCTGTTTAATTAACTATCGGCACCATAGAAGAGGCATCCAAATACCCCATCGACTAAATCAGGCTCAAATTAGGGAAATACAATGTTAAATTGTATCAGGAAGAAGCTGAGCTTATCCTTCTGAGCACTGGCATTCATTAGCTAGCAGTTACCACATGCATCTTTATAATGAAATGTCTAGGGTGCTTGGCTGTAAGTTCTCATTTAGGGGTGACCCAAGCCCCTTCAGTCATTGTCACCATAGACGAACAAGGATAAAGGAACTTAGCCCAGAGGGGACAAATCGTTCTATCATCTTTTTTCCTATAAAGAGCAATGATGTTTCAGCTGGGCATATGCTGGCTGAAGGATGCTGACAAACAGGAGAGATGTGGTTAAAATGACATTTGTGGGTCATTTCTACCAGAAAAGTGCTCTATTGTATCTGAATCTTTTTAAGTATAGGCATCACCATAGGAGTGCCCACATGAGCATGTGTGGCCTCCAAGTACACACTAGAGAAGTTGTAATTGATACTTCTGAGTATCATGTCTTTAAAGCATCATGCCAGCCGGGCAGTGGTGGTACACGCCTTTAATCCCAGCACTTGGGAGGCAGAGGCCAGTGGATTTCTGAGTTCGAGGCCAGCCTGGTCTACAGAGTGAGTTCCAGGACAGCCAGGGCTACACAGAGAAACCCTGTCTCGAAAAACCAACCCCCCCCAAACAAAACAAAACAAAACAAAGCATCATGCCAGGCACCAGAGAATGTCAAATTTCATGCAGATCTTGCCCATTAGGATTTTACCCCAGACAGAGGACACTCAATATTAATACAAGCTTGCTTATGTAAATAAGTTTTTACAGTTTTAGATCATGGATTGAAAATGAAAAAATATGCTGTAATATATATATATGTATATATATATATATATATATATATATATATATATATATATATATGTGTGTGTGTGTGTGTGTGTGTGTGTGTGTGTGTATGCATATAAGCATATGATAATATGCTTCTCTAAAAGAGCTTAGGATCTAGCTTGTGTAACCAAAAAGAAAAAGAGAATCTAAAATGACAACTAACTAAAATGAATAAATCAAGAAACTTACAAGAGACACAGAGAACAACCTTTACTGGATATCAGGGGCAGAGATGACATGTTTAATTTTGAAGGTTATTTAAAATAAAGAGTAGGTGATGATATCTCATAAGTTGTTTTTATATTATTTTTAAAGTATCATTTACATAATTATCTAGAGGAAGAACAATCAATTCACAAGCAGAACAAAAGAAAAGGAACACATGCACATAGTTTATAGATGTCCATGATGTTTGAAGACAGAAGTTTATAGTTTCTCTGACCCTGTATACTCTGGCCTGAAATTGGCATAGAAAAGACAAGAGAAATGTGTTTAATATACAAGCAGAGGCTTATTCACACATTCCTGGAGTACCTTTAAGTCTGGCACATGCACTGAAATTGTCTTCACATATATCGTACAGCCTGTATGTCTGTCTTTTTCTCTTGGACTCTGCACTTTGTGTTCCAGTTTAGCTCTATAACAGGAGTTGATCTTTACTTGCAGTTTCATAAGCTGAGTCATAACATTCTCTTTCAGATCATGTCTAATTAGATTTCATATTTATGTCTGTCTTCAATGGTAGCAATGAAATTGGGATGACAGTCATTTGAGTAGAAAAGCAGGCTGTGCTAAACATAACTTCCTACAATTTGGTTAATTCAAAATTTTATCTGACTCACCATAGTAAGATTTACCAAAACCAAATTTGGAGTGAGGAACCAGAAAAAGTCGCCTTGACCAAGTACAAAGTTTAGACCCAATGAAATTTGGCTGAAAAGAGAAGGGCTTGAGATGGGTAGAAATTGAATGCTTAAGGTTAATGCTTAAGACCTCAGGGGACTTTCAGTTCATTGTGCAGCTCACCAAAGACAAGGTTGTTTGATTAGACATCATTAAGATATAACTTTGGTGGCTGATTCAACAGTTTTTCTACCTTGTAGGATATTTTTTGTTGCTATGGTCACAAATGTAGCATGAAATTGTAAATTTGCAAATTATATAGTCAGGAAACTTTGGAAGTTCCAAGCAGTGGACAAAGTCAAAAGATGCAAGGGCAGTAGAAGAAATAGTAGAAACAGAGTCATCAAAGAAGTCACCACATATCTCACAGGGATAGCTTCATTTTGTTCCTCTCTGTGACAGCTATTGGTCTCCAGATTTAAGTGACCAGAGAGAGTATTATGTATTAGACATAGACATATCTGTCAATTAAGGCACATGGACCAAATGAAAAATGTCGGGCAAGGCACTAACAATAGCGGAAATACTATGTTAATATCATAAAATCAATGACACAGCATATCTATTGCCTTTGGGATAAATGAGATCGTTTTCTTATTTCCTTTTTTTCTTCATTATTCTGTTCAGAACACCAGTGTGACGCCATGACTCAGTACATTTGGTGTGTGTTATGGCAAAATTGACTGTGATACATGTTGTTTGGGGCACAGGAGGCAAGCTGTAATTTCAGTAGGAACACGCTCCCAATTCAGGCATGTTGTTTATTCACAGAACAAATCCAAGCCATTGACCTGTTATCTCTAAGCCTTGCATTTTAACTGTTGACTTTGTTTTAATCTAAAACAATGGTGGCTTTAAAATATCTATCTCATAGGATTATTGTTATAAAGAAGATAGGAGTTACAAAATATTTAACATTTGTCATCAGATAAATACTTGATTCATTTTAGTTTCTACGATTAGAGTCAATCTTTAAAGTGTTTGGTGTTTATGTTCTATCTTTTCTCAAAACAATGAAAAGTCTCATGGTGATTGATGTGAAGAACATAAATATAAAAAATGGTTGAAAATTAATTTATTTTACCTCTTATCCACAACTAGGTTGAATTTCATCTCTGTAGTGCCTAGCATAAATTCTGGTCAAGGATGAAAAGGTGAAAAAATACTTTCTGGAATTTAAAGAAAATCTCTGGACAAGACATTTACTGGTGACAAGAAGATCTAGAGGAGATGCAAAGACTGGTGATACTTAGGAGGATGTGCAGAATGAAAAACAGAAAGAGAACAAACCTGGAAAATCTAGAAACTTTGCGTAGACAATTTCAAATTTTAGAATGGAAGGAAATCTTGACATCAAGCCTATCTATATTGTCACATTTCACAACACATTCAGAGCCAGTTTCTATAAAAAGTATGTAAAAACAAAGGTTTTGGCCCATGTCTGTAAATGAGAAATAGGCCTGTACTTGAATATAACAATAAAACAAAGTCCACAGATCATCAAATTCTAAAATGAGATAAAATATAAGCTTAATTTTCCAAATACTCCAGCAATGTTGCAAGCATGTTTGATCAGGTTTGAAAAATGATTAAATGAAAACTCTAACTCTATTGTTACATCACTATAAAACAGACAGCAAAAACATACACTTGTGTTTGTCACCATGATATTGTTTGGTTAGGTAGTTTTCATGCAATACAAAAAGTTATATGTGAATTCCCAATAGTGTTTGCCACACAATTTTTGGTTCAGTATTAAGATAGCAAGCGCTAAAGATTAGAGCTCAACTACTTTGAAGCCAAAATTGTCTGAATGATCTATAGCACTTTAGGATGCAGGAAAGTATCAATAATAAGGAGGACACTACACTAGGGCCATGAACTCAGGTGTGTCCTTCCAGAAATTCTGGCTTGACATTGTTTCCGAGACTGCTGCTGATAAGTTGTTACATATTCCAACAGAGGGTGGGAATAAATCCAAATTCTGCAGTAACTTGCCTATTTTAAAGTTCTCAGCAGATTATATAACAAGAAGAAATAGGAAAGAAAGATATTTTTGCAGTGCAATATTTTAAGTGTTTACATTTCAATTTTATGCATGAATTTTCTTAGAAACTGACTTATGTAAGCATGGATATAATATAAACAAGAATTTATATCAATGTCACTCTTTTTTTATTATTTATTTATTTTTTGATACTTTATATACATTTCCAATGTTTCCCCCTTTCTAGGTCTCCTCTTTGGAAACCCCCTATCCCCTCCCCCTCCCCTGCCTATATGAGATTAGAATAAACTGTAGTGCCTGAGATATCCAATGTAATGATAGTGTATTTAATAGGGACATGGAGGAGCCAGATATTGTGTATGACCATAAATTAAAATCTATAAAATTACATCAAGATTCAGAGTTCTATTCTCAGCAGCCAAGTCTGATAGCTCCCAACTGCCTGCAACTTCATCTCCAGGGTATCTGAGACTCAAGGGCATCAACACATGTACATATATGCACAGAAAATAAATTAGTAATTAATAGAATAAATCGAGAGAGAGAGAGAGAGAGAGAGAGAGAGAGAGAGAGAGAGAGAGAGAAAGAGAGAGAGAGAGAGAGAAAGAGCCTGTTAGATCTTTGGTTGCACTAAGACACTGGTAACTCTTAGTTGGCCCTGTTCCACAGTTTGAAGAAGAAACGACACAACTCACAAACTCTACAACTTCCTTCCTGAGACAGATAGTTAAGAAGCCATGCCTTGCTATGATTTTAGACATGATTTATGTTGGACCAAATACCTGTATCCTCCATGTTCCTGCTTAATACCTATACAAAATTAAATCACGTGGTATATAATTTTAGTTTTCAAGGATAGAAAAAGTCATACATTTTCCTTTGTTTGGGTATTACTGTAAAAATTCCTCTAAATGTTCTCCAGTCATCCATTCCATGGCCACTGACTTTTTTATCTTACGCTATCTGTCTTAGTGAAACTCCTATTCAGGGTATAAAGAGAAGCTTCTCCTCCCCATCAAGATCTCATCATGTTGTCTCTGATACAATTTTCTGCCCATTTTTAATGTTTCCCCATTTCAGTGCCTGATCATTCTTCCCATGGTTCTGATCCCAGTTTCCCTCATAAAACTCATTTCTGACATGCAATTTCTTGTCAGCTTCTTTCCTTAAATCATCTATAGCTACACGTTTTATTTCTAACAAAATCTACCATCTTTTTCTCTGATATATAAAATATATGCTCCCATACTTTCAAAGCTGGAAGAAATAAGACCTGAGGGTATAGCTCAGTGGTAGAGGACTTTCCTGGGATACAGAAGAAAGTGAGCTCATTACACACACACACACACACACACACACACACACACACACACACACACACACACACACACACATACACACACACACTCAAGTATGCATGCACACAAGAACACACACATGAGAGGGAAGGAGGAAGAGAGGGACGAGGAAGAGGGAAAAGGAGAGGGAGAGGGAGGGGGAGGAAAAGGAGGAGGAGGAGGAAGGGGGAGGAGGAGGAGGAGGAGGCGGGGACAGAGATGGAGACAGAGACAAAGAGAAGAAG
>CM052702.1:65447849-65489466 GCA_028551405.1 Uromys caudimaculatus | reverse complement strand
TTTACTGGGGCCACTAGCACCCTCAGGCCCAAAGTCCTCTCCTTTCTCCCTGGTGGCCATCGAGGTGATTCTTCTGCCTCATATGTAGTCCAAATCATGGGTCAATAGATGTGTATTCTTTGGTTAGTGGTCTGAACTAGAGGACGACCAGGGGGAGGGTCAGGCCCATTGACGCTCTTGCTCCCTCCATGGGGCTGCCTGTCTTGGTTTCCCTTCTGTTGCTACAATAAAATACTTTGACAAAAATCATTTAAGAAAGAAAGTTTATTTTGGCTCAAAATCTCAGGTTATATTCCATCATGGCTAGGAAATCAAGATATTAGGAGCTCGAATCATCTGGTCACATTATGTACAGAGACTGAAAAAGAGAGCAAAGAATAAATGTTTGCTTTTCAATACCAGCAATGTTTCTTCCTTATTTAAATCAAAGCTATTTTATATATTTGGACTATAATTACTTCATTTCCACCTTCATTTTTCTCCTTCCAAGATCTCTCATATACTCCCCCTTCCTCTCTTTCAAATTCATGTCCTCTTTTTGAATTGATGTGATAAAGATAATCCTTGATAAGCATTCACAGATTCAATTTAATATTAACCCTCCAACCATATACATAAATTATATTTATCGTGCTCTCACTCAATAGCTAATAATGAACTATGAATGCAAAGTGATCAATGTCTTCTGATTTAAGGGACACAAAGAACTATGACCACTATGTAAATCTGTATTTTGGTTTTAGTTATCAACTGCCACTCAAATTGAACTCCATCTAGGAGAGGAACAATAAATATGTAAAGTTGTCAACCAATCATGAGCTAAATTAATTAAAACGAGGAGAACCTAAGCATTCAGCATGTGTTTCATATATTTTAACCATATTTTTCCTTTTAACTGTCATTACTATTTTATGTAATAGATATGACTTTCTCTACTTTTCCAGATTGGCAAACAGAGACAGTAAGAATTTCTTTAAGTTACATTATTAGAAAGTGGAATGGCCAAATTGATGTTAATACAAATCCTTTGGTTTTGATTGAGTATATAAAACTCTGAAGTAACAAATTTTCAAGTAACATTGTCCAACAGAACAAACCCTAAATTAGATGAATTTTGTTTAACACACATATTTTATGAGAGGATATTCATTGCCAAACATAGATTAGGAGACAGATGTTGGATCTTCATCAACCACAATCAAAATTGGTAATTTAAATATATTCATTTTTCTAAAAGTGAGGTCAATAAAAACATTAATACATATTCCTTGTGTTATAAAGAAATTAACACTTTATGAATTAGGAAAATATTTTTAACCTGAAAGATATTCCCCCCTTGATACATTTTTTGGTCAGTCAAACTTACGGGGCTATGGATTGTTGAGGTCTTGTTTTTCAACCTTTTCTGAGTTTATCATTTCTTTTATAAATTAGTATTCAATGTCCCTCTGTAATGAATACAAGCTATTCAATGTTCAGAGTTATTGTCAGCAAATGTCTTCTGTTTGACAGAATTTCAAAGTTACCAAACAAATGCCTATTAAATATCATGACTGTGCGTTCTACTTATATGCACCCATGTGCTTAAAGTAACACATAACAGGTCCTGCTTCTTAATTCACATTTGAGATACTGTAGTGGGATTTCCTGTAGACTGTTTGAATTAGCCAGTTTTCATCTTTACTCTCCTATTAATTACACCAAATTAGTTAGCTAAATGAGTTTGATTTTGTCTGTGTCAAGAAGAGGAATATGCTGTGCTCTGGCCTCCAGTTTCCCATTTATTCTGTATTTTACATTGTTAAAATATCATGGCATATGGACATTATCAATGTTATTGGTAGTAAAATTCTTCTAGAACCTCGCTACCTATAATTGACTGGAGATGGCACCTGGGTCTAGTATACAGTAATACATTAGAAAAACTGAGTAAGACTATAATAATGGGACAGAAGCTTATTTATGTATAGAGGCATTTTAAATTAACTACGGGAATTAAAAGGCATTAGCCTCTCATTGCTTGCAACAAAAAATTTGACATATTAGAGAATGAACGAGCAGGATCTGGGTAGCTGTTCAAAGTTAGATATTTGCTATTGATCTGTTTTAAACTGTTGGGGACATTTTTCTTCCTGGTGGGAATTATAAACCTGGCACATACCAGGAGAGTCATAAAATCCCCTCTGGTATCTTTAATCAATCATGACTAGTATATCTACCATATATTCTCCAAGTTTAAAATAGAATGAAGTCACATAATAATCTTTCTTCGAGGAGCTAGATTGCTTTGAGCACAATGACCCACACTCTATGACTATATTAACAGATACGATCTATTCTTTAATAGAGCTCTGCTATGGGGATTAGCTACCTGTAATGCAGTTTGGGCTGTCAAGCACTCTACCAAACTGCTAGCACATTACAAGTTACAGGCATCAATTCTTTCTAAGTGAAAAGGCATTTCACATTCAAAACACTTCAAACCTCATAATGGGAAATTATCATGATGGATCCCCTTTGCCAAGGAAAGGTAAAGAGATGGAGAGAGAAAAGACAGGTACCCAATAAAAAAAAATCATATCAATTCACTTTGATCTACCTGGGGCCGATTAAACTCTAGTAGTGGATAAGACTGTCAGAAATGTTACAGGAATTCAGTGTGGATCAGAGTTATTTCTGTTTGATGGAAGGACGCAAATCCTAATTGAATAGAAATAAAGTCTGATAAAAGGAGTTTGGTCTGCCCAGTCTGAGTGGGCTTGCCAGTACAGATTGTTCAAGCAATATACACAGTACAGTAGACTTAATTTTCTTCATGTGCAGTATTACATCAGAGCATTTCAAATACCCAGGGAATCTGACGTAAAGCAAAACTCTAGAAGAGAGGTTCACATTGCAGTGCCAAAGCTGCAAAATTCCATTTTCCCAATGTGAATACACCAGGCTTTCTATGTATGTTTAATATTGAGGAGTTATATTGAGGGAAGTAGTATAGGGTGACATCATTGATTTTGATTGCTCACCAGAACTTGAGAGTATCCTTCTGTTGCTAAAAATAACATATACATTAGTTACAGGATATATGGAAACCAAGTTGATGCTGACTAGTAAAACTTCTTCTGGTGGCTAGCTTTCATCATACTACAATGTGCAATTCAGGCCCTTCATAGGAGAAAAGAAGAGTTGTACCTAAATTTGGACCTTTTGTTCTATAATAATGATTTGAATGACAAGATATGCCCAAGGGTTGTACAAATGTTTTGAGGGTAGCCATCCACTTTTCAGTCATATTTAAGGACATGTAGGCAGGAGAAAATACACGCCTTGTGCAGTTTATATGGCAAACAACCCACAGCTAGAGACTATTAGAATCCCTTCTGTGAACCTACTATTGTTACTCTGATAAAGGAACATAATTTCAAACCTCTCTCTAAATTTTTATCTCTCAGACATCATCAGAGAAATTTTTTGGTGTAGGCACAGTGATTATTAACTCAGACACTAACTTCTCAAAGTACAGATAATAAGTGTTTGTGGAATTCAAAGTCATACAGAATACATTCATTTCAGCCTTCTACCCGAAATTCAGGGATAATCAGAAGTGGGACCAAAAAGAATATAAAATCCAGAGATAGGAAGAAACAGTATCGTGTGAGTATATCAAGACATGCACATATGAATCTGCAGCAGCTATAGCTTTCCTTCCTGACATCAAGGCAGTCACCATTCTACAAGAGAGAATAAAGGAGTTCAATACAGTTGATGGTTTCTAGAGGAGGAAAGACAGTTTTCCCTGAATACATGGCTACTGATAAGTTGACCAAATTCCAGAATATGGCCCCACACCTGGGAGTAAAATGTGGCAGTAAAAAAGTGAGTTCCTTGTAATATTAAAACAGAGAAACAAACTTGAAATTTGAGGTTATGTGGAGTTGGGCCTTGTAGGAGTAAGAGGAGTGGGGATTAATATAACCAGTATATATTGTACAAAATTCTCATTAGACTAATACAAATATTTGGGGAAAAAGAGTTGTGTTGAGGGACTCAGAGGCTAATATGTGTTTAGTGGTTAGCACAGCTGCTGTGGTTGAAGTGTCTACACATGAAAGAAGACACTTGCAGCCCTTCACATCTCTAATTCTGATATTGGCATGATCAGTGCTCCTCTAAAACTTTAGAAACCACTAAACGTTTATGTCCCACCATTTGATACTTGCTGACCTGGGTTAGTGATTTTATCAGTCTTAGTCTTAGTTTTCAAAATATTTAAATGCATCTAACATAGTTTTTCCAGTTGTTTCTTATAAAATAAAGCATTTAGTTAGGTCTTGCTTACAGTTTCAAAGGTATAGCCCATTATTATGGCAAGGAGCATGGTGACTCAAAGGCATATATGATGATGGAGAAGTAGCTGAGAGTACTACATCTGGATCCATAGGCAGCAGGAGGAGAAAGATTCAGACTAGCTGGAGATTTTGAAAACTCAAACCCACTCCACAGTGGCAAGCTTCCTCTAATAAGGCCACAACTATTTTTTACAAAGGCACAACTCCTAATCATTTTATGTAGTATCAGTCCCTGATGACTACACATTTTCTTTTCTATCTTCTATGAGTATAAGGTTTGCATGTATGGCACAAACATGCATATAGGCAAGACATCCATATACCAGATAGGTAGGTAGGTAGATAGATAGATAGATAGATAGATAGATAGATAGATAGATAGATAGATAGACAGACATAATCAGCATAACTACAGGCCAAAGGTAGGATTTATGAATTAGAAAATCCAAGTTAATATTGATGATTTTTAAAAATACACAAGAGAACTCTGAAGACTGTTAAATACAGGTGATTTCTATATAGATATATGTTTTGTTATCATCTATCATGGAAATATAGAGCTTATATTTGGGATTATAGCGTAAAGAAGAGGTGTAGGACAACATTTAATTTATTTTTTCCTTTGCTTTTTTTCCAAATGTCTAGGAAGAAATAATATTAGCTTTTTGTTAGAATTAGAAAAATTGTGAGTTTAATGTGTTGAAATTGGAAAGAAGTTAGTGATGTACAGATCTATGATTTTAAATATGAAATAAAACCCCAATGTTTATTTGTTACTTACCCTGGGCATAATGTATTGCTATCCCATGAAGAATCTGAATGTTGGTCTTAACACTTAACTTAAGAGTTACTTAACTCTTCCAAAGTCCTACCAAGCAGTCATGATGAAAATGAGTCAAGAAAGGCCCCTTTGTGTACAAGATGAGGCTAAGACTAAATATCTAGAAACAGAGGAAGAAAATTCAAGAAGATAAACTGAAAGCTCAAAGCAGTCTCATCGCTGGCTGAGTTATTTCCTCCCAAGTACTTGGGAATCTTCTCTGTTGCAATGATCTGTTTTTACATGCAAAAAAGTCTCTGAGCCCACACTCTAGATAGCTACTGAATCTTACCCTTGATGCACTAGAATACAACATAGCTGGGAAGAGATACTGGGCATGAAGTTAATTTTCCTTAGAGCTTATTTTCTGAAAATTCTCATGACTGAACCAGTGGTTTCATTTACATTTCTTAGTCTGCCCAGAGCATGATGGAAGGATACATTTTCAGTACTGTCAAAATGGACTTAGAAGAGCATGACTGTTAGTTCAGTTAGAGGATAGATAGTCTAAGAGCCACTATTAAGACTGTTTCATTATTCAGACAGCTTTTTCTTATTGATGACTAAAGGGAGAATATGACCTTAATTGCATTATCATGCTAAACACGGGGGTTTTCTTCAGGGCCAAGAGAACCAGAAGTTATGGCTCCAAGATAGAAAACACCATGAAGTCTTGAGACTGATAATTAAGGGAGAATTCTGGAAGCACAGAAATACAAAAACAACAGTGTACCTAAAGTGTATTTTGCTTCAAGGCAAAAAAGGTTGTGTGATATATATACACCTACTATTGCATTAAATGTGCATACATATATAAAAGCACTTCTACCTAAACATAAAAACAACAGATACACACACACACACACACACACACACACACACACACACACACACACACACACACACACACACACACACACACACACACACACACACACACACACACACACACATACACACACACACACACACACACATACATGCAGTCAATTTGTGTTAAAAATAGTACAGTCTGAGGGAGTTTGCAGCTCCATGGAGGGAGCAACAGCGTCAACAGGCCTGACCCCCCTCCCCCTCCCCGGTCGTCTTGGAGTTTGGACCACCAACCAAAGAATACACATCTATGGACCCATGGTTCGGACCACATATGTGGCAGAGGATTACCTCAATGGCCATCAGGGAGAGAGGAGAGGCCATTGGGCCTGAGGGCATTAGAGGCCCCAGTAATAGGGAATATGGGAATGGGTGGGTGGGTGGGTGGAAAGTGGAATTCCCCCATAGAGGCGGGGAGGAGGAGGGGATAGGGGGTTTCCAAAGAGGAGACCTAGAAAAGGGGAAACATTGGATAGGTAAATAAAGTATCAAAAATAATAATAATAAAAACAATAGTACAGTAGCCAGGCAGTGGTGGCACACGCCTTTAATCCCAGCACTTGGGAGGCAGAGGCAGGTGGATTTCTGAGTTCGAGGCCAGCCTGGTCTACAGAGTGAGTTCCAGGACAGCCAGGGCTACACAGAGAAACCGTGTCTCGAAAAACCAAAAAAAAATAAAAAATAAATAAATAAATAAATAAATAAATAAAAATAGTACAGTCAATATGTGTTTCCTAATTCACTAGAGTTTTGCAAACACAGAAGAAATACGAAGGCATATTTTGTTTGTTTAAGAAAGCTGAAAGTCATCCACTATTCTTTCTCTTAAGTTACAAAAGAACTATGAATACAGAAATTAGACAGAAAGAAATCATTATTCTGCTATAGTTAAAGCTATAGTTGTTTGACCCTTATGCTCCTTTTCAAAAATCACTAAACCAAATTGAGCCCAGACTTGAATCTATACTTATTTTCTTAACAATAAGCAGGCGGGCATGGGACAGGACATCTAAAGGCAGGATTTTCTAAATAACCTGTACATGGAGCTATACTCTGTCTGATCATCCAAGCTCAACCTCAACTACAGAAAGGGACCCAAAGTTTTCCTTATAAATGGGTCCCTCCAGAAAAGGGAACAAGTTGACATGATAACATAGTAAAGGTTAAGGAAAAACAGATGAGTCACTTACCATGCTGCTTCTTATAATTCTGTAAATAAATGCTAATTGGTGATATATTTCACTTTTTTTAATGAGCTACTAAATAAGTACTTTGTGTGTGGCACATCACAGCATTGCAATAAGTATATATAAAGCATAGTATTTTATTTAATCTGGTAAGCCCCCTTAAACACTAATCATTTTCACATATTGGGAAATTTGTCCTCTTTACTTTAGTCATTTTATTATGTATCATGGACTATTTGACCAGCAGTTCCATTATCATGCTAAAAAAAAGCTAGAAATAATTTTTGGAACTTTGTTTTTTATTTTCAATTATCCATATATGTAATAAGATGAGTATATGCATTTGAGCACAGATGCCCTTGGAGGACAGAAGATTGGTCCCATCCTTGGAGCTTGACATACAGGCAGTGTGAGGAGGGTTATACGGTACTGTGACCTGAACTCTGGTACTCTGTGAGAAAATACGTGCTCATGAACACTGAGACATCTTTCCAGGCCCTGAAAATAGTTCTTCTGTTTCATTATGCTGAACTTTATTTAATATGTTTAAACTCTTGTACTTGTAGCAATCTGGTAATTACCAATCCCTTTTATTTTGCTACAAGATTGACTCATTATTTTTATAAAAATAAAGGAGTACATGTCATGTGTATGTGTGTTTGTCTGTCTGTCTGTCTTATTTCACTTCGCCTAGTTACCTAAAGTTCTGCACACATAGAAAATATGTAGCAAATAGCAAACCCATTTCTTTTGTGTGTGTGTGTGTGTGTGTGTGTGTGTCTGAGCAATATTTCCTGATATTTATGTATAAAATTTTCTTTAATCACTTATCTAATGAAGGACATCTGATAACATGAAGTTATGCATAGAGAAGCACAAATACTCTACCACAAAGCTGTTAGGAGTTATAAACAAACACAGGAAATAATGTGACCCAAAATCAGTATTCACAAAAATATGATAGCTTAATTTTACACTAATAGTGAACTTCCTGGAAAGGCAATTCACATATAAATACTGTTTATAACTATTATAGATATGAAATATTTAGAATTAATTTTACTGAAAGATTTTTCTAGCAAAACTTAAAAAAACTATTGAAAGAAATTAGGGAAAATACAAAATATCAAAGTTATCCCATATTTAAATATCAGAAGAGTCAGCAATGTGTAAAATGTGGTCTACAAAATCAGTGACATTTTCATCAGTGACACACTTTGCAGAATGCAGAAAATATACTAAAACTCAATAAACAGCAATGTTATACATATCTCAGATAAATGTTTGTTCAAAAGTTTTGGTAATATTTTCCTCTTGGACCTTCTGGGTTAACATTAATTATTATAAATTTAAAAATTATATCAAAATGTTGTAATAGTAAAATATTCATCTTCATTTCTTAAGTTGTGCGGTCTTAGCATACTACTGGACAACACATGAAAGTTCAGTAAATATGTTTGTTTTGTTTTCCCATTCCTTTTGCTTATGTAAAAGCAGATACAGTATGTAACTACATATAATGCAAAACAGGACATCTTTGTAAATAATTATAACAATTTATTAGGAATTCCATAAATTACTGCAGTGTTCTGAATGATTTTAAAATTTAATAAACATAATCCTTTAGCACATTGACAACTATATGTTTGTCCCATAATCTATCATATGTTTATATGGATATGCATATATATGTGTGTGTGTGTGTGTGTTCTGCTTATCTATTTAAATAAAAATATTAATACTATAGCTATGAATGAAGCTAGAAAGGTATTTAAATTAATTAATTTAAAGAGAAAATAACATAAAGGACACCCTGTAGATACGGGAAACATACACAGACAACTAAAATTAGGAAAGCTCGTGTATATGTGTATATATATATATATATATATATATATATATATATATACATATATATAATTTTAAGTCTCAGAAAAAGTATGATATAGTGATATAGAGTCTCTAGTTAATGTACTGAACATGAATAAAACTGAGTGGGCAACATTTCACTCCAAGCTTTTGGGAATGTGTGAAGGTTTTGAGGAAGAAATAATGATTGTATGAGGTCTTCAAAGCTTGGTCAATGTCAAGAAACAGAAGTAAGTTAATTTCTAAAACTCTGAGGTTCAAACCACTTATAGCATTTTATTCTGGGTTTTAAGTCTGTTTCATTATACCCAGCCACATTGTATAACCGTGTGTGAAGGTCTGGCTGAATTTCTAATCCCTGTGAAGAACTGTGTTACACTTTAAGGTCACCTAGTTGATGATGAAAATTTCCCACCTCTCCCTTAACATGGCCTGTATGTCTTCTAAATTTATTCATGATGCATTTACAGACAAAAACCCAATTAAAGGTGTTCATATCCCCACAAGTGTGATCAGCAGCACTTGCAAACAAGAGCAGCTTGTTCCCTCACAAACCCTCTCTGTGTAAATTTTATGTAACAAAATGAAAGCCAGTTATAGATCCATTAAGAGAGGCTGTACTGGGAGGGAGGAGAAGGGAGATCTATCTGGGTTGAAGAAGACAAGCGGCTCTAAGTCAGTTCACCTTGCAGCTGAACATTTCTTTAAATAGCTGAACAGGTGGAGAACATGCTTCTTCTATTAATAGCACCAGTGTTTGCTCCTATCTTTGGCAGAAACCTGCCCAAAATGTGAGGAAGGGGGAAGTGCAGGTCTTTAATGCTGAGGCTATGAAAATTCAGCCCTGGTTGTGCTTGGGTCATCTCTGAAACATTGCACTCATTCCAAGACTGAAATTCTGTTCCTTTCTCATTCATATTTACTCCTTTTTCTATACTCTACAAGTTTTCATCTCTTGTAGACACAGAGCTGACATAATCTTACTGTTGATTTGTTTCAAGGGGAGAAATAGGATGCATCACTGCTAAGGATAGAACCGTCATTTACCAAACTACCCTTTTCATGACTAGATCTGAGATAATGTGTTATATTACTTTATTATAATATATGTCAGACACACACCAGTAAATGAAAAATGGTGCAGAAAGTAAAGGATAAGTAAACATTGAGGGGCTAGAGAGATGTCTAAGTTATTCAGAGCACTAGCTTTGCTTGTGCACTGGCATCCAATTTCCAGCAATCACATGTTGACTCAAATGTTATGTTTCTCTAGTCACAAGGTTTCTAACAGCCTCTTCTTACCTATTTGGGTGCCATGTTCATAGAGTGCACAGATATATATGCAAGGAAATAACAATTAGCATAAAACAACCAACTTTTAAAAAAATACTTAAAACTCACTTCCAGTAAGACAAACATTTTAATGTGATGACAGATAATAAGTTCATAGTGTCTTATATGAAATACTTTCCGGTTGAATGTATTTCATTACTGTTGTTGATTTGAGGGTGTTATTTTGTGACACACTCACTATCTTCCATGCCACTCACTGCAGATTCTAAGACAGAATCAGTGAAAATTGTGAATGTTCACTTCATATACGCCTCTGATATATAAATATATAATCCTATGCCAGTTCCAGTTAACTTGTTTTCCAATTGTGCTATGAGAGCAAGTATTATTGCACATTAATTTTTTTTAATATTTTGAATTTTTCTAATTGAGTGCTAGTGCTCAAACTATTACAATTGCCCAGACTAAATTTAGTGTGAAGAATATGCTAGGAACAGCTTTAATTGTGAAAAATATTGTCAGCATCATCAGTGAATATCAAGATTTTATTGTTAAAATTTTAATACAGCCATCTTTTATGCAAATTAGTCTGAAAGGCCAAACAAAGATGTTATGTTCTGTTTTAAGTCACATCCAGAGATAAGCAGTATTTACTGGCATATGTCTATATCAACCCTCATTTTAATCCTATTAAACACCAAGAATGTATATACATACATATATATTTATATGTATAGAGAAACACACAAATGATATTATGCAGAATGAGAAGTTTGTATTTATGTAGTTAGGTATACACACACATACACACACACACATGATCAAAGAAAAAAGGGTCATGAGTTTGAAAAGGTGCAAGGAGGGATACATGGGAAAGTTTGGAGAAAGGAAAGGTCATGGAACATTATTAATTTTGTACTAGTAATATAATACTAGTTTCATTCTTCAAAGCAATAACAGTTTAAATATGTGGATTTATCTTTGACACTCCCTCCTTCCCTCCCTCCATTCTTACTTCCTTTCTCACTCCTTCCCAACCTCCCTCCCTTCCTTCCTTCCTTCTTCCTTCCTTCCTTCTTTCCTGCCTTCTATCCTTCCCTCCATTAGTCCTTTTGTCTCTTTAGGATGAAAATGAACATTGTTATCCTTAATTTTAAGGATGCAGAGAATAAGAAACATTGAATTTCAAAAGAATCTACTTATAGAAAGAAATGCAATACACAGACCAAAAAAATCTAATAAATGTTATTTTAAATAATAAGGTGAAAGCAGAGCTAATGACGTGCCATTCTATAGGTATCACTCACTGAGCTGTGAACACAGTGAATTCACAATAGTGAATCAATGGAGTGGTATACGGTAAATTGAGTAAATGAGATTAGGGTGCCAGCTAAGTTTGGAAGAAGAACAGCCCAAGCAAGAGGCATCAAGTACAAAGGTTTTGATGCATGAAATAGCCTAGCTTGCTTTGGTGACCTAAATAAAAGTAGTAATGCAGGATCAAGTAATATATGGGAAAATAGGTGAGAATGATCAGGAATTAATTTTGTGGAAGTATAGATGTGGGCGTTCTTAGTGATAATGATCTTACATGACACAAAACAAATCTATAAAGATGGAATCAAAGTTACAAAGAAAGATTTTCCTATATTGCCATTCAATTCTTTACCTAGTTGTATGATTGTTTTCCTGAGGTGAAAAATCCAAATCTCTTTTTATATCTATATATTTGAATGTGGATATGACTCTTTTCTTTGCTCTATCTTCTTTTATACATCCTTGCTGGATCTCAGGAACTAGTAAGTAAATAAAGTAAACCTGATAAATGATGTATTTTGGATGGGATAAATTTTGTACTCTGAACATGAGAAGTCACGGAGAGGTCAGGTGAATCGTGGCAGGCTTGATTATGGGATGTCATTCAAACTGAATATAACAGCTGAAATATTTTTAAACAGGAGAAAGCAGATTGGATGTATAAGTGAAACATTATGAATGGTTAGGGAAGAAAGAGATATGAATGATGTTCCTTGAATGTCCTATTGTTCACCTTAAGGAAGCACCTGGAATATGAACATTAAGTAGTACTACAGAGAAATTGAGTTTCTCTGGGATCAATACTACAGGCAAACTGACTGTCACATTTCTTTGACTCAGTACCTCTCAGAGTAAAGGTAGGCATCACAATTAGGAAATACCCATTCTCCAAGAAGCTTTAATTGTCCTAGTCTCTTTGGAAGGAGTGGAGCCTCACGGGCCCCCTTTATCATTGAATCTTGTGCAGGTCTTGCACATGTTTCTATATCTGCAGTGAGATCATGAGTGTACTGGATTTGTTTTCTCCAGGAGACATGTTGTTGATGCACACTTCAACAAATTTTTGAGATTTTACCTCACATGTTTCTACAGCATCTTTAACATTGTTACTTGAGCTTGGGACGAAGTGATATGGTTGTCATATTTAGGGCTGAGTGTTCCATGATTCTTATTCTTTGATTTGTACAGTTACAGGGTTCTTCCTTAACCACTGCTTGTTTCACTCACGAGTTACCCTTCACTCTAGAGTCTTCTTTATAGTAGGACCTCATGCAGGTTTGTGTTGAGACTCTGAGTTGTATCTGTTTTTAAGCATTTGGAATCTTTATGAGAGTTCAAAGGAGTAGATTCTTGACTGTGATCTGTGCCAGGACATGCTCTTTATCTCCTATTTACCAACTGAATCACTCATTCTTACAAGTTATTAAGAATATCTGACACTTGTACCATGACTTAGGAAATAAACTCTATTAGCTTCCTCCTGCCAATTCCAGGTGACTCTGCTTCATAACGAAGAGAGATATGCACAGATATTCTCCTTGCAGTGAATTTTATAGCTATATAGTGTTCCACCAAATTATGCTAAAAATTCTTTTGTTTCTAAATTCATTTGGTGGCCATGCCATGTATAAATGTATAAAGAGATAAATAAAGCTTTGACTACTGACATGACTACTTCAAATAATTAGCCACTGACTGGTTGCTCCATGGTTATTGAGATTAAAACTGAAAGCAGTGTTTGTTTATGTTGTTAAAATAAAGAATCCATTGATATCACATCACTTTTGCTTAACCATGTCCTCATGGGCATGAGAAAGCAAATTTTATTCTCGCCTAGACTAAATTCAAACAAGCTTTGAATTTGTGACCTTTTACATGTTTTTCAGCCCCATTTTGTAGAAAAACTATTTTTATGTTAGTTAAAGTCGTGTCCTGCCTGCACAATATGCTAGGGTAATGGTAGCATAATGTTTGTGGGAGGAACCAACTGATGTCTGATTTGACTTAAGCCTCATTGCATATGATGGAACCCACCTGATCCTGCTTGAGTGACTAAGAAAGAGACTTGATAGCTCAGAGTCCCTGGGTAATAACAAATCCTACAGGTTTATAAACAAAATAATAATAAAATAATTCCTGATGGTATTCTGCTGTACTCATAGATCAGTGTCTTATTCAACCATCATCAGAGAAGCCTCATCCTGCAGTACATGGGAACAAATACAGAGACCCACAGCCAGAATTATGCAGAAAGAGAGAACAACTTTGGAAAACACAGTCCTCGATGAGATGTGTCCATCAAATTCTTCTCCTCAGAGCTCAAGGAACCCTGTAGAAAAGAGTCAGAAGGATTTGGAAAAACAGAGGAAATGAAGGGCACCAGGAGAACAAGCCCTAGTACAATAAATGAGGGATGCACATAAGAACTCAGAGACTGAAACAATAATCACAGGAGCCACCCAACTGCCTACCAGCATCTTGGGATTTATTATAAGGTTTCCAGCTTAGTACTTTCATGGGTCTCCTGAGTGGGTGAATGAGTGAGTCTCTGATTCTTGGGCATTCTTTTGGAGTATTTATTTTTTCTGCAGACTTGTCCAACTTCATATTATGCTTTTGTTTTATTATATTGTACTTTGTTATGTTTTGATATATTTTAGAAGTCTGTTGTTTTCTAATGAGAGAGAGAAAGGAAGTGGTTCCAGATGGGAAATGAGATGGAGAGGAATTGAGTGGAGTAGAGGGCAGGAAACTCTATTCAGATTATAAAGTCTGAGAAAAGAATCTATGCTACTTAATAAAAGGAAAAATTAAGGAAAAGTAAGACGAAATAATTAATCTTAAAATGAAGTAATATCCTCTACAATTCTTATTTATCAATTGTTAATTCTTGAAAAGTCACTGATTTTCTGAAAAGGGATTCAATTCTGGAAATAAAAGGTTTGCAAATCTAAGAAAATGATCTCACTTAAAGATGTAAAGTCTAGTAATTAAGACAGGATGGAAATAGACATGATCTAGACTTGAGCTGGGTTTTTCTATCATTTGCAAACTCAAACTGAGATTTTATGAAGAATTGTTTTATAAAGGCCTACAATTTGGGTGTTACTGCTGCTTAGACTATAGCAGATACACAGTTAACTTGCTCTTTTTTTTCTATCAACACATTTCTAACCAACATTAATATGTAATGGATCATTTAATAGGCTCTGAAGAAATATAGCAAAGTACATAAATATACTAGAAGAGTTGTGGTTCTCTTATTTCTCAGCTATAAATTATTTTATAGAAAAAACCAAATTTTTCCAATATATAACAAGATAATATGAATACTTGAAAAATTCCTCCTGTTTTATTCATATTAAAAACTTGTCAAAATTGTTAATCAAAACTTCTGTCTCATTAACCAATGCTCTTAATAAAATTACAGCATATTCTTTTCAGACTTTCTTATTGATTTCTTCATCTTCTCCAAGTACTTAAATGTTCTTAAACTCAATAAATACTTGATTTATCTTTCAATATTATCTGAAGCGTTGGTAGAATGAAATTTTAATTAATTAATTAATTAATTAATTAATTAATTAATTAATTAATTAATCTTACATCTTGACTGTCATTTCCCTTCCCTCAAACCTCCCAGCATCACTTCCCATCTATTCCCCCTCTGTTTCTCTTCAGAAAATGGGAAGTGTCCCATGATATCAACATTATATGTATCCAATGCTTGTTGAGGCTAGAAAAGAGCCAGTTCGAGGAATTGGTCTTGAAGGCAGGAAACAACAAATGTAAACATTATTCTGCCCTTTAGAAATGAAATGCTGAATGCAGAAGTGGTGGCTTATCAGTAAAGTGCATTTTCTGCTGTTTCAGAGGACAGAGGTCCAATACTCAACACACATATAATGTCCCATAACCATCTGCAACACTCTCCCCAGGGTATCTGACACCCTCTTCTGAGTTCCCCAGGCACCAGTCATGCATATGCTATGTATATCAGGCAGATGAAATATTCATAAACATAAATAGCTTTATTTTTAATAAAAAAGAGGTGCTCTAGGACATACAGGAGAACCATTGGAACCTTGAAATGTGTTACACACTCTAACATCCAGAACAGGTGTTTTAGGAGTTACACAATTTAGGGACACTTGAATGAGACCAGAACTAGGAAAACAATCCCTGTGGGAAACAATAACTGGAAAGCCTGCACTGAAAAGGACAATGAGGAGAATTTGTTTAGACTTTAGGCTTTCAGGAATTTCTATGATTGGCTTTGAATTCCTACTCAATGTTCAGTGTGTCTGAGTAAAGCTACCATTATCTGGAGCTCAGTTTCCTCTCCTAGTATACACAGAGTATGAGTCTTTAAAGCTGTCCTCCTCAAGCCTGAATTAATATTTAGCTTATCACATTACCTAATGTATATTAAAAATGAAATAAATGGAGTCTATTGATGCTGCCTTCAATTGAGATCTTAGCAGTTGGTTTATCTTATATTTCTCCCTTGTATGTTGCCAGACCTTTGCCCCTCCAGCATTGTGCCTGGATCAGAAAAGAAAATATCAGACAAAGGCCATTTCTCTTACATCGCTGAGCCAATGCTATAGAAAAGAGTTAAGAAAATGACCCAAGGAAAACTCTCCACAGGAGATTCCCAACACAGTCTGAGGGTCTTGTGGATGTTCAGAACACACCTCAAAGTTTAAGTTGTGAAGATTTGCCTTCCTTGAATCAAAGAAACTGTTTTTGCATTCAGAAACTAGCTCCAGCTGTTTCCTCTTGGAGCAAGTTATTCACCTTCTCCTTCTGTTATCATGATGCCCTTTGTCCCACTTTGAAGGTGTATCTGTGAGACTGGGTCATGTCTCTCCTGTATTCTCCACAATGCCTGAAACATTTGAAATGCAATTCATTAAAAGTTGCAACAATAGTGACTGTAGTTATTTGAAATATCTAAAAGTTTGAATATCCTTATTGAACTTGAGTATTTAGTACAGAGATATTGCATATTCACTCATTAATTTCTCATTTAATGCAGTGGGTCTCACATGGAATAATTTCAATAATCAATGAAATAATAATGTCATTATCATTGCATTACAGAGCTGGGCACTGAGACTAGTGTATATTCATCCTTCGATCCGTTCACTCATATACTCAGTCATTCATGAGCCTCAGATAAACCCAAGCTCTATATTTGTAAAGCATAGCAGGTTTTCACAAATTCATCATAGATTTAAACTTAATTCAGTGATTACAATTTGCCATTTTATTTCCACTCATACCCAGCTGCTAGTAGATGGTTCTTATATGTCTGTCAACTAACAGTGAAAAAATAATGTAAATTCTCCAGACTACAATTTTTATGTCTATAAGATAAAAACAGTGATGATATCAAATTCTCAAGACCATTTTGATGATTAAATGAAAAGTTACTGGACTTTCTAAGTATTGTTAATTACTTTAAACTTAATCCTTTCCAGACAATTAAAAAATATTGAAATGGAGGTTAAATAATTTATTATATATTATTAATATAGTTCTCATTAAGTGAATGATGTATCTGAACCAGAAAATGCCCTGGTACCTTACAAACATAATTATTCTGACTCAGTTCAGTACTCCACTGGAAAAATAAAAATCTACCTAAAGGACATTTAAAAAGTATGTTGGAAGCATCTTCAAATGGAAGGACAGGGCCATCATTGTACTTGTGCTGGCCTATAAAGAACATTTAAATATTAAAAATATAAACTGTCTAGCTCTGGTTTCTGAAGTATACCAACTCTGGATATGGACATATCAATGTAGATTAAATTGAAGTAAATAGGTATTTCTGTCACGGAAACTCATTGTTTCTTGTCCTGAGTAGGCATGTTTTCTGCTAAGTTATATTTCTACATATCTGGTCTACAAAGGGAGGATGACCAGGTTAACATAAAACTTAACCTACATTGAATTTACATTTCTTCGTGTAAATGACCACTATATTCAGGTTCCATTTTGTGAATTTCCTTAGTACACATTTGGTAACTTCAGAAAAACCTGAACCAATGAATATCTAAGATAATCAGTCAAAGCCTAGTTCTTTTTGACCTTAGTTAACCATTATAATGGTACTCATGGAGACAAGCATGATAAAAATAACTATTTAATCACTAAACTCTCCTTATGGTTTAGTTTTAAACTACACAGCACCTATAACTTTATACTTATTTCTATTTTATGTGTTTAGATGTTTTACCCAAACATATGTGTCTATAATAGACATATAGAGTGTTCACAGAGTGCAGAAGGGCATATTGGATCCCTTAAACTACAATTATAGATAGTTATGAACTCCCATATGTATGATCAATATTAAACCTAGTCCTCTAGAAAGGCAGCCAGTGCCCTTAACCATTGTGACATCTTTCCATCAAAACACTGGCATTTTCTTTGGCTATAATTTATTTTGCTGTCACTTTAGAATTGTGATTCAATAAAAAATAAAAACATTAGAGTAAGAGAGTTTTCTTTAAAAACTGAAGACTGGAAATGTGACTCATTTTCCAGGGTTCAAAAGTGGAAGGGAAAAGTCAAGAAGGTGCTACTCTTGTCCTTAATTAAATTTTCAGATGTGGAGACATACAATTACTTATAAAAGGGGAGAAATAATCAAATTTATGTCCATCTACTGTTGTGAATTTTTCAATTGTCATCCAGTATACAATCAAATGAAGAATAAATTCAATCACAAAATAAAAAGAAGGTGAACCCAAATCTTGACCTAAATAAGCTTGAGTTTGACTTGTCATGGTATAGAGTCAATATCTTTCATGTTGTCTCTCTCTATTCAGAAGCCTTTCTGCTGAGAACACAAGATTTTACTTCACCATATAGAACGAACACAGACAAATAATGGGCAAACTTTTTTTTACATGGAAGTCTTTGGAGATAGAAAGAAATAATAAAAACAAGCATGTGAAATCATCGAGGTCCGGGATAAAGATAATATAATATGGTAGTTGCAAAAAGAAATGATATAAACAATTATATTTAAAAACTCAAAATTTCTAAGATTAACATAAATGACAGAACAAATGATCTAAATGGAAACATGAGAACTGAGGACGCTGCCTCTTCTCATCCAGAGCCTCAAAAATCATTTTCTTCTCTTGTTCTTTCAGATAATTTCTTTTGAACAATTCTGGTTTCTCTCCTCAACACTCTCCTTGTATTTATTTAATGATTATAAATGAGGTCCATTCCTCACCTGCTGTTACATGTCCTTTCAGACTCAGTGACATCTGCCAACATTAATCCATACCAGTGAATATTTACCCCCACACAAAGTGTCTTCATGATTTTCATAAGATACCTTCTCATGTTGGTCAGTTTTATCACATTTGTCACCAAACACCTTGCATAAATAAATTAAACAAATAAAGTCTTATTTCAGTTCACATCTTTAGAGATTTCAGTACACTGTCCTTGGCTCCAGTAATTCTCAGCCTGTGGTGAGGCAAAATACCATGATGGTATATGAGTTCGAAGAAGAAGAAAGCTGTTCACCTCGTAGTAGATAAGAGGAAAAGATGGAGACTAGGGAGGGAACATGTAGAGAGTTAGGAATACATATTGAGAGAGAGAGAGAGAGAGAGAGAGAGAGAGAGAGAGAGAGAGAGAGAGAGAGAATACCAGGCATAACATTCTTATGACATACATATATGTGGTGTTCCAATTCCTCTATGTAGACCTTACTTCTTTAAACTTCATGAACATCATAAAAATTACAAAGTAGCATCACCAAGTAAAGACCAGTTTTTTAACTCATGTGCCTCTTGGGGAATTTTGATCTTCAGACTTCAATATTTCTCTTGCTAGAAACAATTATCTCTATTTCTGCCTGCTCTCATCCTTTACTTGTTGGGGTACATTCTTCCTTATTTACAGGACCTACATTTGAAATTTTATCTTGGGTCAAGGAATGTAATTGTGTTAGCAATTTTTTGGCACTTCACCTCAAGGGACAAAGTTTTATGTGAAGATTTTGAAATCATAATAGAGCTATTTTAATTGCAACTTATTAGAAGCCAGACACGTAATTCATTCAGTAGAAGTGAGAGTGACTTCAGCCCCATTGACTCACACACCCATTGGACTCTTTTGTAGTTGTTGCTTCTTTTTGAATCATTCACTGTCCCACTGTGTCTTTTTAGCTTAACATCCCTTGGATCATACACTTTAAGATGTCTGAGAGGAACTCTAATTTATCTACTTCATCTTTGGTCTTCCTGCTCTTTTTGAACAAATTTGCATAGGGAATGTGTACCCTGTACTATTATAGCTTGGAAGTACATCATTTTCATTTTCATTTTCACAGGAACTCACAGCTGAATTGATCTTGAGGCTCAGATGGGAGTTTGAACCAACACTTTTGAACAAGGCTACAATTAAGACTCAGGTGTGGACTAAATGTACTTGTAATGTACTTGGATTTTGGAGACCAGAAACAGAATGCTATCACAGATACTGTTCGAAGTCTTATATGTTAAACACTTAGGGTCCATATTGTGTATTTGAGAGGAAGTGGAAACTTTACAAGCTGAGAAGTGGTAGACATTTTTTGTCTCACTGGGCTCATGTTCTTGAAGATTACAGCATTATATTAATTCCCAGACACTGAGTCTTTCATGTTTTGTATTATAATCTTAAGGAGGTGTTTTGCTTTGTTTTTTCTGTCATGTCATTTTACCATGATGGACTATACCTCCAACCATCTCAAATTCTTAGAACCCAAGGACAGTTATTTTCCCAATTACAGCCTGAAACCTCTAAATTGTAAAACAAAAACCAGCCTTTTCTCTTTGTCAATAAATCTCAAGAATTTTCTATAGCAATGGAAAGCTGAATTATGATACCAAAAAGCCAAAGTTTGAAATTGAAAGCCTAGTTTCTCAGGATGAAGTCATGGGAAATACTCGGATAATTTGAAGTTGGTCAAGAGAACTCTGCTACATCATAAGAGTTTGTGGGTATTTCCATAATAGAACTAAAGCCTTTTCTCTGTCTTCATCATTTCTTCCCTACATGATTGACAGATTAAATACTTTAAACAAATTTTCTTTGAATTTATACATCCATTTAACCAAGTTTCTTTGTTCTGCAATTAATAAGTCTTCCATCATCACATATTCTGAAAAAAACAAACTTCTCAACTTTGTTTATGTCTCTCTATTAACATTTTATAGACCCACATCTCATATAAAATGTTCATCTAAGACTGTGAGAGCTCAGAGTCATCCTCTTTACAGTTCTATAACATCTCTGAACAACAAAACAGACAACAGCATTTAATCAATTTTAATCACACAAAAATAAACATTTTTTTTATTTGTAACGGAGTATCCTTTTTATATTATTCATTATTTCTTAACTTTATGATTTATTTAGTGTATGAGTATTCTGCTGCATGTACACCTATATGCCAGAAGAGGGCATCAAATCCCTTTCAGATAATCATAATTCACCATGTGACTGCTGGGAATTGAACTCAGGACCTCTGAAAGCACATCCAATGTTCGTAACTACTAAGCCATCTTACCAGCCCCAATAAACACTTATTCATGTTGTCATATACACTTACTATTTGCAAAGATTTCATCAATAGAATTATACACATTAGGTCTGGCTAGATGGACTTTGTGTTTTCTCCCTACTCATCAGTTTTTATTGAGCCAACAAAGTATTTTTCCTACTTGTTACAAGAATTAAAGAAGAAATAAGACTCATAGCTAAACTCTAACCAATGGGTTGCATTGCACATTTTTTAGATTAGTGTAATATTTTACAACTAAGCTGAACACAATGTTTCAGTGTCTTACTTTCTACCTGAAGACATTTCTACTGCTCTTAAGAATAAACTAATGAAAATAAATAAAACAGAAGCATAAAGTCCACATACATATACCTTAGTAACTTTGAATGTGTAGAATCTAATAATGCCTACAAAAATTCATAGAGCTTTTTAAATTATTAAAAGAGTTAATATGCATCTGTCTATTCTTTCAGCAGAACCCCAGAGAGAAGACATGCAAAGTTATCACTTTTATTTTTAAAAGCCCCCAGGATCAATTATATTGTAGCGCAAATAATAGCAAGCTCCTAGGATTAGTAAAATTTGTCCTTGAATATCTCTTGCCATTAAGCATCTTTTCATTTGTATTTTAGCCTAATTTTTAACCTATCTCTGTCATTTCTAGATATTGGCACCCAATCTATTGACATCATTATAGACATCTTATTTCTTTAATGTTTGACTACAGTTATATATGTGTTAGTCGCATTCACTAACCTGTATATTTTTTGTCTCATAAATTTTCCCTAGACAATCAAAATTATTTTTTAAACCTCACTGTAAGTAGCAGTGTCAACAAAGAGCATGTTATAATCCTTCAAAGCCATCTGGCTGTATTATACCAACAACTACTGTGTTTTTAACACCTATTCATATGCTAGTCTTCAATATATATAATATTAATATATAACATTATTCCCCCATTAAACTATGAGTATGATTCGTCAGAATGTAAAGCATATATGCAGCCCTGGATGGATGTCAAGTAGTTCATTATTAAAGGTGTGATGTTTATCAAAATCACAAGATAGTAGCTAATCCAGAAATAAATAGGAAGGAGAGATGAGATGCACTTAAGCATCACATAAATCCAGGAAATTTTTCTAGTCCCAGCAAAAAAAATCATAAAACCTGTTGAAACTAAAATTCCTTCACATCGATTGCTGTTCAAGTTTTTTTAAGAGACAAACAGAGCTTTCTAGTAAGTTAAAATAAAGTGGAACTACATCAATCTGATAAAAAAAAAAAAAAAAAAAAGCACCTCCAGAAAAATCCTCAAGTGAACCTCATAAATAATGATAAAAGCCTTAGTACCTTTTCTCTGAAAATGAGGCCAGTGTGAGGATGTTCGGTAGCTCCACTCTTACCAACAGAACATTAAAAGCTTTCAGCACTACAGTGAGGCTCAATGAAGAAATGAAAGGCTTGTACATTTGAAAGGGAAACAATCCTCATTTGCAGAGGACTGCGTATGTTGGACAGTCCATGGAGTACATGCACCTCCCTGGACTAAAATTCACCGAGAAACATCATAAGGTGCAAATAAATCACAATAAATATTTGTGTGTGCTAGCAGGGAACTGATATAAAAAATAAAAGTAGTGTTATTTTACTAAGTGCTATCACATTTGAGCACACATTAAAATATAGCTGTGAATACAACTTCAACTGTAGTCACAGAACGTCTGCAGAGACTATAACATATCAATGAAAGGAGAGCAAAAATGAATATTGAGGCATATTATCTCTAAATATTATAATTTGAAAATACAATAGGATATTTCTTGAGTTCCCAAACCACTTCTTATCTCTTGTAAAGGAAGTATCATCAAAATCTCAATAAGGTATTCAGAAAACATTGAAGAAAATAAATTAAGTTTTAAATACAAATTAAATTAATCAAAGAGTAGATTATCTACCTCCTGTTAGGAATTAATATAAAGTCACAATAATCAGAGTAGCATCATAGATTATTAAAGCACGAATACAAAGATTGAGAGAACATACTAGACTATACTGAAGTGATGCTAGGCTACCTTGTATGTTCCTAGTAGAAAAGGATGCTTTGGTCTTGATGAGACTTGATGCGTCAGAGAGGGTTGATAAGCCATAGGCTCCTCAGAGAAAGGGAGCCTCTCTAGGTTAAGAAGATAGAATGAGAGGTAGAGTGGGAAGGTGCGTCTGGAAGGAGAGAATAGAGGGGAAAGTGATCTGGTTGTAAAGTAAACAAATAAATTAATTCATTAATAAATTAATGAATAAAAAAATCGGATCCTGCCACAGCATTAGCTTGCTGTTTCAAGTTAGAGCTTACTTTCTCCTCATGGAGAATCTGAGATGCTTTCATTTTATCTTTGGTATATGTAAACAAAACTGTTCAATGCCATATTCTGGTTCAATCTCTGTGACTTTTTTTGACTACCAATTGATAAAGAAGTTGTTTTGTTTTGTTTTAAATTTTATTTATTATTTTATGTATTTACATTCCAAATGTTGCACCCCTTCCTAGGCTCCCCTCCATGAGTTCTTCACAGCATTCCCCTCCCTTTTGCTTCTCACCCACCCACTCCCACCTCACCCCACTAGCAACCCTGGGGCATCAAGTTTCTACAGGATTACACTCATCCTTTCCCACTGAGGTCAGTCAAGTCAGTCCTCTGCTACATATGTAGCAGGGGCCATGTATGCTCTTTGGTTTGTGGCTTAGCCTCTGGGAGCTGAGAAAGGTTGGGGTTAGTTGATATTGCTGTTCTTCCTGTAGGGTTCCCATCTACTTCTGGTTCTTCAGTCCTTCCCTGAACACTTTCATAGGGATACCCAACCTCAATCCAGTGGTTGACTGTTAAGTATCTGCATCTGTCTCAGTCAGCTGCTGGCATAGTTTGTCAGAGCACAGCCGTGCTATGTTCCTGTCTGCAAACACAACATGGAATCAATAATAGTGTCTCAGATGGGGCCTGGATATGGGATGGATTCTAATACTGGCCAGTCTCTGCATGGCTTTTCCTTCAATCTCTGTTCCATTATTGTCCCTGTATTTCCTTTATATTCAAAGAAGTTTGAAGATAGGTGGGTGGCCCCATGTCTCGCCTGAGGCCATTTCTAACTACTAGAGGTGATTTCTTTTGGTTCCATTTCACCACTGTTGGGCATTTTGAATAAGGACATCCCCATTGGGTCCTAGAAGCCTCTCACATCCCTGGTATCTAGGACTTTCTAGAGGATTCCCCTGCCCTCCACCCCACACTGCTCATATTTCTATTCATTCTCCTGGCCCCGTGGGCTCCTTAGTCATCAGAGAAATTTAAACCAAAACGACGTGGAGAAAGATGTGGAGAAAGGAACACTCCCCCATTGCTGGTGGGATGGCAAGTTGGTACAACCACTCCAGAAATCAATCTGCCTATTCCTCAGAAAACTGGGAATAGTTCTACCTAAAGACCTCCTAGACATATATTCAAAGGACACATGCTCCACTATGTTCAATGCAGCCTTTTTTGTAATAGTCAGAAGCTGGAAACAACCCAGATTTCCCTCAATTGAAGAATAGATACAGAAAATGTGTTTCATTTACACAATGAATACTACTCAGCTATTAAAAACAAGGACATCATGAATTTTGTAGACAAATGGATGGTGCTGGAACATATCCTGAGTGAAGTAACCCAAACCTCAAAGGTTTGGTTGGTATATACTCATTGTATATACTCACTGATAAAATTTCAGAATACCCATGTTATAATTCACAGACCATATAAAGTTTAGCAAAAATAAGGGAGTTTTTAAAAAAAAACAATTAGTTTATGTTCCAGGTATAAGGTGTGGGTTTTAGAAGGAAATTTTCTCAAGCGTATCCTGTACTTTCATCATATTTGCTCCCCATTATGCTATCCTACCCCCTGTCCTCTCACTCCTTCAATTCTTCTTGCTAAACAGTTATTTTATGGCATATGTATATGTTTATAAAGCTCTGTTCTATACATGAGAGAAATCATGAGACTTAACATGGTGATCCACAACTATATACTTGTTCTTACAACAAACTATTTCAGTCTACTCTGTGGTTGAATTCAGTTCCATTGTTCTACATACCACATTTTCTTCATTCAGTGAGATACTTATGAACTTATAGGCTATGGTGAGTAGTATCACAATAATCATAGATTAGTATACGTCCCTCTGGTATAATGGTTTAGATTCCTTTTGACATATTCCCAAGAATGAGATAGCTTGATCCTATGCTATAGGTACTGAGCACATTTTCATGTATCTTTAGCTCATCTGTAGATCACATTTTCCGAAACTTCTTTACATTCCATTTGCCTTGTTATTTATAAGTTTTTTTCTTTTACCTTTAATTCTTTAATTTTTTTTCAAAATATAAATATGATTAGGATTTTCTATTCTGTGTGTTCTCTCTTTAGTCAGTTTATTTACCTTATGGTACAAAAGCTGTCTAGTTTCATGCAGTCCAATTTCCCAAATATTGGAATTATTATCTGAGCTATTTATTAAAGTCCTTTTCAGAAATTTCATACCATGTGAATTGTTCTTGCTTTCCCTATCTGTGGTAATTCACTTTGACCAAAGCAACATAGGGAAGAAAGGTTTTATTGGCTTATACTTTCAGGTCAAAGTCCATCACTGAATGAAAGATATCAGAGCTGGAATTCAAGCAGTAACTTGAAGCAGAATTCATGCAAAAATGTTGTTTTTTATCTCCCTTACAAACCCATTCTAACTAACATTCCTCAATACAAGCTGCCCAGTGAGTTCTATCATCTTATAGTTAGCAATCAAGGCAAGCCCAGAGATCAACCTAATCTCCATAATCCCTCAACTGAGATTACCTTTTCTGATAAAGTCAGATTGGTTGTGTTGAATTGGTAGTGCTAACCACATCATACGTGTTTTGAAATCTGTCAAAATGTAGCTTTTGAAGGACTGGTATGCTTTAAATAATTCCAAGTATATAACCTATGCACCTCAAATCAGTTCATTCCTTCCTGCAGTGTATTATATCTGCAAACCCCACATTGCCATGCAAGTTCTAGATATCAAGAGGAAACCATTTAGAATTCTGCCTAAAATACTCTCCATTACAAAGAAATACGATGATAAAGAAATGACACCAAAGAATATAAAGGTAGTAGAGATAGACTTCCTTAACATTACTAACAGTTAATGTTCTGAATAACAACTACAGTGTATGAAAGTTGTTTTTTAAAAGGACAATACATGCCTGACTTAGTAACAAATGTAAATTAGAAAATAATTTGTTAGTTTTACACGTGCCTATGGATATGATAGTCAAGGAACTCTGGGGTGATGTAGGGAAACACTGAATATGTGGAAAGATCAAGACTCAATGATCTGTTTCAAAAGAATGTACTTAAATAACCTTGAATAAGTCACTGGCTTTCTCTATGCCTCAGTTTCTCAAGTTTTAAAATAAGCAAAATGGACTAACTTGTCTCTAATAACAATTTCTAACTCTAGTGCTTCAATATGTTGTTAAGACTAAAGTATTTCAAGGGCTAAGATTTCTTGAAAAGTTAAATTCCTTGGGTATACCTGTGTGCATATATGAAAGATAATAGAATGGACTAATACACTCATGATTATATATTAATATTCTTTTATTCTTTGTCATAAAACACTTTTATATTATATCCTAAACTATAAAACCATTGTTGTAGATTATTAGAAACATATTTTGATATTATGACCAAATAAAAGGGTTATGTATTTGTACTCTGTGTTTTCTAAACCATATATATAATATACATTTTTATGAGACATGGTATAGAAATATAATGTAAATTAATGTATTCTAAATGATTAAGGTTTATTAACTTATAAAACATTAAAAACTAAAATTAGAGATAATTTTTCTTTGTAAGTTTTCCCAAAAAGTTTGATCTACATGGATAAGAGATCTTTGATTGTCCCTCAAAAATAATCTAACTTAATCAAGAAATCTCTTTGACCATCTATTTTTCAACTCATCTTCCCACCCTCACTAGAAACAGCTGCAAAAATATTCAGTCATTATAATTTAAGCATTTTAGGGATGATATCTAATCCTATGGGGGAGAGGAAACATTTTTACTTTGGTTTATTAGGTCCTCAAAGTTTTACTGGTAATAAATAGGATCTTGTCTTCAAAATGTCCATAGCCATACTTAGTATCTGCTATAGACATGTTGGCCCATAAGAAAATATACTATGGTACCCATGCCCAGTCACCTTCTTCCAGTTGGAGGTTTGAGCACTGAATGATTCTTTTCACTGAACTCCTTTCAATATGAAACTCTATTTAGACTACATGATCGGGCTTTTTTGCTTGTTTATTTGCCATTTTGTCAAATTATAGCCTGATGCTAGCATTCAAGTAGCAGATCTAGGCTCTAGACATCAGACTTCAAGGTGAGGAGAAGGAATTAATGAATAACTATCAAGACTACACGGCTAAATAGGGGTATAAGCTAGTTTATAAGATATGCCCTTCATTGGCTCAAGTATTGGTCTCCAAATAGTGTTTGGTTTTGGTGGCTATGGTCTTAATTGGGGAGCTGTATCCATCACTGGAGATAGCCTTTGAAAGTTTATAGCTTCACGCCACTTCTAATTCACAATGTCTGCTTTCTCTGTGTGGTTGAAAATGTGATTTTTTTACTTCTTTCAAAACATCCCCTGTCATTATGACCCTTCCCTTCGGATGAGTAAGTCAAGATCAACTACATCTATCAGAAGTTGCTTTTGGTTATGGCATTTTGTTGACAGTAACAAAATGTAAATAATACAGAGACTAAGGTGAAGAGTTGCCAAGAGTCTACTGCTGAGGATGAAATCAAGGAGAGAAAGGTTTAGAGAGTTTAGAGATCTCAGACTAACACCTTCCTTTTTGGTGTCCTCTAGAAAGCTGAAATTTCTGATGAGCAATTTGGAGTACATTTACAAGGTAGACAAACACACACACACACACACACACACACACACACAGAGAGAGAGAGAGAGAGCTAAGAGAGAGAGAGAGAGAGCGAGAGAGAGAGAGCGAGAGCAAGCTTAAGACAGGTGAATAAGACAGTTGAAGTAAAGCACAGCTCCCTAGGACATGAATTCTCTGCAAATATCCTCCAAAAACAAACAAACCTTCAAATGTTAGTACGCCAGACTTCCAGTGATATTCATGACTAAACACAATCACTTGCAAAATATTTGTATCCCGAATTCATTCACCAAGAAACAAAGCCTAACAGATTGATAATGTATTGGCACCTGTTGTGTTGTGATTATAGTTTTTAAAATGATTCACATCACACATGTAAAATGCACAAATACATTTCACCATTGCAGAATGCCTGGCGGTTTAGTCCTATGTAAGGACAGATTTTTATCTAACACAGGATGCTGCCTCATTTATTGCTCCCTACAGAGAAAATGCGTGGAATGTTATTATTGGTGTATATAATAATAAAGTGAAATTGCACCCAATACAAAAGCCAGAAGGACATCCATATTGAAGGAAGTAGATTAATTGATTTCTCTGAGGACATAAACTCCTTGTGCAGTTAAAAATATGGGTTGTTTGAATAATTGTGTTTTGAGTTGTTCGTTCTCCAAACACAGTTTCTTTCCAATGCACATGAAAAATATTATTTTACTCAGCAAATCCAAAACTTTTTATGTATTTACATGACCCCCTGAGATTTCTAAGGTGACCCATACTTAGTAGATAAGGTATTAAAAACTGTGAATTGAAAATTCTGATTACACTAATATTTTAATTTCATAAAGCCGGGTTCCCATTCATTCATCAGCAAATAAATCCATAGATTATGTGAGTCTGTAGTCATTTAGACTCCTCAGCACTTTGTATCTCTCCTGGGGAATTATAACTCTAAGATAACAGTGAGTTTTAGTGAAATGAAATAATCATTTTTTTAGAAATTTGAGTAAATAAGATGTGAAGAAAAAGATCCAAGCAGTATTATAACATATCTTAAGCTTTCAGAATTGATGGACACATGAATGTATGAATAACTGAGTATGTCTTTACCACATGGTAAGTACACAAGTGTGGATTTATATTGGTGCTTCTACACCACAGATATCCTGATTCTGAAATAATGTAGTGAGATCCCATAGCAACATTAAGTATTATTTATGCAGGAAGGCTGCAGGAGTAGAAAACACCAACTCTTCAGCACATTAGCCTTCAACCTATAAACAGGGTATTTAACCTTGCTATGCTTCTGTTGTCTTACAGGTAGATTGGTTAATGATAACTACTTACTATCTTGTGGTAATTTAAATAAGATCCTGGCAAACTCTAGATAATATTTTTTATGCTGAATCATTGCAATGTACCTGAGTTTATGAATTTAGCTCTATTTCCTAATTCTCTTTCTGTTGTCCCATTATCTGTACTTGTAAACACACAGTGACTACACAAATTATTGTTGAAAAATTCAATGTGTAGATATGTATCATTTTTAAAGGAGATTTTACATAATGCTGGAGAAGCGATGCAAGATATTTTCCATCTCAGTGACTTCCAAAATTCTAAGCATCAAAAATAAAGTTTAAAGAGAATTTAAATAAAAACTAACATTTTAAATATAAAGCTAAACTCCCCAACTTCAAGAAGAAACAAAGGTCTAAAGATTATACATCAATTAGTTTCACCTGTGTTTCTTGGAATAAGCCGACCTAGCTTTAGAAGAAATTTATATTTGAAAAATAAACAGCCATTATTAATTTCTCCCATTAGGAACTCAGTGTTCTGAGTGTAGAAACGATGTCTTCCACCTGATCAAGAACTATAAGACAAAATATTAAAAGAGAAAAATCTAAAACTCTGACAGTCAACCTCATTGTACTTATGTCAACAGTGTCCACATTATTTTAAATAGTGTTATATTTCAAGAGTTAGAAACCTTTTTTTTTTTTTTTTTTTTTTTTCTTTTTTCTGAAGACAGGGAGTTGTCGTGTAGCTTTAGCTGGCCTGGAAAACTTACTGTATGACAAACTTGCCTTGAACTCACAGAGATTCATCTACCTCTGCCTAAGTGCTGGGATTAAAGGCACAGAACTCAAAAATGTCAACAAGCTGAAGGGCCCACTTAAGGATGCCTCAGTACCACTTGGGTGGGAAAGAAAGCAATCACAAGCAGGGAGGGAGGGATCTGGGAAGGAAAGTGAACCGGGCTGGGGTGGGAGATGGGAACATGATGTGGTATTGGGTGGGGGAAAAGGACTGAAGCACTGAAGGCCAGCAGAAAGAATGGAAACAGGCAACCTCGGGGGGGGGGGGTGGTAGGAGGTGGGTGGACTCTCTAGATTGTACCAGAGACCTGGGAGGTGACTCAGGAATCAAAGGGAGGAATCTTAGACAAATGCCCTACAGTTGGGAGAGGGAACTTAAAGAGCCCACCTCCAACAGGAAGACAGGGCATCAAATGAAGGAAAGAGTTGCCATCCCACAATCAAAGCTCTGACCCATAATTGTTCCTGTCTGAAAGAATTGCAAGGATGGAAATGGAGAGGAACATGAGGAAAATAAGGTATAGCAACAGGCCCAAAATGGGATCCAGCTCAAGGGGAGGCCCCAAGTCCTGACACTATTACTGAGGCTATGGAGTGCTCACAAAAAAGGGACCTATCATGACTGCTCTCTGAAAGACGCAACAAGCACCTAAAAGAGTCAGATGCAGTTATTTTCACCAATCAATGGACAGAATCTACTGAACCCTGTGGTTGAATTAGGGAAACTCTGGCAGAAGCTGAGGAGGAGGGCGACCCTGTAGGAGGACCAGCAGTCTCAATTAACCTGGATCCCTGATATCTCTCAAACACCGGACCACCAAACAGGCAGCATACACCAGATGATAGGAGGCCCCCAACACATGTATGGCAGAGGACTGCCAGGTCTGGGTTCAGTCAGAGAAGATGCACTTAACCCTCAAGAGACTGGAGGCCTCAGGGAGTTTAGAGGTCTGGTGGGGTGGGTGGTGAGTGGTGGGGACATCCTGGTGGAGACAGGGAGTAAGGAGGAGGTATGGGATGTGGAACATTTGGAGGGTGGACCGGGAGGGGAATAAATTCTGGAGTGTAAACAGATAAATAAATAATCAAACAAACAAATAAATAAACAAATAAATAAAAGATTAAAAGAGAAAGAAAGGAAGAAAGAAAGGAAGGAAGGAAGGAGGGAGGGAGGGAGGGAGGGAGGGAGGGAGGAAGGAAGGAAGGAAGGAAGGAAGGAAGGAAGGAAGGAAGGAAGGAAGGAAGGAAGGAAGGAAAGAGAAAGAAAGAAAGAAAGAAAGAAAGAAAGAAAGAAAGAAAGAAAGAAAGAAAGAAAGAAAGAAAGAAAGAAAGAAAGAAAGTGCCACTATGCACAGGCAGCCCAGAAGTATTCATCTTTATGATATATCTCTTCTGGGATTTATGTGAATACAACCTTTATGCTTAAAAAAATTGTTCATGAAGGAAATGCAAATCAAAACAACCCTGAGATTCCACCTCACCAATTAGAATTGTGTACTGGCTGGTTTTGTGTTTCAATTTTACACAAGCTGGAATTATCACAGAGAAAGGAGCTGCAGGTGAGGAAATTCCTCCATGAGATCCAGCTGTAAGGCATTTTCTCAATTAGTGATCAAGGGGGCGGGGGGAATGCTCATTGTGGGTGATGCCATCCCTGGGCTGGTAGTACTGGGTTCTATAAGAAAGCACTCTGAGCAAGCCAGGGGAAGCAAGCCAGTAAGTAAAATCCCTCCATGGCCTCTGCATCAGCTCCTGCTTCCTGACCTGTTTGAGTTCCAATCCTGATTTCCTTTGGTGATGAACAGCAATGTGGAAGTGTAAGCTAAATAAATCATTTCCTCCCCAACTTGTTTCTTGGTCATGCTGTTTGTGCAGGAATAGAAACCTTGACTAAGACAAATGGCTAAGATCACAAACTCAGGTGACAGCAGGTGCTAGCAGTCAACGGTGGGACTAAGCATGGGGTCCCCAATGAAGGACTTAGAGAAAGAACTGAAGGAGCTGAAGGGGTTTACAACCCATAGGAAAAAAAAGCAGTATCAATCAACCAGACCCCCCAGAGTTCCCAGGGACCAATCTGCCAAACAAATAGTACACATGGAGGGTCCTATGGCTCCATCCACATATGTAGCAGACGGTGGCCTTGTAGAACCTCAGTGCAAGGAGAGGACCTTGTTCCTGGGAAGGCTCGATGCCCCAGTGTAAGGGAATTCCAGGGTGGGCTGGAGTGGGTCAGCAAGTAGCTAAGCATCCTTGAAGTAGAGGCAGAGAGGATGGGATAGGGGATTTCTGGAGGGAAAGCAGAAAAGGAGATAACATTTGAAATGTAAATAAATAAAATATCCAATAAAAAAAGAAAAATTCCCGATTGAGTCCTAGTACAACTCTGTACTGCAAGCGTTATTACTGTTTGCCAAAATGTGCAACATGTTTTAAAATACATGCTGAAATTATTATTAATATTTTCCCTTAAAATTAGACATGGTTGAGGAGATATATCTATGTAACCTTACAAATCATTACATAATACATGTATACAGGTATTGAAATATCACATTTATATTACATGTATAATTTTATTTTTAAAGTATCAGTTAAAATTTTAAAAGGAGAACAAATAAAGGAAGAAAGAAATAATAGATAAAGTTAGAATCTGGTGAATTTTGACTGAGTTATCGTGGTGTATTTCCAAACAATTAGCAACCTGTCTGCCCCTTGTCAGTTCCCAGGTCTCCTGTAACCAAAACTAGAGGTCGTTGTGGGCCTTATTATCTGCTAATTTATCACTGAAACTCTATGACTACATTGTCAATTCTGTGGATGTTGCCACTTTTAGATCCTTTCCCTGTGTTCTGCTAACATATGGGACCTCTTCTAGTGGACATAGGAACAGGCTTGTGTTTGTCAATAAAGCAAAATATTTTGTCTATATCACTCTCTGGATACCTCATTCAGCAGTCAGATTGTCTTATGGATGTTCTGTAGAGCTAGCTTTATTCTCCCTCTGGCAGCTTTCAACATCCCAATGTCAGAACATTCCTCTGCTGAGGTCCATGTTTGTCAGCCCTACACATATTATGAACAGAGCCACATCTGAGATGCTAGAATATGATATAAGCAGTGAATATGTCTTGAGTACTTCTTCATTGTCTTTTACACAGCAGAGCTCACCAGATGGTTTACTCTTGAATTTGAATAACTGTTATTCATAGGTGGGTTAACTTGTTTAGTTCATAGGATATCACTCCTGAATCTCTGCTTTCTTTTCCATCTCTGAAGTAGCCCAAGTAAACTCAGGAAATCTGTCATACTTACACACACACACACACACACACACACACACACACACACACACACGTATGCTTGAATACATACATATTCTTAAATCAGATACATTGTGTATTTTACCTTTTACTTTTGTTCAGGTTTAAATCACTAGTATGCTCATTAATTGCATAGAAGATACAGTGAATGTATACAGCAAAGGACGCTCAGCATTTGTAGACTGAAAATAAAATGACTTTGTTATACCTTATTGCAGCTCAATTAGCACCATAGTGCTTATTCTGTGATTTCTCTCTGTGATGCTTTATGTGCTGAGAAGGTGTTATGTTCCAAGAGACCTGCAAAGGTTTCTGTCAACACTGCCCGAATAAATCATTATATGAAAGACAGACCCACAAGCCCTAATGCTCATACTCTTGGTCAATTTCAATTTAAAACTTCAAATTAAACACTTCTAAATTATCAGGTATAAACTGCTACATCTCAGCTGATCACCTTATCATCATTGTTTATAGAGAGGTAAAGGATACTGAAGAGAAAAATCAGTCACGGTAGAGCATTGTAGCTGACAAATAATTCTCTTCTTTCTTATTTATTATTGTCCTTCCAATGTAGTCTGTAAAGGCCAATATGTGACTATTTGGATGCTTCCAAAATCTTGAAACATGTGGCAAGATGTACTGTACTGGAGAATCATAGTGAAAGATAGAGAGGACATTTTGTTTCTATGAGGCTCATAATGTTTGAAGTCTATAAATGATTCATCTATGGTCCGCATTTATACAACCTTTAAAACATGGAATAAGCTTCACAATTAGAGGTCTTCTAAGGCCAGAAATAAGAGGTAATCATTTATTCTACTATAGTACATTTTGATTTAACAAGTAACATATGTATAAATATATGTCTCCCATAAAGCCATTTTTTATTTTTTATATTAGCCTAATGATTACAATGATTTATTTCATTGTACTCTTATACTCTGTATTGTAAGTTCCATATTTATATAAGAGATTGGGTTATCTCATTTTCTATTATATGACATAAATATAATATTAATAATTTTCAAAAGTCTTAATAAATTACTGAAAGCATAATGAAGACATTTTCTTGAGAGGTATGACCAAAGAATCAATAAGCAAATACATATGAACAAATAAGCAAGCAATCTCTATTTTTTAATCTCTACATAATCTGGAGCCAGAAGTTGGAGAGTACTATATGCCAGAAATCATAAGGGGAAGCTTTTATTTATATTTGTCATAGATGAAAGGAAAATTAGAAATTAATGATTTCAAGGAACTTCATCTGATAAATCCATCTACTTGAAGACAAGTTCAGACTCAAATTTAGAGGCTCAGAGATCATAGGGACTTCCTCCTCTTGCAGAAGTGCTCAAATGGTAGTTCATAATTATCGGTAACTCTAGTTTGAAGTAATTCAATGCTTTCTTTGGCTTCCATGGACATAAAGCATACTTATCATACATAGGCATACATAATGCTACATTTACAACATTGAATATTTTAAAATATATAATCATAATTTCAAATTCATAGTTTTATTAATATGAACATTTTGAATGGAGTGAAATAATTTAAAATATTAAATGTAAAAATAAATAATGTAGGATTCATAGATGATATAATACTAACATGGAAAAGAAAAAGAGTAAAAGAAAATCATGTATGAAAGGAATAATTTTGTCAAAAGAACATTGTATCATTGTCATCCATACAGTATATTTTTCAACAAGATTGAAAATAATAGATAATTGATTTCTTAGCTGGGAACAACTTCAAGCATATGATTTCTTTAAAACAGGTTTATAACATTTATAGATAATCATGCTAACACTGGGTATCAAATATGTAATAGAAAATTGGTCCAACAAAATGTGCCTTGAGAAAAAAAAAACCACTATTTAGGAGGAAAATGACTTCTCTATGAAGAATAAAAGTATATCATGAGGTACAGTGGAGATGGGATGAAATGATCTGGTCACACTCTTACAAAGACAGATAAAAAATATTATGAACACAAAATAAAATACAATACTACTTTATTTAGTCTTAAGATTAAATGTTAAGTAATATTTTAGTATGAAAGGAGTGTTCAAAATTAGAGTTTTATGTAAAATGGGAAACTATCATTAAGACCTACTCTAGCCACCTCAGAGTACTGTAACTTCCCTTTCATTGGAAAAACCTCAGGAAACATCAAACTGCCACAGTGGAGTTTCTTTGTTTAAAATACTTAAAGCATGTGGTTGAACTATAGTGAAGTCACCAAATATGTCACTTCAGTAACCTGCAAGTTTATCAAAGGCATCTATTAGCATTCTTGACATTCTCCATGATGCCCACACAGAGATAGTGAGCACAGAGTGGCATGAATCCATATCTACTGGATCACAGTTGCCATGAGTGGTGGCAGCATTGTTCTTCTGTTCATTGTAAGTATGATAGCACAAGACATGTGTTCCAGAGCTTTGTTGCCCAATAGGATCAGATGTTGACTTTTAGAATCTCTTATATCTCCCAATTCCCAGACTTCAACTGAGTACCACTGAAAAAAAAATCTTACTCCAGAATTCTGTTCATGAAAATTAAGTCAAGATAATGCTACGTAGCCTAGATAATACAGATTTTCAAGCTAGAATAGACAATAGATAGATAGATAGATAGATAGATAGATAGATAGATAGATAGATAGATAGATGATAGATATATAGATGATAGATAAAGACAGATAATAGTTATAGATAGATGAAAGATAGATAAATAGACCATATAGACACATAGATATATTGATAATTAAATATATATATATATATATATATATATATATAATATACACACACAGACACACACATACATAGGTACATATGCATATAGATACATAAATATATAGATACACAGAATTATAAGTATATAAATACATAGATACATAAATGATATATAGATATATAAATATATAGATACATAGATATAATCAAATGACCTATTGTAATATTTGCTTTTGCTACTCTATGAGGTAAGGTGACTAGAAAACCTGTTATGTACGCCTTTGAATATACAGGCTTCTTTATTTTTATTTATGTATGCATGGTTATCCATGCCTGCAACAGTCATGTGCCCCACATGACTGAAATTCTCGGTGCATAACATCTCACAGTGCAGATTTATGTGTGTATCAGACCCTGAATTGAATGGACTGGATGAATCATGCTACCTGTTAGAGTATAAAGGAACAAACATTAGTAAAACTGATAATACGCCCTGTGGCGGTAACTCAACCAAAGCAAGCACATCTGTCACAGAGGAGCAGCCTGCCAGCTTTTCACCAGGGGAAATGCAATTGAATGATAATGCACCATACATAAAGACACTTCAATAATGTTCTCCACCTACATAAATTCTCTTGGTTGCAAACATGTGCACAGACAAATGCAGTGTCATATGATATAATCAGTCTAAAAACAAGTGTCAGGCATGAAATTTAGAATTGAAGGCGCAAGAGTAAACTCAAAATAGGTTATACACTTTTGGTCTTCCCCATACATGGGGGAACATATCAAGTAATATATTTGGAAGTAACAAATGAAGTTGCAGGGGAAACAGGTAAATTTGTAGAGCCTTGTGAGATGAGATACATTAAGAAGTTTAAAAGTTACCTTGCAAGTGGAAGTAATGGCAAGTGTTGAAAAGTTTTGAAACAAATAGTGTAGTTTCAATTTTTGAAAGGACACTTTATCTAAGGAGGCTACAAAAGGGACCTATCATGACTGCCCTCCAAAATAGCCAACAAACAGCTGAAAGAGTCAGATGCAGATATTTGCATCCAACCAATGGTCAAAAGCTGATGACCCCTGTAGTTGAGTTAGGGGAAAGCTGTAAGAGGCTGGTGAGGAGGGCGGCCCTGTGGGAGGACCAGCAGCCTCAATTAACCTGGGCCCCAGAGATCTCTCAGATGATGGAACACCAACTAAGCAGCTGATATGAGGCCTCCCGGCACATATGCAATGGAGGACTGCCAGGTCTGGATTTAGTCAGAAAGGATGCATCTAACCCTCAAGAGAATGGAGGTCCCAGGAAGCTAAGAGGTCTGGTGGGGTGATGGCTAGGAGTGGGGACATTCTCGTGGAGACAGCGGGGTGGGGAGGAAGTATATGATGTAGAACAGTCGGAGGGTGGATCGGGGGAGGATTAAAATCTGGAGAATAAATAAATAAATAAATAAATAAATAAATAAATAAATAAATAAATACATGAAATGCTAGATATTTGACAAATGTATTTAATCTGATTTAAAACTTAAAAAGAAAGGAAGGAAGGAAGGAAGGAAGGAAGGAAGGAAGGAAGGAAGGAAGGAAGGAAGGAAGGAAGGAAGGAAGAAACGAAGAAACGAAGAAACAAAGAAACAAATAAAGGACACTTGAGGGACTGAGGCTATAGCTCTCAGCAAGTATAGTGCCTGTACCAAAATTACAAAGTCCTGGGTTTAATCCAGGGCACTGCGTAAACTGAATGGTCTTGGGCACACTTGTAATTCCAGCCCTGGAGAAGAAAGGAGACTTAGAAGTTTAAGGTTATTTTGACTAGACTGTATTATGTGAAACAATTTTATCAAAACAGACTGAGAAACAAATCATAATACTCAACAAGAAAAAAAATCACCTGAGTTACATGGTAGGGAAAGATGACCAGACACAATGTCTGACATAAAATAATTAAGAAATGGTTGTCTTTGTTCCCTTGACTATAGGGGCTATGTTTGTTGGTCATCAGCTCCATTTTTCTGTCTTAATTGATGATTCTCACTATTTACATCCAATCTTAATTTAGTGATTTCGCATTAGCAATTTGAAATTGATTTTTATGGTACTTACACCACAGACATTGGCTGATGCTATGATTCTTTAACCTGAAAAAAGTATATGATAAACCTGTATTCTTATTGTTGTCAAAATTTATTTTAATGCTTCTCATATTGTAAATAAAACACCTTCAAAAAGACCAAATCCATGGGCTAATTCATGGGAAAAATCTAATTTGTGAGGAAATGGATTTATTGATCAAAATCGTTATTGCTCATAAATTTATTAATTTGAAAAGCAATTTTATATTGTTTTTTATTTATAATTTGTCTTTTACAAAAGGGATATAATTATATTTTAGAAACAAAGATGGAAATCTTAACAGAGTAACTGATATTTTTAGAAAAATGTGTAAGACAACCATTCAAGGCAATGCATAAAAGTTCAGGCACAGAAGTATAAATAAATTTTACTTATTATTATAGATATTGTTCAAAATATTTTACTAACAAAACTTTTCTGTACCCAGGCCCAAAAGTCTTGATGGTATTTTCTAGATGATGGACCTTTAGTTAAACAACTGAAATGAAGTGACTGAGCCTTACATCAAAAATGACAGGATATTGACTTACAAATAAAAGTGACTTTTATTCCTTACCCAAGATATGTCCACACTGCATGCTAAAGATAATTATTTATTAACACATCTAGAAATACATACAGGACATGTAGTATAGGCTCTGTGATAGAGAAGGAAGAGCAAAATAATGGCCTTAACCTTTATGAGAAAATATTAAAATCAATCATTTAATATATAAAAAGAATAAGTGACCAGTAGAGCTGTCAACTGGAAAGTATCTGTCTGAAGTAAAGACTGATGATGTTGTTGTTGCTTTAGGTACAATACTCCTCAGAGACTTTTCAGAGTATTTCATGTGAAATAATCTACTACCTCAAGAAAAAGAGGATACATTGGAGTGAACACTGAAAGTAGGAAACAGCTAATGCAAAGGTTCTCAGTTACCAGAGAACTTGTCAACTAATGAAATACACGGAGGTCACAGTAAATGTAGTAGACTGTGGGAGAATGTGTGTGTGTGTGTGTGTTTGTGAGTGTGTATAAGATACAGAGAGACAGAGAGAAAGAGAGAAGGGGGACAGAGGGAAGAGAGGGGAGAGAGGAGAGGGAAAGAGAGGGAGAGAGAGACTCCAGAATCCAGAATTACTAGAGGATCATTTTATCACTTCCCCTCTTGATATGTGTGCAGAGTAATAAGAAAGGACTGATTAGACTGCTGGTGGGCTTCTCACCCAATGCAATAGAGTCTTTCCACCACAATTTAGTGATTGGTTAATTTATATTAATCATTTGAATCTCTCAGTAATTTTTATTGAGTAAATAGTGTATGTGTATTTGTATGTGTGTGCATGTGGGCACTCCTATACATACATGATATAGTGCCTCTCTGAAAATCAGAGGACAGCTTTCAGGAGATGGTTTTCTTTCCATATTGGCTATGGGGATTGAAACTGAACTTATGTCTTCATATTGGTGACAGTGCCTTTACATCTCACAAGCTGGAGTACATATTTTACCAAGTGACCTCGCTCTTATTTAGAATGTTGCCACTATGTTCCAATCATCTTGCTAGTCTTTAGAAGAAATCATTGATCTAGACAAGGAAGACTGATGTTTTGAGGTATTAGCAGTTCAGGAGGAAATAAAAGCCTTGTAAAAATACAGTCTAGAGTGAAATAAAGCTATGTGCATGAAAAAATTCAGAAAACATCTATATGTATTCTCTACCATTGCTTCTCATAGCTACTCTGGTCATGGCCATTTTAAAATGAAGTTGTGTGGCACACAGTGTCACAAAGCCTGTGAATGAATGCACAGTGCACCTCTTTTTATTTTGTAAAGTCTAGAGATATTAGCAATAAAGACAGGAAAACATGATTTTCTTGTTGTTTTTAACCAAACTCAATAACTCAAATAATATTCCCCTAAATGAGGCTAGGGAACTTCCTCTGAGAAGTCTAAAGCCCTTTGCTGATGCTTTTCCATTAATTCTCCTTGTATCTGGAACTTGGCACCTAAGTGCAATGCATTATGCAAAACTAAAGTACACTTTGCATAGAGAAAGGATTGCATTTCAATGTTTCCCTAGTGCTCAACTTCAAAATACCAGCAGGTCTGCCATCAGGACTGTGCCTTTACCAATGCTCTTGATATTGAAATTATCCTAAGTGGCACATATAGTTATGATTTTTATATGCAACATAAATATAAATATATACACAATTATAAAAAGAGAGAACAAGACAGAGACAGACAGATGGAGACATGATTTTACTTGGCACCCATGGGCAAAAGATTGTATCTCCAACCCTGTATTAGACTAATGGAGAGAAATGTAGACAGTATCTAACCTAACTGAACTGTTTATAAAGCCTGTTTGTGAAGTTCTATGAAAACTTTGAGTGCTTAAAAGCTAATTTTATGCTTAGGGGGATGACTCCATCAATAAACTGCTTATAAAGCAAGCATGAGGACCTGAGTTTGGATCACAACCACTTAAGAAACCAGCTACAATGGCATGCCTATAGATCCCACTGCTTGGAGGATGGAGCCAGAAGACTACAGGCCAGCTAGTATGAATTAATTGAAGAGGCTGTGTTCAACGAGAGACCTTCTTATTGAGAAATACATCCAAAATCAATATCTTGATGTATATTATACATGTATTTCCATGTGTACATACCAACTATGTACATACACACACATGTTCACAAGCACAAGAACATACACACACAGAAACACTACACACACACACAAAATAAAGATGGATAAATATATAAGCAAATAAGTTTTGATACAAACACCATATGCCTAGGTACTAGATATTTTAAAGAGTCAGAAATAAGATTAAGAGGATTTATACACTTCAAGCTGCAATAAATTACAGCGTTTCAAAATGCATTCCATCATTTAAAGTTAGAGCAAAGGCTAGACTGGGTGTTTCAGTAACTTAGTGCTTCTTGGATTCAAAGACAGCAGAGATCAATATCAATGAAAGAGATCTTTATAATTAGCAATAGATTTGAAGTAATCTCTGAAGATTAAAAATGATTCTA
>CM052702.1:65429689-65447749 GCA_028551405.1 Uromys caudimaculatus | reverse complement strand
ACGCTCTTGCTCCCTCCATGGGGCTGCCAATTCCCTCCGCTCCTTCAGACTTTTCTCCAACCCCTCCATCTGGTACCTCACTCTCAGTCCAGCGGTTATTGTTAAGTGAAACTTAGACATTCTGAACTTGTGGGCTAATATCCGCTTATCAGTGAGTACATACTATGTTCGTTCTTTTGAGACTGAGTTACCTCGCTCATCTTTGTACTGTTTCTTTTCAAATTGGAATAACTTTGTCCCATAACCTTTAGTCATCATATCTGTGACTTGTTGTTGTTTCATCTCCTTTATGAATCGTTTATGTCCATACACACATGTGTTCTTCAATGCTTCACTTCCCAGATGCCTCCAGTCCCAATGCTTATAAGAAGTTCATTCATTCTTTGTTTTCTCTGATAGATTGGAAGTAATGGAAGAGGACTAAAAATCCAAGAATTATCTTTCTAAAAAAGCTCAAGTAACATCTTGAAAGAGTGGGTGGAAAGAATGTATAAGTCATAGGATATAGAAAAAATGTTATAAAATGCTGTGCTCTCAATATGACATGGCTGTTGCACATATGAGACTCACAAGCTGTACTAATTTATATGAGATCACGCCAGTTAAGTATTCTATCCTGGCATCCAGTAAGATTACTTTTCTTGTAGAGTTGTAGAGCCACTTTCTATCAAGAATAGAAATTTGAATTTGATCCCTAGGTTCCACATGGTGTAGGGAGTAAACCGAATTCTTATATTTTTGGATTGTGAGCCTAGCCTTTAACAGATGAGCCATCATTCCAGCCAGGAGTAAACTAAATTCAACAAATAGTTTAATGACCTCTACATACATATCCTGTTTCACACACACACACACACACACACACGCACGCGCACGCGCACGCGCACACACACACACACAAACACTTACAGTTTTCTTTCTCTGTCTGTAATAAAGCATTTAATGCTTTTCCAACTTGGGGAAGAGTTTAATTTCACCAGATATATCAAGTACATCACTGAGAGAAGTCAGAACAACAACTTAAGACAGGACCAAGTATAATCTATTCTTTGTTAATGCACATCACTGTTCAAGCATACACTTCCCATTCTAGTTAGTTCCTACTTTCTTAGGTTAATACCATAATATAAGAGACAGAATAATTTTAAAGTGACAATTTGAAGCAGAGTGGGAAGGGACATCTAAGAGGGTTTAGAAGGAAGCAGGAAAATGCTGCAGGAACAGAGAGAAAGAAAGGGGGGAAAGGGAGGGAGGGAGGGAGGGAAAGGAAAGAAGAAAGGGAAAAAGATGGATAGTATGTAAAATGTTATATGTTGTTATTGGGTTCTTTTTATTTTATTTTTTTAATTATTTTTATTTATTTATTTTTTTGGATATTTACTTTATTTACATTTCAAATATTTTTCCCCTTTTCAGGTTTCCCCTTCCGAAAACCCCTATCCCATCTTCCCTCACCCTGACTCTATGAGGTCGCTCCCCCACCCACTTACCCACTCTCTCTTCCCTCCCTAGCATTCCCCTACACTGGGGCATCAAGCATCCTCAGGCCGAAGGGCTTCTCCTCCCACTGATGGCCAACAAGTCCCTTCTCTGCCACATATTTAGCCAGCACCATGGGTCCCTCCATGTGTATTCTTTGGTTGGTGGTCCACTCTCCAGGGATCATGGGGGGTGCTGGCCAGCTGACACTGTTATTCCCTCCATGTGGCTGCCACCTCCCTCAGCTCCTTCAGTCCCTTCTCCAACTCCTACATTCAGGACCCAGTGCTCAGTCCAATGGTAGGCTGTGAGCATCTGATCTCTGCCTGAGCCTCTCTGGAGACAGCTTATCATGCCTCCATCAGCAAGCATTTCCCAGCATCCACAATAACTGTCTGGGTTTGATGGCTATATCTGGGATGTATCCACAGGTGGTGAAGTCTCTGGATGGCCTTTCTTTGAATCTCTACACTTCGTCTACATATTTCCTCCTGTGAGTATTTTGCTCACCCTTCTAAGAAACACTGAAGCATCCACATTTGATCTTCCTACTTCTGAGGCTTCATATGGTCTGTGAAGTGAATCTTGGGTATTCTGAACTTTTGGGCTAATATCCACTTATCAGTGAGTGCATACTGTGTTTATTCTTTTGTGACTGAGTTACCTCACTCAGGATGATATTTTCAAATTCCATTCATTTGCTGCTAATTTCATGAAGTCATTGTTTTCAATAGCTGAGTAATATTCCATTGTATAAATGTACCACATTTTCTGTATCCATTCCTCTGATGAGGGACATCTGGACTGTTTCCAGCTTCTGGCTATTATAAATATGGCTGCTATGAACATAGTGGAGTATGTGTCTTTATTACATGTAGGAGCATCTTCTGGGTATATGCCCAGGAGAGGTATAGCTGGGTCCTCATATAGTACTATGTCCAATTATCTGAGGATCTACCAGACTGATTTCCTGAGTGGTTATACCAGCTTGCAATCCCACCAACAATGGAGGAGTGTTCCTCTTTCTCCACATCCTAGCCAGCATCTGCTGTCACTTGAGTATTTGATCTTAGCCATTCTGACTGGTATGAGGTGAATCTCAGGGTTGTTTTGTTTTGCATTTCCCTGATGACTAAGGGTGTTGAACATTTCTTTATGTGCTTCTTAGCCCTTCAAGTTTCCTCAGTAGAAAATTCTCTGTTTAGCTCTGTTCCCCATTTTTAAATAGGGTTATTTGGTTCTCTGTAGTCTAACATCTTGAGTTTTTGTATATATTGAATATAAGCCCTCTATCGGGTGTAGGATTAGTAAAAATCTTTTCCCAATCTGTTGGTTGCCATTTTGTCCTATTGAGAGTGCCTTTTGACTTACAGAAGCTTTGCAATTTTATGAGGTCCCATTTGTTGATTCTTGATCTTAGAGCATAAGTCATTGGTGTTTTGTTCAGGAACTTCTCATCTGTGCCCATGTGTTCGAGACTATTTCCCACTTTCTTTTCTATTAGACTCAGTGTATCTGGTTTTATATGGAGGTCCTTGATCCACTTGGACTTGAGCTTTATACAGGAGATAAGAATGGACCAATTTGCATTCTTCTACATATTGACAGCCAGTTGAACCAGCAGCATTTGTTGAAAATGCTTTCTTTTTTCCACTGGATGGTTTTAGCTCCTTTGTCAAAGATAAAGTGACTGTAGGTGTGTTGGTTCATTTCTGGGGCTTCAATTCTATTCCATTGATCTACCTGCCTGTCACTGTACCAATAACATGCAGTTTTTATCACTATTGTTCTGAAGTACAGCTTGAAGTCAGGGATGCTGATTCCCTCATAAGTTCTTTTATTGTTTAGAATAGTTATTGCTATCCTGGGTTTTTTGTTATTCCAAAAGAATTTGAGAATTGCTCTTTCTAATTCTGTGAAGAATTGAGTTGGGATATTAATGGGGCTTGCATTGAATCTGTAGATTGCTTTCGGCAAGTTGTCCATGTTTACTATATTAATCTTGCCAATCCACGAGCATGGGATATCTTTCTAACTTCTGAGACCTTCTTCTATTTCTTTCTTCAGAGACTTGAAGTTCTTGTCATAGACATCTTTCACTTGCATGGTTAGAGTCACACCAAGATTCTTTATACTGTTTGTTACTATTGTGAAGGGTGTTGTTTCCCTAATTTCTTTCTCAGCCTGTTTATTCTTTGAGTATAGAAAGGCTACTGATTTGTTTAAGTTAATTTTATATCCGGCCACTTTGCTGAAGTAGTTTATCAACTGTAGGAGTTCTCTGGTTTAGTTTTTTGGGTCACTTAAGTATACGATCATATCATCTGCAAACAGTGATATTTTGATTTGTTCCTTTCCAATTTGTATCCCTTTGACCTCCTTTTGTTGTCTAATTGCTCTAGCTAAAACTTCAAGTACTATATTGAATAGATAGGGTAAGAGTGGGCAGCCTTTTCTAGTCCCTGATCTTAGTGGGATTGCTTCAAATTTCTCTCCATTTAGTTTGATGTTGGCTACTGGTTTGTTTTATATTGCTTTTACTATGTTTAGATATGAGCCTTGAATTACTGATCTTTCCAAGTCTTTTATCATGAAAGGATGTTGAATTTTGTCAAATGCTTTTGAAGCATCTAATGAAATGACCATGTCGTTTTTTTTCTTTGAGCTTGTTTATGTAGTGGATTACACTGATGGATTTCCGGGTATTGAACCATTCCTGCATCCCTGGGATGAAGCCTACTTGATCGTGGTGAATGATCCTTTTGATATATTCTTGGATTCAGTCTGCAAGAATTTTTTTGTGTATTTTTGCATTGATATTGATAAGGGAAATTGGTCTAAAGTTTTTTCTTTGTTGGGTCTTTGTAAAGTTTTGGTATCAGTGTAACTCTGGCTTCATAGAACGAATTAGGTAGTATTCCTAACTGTTTCTATTTTGTGGAATAGTTTAAAGAGTATTGGTATTAGGTCTTCGTTGAAGGTCTGATACAATTCTCTACTAAACCCATCTGGTCCTGGCTTTTTTTCGTTGGGAGAATTCTAATGACTACGTCTATTTCTTTAGGGGTTATGGGAGTGTTTAGATGCTTTATCTGATCCTGACTTATTTTTGGTATTTGGTATCTGTGTAGAAAATTTTCCATTTCATCCAGATTTTCCAATTTTGTTGAGTATAGGCTTTTGTAGTAGGATTTGATTTTTTTTTTAGTTTCCTCAGTTTCCTTTGTTATACCCCTCTTTTCATTTCTGATTTTGTTTATTTGGATACTGTCTCTGTGCTCTCTGGTTAATCTGGATAAGGTTTATCTATCTTGTTGATCTTTTTCAAAGAATCAACTCCTGGTTTTGTTGATTCTTTGTATAGTTCCTTTTGTTTCAACTTGGTTGATTTCAGCCCTGAGTTTGATTATTTCCTACTGTCTACTCCTCTTGGGTGTATTAGCTTCTTTTTGTTCTAGAGTTTTCAGATGTGCTGTTAAGCTGCTAGTTTATGCTCTTTCCAGTTTCATTTTGGAGGCATTGAGAGCTATGCGTTTTCCTCTTAGTACTGCTTTCCTTGTGTCCCATAAGTTTGGGTATATTGTATATTCATTTTCATTAAATTTTAGAAAGTCTTTAATTTATTTCTTTATTTCTTCTTTGATCAAGTTATCAATGAGTAGAGTGTTGTTCAGCTTCTATGTGTATGTGGGCTTTCTGTTGTTGTTGTGATTGAAGACCAGCCTTAATCCATAGTAGATCTGATAGTAGGCAGGGGAATTTTTCAAACTTCTTATATCTGTTGAGGTCTGTTTTGTGACCAATTACATGGTCAATTTTGGAGAAAGTACCATGAGGTGCTGAGAAGAAGGTATATTCTTTTGATTTAGGATGAAATGTTCTATAGATATCTGATAAATCCATTTGGTCCATAACTTCTATTAGTTTCACTGTGTCTCTGTTTAGTTTGTGTTTCCAAGATCTGTCCATTGATGAGAGTGGGGTATTGAAGTCTCCCACTATTACTGTGTGAGGTACAATGTGTGCTTTGAGCTTTAATAAAGTTTCTTTTATGTATTTGGGTGCCCTTGCATTTTGGAGCATAGATATTCAGTATTGAGAGTTCTTCTTGATAGATTTTTTGTTTGATGAGGATGAAGTATCCTTCCTTATCTTTTTTGATGACTTTTGGTTGAAAGTTGATTTTATCTGATATTAGAATGGCTACTCCAGCCTGTTTCTTGGGACCATTTACCTGGAAAGTTGTTTTCCAGCTCTTTGCTCTGAGGTAGTGTTTATCTTTAACACTGAGGTGTGTTTCTTATAGGCAGCAAAATGCTGGGTTCTCTTTATGTTTCCAGTCTGTTAGCCTATGTCTTTTTATTGGGGAATTGAGTCCATTGATGTTAAGAAATATTAAGGAAGAGTGATTGTTGCTTCCTATTATTTTCTATGTTATTTTTATGTTTGTGTGGTTATCTTCTTTTGTGTTTGTTGAAAGATTACTTTCTAGGATGTAGTTTTCCATCTATTATCCTTTGTAGGGCTAGGTTTGTGAAAAGATATTTTGTAAATTTGGTTTTGTCCTGAAATATCTTGGTTTCACCATCTATGGTAGTTGACAGTTTTGCTGGGTATAGCAGCCTGGGCTGGCAGTTGTGTTCTGTTAGGGTCTGTATGAGATCTGTCCAGGATCTTCTAGCTTTCATAGTCTCTGGTGAGAACTCTGGTGTAGTTCTCATTGGTCTGCCTTTATATGTTACTTGACTTTTTCCCCTTACTGCTTTTAATATTCTTTCTTTGTTTTGTGCATTTGATGTTTTGATTATTGTGTGATGGGGGTAATTTATTTTCTTGTCCAATCTTCATTCTTCTTGAATATTTATGTTCATCTCTTTCTTTAGGTTAGGGAAGTTTTCTATAATTTTGTTGAAGATATTTACCCGTCCTTTAAATTGGCAATCTTCATGTTGTTCTATACCTATTATGCTTAGGTTTGGTCTTCTTATTGTATCCTGCATTTCCTGGATGTTTTGGGTTAGGAGTTTTTTGCATTTTGCATTTTCTTTGATTGCTGTGTCAATGTTTTCTATGGTATCTTCTGCACCTGAGATTCTCTCTTCTATCTCTTGTATTCTGTTGTTGATGCTTGTGTCTATGACTCCCGATCTCTTACCTAGAATTTCTGTCTCCAGGGTTGTCTCCCTTTGTGATTTCTTTATGGTTTCTATTTCCATTGTTAAGTCCTGGATGGTTTTGTTCATTACCTTCACATGTTTGAGTGTGTATTCTTGTAATTCTTTAATGGATTTTTGTGATTCCTCTTTAAGGGCTTCTACCTGTTTACCTGTGTCCTCTTGTATTTCTTTAAGGGATTTATTCATGTCCTTCTTAAAGTCTTCTACCATCCTCATGAGATGTGATTTGAACTCTGAGTCTTGTTTTTCTCATGTGTTGAGGTATCCAGCACTCTCTGTGGTGGGAGAACTGGGTTCTGATTATTCCATGCAACCTTGCTTTCTGTTGCTTATCTTTTTGTCCTTACCTTTTGCCATCTGTTTATTTCTGGTGTTAGCTGGTCTTGCTTTCTCTGACTCTGGCTTGTCCCTTCTGCAAGCCTCTGTGTCAGTACTCCTGGGTGACCAGCTCTCTCTTAGTGGAATTTGGGTTTGGAGAGCTGTCGTACAGGGTCAGCTCTGGGGTGCAGACAGGAACCAGAAGAATCCTATCCCCAGCTGTTCCTTGTTTCCCATATCCTGATGGCTCTGAGAGGGTTCTTCTTGGTCCAGGAATTTGAACAGAAGTGGTGGCCTTGCCTTTGCTCAAAGTTATGTAGGCACCCCTGGGAGGCTAGCTGTCTCCAGGAGCTATTTAGTTATGGAGACCTGTGGCATAGGCTCAGGTCCCCAGCCACAGAAGGAAAACAGAAGACTCCTGTTCCAGGTTGCTCCTTGTTCCCTTTGTCCTGAGAGTTCCTGTTAGGTCCTTCTGAGCAGAGGTGCTGGTCTTACCCCTGCTCACAGGTTTGTCCACACTCCTGGGAGGCTAAGCTCTTTCCTTGTGCTATTTAGGTATGGAGCCCTGTGGCACAGGCTCAGGTCTTATTTTTTATTTTTGGATGGTTTTTTGTTTCAAATTTTATAAGAGCCCACAGTTGAGACTTCGGACTTTGAAAAAGTTACTTAATATTTAAAACATTGGAACTTTTCAAACTTGAACTTTTAAAGCTTACTAATTGTTTTTGAATTTATATGTTTTATGTGTGTGTGTGTGTGTGTGTGTGTGTGTGTGTGTGTGTGCTCATAGATATAAGCCATAAAGTATCTCCTATTAATATCAGAATCTATACTTTAAAAGTTTTATCACATGATTTGTCAAATATGAGCTAAATGAGGATGAAAACAAGGAACTTGCCAAAGTGGACAGTGAAGATCTCATGGTGCCTTAACTGTACATAAAACTCTACAGGAAACTGAGTAAGATTGAGAACAAGAGAACTGGTACTCTGTAAAGAAGAAAACATCCTTTGGTTGTCCACCGCCAAAAAATCAGACCTGAAAATATACATACATTTTATATTATATGGGTTATATTTTCATAATTTCTTTACCCAAAAGCAAAGAAACAGGGAATAGTTACAGTCAAATAAAGGATAAATCAAAATGTAGCAATGTAAATCAAATCCTTTCACTTAATGTCTGACATTTTAAACATAGGAGGTTTTAGACTACAAAAAATGAGCAGCTCCATTTTTCATGTTCTGCCATTTACAACTCATACAACTTGTTTCATAGGCTCAGATTCCAAACTATATGCTGTTCTTTATTATCACAGCATTGCATGTTCACAGCATGTCTAAAATTCTTATCTTTCACACTTCAACTAGAACAGATCACTTAATTCTGAGTATTCACTGACTTTTCCAATTCAAAGTTTAAAACACTTCCACAAACTCCCACCAAACATGTGATCAGCTCCATTTCATCAATACCTTACTTCTTCCTTGGTATTAACTTCTGTTCTAGTTTTCTTACTGGTGTTGTGATAGAATTTCATAATAAGGGGAATTTTGAAGCAGGAAAGGTTGTTTTTCAATTTCTTCTCTCAGATAAGAGACCATCACTGAGGTAAGTTAGAGTAGGAGCTCAAGGAATGTACTTGAAGAAGCAGCCATGAATGAATGTGTTTTATTGGTTGGACTCTGGATTACCCTCTGCTATATTTCTTATACAGTTCAGTCTTACCTGCTCAAGGGTGTTATTTCTCACAATGGTTAAACTCTCCTATATCAATCATCAATCAAGACAGTTAATCACAAATATGGATACAGACCTATTTGATCTAAGCAATTCTTCAATTGATTCTGTCTTCGCAAATGACTCGAGGTGGTTTGAATTTGAAAATAAAATCTAATCAAAATACACATACCTAATCACAAAAAATAAATGAATATAGTCAAGAAACTTGTATCATGGTGTTGCACGGAGAGATCTCCTAGGGGCTATAGCTATAAGTATAGCTATAGCTGAATAAGTATTGGCAGCTGGTTGATAATGAGAGAAGAGTCAGGTTTCTTGGTGCAGGTAGCCATTGCTAAAATGCTTATCACCCAGTGGATAAGTCAATGCACATGCTCACATGGAAAGGTCATTTTGGATACTGTGGGATGGAGGCAGGGAGAGGGAAGAAAGGGAGGGAGGGGAGACAGAGAGAGAGAGAGAGACAGAGAGAGAGAGAGGTAAATGTAAAAATGATACATTTCATACATTAAAGAATTTTCCAAAGATTAAAAAGAAATTCTCTTATAAAGTCTTAATGAAAACGATTTTCTTGAAAACATATACAACAAAAGGTTCTGTTAAAGATATATAGAAATGAATGAATAAAAGAAAATGATGTCACGAACCATCACAACTTAAGAGAATGAGCAGCTCATTCCCTGACCCCTCAACAGGAGTCTCTTATGACATGCCCTCATCCTACTGTTAGACAGAATACCTACGGTAGGATCTCAGTGCCTTCATAGTAGTGATGTGACAATATGAACAATACCTTCTCGTGTAAGATAGAAATAACAGTATGTTCCCACAGAGTTATCCTAGGAACTGAACAAGTTCATATAAAACACCCATTGCCTTTCTAGAGTATCAGATGACTATTAGATATGAACCTGCAAATGGCAGTCATTTGTGTGTGAGTGTGTGTGTCTGTGTATCTCTGTGTGTGCTGTGTGTGAGTGTGTGTGTGCCTGTGTGTGTGTGTGTGTGTGTGTGTGTTCATTTCCCACAAGATGCCTAGAGGAACATAGAATGTGTTGTTTTAAGACTTACCAGAATTTGTTATCTGTTCCTATTATGTGGTATTAGTCTCTCCCTTCACATTCTTTCCTAACGTTCATTTAAGAGTCTTTCAAAAGAAAGAGATTTAACTCTAAAATAAATACAGCTATCTTCTTTAAGTATATTTTTCCCTTACCATAGTTGTGAAGAATCAAATAATCATAGAAAATCAGAGATCTGAAATGTTTCTTTGGGTTCTATAGAGGGCAACTGCCTCGTTTTTCTGATGAAACTGATACTCAAAACAGGAATGTAATTTCCCAAGGACATTCACACAGTTAATATCAGATGAAATAGAAGCTATGATTTCCTCCATATACGTGTGTGTGTGTGTGTGTGTGTGTGTGTGTGTTCCTGGAAATATATCACCGCCAAATTCTTTTCTTGAATAAAAATACACCTGGTCAATTTGAAAGCAAAGTAGAGTATATTCAGAGCCTAGGATCAATCCACACTCCTGATTTTTTAAAAAGAATTTTGAAGACCACCAATCAAATTTGCCTTCATTTTTTTTCTTAAATCTGTGAAATTTACAGAAGTTTCCCCATAACCATGGGATCCTGATTTTACTTTTCTTAGAATGTTTAATTTGGAAGAGTTGTAAGTTTAAATTGCTTCCCAACCATTTGATGTGTAAACTATCTGTAGCCTGCTGCCACTTCACAACCAAAAGAAAAAAAAAAAAGTTTTCCTGGAGCACCTGGAGGCCAGACCCCCATTGCTCATGCTTTATGAGAGGATGGTAGTCAAGGCTTATTAAGGAAAAATTAGCAAATGCAGATGCCCTCACTTTGACCCACTCCCTACTAATTTTCTGCAGTAGTTTTCCACTATTTTTACAATGCTACAGAAAAACATCCAACGTCTTTTTTTCTTTCCTTCAGTAGAGTTCAGCTCAATTTTTCTGAAGAAGATCTCTTTCTTCTGTCACAGAAGCCTGAACAATAACAACAAAAATGTGTATTGTCATTTTTAACAAGTGTCCTATGCGATTTTACTTAGATAGCACACAGTTTAGGACAAAAAGTTGCTCCAGTATAGTTTCCCTTTTCTTTTGGGAAAATGAATGTGAGTTAACTGGAAGCAGACCAAATATTGCCAATTCATTTGCATTTAAATTGTCCAAATGGCATTTGGTAGGAGCTATTTGATGTCCAAAGAGGCTTTGGAGGCTTTTAAACTTCAAAACAGAAGGTCAGAATTGATTAGCAGGAAAAGAGCCCCAGTACTAAGTGTCAGAGTTGGTTCCAAGCTTCTGAGCTCAGAAACTATGATCAGACTGAGACCTTGAATTGCATTGGCTCACTTCAGGAAACACAGCCACTGCGTGGGCATTGTCTTTAACTATTACTTTTTAGGATGCCTTGGTGCAGCCCCCTTCCTTTCCCAAGATTTCCTGAAAACAAATAAACAAGCATACAAACAAAACAACAAGCACAGGAAGTGATTAGCATACAGCTAATACTCCAGTTTCCTCATACACAATATTTACATATGCTGAAACATCATTTTAAAACTCATTGACGTGATCTGAGTTTTTATGTCTTAAACATAGATTTAGAAAATAAAACTGATTATTTAAAATGGACATGCAAGCATGCTGACCCTTTCTCATAATTCTACTACTTTGAAGCTAAAAGGAAGGAGGATTGCAAGTTAAATTTCAGCCTAGGTCAGGTGACAATTCCAAGGCAAGCCTGGGCTACAAATAAGACACTAGAAAGGCATACTATGTCTACTAATCAAACTACAGAATTGAAAAAATACAATATCAAGGAAGAGTGAGAGCGCTGAAAAATTCAGATGAAGTAGGAAATGAATAAATGTTTATGCAACAGGCTTGGTAAACAATATGTTAGAAGGAAATAGTGGCAGAAGCTTGGGGACAAGAGATTGTCAAACAGAACTAACACGTAATGGTACCCTTCTGGTGGGGCAACAGAATTGCACTGTTCTGGTGGGCCATTAACATTAGCAAACAAGACAGTTGCTAAGGTAACTGAGAAAGGATATATAAAATAAAAATTTGTCAGAGACAAGTATTATCAGATTCTTTGATGTATCTTATTCAAGTCTGTATAGATTTAAAACTTGCTTTCTCAAATACATTATCTAAACTACCACCAAAGAGAGGAGGAGAGGACAAATTTCACCTTAACATCATTAAAACCATCTAAATGTCTTCAAGGCAGGGTGTATTTACCTGGCAAACTACCAAGTTCTGTGTGTTTAGTTTATCTGATCTACACTGACAGGCCAAGAGTGAGAAAATGGGTCTTGGATGATATTTTCTAGTTCCATCCATTTGCCTAAGAACTTCATGAATTCATAGTTTTTAATAGCTGAGTAAGTGTACCCCAGCTCTGAATACACAAGATACAATTCACAGACCACATGAAGCTCAAGAAGAAGTGAGAGAGAGATCAGCTGGAATGTCCCGGGCTCTAACGCCCTACCCTGCTTCCTGGAATGTCCTGGGCTCCAACGCACCCAACCACAAGGTAGGTGCAAGACCAAGATAACCTTCTCACAGGCCCAGACCAATGAGCTTAAAGGTTAAGAGTGCTATCCAGTGAAAACGTGCCGTGTTGCTGTTTCTGTACTCTGCCCTCTTAAAAAGTATAAAAATGCTTGTGTGAAAGCCTACGGGTTTGCCTCTCCTCACAGTGCAGGTCGGCCCTAGAGCTCTGGTTTAATAAACCTCTTGCTGATTGCATCAATCACTGCCTCCGTGTCTCCTTGACAGGTGCCTCCCTGGAAGAAAGGCTGATCGAGTCTTTCAGAAGGAAGAACAAAGTGTGAGTGCTTTGGTCCTTCTTAGAAAGGGGAACAAAATACTCATGGGAGTAAACATGGAGACAAAGTGTAGAGCACAGACTGAAGGAAAGGCCATCCAGAGACTGTCTCAACTGGGGATTCATCCTGTATGCAGTCACCAAACCCAGACACTATTGTGGATGCCAAAATGTGCTTGCTGAATGGAGCCTGATAGATCAGTCTCCTGAGAGGCTCTGCCAGAGGCTGAGAAATATAGAGGAAGATGCTTGCAGCCAACCATTGGACTGAGTGTGGGGTCCACAATGGAGGAGTTAGAGAAAGGACTGAAGGAATTGAAGGGGTTTGCAATCCCATAGTCAGAACAACAATATCAACCAACCAGATCTCTCAGAGCTCCCAGGGACTAAGCCGCCAACCAACATGGCTCCCTCTGCATATGTAGCAGAGGATGGCCTTTTCAGGCATCAATTGGAGGAAAGATCTTTGGTCCTATGAAGGCTAAGATAGATGCCCCAGTGTAGGGGAATTGAGGGTGAGGAGGTGGGAGTGGGTGGGTGGATGGAGGTACACCCTCATAGAAGCAGGGGGAGGCAGATGGGATAGGGGATTTCGGGGAAGTTGGGAAACCGGGAAAGGGGATTTTGGGGAAGTTGGGAAACCGGGAAAGGGGATAACATTTGGAATGTAAATAAAGAAAATATCTATTAAAAAATGGGTCTTGGAAATCTTTTTCAATATCTTTGTTTTACTACTAAACACAATTTGGTTTAAAGATGAAGAGTGAAGAAGGTTAACAGTGTCACACAATTCTCTAGTGACAGACATTCAATAGATTTAGGGTTAAGACCTTTTAAGAAAGGGAATTAAGAATCATACTGAAATTGAGTACACTACATTTTAGAAACATGCTTTAACTTTCTTAATTAAATCATGAGTCAAAAGTTTCAAGGCACACTAATAAAAGATTTCTTTCCAAGATGCATTCAAGAGGTGCAAATAAGTTCATTTAGACATCATTATTTATATAGAATCATTTAACAGCCATAATGGGAGAAAAGATGTAGGAAGTAAAGACCCTAATATGAAGTAAAGAATTCCTCATTGTTCCTTTATTTCAGTGACTAAGAAGGAGCATGAATATCTTAGCAACAAACACTACAGAGATAATAGAATGATATGATCAAAATAAAGAGTGAATAGGAAAGAGTTGGGGAATGAGGCAAGAGCAGGAGAAGGAAGAAATAAGGAGCATGAAGACTTTTGTAGATGTTGCTCTTCAGTACAAATGAGTCTCTTAGTTCAGTCTCTTGTTTAAGCACCTGGGCTATCCTGTAGCAGATCCAACACAAACTCACCATTACGTGACATTCCACCTAACTGGTGTCACAAGAAGTGAATGGACTACCTGGATTTTCTCCCTTCTACAGGTATGTCAAAAATACCACTAAATACTTATAAAGAGGAATCTTGGAATAAATGTTAATAACTATTCATGTAAAGATATAATCTTCTTCCTCCCCCCCCAATATTTTTCTTCCTGTCTCTCTATCTCTTTCACTCTGTATGTCTCATCTCTCTCTCTCTTTCTCTTGAGTCTTCCTCTGAAAGGGCAATAAATGCACATAACCACAAACCAATTTCTCCAGCCCTATGATAAGTTTGTTTTAAGTCCTTGCTTTGTTTAAAATCTGTAATAAATTAATACTTCTCAATTGCTGAATTAGGAGTAGTCTGTTTTATCAAAAGATCTTTACTAGAATCTATACAAAGTGAAATGGGATTTCCTTCTTCCCACCCTCCTCTCTCCTTCTACCCCCATCTTTATCTCTCTTTCTCTGTCTCTCTCTCTTCTTTTCTTTCACTTTTACTTTTGAGACAATCCCATTTTGTAATCCTAATGGTCTTGCAACTCACTATGTACCTCAGAGTGGCCTCTAACTCAGATAAATCCACCTGTCTCTACATCCGTCTCCCAAGTACTGGACTTAAGGGTGTGAACAACCTTCCCCAAACTAGAAATAGTGTTTCTTTCTTTTGGAACTTTATGAGATTTTATATCTATATTTCTTTTCTTTACGCACATGCAAATCCACACTACAACTACTTACATACTTATTCTACAATAAATATAATTTCAGACTATTCTTTGAGATTGAGAATCTTTATTTTTCTAAGCTTACCTCACTATATCCTGGAACACATAAGAAATGTCAATTGTTTAGTCCATAAACAAAGTCTATGGGGTAGGTAAAATAGATACTCTACATCTATGTCTTCTATTACCAAGAAGTGTTCAAAGAGCTAATACGTATGTGCTTCATCTTCTTTATGCTTATAACAAGTCATACAAATTTTAAATTTCTGGTAAAATTTACTTTTCTGGATTACTTTACTTTTATGGCAACCATATTTTTTAGGTATCATGATTTTAGAAAATTGAAAGGGTTGGGGTAATGAAAGGAAAGGGAGAGAGAACTGTAATTGTATTTTAATTTGAAGGTTTTGATTTGAAAATGAGAGAGAAGTGTCTTCCTCCTATTGCATGTGATTCAATCTAGTTGAATTGGGATAACATAGTTTATAACATATACAGTGAATGAATTAAATAAATGTTTGACTGTTAAGAAATATACTCCAAAATGAAAATTCCCAATGAATATGAAGGTTTACTCTCTTACACAAACCATTGCTTAACAAGCATTTCTTATTGGGTGTTTTGCCTCTATTCCATGAAGTTATATAGGAATGTAGATTATTCAGGCTTGTTCTTCCTTTCTTGACCTCTATTTTTTGTTGTTGTTGTTGTTTTGGTTTGGTTTGGTTTGGTTTTTGAGACAACGTTTCTCTGTATAGCCCTGGCTGTTCTGGAACTCACTCTGTAGACCAGGCTGGCCTCGAACTCAGAAATCTGTCTGCTTCTGCCTCCCGAGTGTTGGGATTAAAGGTGTGCGCCACTACTGCCTGGCCTTTTCCTGACTTCTTTTATTCCCTTTGAATTTGTTCTCAGGCCTAACCATGTTCTTGCCAACAGGAAAAAGACAATGTATAATTAAGAGTCACTGTTTTCATCTTATAGATATGATGCTGAAGGCATACAGAGAATTCCTGTCATTGTTCAGTGAATTTGAATTAGTATCACTGTTCATACCCATCTATGATGTCCTAAGAAAGATAGAGTAGAACTGCTAGGAGTTAACTCAAACTCCAATCCTATAAAGAAAGAGTTAATGATTCTTGGTAAAAAAATGAGTAATCAGTAATTATTAGGCATGAAAACTCAGAGTACTTGTGATAGATAGGTTTTGTGTAGGCAGAATGATGTAGAAGACTGTTATCAGAGCAGTTCAATAAGCATAATGAGGTTAATTGGCTTGGAGAGATGATAGGGTTATTTGTATATGCTAATTGTGGGTATCATTGAACTTGATGTAAGATCTTGGGAGCAAGTGCAGCTGTAGAATTCTGTACCAGTAAGCAGGTGATGTCATGCTGCTTTCAATAGCAACCTCATAAAAATTATTTCAGTCACCTATAGTAGAAAAGCTCGTTTTATGTTGAATTTTTTTCCCTCTGGTTGCTGCATGTCACCTACAAACATAGGTTACTAATAGAGTTGTTAGTCACATTACATACAACGGGACAAAAGATTAAGAATAGGTCTGTTATTTACCAATGAGGGGCCTCTCATTAAGGAGTGGTAAGAGATACTAACACTTCCTTTTAGGAAACTGTGACATATCCCATGTGTAGACGAAAGGGTAGGCAAAAGCTCCTCACAAGGATGTCATATGTAGCTGACATTGAAACACACAGTAGGGGTATGGGGCTGTTATAATGCAGATGTGCATTTGCAATAAATGTCAGATATTCAGTGAGATAAACATCGGCATCTGAGAGCAACTTTATATCCCGCAGTGCTAACAGTTACTTGTTATTTCTTGTTTATTTTTTAGTGAAGGCATATTTTTGGAAACTGCTTGGTAAATTTTAATTATTAACAGATGTAATAAAAATATTTATAAAGAAACAGCTATGAAGTAAATGAAGGAGCATTTAATTATAGACATTGCAAGAAACAGATAAATACAGTGAAGCTGTGAACAAGTAGATGGAGACAAATTCTCAAGACCTGAGTGTCATCCTTTCTAAGGATACCCATGAGCCACATGGGGCTGTTTTTGTACGGTTGCAACATGGAACAAGAGGGAAGGTACTGCTTGTGTTAACCTTTCAGCAAATCATTTTCTGTTTTTGCAGTTCAGTGTTAAAATTGAGGTCATTTATCTACTGGAATAGTTTATGCCATACTGAAGTTCTCATGTTTAAAAATCATATATGAATATAAAGATTTCTATTTGTTGTATTTTCTTTCATAACATTTCATCAACTTATATTTAGGAAAAAGGATTTTAACTAGAAAAAATTTATTCAAATGCTCTATGATAATGGCTCAAAGACTTGCTCTTGTAAAAATCTTCATTCCTTCTTTCTGTAAAATGTTCATTTAGAGGGGAAGGAGATGGTTCCTTGGTACAGAGTTGTTACTATTAATGCAGGAAGACCAGGGTTCAGCTTTCAGCACCCTCATAAAGCAACTCACAACCACTGTAACTCAGCTGCAGGGTATCCCATGCCTAACACAGGCCTCCATAGGTCTCTTCACACACATAGTACACATAAAATTGTGTGGTCACACACATGCTAACAAACAAAGATGATATACAAGTGTGTGTTTATGTGTGTATGATTATGCATATGTGTATGTATGTATATGTATGCTTGCATGCCTAAAAATATCCTCCTGTTATGAGTCTTTTTCCATTCACCGCCATCATAACATCTCTGGAGACTGATCTTTTACCTACAATCCATAAAAATAAACAGCTAATTTTCAACACTCTCTGGCTAATCACTTATGATCCTAAAGTGCATTTGTCTACTAAACAACAGATCTCTGATGGATTAATCCCAGCCTTTGTCACTGGCCAGTGGAATTAGGACTAGACTGGACATCACTTTGTAATAGATCCCACATTATTAAAGGCTGAGAGCTGAGTTTGTCAGTACTTTCAAATTTTAGCCACATAAATAAAAACATGTCTGTATAGAGAAAAAAGTAAGTGAAAAATCTGTGTTGAAAAGAGAAATAATCTGGAAGCCCTGCAATTACTTCTCTACTCCAGTGATTTCGAAATCTGGACAATATAGGCACCTGAAGATATTTTAAAAATTCTAAAGCCTAAACCACTTCAGAGCCCTAAAAAATCCTAATGTCTGAGTATAGGACTCTGGTGTCAGGAGTTTAAATCTCTTTAAGTTATTTCAATGTAGAAAGAGGAACACTTCTCCACTGTTGGTGGGATTGTAAGTTGGTACAACCACTCTGGAAATCAGTTTGGCGGACCCTCAGAAAAATGGACATAATGCTACCTGAGGACCCAGCTTTACCTCTCCTGGGCATATACCCAGAAGATGCTCCAACATG
>CM052702.1:65379693-65429189 GCA_028551405.1 Uromys caudimaculatus | reverse complement strand
AGGCCCTTGGGCCTGAGGATGTTAGAGGCCTCAGTAAAGGGGAATGTCAAGGCGGGAATATGGGGATGGGTGGTCAGGAGGGGGGTGGGAGGTGGAATTCCCTCCTAGAGGCGGGTTGGGGAGGGGATGGGGGGTATCCAAAGAGGAGACTCAGAAAAGGGGAAACATTGGAAATGTATATAAAGTATCAAAAATAAAAAAGGAGGAAAAAAAAAACCTAAAAAAAAAAAATTAGAACCAGTGCTCTTGTTAGTCTGTAACAGTCATCAATGTTTACATAAGCTATACATGTATTATTATAATAATCTAACTTTGCATTTAACTGTCATTAAAATCAGACTGCATTAGCCTGAGTTAATTCATATTCTATTAGAAGTGTTTTATAGAACATGTGCCATACTCTTAAGGATTCCATTATATGAGTAACCTTTAAATATTTTCAGTACAAACACAGAAGTGGGATGAATCTGCCCATTAGAGGACAAATGACACCATCTTTCTAGTACAGCTTATAAAAATGGAATTTATTCCTAGAAGGAGATAGGTGCCCATCCTACAAATTTACCAGAATAAATTCGGACTGAAGAAGCCCAAGAACATATTGAAATCACACAAATAAAAACAGGTCTGAAAACACCAAACATGCCAGACTGAGAAAGGGTACAAAAACCCTCATGTGGAATTCAAAAAGAAATTATTCAACATTGTTTTGAGATAGCCTCAATGACTTTCTATCTGACTACTTATGTTCATATCGAGGACCAACTTATTCTAACACAGAATGTCACAGAAGTCCTGGCTCTTTCAGAGGCTTCTTCCCATTTCAGTTTCTGCTGTTATCTTTATATACATAAATTGCTGTTCCTTCCTCTGTGCTTTTACTTTTTCTAGACCTGGTCTTACCACCCTCTTAAATTCTTTCCACTGTACGTCATTTCTGAAGTTCACCTCAGGCCCTACAGTTTGATTCTATGGAAACAGTGGCAGTCCAGCAGCAGCAGCAGCAGCAGCAGCAGCAGCAGCAGCAGCAGCAGCAGCAGCAGCAGCAGCAGCAGCAGCTCTTCCAGACCTCCAACCTTAATTACTTTATTCCCACAGAGACTGTCTTCCACCTTTATCCTTTTGCCAGCTTCTGCATGTTGAGGAAAGGGAAGTCACTTTTATTTAGCAATGTGCTTACTGGTAGGTTCCTCATGTCCCTGTGGGTGAGTTTACATTAACATGTTTATGTGTGCACTAATTGGACTCACTTGTTTCAAAACAAATCAATTTTTGAAATGATTAAAAGAAGAGTACATGAAGTCGGGAGGAAGATATGAAGTATGATGCTGTGGGGAGAATGGATGGATATGAACAATATATTTTTTCAAAAATATACAGAAATAAATATTAAAAAGATTTTGGCCCCTGGAAGGTAAACCACATTCCAGTGTATAGCTCCATATATATAGCACTAATTAGTCCCAATGCATAATTTTTTAAAATGGCCTGAAATTAGGAGAAAGTTTAAGAGAATTAGACTTGCATTACAGTGGAATTTGAGGAAGGAGTCAGGAGAATATAATGAAAATATATTACATGTATATGTGAAATATCAAATTATTAATAATAATTTACACTCTATTTATTAGTATTATCAGATCTAGGCATTACCTTTATCATGATTCATCTTAAGTGTATCTTTTAAAAAAGTTTCAAATGTAAGTTTTGACTTTCTTATTTCAAACAAATATGTTTAAATGTTAGAAAAAGTTTAGTGTTTTCAAGTTCACAAATGTGCAGACATTACAATGGTAAAATAAGACATTCTTTCTTAAAATAAGACATTTAGATTATATTACTTTGTTGTATAGGAATTTATTTATCATAGAGTGAGAATAGCCACGAATAATATAAGAAGTGCCGCTCATGCCTCAGTTTCTTCACTGTCAAATTAAGGATAACATTGGTTTTAAATGAAGTTAGATGACTTTAGGGAAAACATGGATTCCAGGTGCAAAATAAGATTAGCATGACAAGAAGCATAACAAATTGATCAAACTGCTGGTTAGACACCCAGAGTTCTCACAAAACATCATCTAGTAGCACTAAATGCCAATTAATGAGGATTAAATGGATTGAATTTTCCATGGAGAAATGTGGGATTTTAAAATAAAAAGGAAAGAGTCTTGGATTAATGGTTGCTAAAGCTTTTTTAGACACAATGCTGAAGAAATCATGCACTTGATGAACTAACTTTTAGAAGTAAAAGCATAGAGCTCAGAATCATGGAAATATGAAATATAAAATGTCTAAATGGAACAATGTGAATGAATGTTATTATTATGAAATTAAATTGTCAGTGTAGCCAGAGTACATGAAAAACAACCATTACTCAAGTTTTCCTAGAATTTAGGTTTTATATGAAGGATTCTCAAAGGCATAAACAGAAAAGATATTACTATAAAGAACAATGCCTATAGATATGTCTAAAGAGGATATTGTATGTAGTAAAATGTTTTCTCTCTGTATAACATATATAGCAAATATCATTTTGTCTATACCTAGTATTAGTTTGAATGAGTAATATTTGTCATAGTCTGAGGTATTTGGACATTTGATCCTCAGTTAATAGTGCCGTTTCCAGTGGTTATGAAATCTTTAGGAGGTGAGGTATTGTTGGGGGATGTAAATCATTGGAGGTTAACTTTGTGGGTTCAGAGTTTCTTTCCACTTCCGGTTTGATTCCTCTGTTTCCTGTTAGTAGTTAAATGTACGATCACTCAGCGTCCTGTTTCAGTCACCTTCTGCTGTGCCTTCACTGTACTATGAACTCTCTGCCTTCCTCACACTATCAACTTGTCCTCTGAAACCACAGTCCAAAATAAACTTTCTCCCTTACTTCACATTTCTCGTAGTGTTTATCCCAAGAAGTGGCAGTCAAACTTGGTTATGAAAGGGTTACTGAGGTGGTATTGGCTTTGAAGGCATGAAGAGGTCATGGAAAGCAGTATAGATATGAAAATGTGAAATGTGAGGAGAGATCATTGGTTTATTTGCTTGCCAAGAAAGAAGGAAATAAAGAATAGTTAGTAAAGGAATACCAGCTAAGGACACATTATCAGTTGCAGAATATTGGATTGTAATTGACAAGAGTGTTTCTGTAGTATTTTGTTAAGAATACATTTGTAGAGGTATTTGTGGTTCCTTTCCTCAAGTTCTTCATCATATGATCTAACATGATTGTCATATTTAATTTGAGATATTAAAAAAGTGTCCTTCAAGAGACATTACTATCTAGTCTATAAGTATAATGAGTTTTAGTTGTATGAAGCATAGTCATATCATGTTAGGCATAATTATGACCTGGTTAAATATATAATATGTTTGCAATTTTGTATAGGATAGTTGAACCATATTTGGGATATGATTTGGTTATGGTTTTCATTATGAAATGTATGACTATACATAGAAGATATGCTTGTGTCTCAAGTTCACAAGGAGTAGACTTGTGATAACTATTCTTGTGAACAAATTTACTACATTTGGAACTAAAACCCAAAATGGAGGGCACAACTGTAAGGAAATATTGCTTAATTTCCGGAAGGGAGATCAGTTTCTAATCCAGATCCCTTAGGTAGAAAGTCATGTCTTTAATTCAGATTTGAGGGGAAGCTGGGGTCTGAATCATGAGGTGGAAAGACACTTCTTTAATCCAGATGTATTCTGGGCCACTCTTCTTGCTAGAATCTTTTTTAGGACACAGAAGAAGGTAGCTGTTGCTTTTCATCTGCTGTCTTTTGAATTGCTATCAAGTCCATTGTTACATTGGCTTTAGCGCCTATTTCATTGAGATACCGGCATACACTGAAGACCAGCCAATGCATCCAGCTTTGTGGACTGAGCAAACACTGGATTCTCAGACTTTCAGTTCACATTCAGTCATTGTTAGATAACCTGAGCCATAGTTTATAAATCATTCCAATAAATTCCCTTTCTATATAAATTTAGAGATTAATTCTATAAGTTATTTTTTAACTCTAGAGCAGTGTTTCTCAGCTTTCCTAATGCTGGGACACTTTAATGCATTTCCTCTTGTTGTGACCCCCACAATAAAAATATTTTCATGGCTAGTTCATAATTGTGATCTTTTTAAAATGTTTCAAATCACAATGTACACATCTGTGTTTTTATGGTCTTAGAATAACCCCATGATAGGGTAATTAAACCCCAAAGGGGCCACAGCCCACAGGTTTAAAAATACTGGTCTAGAAAATCCTGACTCATACAGTAACCGTTATATTTACATATATAGGATGGCTGATCAGAAAAACGGGAGCCACAATACACAGATGCATTGCTACTACTTAGAGTTTAATCATTCTTAAACCACTAAATGTATGCCTAAGGTGAACCACAAAAGAACATGAATATGACATTTGATGAAACAAATTGAATTATATCAATAAATCCATTGGTTGTATTTAATATACCTTCCTTATCCATAGAAATTTTTATGTATTTTGGAGTATTTGGAGAGACCTTTAAGATACCCTAGTAAGCAGTGATCTCATATTAATTCGTAAAGGTAAGAGAGGTACCAGGTGTTAGACTTGTCTGCATTTACCATAAAACTGTTTAATGGGGGTGCTTGTCCCTATAGCTACCAAGTCAACTCAGCTCTTTAATATGGAGTTCTCTTTATCTTTTTTATTTTATTTCTTGTCTGAACTGTTGATAACTTCACTTTCTTTCAAGATGAAAGCTGACTGCACCACCTGGCTGTCAACCGCCTGGCTTTTCCATGACCTATAGTCACCATCTAAAAATTTCTTCTTGCTCCTAACCTTGTTTGTCCCTGCCTTAACTTTAGTCTTCATTCTCAGTAGCTATTAATTCATTCTGCAAAATGTGTGTATTTATTGACTCTTCTGGGATGCTAGAAGGGGCATTCGGGAGATACCACATCAGCAAGATTTGCATATTTCCTGCCCCCTTGAAACTGAAAGTTTCAAAGAAAAGACAGACGATGAAAGAATCCGTTCCCATTAGTGTATTAAGCAATCCTGTGGGAAGAATAACAGAAAGGCTCCTGACATGCTATATTGGAGTCACAGAAGAGATTCTGATGGAGGTGGCAGTTAATATAAGATGAGAACTGAGATGAAAGTAGAGACAACAGAATTGGTGCTCAAGCAGAGAAAACAGCACATGCATGGGCTTAGAGGTGAATGGGTCAAGTGCCTTAAAGGCAGAGAAGGAAAGGATGTGCAACTGGGCAAGCCATTCAGATAGAATCTTTACTCAGAAAGAAGCTAGAGGGGTTGACAAATAGCCTATCTCGATGAGCCTTGAAATCTGGGCTAAGAAATTCAGAATATGTTTGTAGTATAAAGAAGTCTAATTAGAGACATTTAAAGACCAGGTAAGGTGTTAAGAAAAATTATTAGGAAAAAAAGTTCTTGAAGCATGAAAGAATAAGACCGGTCCTCTTTTCTTAACCTGAAATTGGCAATATTGAAGTGAGGCTGAACAAATCTGTGTGGTTTGACTTATTATATTTTGGAGGCTGGCATAGTTGGTTACCTCTTTGGTACCATTAATGGGCAATGAATATGTACCTGGTAGAAACTTTCCCTCCTCATTCTAGTGCTAAGACTCAGAAGGCCAGGCAAGTGGGATCTCTGCACAATAATAATGCCCAAGTGAGGCCTGCCATTCCTTATATAAGCAAGCAAGCAAGCAATGACTCAGACACTAACTGAAAAATAGACATTTTATATATCATTCCAAAGACCGCTGAGGGTAAGTAAAAATCTAAAACACGCCATCCATCATCTATCTAGGCAATTGTCTGCTTTGACAGCTTACAGAGAGAGCAAGGACATATTGCTGGGAAGCTTATGGCTGCAGGGGTGGAGTCTGTGTTCTGTGCCCTTACAGGTGAGTTTTAGATTAGGACTATCAATCAATTTCTCATTGGCAAAAATATGTTTATCTAATAATCATGGAAAATTTTTTCTAACTGATTAACATTTTAAAATTACATGGAAAACATTGTGAAGGCCATTATGAATTAGCTCTCGGAGATTTAAAAATTAGGATTTTCAGATCTTATAAATCAAGGAGTATGAGTTAGTGCCAGATACCCACAACCTGTTTTAATGAGATCAGTTCTATTATTTCAACTAATATGTTCAGATACACTAATATATTTGATGAAACAACCATTTTTCGTATTGGGGAAAAATACTAAGATTTAGTCTGGTGAGAAAGAAACTGTGAGACTTAAGTTTAATTAGCTGCTTGATTTTTTTTATTAATCATTCCATTTGTTTACATCTCAAATGATATCAAAATTCCTGGGTTCCCCTCCACAAGCCCCCCATTCCAGAATCTCCCTCTCCTCCCTCCCCTTTGCCTGTAATAGGTGCTCCCTCCCTCCCACACTCTACTGCCCTAGCTCTCCAGCATACCCCTACTCTGGGGCATCAAACCCCTCACAGGACCAAGGGCCTCTCCTCTCATTCATGTCAGACAATGCCATCCTCTGCTACCTATGTATCTGGAGCCATGGATCCATCCCTGCATACTCCTCGGTGGGTTGTCTAGTCCCGGGCAGCATTGGGTGGTCCAGCCAGCTGGTGTTGTTCTTCTTATGGGGTGGGAATTTGCCCTCAGCACCTCCAGTCCTTTCCCCAGCTCCCCTACCAGGATTCCTGAGCACAGTCTGATCCACATCTGCATTGGTCTGTTGTTGGCTGAACTCCCAAGGAACAGCCACACCAGGTTCCTGTCAGCAAATGCCTCTTGACAATGGCAACATTGTATGGTTTGGTGTCTGCAGACAGGATGGATGCCCAGGTGAGGCAGTACCCAGATGGCCCTTCCTTCAGTCTCTGCTCCATTTTTTGTCCCTGTTCTTCCTTTGGACAGGAAAATTTATGGGTTAAAAACTTTGAGATGAGTGTGTGGCCCCATCCCTCCACCAGGGAAAGTGCCTGTCTACTGAAGTGATTTCTAAGGGTTCTATCTCCTCTTCTCTGCTAAAATCATCCCCATCAGATCCTGAGGGCCTCTCATTTCCCTAGTGTCTGGGACCCTCCAGTGGCTATCACCATTTCCTCATCCCCCCCTGCTACATATTTTTATTTGATTTCTTCACCCTCTGTACCTCTCTCCTGTCCTCTTCAGTATCCAATACTACCCCCTTCCCCCTTATTTCTTCTCCCTCCTCTCTCCCTCCCAGATCCCCCTCTCTCCACCTCCTGCACCCATCCTATTTCCCCCCTCAGTGCAGGACTAAAGCATCCACACCATGGTCTTAAGCTCCAAAAGGTTTGTGGGTTATATCATGAGCATTGTGAGGTTTTGGGCTAATATCCACTTATTAGTGAGTACATACCATGTGTGTTCTTTTGTGTCTGTGTTACCTCACTCAGGATTGTATTTTGAAGTTTCTTACACTTGCCTCTGAATTTCATGAAGCCATTTATTTTAATAGCTGAGTAGTACCCCATTGTGTAAATGCACCACATTTTCTGTATTCATTCTTCTGTTGAGGGACATCTGTGTTGTTTCCAGCTTTTGTCTATTATAGATAAGGCTGCTATAAACATAGTGGAGCATGTGTCCTTGTTATATTTTGGAACATCTTTTGGGTATATGCCCAGTGGTGGTATAGCTGAGTTTTCAGGTAGAATTATTGCCAATTTTCTGAGGAAGTGTCAGAGTGATTTTCAGAGTGGTTGTACCAGCTTGCAATCCCAACAACAATGGAGGAGAACACCAGTGACTTATGCTCTAAGATCAATCAACAATCAATAAATGAGACCTCATAAAATTAAAAAGCTTCTGTAAGGCAAAGGACACTGTCAGTAGTACAAAATGGCAACCAGCAGATTGGGAAAAGATCTTTACCAACCCTACATCCAATGGAGGGCTAAAATCCAATATATACAAAGAACTCAAGAAGTTATACTCCATACAACCAAATAACCCTATTCAAAATGAGGTACAGAACTAAACAAAGAATTCTCAACTGAGGAATATAGAATGGCCAAGAAGTACCTAAAGAAATGGTCTACATCCTTAGTCATCAGGGAAATGCAAATCAAAATGACCCTGAGATTCCACCTCACACCAGCCAGAATGGCTAAGATCAAAAACTCAGGTGAGAGCAGATGCTGGTGAGGATGTGGAGAAAGAGAAACACTCTTCCATTGTTGGTGGGATTGCAAGCTGTTACAACTACTTGGAAATCAGTCTGACGGTTCCTCTGAAAGTTGGCCTAGTACTACCTGAGGACCCAGCTATACCACTATTGGACCTATACCCAAAAGATGCTCCAACCTATAAAATAGACATATGCTCTACTGTATTCATAGCAGCTTTATTTATAATAGCCAGAAGCTGGAAACAACCTATATATCCCTCAACAGAGGAATGGATACAGAAAATGTGGTACATTTATGCAATAGAGTACTACTCAGCTATTAAAAGCAATGACTTCATGAAATTTGTAGGCAAATGGATGGAATTAGAAAATATCATCCTGAGTAAGGTAGCTTAATCACAAAAGAACACACACACACATGGTATGTACTCATTGATAAGTGGATATTAGGAAAAAATCTTGGAATACCCACAATACAACTGACAGACCATGTGAAGCTCAAGAAGAAAGAAAACCAAATTGTGGATGCTTCAGTCCTACATAGAAGGGCAAACAAAATAATCACAGGATTTAGAGGGTGGGAGGAAATTGGGAGGGACAGAAGAAGGGGAGGGGAAAAAGGAGGGTAGATCAAGTATGGGAGGAGACAGGGGTGATATACAGAGGATCAGGAAATTAAACAGAGGTGTGTAGCAATGGGGGATTGGGAACTGGCAGTAGCCACGAGAAAATCCCAGATGCCAGGAAAGCAAGAAGTTACCAGGACCTAATAGAGATGACATTAGCTCAAATAGTCAACAACTGGGAGCGAGAACTTGTAGGGACTATATCCAGAGGTTAGGCACAGCTCCTCTTTGAGGGATGGGGCCATCCACCCATCTCCAAAATTTTAACAGAATTGTTACTGTCTAACTGAAATACAGGGACAAAGAGTGGGTCAGAGACTGATCAAAAGACCATCCAGAGACTGCCCCAACTGGGGATCAATCCCATATGCAGACACCAAATCCAGACACTATTGCTAAAGCCACAAAGTGCTTGCTGACAGGAGCCTGATATAGCTGTCTCCTGAGAGGCTCTGCCAGAGTCTGACCAATACAGAAATGGATGCTGGAATCCAACTATGAGGACCCCAATCAAGGCATTAGGAGAAGGACTGGAGGTGCTGAAGGGGATTGCAACCCCATAGGAAGAACAAAACCACCAACCAAAGAGGAGGGACCCATGGCTCCAGCTGCATATTTAGCAAAGTATGGCCTTATCTGGCATCAATAGGAGGGGAGGCCCCTGGTCCTGTAGAGGCTTGATGCCCCACTGTAGGGGAATGCTAGGAGAAAGAGGAGTCAGGAGTGGGTGGCTGGCTGGGGGAGCACGCTCATAGAAGCAGCATGACTGGGGATAGGATGGGCGGTTGTGGAAGGGAAACTGGGAAAAGGGATAACATTTGATATGTAAATAAATAAAATATCCAAAAAAAAATCAGTAACAGCAGATGCAGGCAAGGTTGTGGAGAAAAAGGAATACTCCTCCATTCCTTGTGGGATTGCAACTGGTACAACCATTCTGGAAATCAGTCTGGCAGTTTTGCTGCTTGAGGTTTAACAGGCACTTTCTACTCTTTGATTCATTATCTCCTGGCCTGAATACTAAAAATCCAGCACTGAGAAACATTAGGTTTGCCTTTAACTTCTTGGTTCTGGTATATCTCTTAAAACCAAATAAATGTAATCCAAATGTAGACCAATCCTTCTTGTGAAGTGTTATTTTTCCTGGAAGGAAATTTGATCATATGTTTTACTTATAAAAGACCCCTCTGAATTAATCTTTATTGGATCCACTGACTTTGCCTTTCCTGCACGATATTATCATTCTCTGTATTTCAAGCTAATGATAATAACCACCTTTATGTTTTTACTCAGTGGTTATTAAATAAGTTGAAATTGTGAACATGTTTCCAAGAACTGTCCACATGTGCATTTAAATTTTCATGCAAAACACTCAAACTCTGAAGCTTGCATGTTTCCCAGGAGCTCCATGGTGAACAAGGACACAGGTGACACTCTCCCCCAAATACCAATGCCAGCTGGGATACCCACACAGCCCAGTTGATATAGGAACTACCCCTTCCCTTGCCCTGCAAGCTCTACTTTCCTTCTGGCCTGCTTCTCCACCCAGGCCAGACCAGTGGCTCAATACCTGCCCAAACACTACAGTCTGTGAGCTGCCAGGAGGTCTATAGTAACCAAAGGCACAGGAGCTCGATAGTAACCAGGGACACAGTAGTCCTACTCTAACCAAAGACACAGGCCCACCCTAACCAGAGACAACACTGCCTACCACCAAGGAGACCAGCTCTAACACAGGTCAGAGAGTTCTACCTGCCTCAAAGGAGACTGATACCAGCCAGAGACACCTAGACCAGTTAACGTCAGAGAGAACCAGATGTAAAGAGGCAAGCACAAATCCATAAGCAACAGAAGCCAATATACTTTGGTAACATCAGAACCCAGTTCTCCCACCACAGCAAGCTCTGGCTACCCTAACATGCAGGAAAAGCAATATAGTGACCTAAAAAAAAAAAATCACATCTCATAAAGATGATAGAGGCCTTTAAAATAACTCCCTTGAAGAAATACAGGAAAACACAGGCAAACAGGTAGAAGACGTTAAAGAAGAAACAAATGAATCCCTTAAAAAACACAGGAAAATGCAATCAAATATGTGAAAGAATTGAAGAAAATGGTCCACAAACTATAAATGGAAATAGAAACAATAAACAAAACACAAATGGCGGCAACCCTAGATATGGACAACTTAGGGAAGATATCAGGAGCTACAGATGCAAGCATCACCAACAGAATACAGGAGATAGAAAAGAGAATCTTGGGCATAGAAGATACCATAGAAAATATTGACAAACTGGTCAAAGAAAATGCAAAGGTTAAAAAGCTCCTAACACAAAATATACAGGAATTTCTGGAGACAATGAAAAGATCAAATGTAAGAATAATAGGAATATAAGAGTGTGAAAAATCCCAGCTCAAATGGCCAGAAATCATCTTCAAACAAAATCATAGAAGAAAACTTCACTAACCTAAAAAACGAGATGGCTGTAAATGTACAAGAAGCCTATTGAACATCAAATATATAGGCCCAAAAAAATCCTCTCATCACATAATAATCAAAAGACTAAATACACAGAAGAAAGGATATTAAAAGCTTTAAGGGGAAAAGGCCAAGTAACATAAAAAGGCAGAATTATGAGAAGTACACCAGACTTCTCAACAGAGACTCTAGAAGCCAGAATCCTGGATAGATATAATCCAGATCCTAAGAGAACATAAATGGCAGCCCAGGAGGCTATTCTCAGCAAAACTCTCAATTATCCTAGGTGAAGAAACCAAGACATTCCATGACAAAACCAAATTTAAACAATATCTTTCTACTAATCCAGCTCTACAGAGGATACTGGAGTGGAATCCTCAAAACAAGGAGGATAACTATTGCCAAGAAAACACAAGAAACTAAACAGTTCACAAAAATTCCAAAAGAAGAGATACATACACACACAATACCACCTCCAGCAACAAAAATAATAACATGAACAACGAACTGGTCTTTAACATCTCTTAGCATCAATGGAAACAATTCCCCAATAAAAAGACACAGACAAACAGACTGGATATGTAAACAGGATCCAACATTTTGCTGCATACAAGAAACACACCTCATTGAGTAAGAAAGACACTATCTTAGATTAAAGTCTGGAAAAAAAAATTCTAAGCAAACGATCCCAAGAAACAAGCTGGTGTAGCCAGTTTAACATCGAATAAAATTGACTTTCAACCAAAAGTTATCAAAAAAGATAAGAAAGGACACGTCATACTCATCAAAGGAAAAATCTGCCAAGAAGAACTCTCAATTCTGAATATCTATGCTCCAAATGCAAGGGTACCCACATTAATAAAATAAACTTTACTAAAGCTCAAAGCACACATTGCACCTCACACAATAATAGTGGGAGACTTCAACACCCCATTCTCATCAATGGGCAGGTTATTAAAACAGAAAGTAAACACAGACACATTGAAACTAACAGATGTTATGAACCAAATGGAATTAACAGATATCTAGAGAACATTTGACCCCAAAACAAGAGAATATACATTTTTCTCAGCACCTCATGGAATCTTCTCCAAAACTGAGAATATTATCAGATGTAAAACAAGTCTCAAAAGATACAAGAAGTTTCAAATAATCTGGTGCATTCTCTCAGATCACTGTGGACTAAAGCAAGACTTTACTAACAACAAAAACTACAAAAATACCCACATATAAATGGAAACTGAACAACTCTCTACTCAATGATAACTTGATCAGAGAAAAAATACAGAAAGAAATCAAAGACTATATAGTATTCAATAAAAATGAGGAAAAATCATACCCAAACTTATGGGCCACAATGAAATTAAGAGGAAATTTCATAACACTAAAAGCCTTCATAAAGAAACCGGAGAGATCCCGTAGTACAAGCAACTTACCAGAATATCTGAACATTCTAGAACAAAAAGAAGCAAACACATTCAAGAGGAGTAGTAGGCCGGAAATAGTCCAACTCTGGGCTGAAGTCAACCAATTAGAAAGAAAGAGAACAATACAAAGAATCAATAAAACCAAGAGCTGGTTCTTTGAGAAAAACATGAAGATAGATAAAGCCTTAGCCAAATGAACTAAAGGGCACAGAAGTAGTATCCAAATTAACAAAATCAGAAATGAAAAGGGAGATATAACAACAGAAACAGATTTTTGTACAAAAGCCTATACTCAGCAAAACTGGAAAATCTAGATGAAATGAGTAAATTTCTGGAAAGATGGAAAGATACCACATACCAAAATTAAATCAAGAGCAGGTAAATTATCTAAACAGTCCCATACTGTTGTGCAGTATAAGACATAAAAAAGGAAAGATCTCTAATCTCTAAAACTACTAGATCTGATGCATGATCAGAAGATTTGGTTTCATATTCAGGATTTTCAATGTATCATTTGATCTTAGGCAGTTCATACTACCTTTCAAAGGTCTTTTTCCACCTTCATATTGATTTCTGTATATTTGAAGGAGACAGAGAGAAAGACAAACAGAGAGAGAGAGACAGAGAGAGAGAGAGAGAGACAGAGAGAGACAGAGAGACAGAGAGACAGAGACAGACAGAGACAGACAGCGAGAGACACAGAGAGACAAACAGAGACAGAGTCAGAGACAGAGTCAGAGTCACGGAGACAAAGACAGAGAACCAGAAGAAAAATTAACTTCTGCTTATCAGCTATCAAGTGAGGACCTTCTATTAGAGAGCTCTGAGTACCATCTATGTAAGCATTTTGGCTAGATTAATTGTGTACATATCTTACACAAGTAATTAAAACTCATGTTAGCTAATAAGTATAATAGTTATGTCAAGTCCAGAATTTGCACTTACAACATTTCTCCGCATCTTCCAGTTCTTGCATTCCTTCATATTTCTCTTTTAAGAGACACTCCTGAGGATTGATGGAGGTTGGGGTGCGGCAGATGGTCCCATCACATTAAGGACTAAATAATTTATCTATTATTCACATCACTTTGCACAGATATGCATCTGAGTATTGAATATTCACTGAAAAATTAATGAATGATAGATGACAGATAGATAGATAGATAGATAGATAGATAGATAGATAGATAGATAGATAAGATAATAAATTGAAAATTTTCTGTGGCCAAGTCTGAGTGTTACCAAGTATATGAAGTATATGGAAACAGCATAAATCTTTACAAGATAATTTGACCATCTAGAAAAGTAGCAATAGTAGATTACAATCTATGGACCATGTCTTCTGTACCATAAGTCTTTTAAAAGAATGATATTATCACATAACCCAGTAACCTAGTGTCAATACTGTATTTGCAGACTTATTTCCTAACTCTTTATGTTAAGACATTTCAAGCTGCTTGGTATACATTAATTTGATTGGTTGAATATAATAAAGCACCACAGACTGGATTATGTAGTGACAAAAGTGTGTTTTTGGAGCTTCTGATGTAAGATCAACATGGTAGAATATAGAACTGTGCTATAAAGACTCTATTTAGAAGACAGATGGCCTTTGGCTCTCTTAGTTTCTTTTCTGTATGTATAATAAAACATAATAAACAAGGCAACTTAAGGAAGAATTTATTTAAGTTTATGGTTTCAGAGTGTTGGGTACTCAATATACAAGTAGAGCCATGGCTCAGGAACAGGTTCAAGCTTGTACCCCAACCATAAACAGGAAGCAGAAAGAGGGTCAGGAAATGCCATGAATGTTTTGAAACCACAGTGCCTACCCTCAGTGGCATACTTGCTCCAGTGAGGCGGAAACTCCTCAGCTTTCCCAAACATCCACCAATGAGGGATCAAATATTCAAATGACTTCAATTCAGGGAGGACATCTTATTCAAACCACAACACTGAACTTCTCTTAAGGTCTATGTTTCATTGTTCCCATATAAGTCTAAAGATGTCTGCCACTAGCAAAGGGAAGCATCTTAATGGTTGTAAACTTTATTGTCTCTTTGAAGGCTGTAATCTATCTCCAAATGAAGTTGCATTCTGAGCTAATGATGTTAAGACTTAGATATGCAGTGTTCTGGGGAAAGCCATGATTCAGTTCACAGGGTAAGAAGACAGCTTTGAATTATGTTTTGGTTATCAATCTTCTCCTGCCAAGGTTTCATTTAATGCAGTCATTTAGAAAATGGGTTCTATTTGACCCCAGAAAAAGGACAATGCTAATGCCAACTGGCATCAAAGAAGTAGTGATCTAGAGTAAAGTTGGTCTCAAGATTATCGAATAAAAAGTGGATCTATAGTATAAAACTACCTAAACCTATAGTCATTGTTATACATGATTTTATGCACATGTTTAAGACCTTGTAGAAAGCCTATAAAAAAATTGATGTTTTAGTGTGCAGAAAATGAGTAAAATTGTCTTACAATCATCTATTTGACCCGCTGTACTTGATAAAAGGTGGGATTTGAATAATCAAGTATCTGCTAAGCATTTTTGATAGATCTATCAGACACTATGCTAGATGCAGAAGTAATTGCAAAATTTTGAATCTAAAATTTTGAATTAGAAGAAGAATTGAGATCAAGCCTGTCCAGGCAGAAAAAAAAAAAAAAAAAAAAGCATTAGTGTACAATAGATCACTGGCCTCATAATCTTCCATAATTTTTCTAACTATCCTTATTATGTTGTGATTTTTCACATTTTTCATGAAGGTGTATCAGAACTCATTGTTCAACAATCCTGTCTTCTATAATATTGTCCTATTTGAATGCTTTAAGTCATAACTATCGAGACTCCAAACTTAACTGTGATGAATTAAGGCTGGTGTTATGATCCCATCTTTCTCATCTATATGCAATTGTTGAGACTGATTGCCATTTATGCATGTAGGTGGTGACAGAGTTGAGACAAGGGTGATTCAACATGATATGCCTGACAGAGACCACAAATTGAAGTCAGTATTATGACAGAAAAGTCATTTCAGTTAGCAGATGAGGCCATGTCCATATGGTGGAGGTCAGAGAGTCAGTGAGACAGAATAACGAACAGGATTAAGAACTGTGGTTTCTGGATGAAAATAATTCTCTTGATGTTTATTTAGAGTCTGGGTCTTTCTAAAGAAACTTGATATCGTGCATCATGATTAATCAAAGGCATAAGTCGTTGAGGCCCACAATTTACCAGACATTTTAACAATTAAACAAATATTAAACTTGAAGAATATTAGCATTCTCTCCTTGCTTTTTCAACATATTTATAAGTAGCCTGTTTATTTACAGAGTTCAACATTGTTTCTTTTTATTGAGAAGGACTGAGGTATTCATTTTAACTCATATTCTAAATCTTCTGGTAATATCTTGCATAATAATTATGTTCACCTAGCATGGAATCGGTGAAGATTTGTAGATTACCTGGCATAAATTACTAGGAAATTTTCCTTATTAGGAAATGTTTATTTTTTATTCATGAAAAATTTGTCTTTCAAATTGGTCAATGTTACTTGCAATACAAATATGTCTTTCCAAGACTCTCGTAGTTTTCTACACTGTCTGTTTTAAGTAATTCCTTATTTAAAAAAAAGTAGAGCAGGCCTCACTAACGATAGATTGAATATAAACTTGCTGAAGAGGTGAGCTTCTGTTGCCTCTGCTGAGGGAACTAGAAATTTATGATCTGCCATATGGTTAACATTCATGTCAGTGCCGATGATGGAGACACTCATTGAGTGTAATTCACAATTAATTGTAATCAGCAATTCAATAATAATTTACAAAGAAATACAAAATTAAGTAGGAATACATATAAAAATCTGATTTATTCATTTTTTAATCTATCAATAAACAGTCAGAAACAAGGTTATATTTTGGGGAATTGTGCTTTTTTTCATTTATTTGAAATTTGTCTCTTCCTTTGCATTTTTGCTCTGCTCCTTCATCCTTAGCCTTTAGTGCATATATTTCACTTTCCCCTCCCCTCTCCCTTTTTAATCAATCTCTGATTTCTTCCCAGTTACATACTCACTTCCTTCATCTCACAGTCCAGGGAACTGTCTCTGAATGAAGCTTCCTCCCTCTAGAACGGCAGCCCAAAGATTGTAGCCAGAGCTTATGTCGGGGTACGATAACCAGAAGTTGAAAGTATGCAGCTATTTTCTGTCATCATCAACAGAAAATACAAACACGAACAATTACCTGTTCAACGATAATCCTCCCCATATTCCTTTTCTGAATATTTCCTATGAGAAGGTAGGGAGAAGTTGAAAGGGGGAGGGTGAGTGCAGATTTTCCTAAAGGGTGATAGACAACCCACCAACATCCTTTACTCTGTCTACAATCTGCTGTGAGGGCAAGAGCAGATTCAGCAGTTTTTGCAAAATTACCAGCACAGCAAGAAAGGCAGGCAAACAGATTGCTCAGACGAACGGACTTTTAATAACTGGATCTATCAAGTCCCAGATTCACTGCTTGCTGGGAGACTTCAAAGTGAGTCTGCTTTAAACATGTGATGTCTCCACATTAGGGAAAGTCCTCTGTGATAGGGAGCACTGTGAGCCCTACTTTGGAAGACTGGGAGAAGCTGGCTGTGATGTCATCTTATGTGCTTCCTTCTTTAGTTTCTCTAAAGACTTGTGTAGACACCCTTTTCTTCATCTGTGAAGTATCTAGCTATGTACAATGACTAGCCTACTCCACATGCTTCCCATACTCGTCCTGTGCCCTAGAAGACTGGTAGTTGTTTGTCATGTAGGTAATATGGCTTATGGTAGGTTTAGGCAATAGATGGCACTCATAAAGCAATAGGATCAGTCATGCCTATTTCTCAGGCTTTCTTCTTTTTAAATTGCTGTGTTTCAACAAAAGAACATTATTGTAGCCACTGAAATGGTTAAGTGGCCTTTTGACCTTGATAATTATAATTTAAGTGTCCAGATTCCTTAACCTTTTATTCATTTTAATCACAGCCTGTTTTGAGACTACAGACATCAGTAGCATTGTGTTCCTCCCAGGGCTACAGTACGTTCTCAATATGTTTTGATTTTTCTGAAACATTTAATTAAAAGTCATAATGCTTCTCGGCCTTTTGGCTAAGATCAAGTATGATTAAAAGTCATTACATTAAGATCTTCTTAACCTATTTTGAGTTTGGTACTTGTCTTTGGTCAATGAAAAGTAAATATAGGTACTACTTGCCAGTGAAGGCACAGATGCAATGTGTAAATGAAGTTGAGTTTATATGTACATATAGAGACTTGAAGTGATTAAGTGTTTTACTGAAGGTCACAAGAAATATGTTACATGAAAGATCAATTCACCTTGTACACCTGTGTATCTGACTTACAATCCTAAATGTAGTCTTTGGACTATAGGCTCCATGAATTTATGTGTTTCTAAAGATAAAAATAAGTATGTTTATTATAAATATGTCAGGGAGTCACAAAACATATTATCACTTTATAGGCTTTGAGAAATCCTGTAGTAGGGAAACTGGTTAAATGCAATTTTATTTAAACTAGAATTTACCACACATATACTGCAGAGCCATTTTTTTTCTTTTCTCCTAACACCCAATTGCATCTCTTAGATGTAATGGTCTGTGAAATCCAGATTGGATTTCTCTGCTCCCCTAAGCATACTTGAAAAACAACCCTACTCAAATACTTTAGAATTCTTTTATTTTTTTTTCTTTCAAACTCCTGGAGCACAGTGGGTAGAGTGTTTCAGCTCACATCCAGTAATGGGGTGGGGATGCTGGTGACATTTTTCTGGTGTCAGTTCCAATACTGAGTGTCCATAGTGATAAACACATATAATTGACATAGCATCGATGTAAAAGAGTGTGTGTGCCATGGCATGCCTAGACCAAAACCATTTCTTCTATAAGAAGACTGCAGTCCTCTCCTATTTTATGCAAATATATGAAATTCTACACACAGACCCATGTGTACACATGCTACATGCATGCATCATGTGCATATACATAGACAAATGCATATGACTTCTTTATAATAATTTCTCTCTATATAATGTTTCCTTTCAGTCAATATTGCCAGTGTTTGTTATGTAATACAGCTTCTGCTATTAAGGCAAGAGGAAAGAAAAAATAAACTTGTAAGTATTAAAAGTCTACATATGCCAACTTACTCATATCTTGGTATTCTATTTATTCTTTAGCCACTTACATGAGAGAACTGCGGATTATCACATTTTTGTTAGTTGTTTAATCATATAAAGCTGACATGTGTTTCCTTAACCTGGCTGCCTAAACTATCTTCAATTCTTTTATACTGAAGATATTTAGCAATGCCAATTAGTAGCTATGTGTGTTCAGATACTGAGCGCACAAAGGTAGCTTAAAATGCAGTGGAAAGGATCAATTTGGAACAACCAAACTCTATCCATAAAACAAGGAGTCTAAAAATCAGACAGTAACTAATGCATAAATGGAATATAAAGAAAGGTGATTCCTCTATAGTGTATCATTTCAAACAATTCTATATGTGTAATGTGTTTTTAGGATATTACATGGAAATATGAGCACACTGTTGCATATGAATGGGCACTTGGAGGATAGCCTGTGTGTGGAGATCACAGAAAATCCTCAGAGATCTTCAGCTTCCCCCTTGTTGTAATCAAGGTCTATTATTTGACAGTGTTTATACCGGGCCAGATGGCCTGCAAGCTTCAGAGAATTCTTTGGTCTTCACCTCTCATCTTCCTTTACGAGTGTTTAGTTTACAGGTGTATGCTGTACACCTGTGTCTACAAGGCTTCTGGGGTTTCAAACCTAGCTCCTGATCCATGTGTTGTAAGTGGTTTACACGTTGAGCCAATGCCTCTGATCCTTTAGATCTTTTTTCTGGAATACTGAAAGAGTATTGACTGGATATGATAAGGGAGTGAGTCCTGGGTAATGGGCAACAGCAGGAGCAAAGGCAATCAGCAAGGCTTAGCAGGTGTATTTAGGAAAAGATGAATCCTTTGAGTTGGTTGAAAATAGAAAGCATTGAGTGGAAGAAGGAAGAAAATGAAGCATGCTCTGTAGACATTGTAATGGTGGCTCAGAGGCTTGTATCTCAGTTCAAGGCTAGCAGCTAATGTAAAAACTATACTCAGGCAGCCCAGCAGAGCAGACTGCATGACGACTGTGGTGACCTGTGGTGTGATGCAGAAGAGAGAACTTTCAGAACATGGCCTGATGTGAAGAGCAGATCAAAATAAAGGGTAAATCTGTGCTTCTCTAGTGTGCTTCATATCTTTGGTTGAAAGATGACTCAGAAGGACCTGAATTACATCAACCTTTGTCTTACAACAACGAAAGCACACTGGCTAGGAATTGGGAATTCAGTATAAATTTCAAATAAAAGATCTGCCTCAATTAATATTTTCCCAATGCTATATACATCAACCTGTAGAATTTGTGGTGCATGAAAATTGTCAACCACATCCATTTAATAGCCCAACCCCTCTCTGCAATTATGGTGTTGTCAAACTGAGTTTGTGGGGAAATAAAACTTGTTTGCTTTAAAACCACTAATAGGAAGTTGATTTTCTCTGTTCAATTTCCGCACAGGGGTTGTAAACTTCCTAGTTTAGCACTGTTCCCACCTATAAGTTGTACAATCTCCAAAGATTCTTATCCAGAAGAGCATAATTCTTCTCCTTCTGTGGGCTACTTGGTAATAAGCTTTGGAAAAGAAATGCTTTTTATATGCTACATGAGTTGGAGGCATTTAGAAATAGTATATGGATACTGCTAAATATTCGCTGTTGATACCATACTAACTCAAAAGGTGACAGTCTCCAAAGCTCCTGAGACAGTTTAGCCTTCAAGATTCTCTTACAAGCCAAGCAGTATTTTATGAATATCTAGCTAATTAATGAACTTTAAAAAATAGACTTAAGCAAACAAAAAATAATAAAACTTTGTTAAATATGTTGCGTGTTTCCTGTAATTACTTAATTCTGATGTATCCAGCCATTCAGGAGTGAATTAGAGTTATTGTTTGTATCATATTGAACTAGGCACTACTGGGAGATGATCTCACATGACAGTACTATTAGCCTGTCAGTTCTCAGAATGGGAGTACAATGGAGATCTTTAGCATGGTTGTGAAGCTACGAGCTAGAACAAAACATGGAACATACTGAAAGTTAGAAATAGACATGGAGTTTGGCAAGCCACCTCTCACTTTTCCTTTAGTAGAGATAGTATATACATGTATTTATAATTCCATCTGAATGAGTACTACAGTATAAGATATTGTTGATGTCTCACAGACTGGGTTTTGATTAATATTTGAGAAAGTATAATATGCTCAATATAATATACTGAAACAATTCTTTGGGAGAATTCAAATTGTACATTTTTATGGAAGGTGGCCCTATTGAGAGACCATTTTGCCTAATCAATGCAGAGTAAAGTCTGAAAGTAATGGACCAATCCGCATTTTCCAAGTCTTTGCATAATATTTTGCAATCCTACTGTCACAGAAACAAAGAGTACTGGAGAGATTAAAGATAGCCATAAATATTCTACCTAATTTCTCTCAATCATAAGAACAAGATTAGCAATTACTTACATTTACATGTTGTTTTTGAAGTAATAGCAGTTCTGCCTACAGTTAAAAGGACAAAATAAATATAAATATATCAACATTTTTTGTGCAAACTAAATTCATTGTAAAGAACCTTGATTTTGTCGATTAGAAGTTTGAACTTTGTCCTGAAGGCATGTGTGAGGCTTTAGTATGACAGCCAAAATAAAGGGGCAATGTGAAGCAGTTTGTGTGTAATGCCTGAGCAGAAGTAGAGGTCTCCTTATTAAAATGGTTGGTACATGCATCTAAACATGGTATTTAATCAGAGAGAAACACACACATGCGCACACACACACACACACACACACACACACACACACACACACTCAAACCTAAGCAAGATCTGCAGACTACCTGGCATTAATATGCCAATCTTGATGTTCTTGTTGTGACAGCATTAGACTTTCACAGTATCTCACCATAAGCAGCAAGAACTTAGAACAATTCTGGAGATCTGAGCACTACAGATCACTCTTTGAACATTTATTTCATAAAATACATTTTTGAGAAATTTAGATGGGTGTATATCAGAGAGAGAGAAAGAGAGGGCATACAGGAGAGAGGTATGGAGATAAAAAGGAGAAGTAGAGAGAGAGAAAAGAGAGAGCAAGAGAGCGAGAGAGCGAGAGAGACACTACTTTCTTTGCTTGGAGAAGTTCTGAAGTAACAGGATGAGCTGAGGTAAGGAAAGGATAAAGAGAAAGTCTTTCTGTAGAAACTCATGTTTCTTTTTTCTTCCACAAGTACATTAACAAACAACCATTTTTCTAACTCAAACCTTTTGATTTTTAGAAAGGAAAAGCAAATGCATCTAAGTCACATACAATATTCAAATCAAAACAATAAATATTTTCATATATGTTCAAGTTTAGTATATCCACAGTGGAAGAATAGCCTAAAGGTAGGAGAAATTGGTTAATGCTGCATATGAGTAGATTGTCGGAAAACAGAAAATGTGTTTTCTGACATTAAAGGAGGAGTTTGACTATGCTTTAATAGCATGTAAACTTTAGTTAAACTTTCCAGAACCAGGGCAAAATATACCCCAAGGCAAAGACCGCAACACAGAAATACAACATATTTAAGCAGAGGAGTTTCTAACACCTACATGTTTTTTCACCTATTTCTGTGATTGCAATAATTATTTAAGGGAATTACTGACAAGTTCTTTAATTATCTTCAATATATGTAATAATAATTTGTTTTTTTAATACCTCTATTTTACGCAGAGGAAAATGAAGCACGAGGTGATGAAATGACTGTCACTTGCATCAGCCCTTAAAAAGATCATGTGAGTCCTGAGACAACTCTGACCACTGGAAGAAGTGCAGCCTTGACCATTATGTTGGCTAGGCTTCATTTGCTGTGGTAAGCACCATGATGAAAAGCAGCTCACACGGCTGGGCCGGCTGCTGCCCTCAGGGTATCCAGGCACCATTGTGCACCTGGCTAGACTGGACAGAAGGCAGATTAGTCAGGCAGATGGGTTTCATAGGATATTAGTCAGCAGTGAGTGAGAGGAGAAACTGCCTTCTCTGAGACAGTTTTCAGTGAAACAGCTCTCTTTATTGAGGATGAATATCGGCTATAAACCTTAGGAAGTGGGAAGGGGTTTTCAGGGTGCGTGTGCATCGTTGCCTAGGGCTGAGATGCTAGAAATGCTTCATTTGTATGAAGAGGAACTCTGAGTGCTTGCTAGACATGTTATTGTGTAGAGAAAGGAAGTTAAACCTGTACCTTGACCAGGCTACTTAGCTCTCTCAAGAATGACATAGGTGAGGGTCATACTGGCATGAGAACATGCCGTGCAGGTCCACATAAAACAGGGAATAGTCCTACTCGTGCCGGTTTCAGGAAGAGATTTTCGGTGTTTGGACACCACCTTACTCTTGTTCTGTATTGGCTCCCTGAATTGCATGGCTTTCCGGCCATAGTAGCTTGAGGAGAAAATATCTTCTTTCACCACACAGCTTACTGTCCATAATAAATAGAAGTCAGGACAGGACCTCAAGGCAGGAACTTAGAAACAGAACCGAAAAGACCGTGGAAGGATGATGCTTACATACTCTCTATAGCAGCTTCCTTTTATATGCCAGGGCCATATAACAGGGTCATCACAGTCCACCTTGAGCTATACCTTTCCACATCAAACATGAATTAAGAATGCACCCTGCAGACTTACCAATAGGCCAATGTGATGGTGGACTTTTGCTCAACTTGGAGTCACTCTTTCTAGATGACCACCGACTCCCTGCTTGGGTTGACAAAAACAAAGCAGCACATTCATTATTCTTTGTGACGGCACTCAACTGCTGCTTTCAAGAACTGTCAAGCAAACACTTCACGGGGATTAGAAAAAGACTAAGCTATATGTTCCAAGAAAAAAAAAATTAACAAGATTTTTTTCCTCAAATTTTGCAAATAGAATTGTATGCACACAGCTGTCAGTTTGATCACATTCCAAGAATCTTAAAGTCACAGAAGCTTAACGATCAGTAATTGCTAAACTGTAGACTAAGCTCCAAACTGAAGGTTTTAGTAGAGAAACCAACAGAAATCAAGTGGCTCTCTTTCCACATGCTTTGGATTCCTAAAACATGCAACGGAGCGTTGATTTTTTCCCACAGCTTGACAAACAGAAGAGAATATATAATTCCTGAAAAATGTACTAGTTCACTCTTTGGATGAATTGACAGTGTAAAGGGAAATCTGATCCTGTTCCTTGTGACTAAAGGGTTCATTAGATATCTTTATAAAACCCAAAATTCTGTTCAGCTTCAATATTAAAATTCAATTCAGGATGGATTTGAACTTGGAGGCAAGTATCCATCTGCTCTACACCATCCATTAAAGAATTAAAAGACATTAAAATGTTTTGGTCAAAAAGAAAGTGAAGTTAATTTGTAGGAGTTATAGATTTCCTCATAGAGACTTAACAGAATTGGTAAAACCAGCAGCCATGACGGGATTATGTGTTCATTTGGATTCAGGGTGTCCCATCTGGTGATCTCCCTGTATCGCTTTTTCTATTGGAGTAAAGATGTCTATACGCCATTTCTGGACTAGCAATTGGTTCTTTGTCCCTCTCCACAGGCACAGAAATAATTGAATGATTGGCTGTTATGAGTGATTATCCAGCTTCCTCTGCTCTTTGTGGTACAACAGATACAGAGACACCTATCACCTCCCGGGAGCAATAAGCTACAGAGAAACAAAAACTTACTGCTACAGATAATTTTACAAAGAAATGGAAATATGCCTTCTATTGCCAGGGAACAGAGCCATTAATAAAAACAACATTAAATTTGTACTTTTAAATGTGTGTGTGTGTGTGTGTGTGCACCACATGTATATTGGCTCCCATGCACGCAATAAAAGGACATCAGACTCTCTGAAGCTATAGTTACAATCAGCTATGATGTACCCAAAGTATGCACTGTGAACTCAGATCATCTGGTAGATCAGGAAGCCCTCACAACTTCGGAACCATCTCTCCAGTCCCAAAATAGAACCCAGTTTTCTTAAACCAAATTATGACATAGCTGGAATCCATGTAATCATGAAATTATGATATGCTAATAAACATATTTGATTTTATCACTTAAATTAAACATGAACATTGGACTCTATTTTGGGATGAAATCATTGGCCACATTTAACAGACCAGGACTTGAGGACAGAGAGGGCCTTTCATTTGCCTGAGATGACTGAGCAAGTTAGTAGAGAAATCAGAATTAAAGAATTCATGTTGGTGTCCTAATTTTACCTATTAGACATTTTTGGTGTTCTGAAGTTTCCTGCTTCAAGCCTTCATTCTACTGAAAGCTCTGTATTTTCTCCATTCTACCCTAATTGTCATGCCAACCTGTCTCAGCTGGTCCTGTTTGCTGGTTCTGTCCATTTGCATGGTAATTCCATGGCCAACAGGCATTCATCTTGTTTCCTTTTCTGAATCTCTACCTATTGTTACACTCACCTTCAGAATACTGTCTTACAATGACCCATTGAAAGTTCTCAGTTGCCCTTTCTGACAATAGGTTATAGGTTGCAATCTGACATTTAACTCTTTTAGGCCTTGATCTTGTGGCATGAACCTGCTTTTCTATACACACACTTAATTACTCCAGGACATTTTTTATTTACTTTTGTTAAACATACTTTACCTTAATTCCTTTTTATTTTCTCATGCCTTTGGAAGTTCTTAGTTCCTTATTTTGAACCATTTTAGTTCTACTTCTCAATGTTTGTGTTTTAATTGAAACACACAAAAATATGATTATAGTATAGTTTAGATATAAACTGCTCCATGGAGCTTATGGTTGATAGGTTTGGTCCCATTAGTGTTGATATAGAAAAGGGATAAGAACATTAGAGCTTTGATGTAATCAATGGATTAATCCATTCATGGATTCTAACATTGATGTATTATTGGGCATTGGTAGAAACTCAAAGGTAAAGCCTAACTGAACAAAGCAAGTCACTGGAGAAATAAGTTTTTAAAAGGCTACACTGTGTTGGTTCTCACACTGTGTCATCCAGCCACTGTGATGACCCTCTTTGTTTTCCTCATGCTACTGGCTGTGAGTGTCCCTCAGCACAGGGCCATAGCAATGCAATAAAGGTGAACACTGAAAGCTCTAAAATCCCAATTAAAAATATGTCTGATAAATTTTAATTTTTATTGTTTTTAAGTGTCTTCTGTACATATGAGGGCTGGTGTGCATACATGTGAATGTGTCTTCCAAAGCCTGAGGAATCTAGTTGATTCCTTGATGCTGAACTTGCATGTCAACTAATGTAGGTGATATCCTGAACACTAGAAGTACAGTGTTAATTCTTAATCCTAGAGCCAGGACTACTGCCCCTATCCTTTTTAATTTAGGTTGACTGTGTCAAATGTATACTCACAGTGATGAAAATATGATGGATACATTTGCTTTATTCAGAGTCATCTTTAGGGATGGATTGAATCCTTTCAGCCCTTTTCTTCAGTAAAATTATATGTCCCTCCTATTACTTTCTTCAATATTATCTGTTGCCATCCATCAGATGATAATTGCAGTTACGAGATCTCTGGAAACTTATAAACTTTAGTAAAGGAAGGCATGACCCAAAATGTACAGTGATGCTTTCAGGGCATAAAATTTATAATTACATGAGCCTTCTATACAACTAAGGAAAATGTTTACACACACATACACATACACACACACACACACACACATACACACACACAGATACACACACACATATAAATGTCCATACACACACACACACACACACACACACACACACACACACACACACACACACACACACATAAATGTCCATGTTTTTATTCTAGGATGAAGCAATCTATTTTGGAGAGAGACCAAAGTGAATGCAAAGCTGCTCATCTCATAGTCTGAATATAAAAGATACTGGAGAATGGGTGAGCATCTTCAATCTCTTTCAGTGATATTTACTTCATGAATGAAAGACCTCCCAGTGGCCTCTCCTTTTTAACATACATGCTATTAGACAACACTGATGGTACATATCACAATGAGTAAATTTATATACATGTATTTACTAACAAGTTCCAAATGTAATCCAACACATTACTGATTTATTTCAGAGCTGTGACTAAATTCATAGCTGTACAATTACCACTAGGTTACTGAATAAATGATTCACATGAGTTTACTGCACTGTTTCTTAGGGTTTGGTTGTGAACCTAGCTTTTAAGAGCTGAGATCTGTCTTTAGCCTAGTTGTATTGTTTCTTCTAAGTATGCATTAACATATAATTACTTAAATTTAATACTCAAAGAAAATATAATATAAGCTCTATGGAAATATACTTGATAGAATCAAGGTTTATTTCAGAGATTTGAAGTAACAGTTGACAAACAGAAATATTTCTCCTGAATATATGACAGTTTTGCTAAGGACAGAGTCTTTATTACTTAGCGAAAAAGTGAAGAAATTTTAATAGCAGGAGATATAAGGACCCCAAATAATGGGAGAAATTTATTACAGAATATAGACTATAATACACGTGAAGCAAAATATGTATTTGGTATTCCCTGTATTCAACCTATGGTAGGACATTTTTAATTGAGAATTTTATACATGTATATGTTTATATGTAGATATGTTTTGATCAAATTCACCCCATTGAAGCCAGACAGTGGTGGCGCACGCCTTTAATCCCAGCACTTGGGAGGCAAAGACAGGTGGATTTCTGAGTTCAAGGCCAGCCTGGTCTACAGAGTGAGTTCCAGGATAGCCAGGGCTATACAGAGAAACCCTGTCTTGAAAAACCAAAAAAAAAAAAAAAAAAAAATTAAAAAAAAATTTACCCCATTGACCCAGTGATGCTTCAATTCCTATGCATCTTTCAGAATTTTCTCCCAACTCCACGGTGCTTCCTGTATTTGCATGGGTGCAGGATCATCTACTTCAGAACCACAACTGGTCAATCTGTGAAAATAATAGACACTGTCCAGCTTTAAACAGAACATCTGTCTCACATACCGGCTCTTCTTTCATCAAAACTTAATGATCACAGAAATGGCTGTGGAAAGAATGTTAGACTTAAAGCAATGGTTATCTGCAGTGAAATGTTATTACAGTACATTCTAAGGAAGAATTCTTTATTCTATATTACTATTCCACAAGCAATGTCACAGATTATTGCAAAAATTGAAACTAAGTCCCCTAGATCAATTAAGAGGCTTAATATTAATGGATGTTTTTGTATTGAAAACATGAAAGAAAGGAAGAAGCTTTCTAAATTCATCTTCCTTATATAAGGATATGTTAAAATTTCATATATGATATATTGAGTTTAATTGGCCACTGTATATAAAAATGTTTACAGTCAGTATGATCAGGTTGATATTGGTGATGGTTTCTATGTTCCCCTACCATTTTATGGAGGTAAAATATGATAGTATTTATTTTGCACAGGGATGCAAAAAAGGGAGACAGTTTGTGAAAGGCATCTGGAAACCAATCATAGTATATTGTTCTGATTAAAGAATTTTTCTAATGAGTAAGTATGATGTTCTCACTACAAAAATCGGAACAGGCTGATATCAAAGAGAAATTCAAACATAATTCCTTGATCCCACATCCCCAGGGTGACTTCTTCCTATGAGTGGATGAGACCTCACTTATAGGTCTGCATTGCAAGCTGCTCATTCTGGGTTTAACTATAAACACAAGCACTCCTATTAATTTCAAATGATGCATTTCTATCTCTGGCTATGAATAAAACAGATCAATGCCACCCGCATGTTTTATTGGGCCTCCAGTGAAATGAATCTGTAGGGAGACAGCCAGCAGGATGGAGTTGACATGCAGATGAGATTTGTAAGTTAGGACATATTGATTATTTCCATCTCAGCTCAGGCAGTAATTCCACCCAATGCCACTTCCCCTGTTTGAGCTCATTATTTATGCCATAAAAATACTATCTCAATGATAATAACAGGCTTCATTTACAAGCCAGAACATAAAACATTAGTGCTTAAGATTTCAGGAGGTAAAAGAAGAGGGAGAGAGAAATTTAAGAAGTCCTGGAAAGATACAAAACTGCCAAGAGTTACCTCAGCACTTTTATTCCTTCAACAAGCAAGACTGAGAGCTGGTCCTAGATTGCCAGGCTCTTTATCTATAACTCCAGACTTGTGCAAGTGTTGGATGATGGAGTGCTGAGAACATTCTCCAGGTTGAACACACTTTATGGGCCTATGACATTAATATGTATGTATTTGATATATCATCTTAATTTTCATCCAGGACAGACCTGGAACTTTGTAGGTAGGTTCAGTTGCCCTATATCACACAACCCTTCCTTTTTGAGCTCCTAGGTTCTGATATTTCCTGTGCACCTCCATTTTCATCTCTTAATCTCTGAATTTAACTCTGCACATCATGCCTCTGTTAACATGATCCGATCCTCTTGGGATGTGCTGCCTTGTTTTGAAAACTGACCACCTTAATTACCTGCCCATGTGTCTACTCAAAGAGACTCTGTTCATGAACTAAATAACTCTTTAATGTAATGTTCAAATGTTATATTCAGTGTCTGACTTAGTCTATGCATACGATTTTGTTATAAAATAATGTAAAATATCACTGTGTTTGTTTGAAAATACATAGCCCAGGGAGTGGCACTATTAGGAGGCGTGGCCTTGTTGGGAAAAGTGTGTCACTTTGAGGGTGGGCATTAAGACTCTTGTCCTATCTGCCTGGAAGTCAGTCTTTTCCTGTTTGCCTTTGGAACAAGATGTAGAACTCTCAGGTCCTCCATCACTATGACTTTCTGGACACTGCCATGATTTCTGCCATAATGATAATGGACTGAATCTCTGAACCTGTAAGTCAGGCCTAATTAAATGTTGTCCTTTATAAGAGTTATGTTTGACTGTAAAAGAAATTAAAGAATAAATAAAAAATTTTAAAAAAAGAATTATAAAAAAAAAAGTTGCCTTCATCATGTTGTCTCTTCTCAGCAATGGAATCTAGAAGGAAGATGATCCCTGTTTTATTTTTTTATTATATTTTGCTTACTTATTTATCAATTCATTTTTGTGCCATGGATAGGAATTGAACCCGTCATTATGTGGGCTTGGAAGACAGAGACCAACATGAGTAGTCAGTTCTCTCCTTCCACCCTGTGAGTTCCAGAGATGAAACTCAGACCATTAGATTTGATAGCAAGCACTCTTACCTGCTGGTGATCTCAGTGGTTGTAACAGACCCTTTGTAGGCAACACTAATAGATGTAATTCCACTCATATCAATAACTGATGGTTATTAATTTTCTTTCATTTTGAGAGTAAGGATGGTCGCTCAGTTAATGAGACATACACCCTACCATGAAAGGAAGACTCCTTAAGCAGGAGTCAAAAATACATTATAATCAATAAACATAATATAACAAATACTACACAAAATAGTAATCTAAACACATATTTAGACACTCCAGGGCGGTAAGCCATAAGGACAACAGTGAAACACAACGTCATTGGATAGAAAACTCCTTAGCTAGATGTGCAAGGTTTTAAGATTCTTCTACTCTTTATTTTCACATTAAAATAATTAATTATCCTAGAACCAAAGAAATGTATTTATTGGGGACATTTAAGAATATAAAGCTGTGTATTGTAATAAAAATATATAAACCAAGCCATACAGTGATAATTGCTACAGATGTTTGAGTATTTGATTTTAATTACAAAAACAGATATATAATTTACATGGTATTTTGTACCTACAGATTTTCACCAAGATATTGTGAGAAACTTCATTTTTTTGTCACTGTACATTTTTCTCTAATGACTAAAGCATTTCTAGTGTACGGATATTTCAAGCCTTATATTACCAATTTCTTAAAACTGACACAGCATTATTAATGGCCCTTTGAGTATGAAATTATTCTAATGACTATACTAAAAAGTAACTATGTACTCACAGGCATGGTGATTGCTTTAGAATAAATTCTTAAAGCTATAGTAATCAATTTAAGAAGGTTTTTTTTTTTAAGTTGTGGAGAGATATTACACTGTTGTATTTGAAAAATGGTTTATCATTCTCTGCCTAGCAGTGGAAATTATACAAGTATGATTTCATAGACAGTTTATTGACAAGAAGAGTTAATGAAGAGTGTCTATACTATGACTAGTTATTCTTAGTTATAATGCAAATATTTGGATACATTCAGGCTTCATGTCTGGGTGTGAGTTAGACAGGAAAGTGAGAAGGAAAGTTAAAGGAAATGAGAAAAAAATCAAAAGCTTCCTTTTAAAAATTAACATCAATTATATACATATGTTTTAAATTCTTTTCATTGCATTCCCATTACTAAAATACTCTAGGCATGTCACAAAAATAAATCTGAATGTGATGATCATTTTGGAATAGCTACCATTTCCCCAACAACTGGTGTGATTATATCCACTGATCTATTCAACTCATAGACATTGGCTTTGTTCCTAAATGAGTAAATTATTCAACTTTTTCTATGGTCTAAAGTCATATACAAAAATGGGGACACATTGCTTCTATTTACAATTTGTATTTAAGAGTAATTCCTGGAGTTCTTTTTGTATGTAAGTGGACTGATCTATGTGTTGTGTGGATGGAATATCTGTGACTCACACACCCAATGTTTTACCTTTCACAGAGAGAGATATATAAGAATAACAGTAGCCTTCCTTTCTTTACTTTCCTGCACATGACAAGAACTTTTAAATGGGCTTATTTTAAAGACTGAAACTGTTAGGCAAATTGCCCAGGAATATGTTTCTATCTTATGTTTTTGGCTTTTTCAATATTGTTAGCTCAAGAAGTATACATCATATACAATCCCTGAAAACACAACATCTGCCCTTTAATGGACCAAAGCTCAGCAGTGACTACTCAAGGAACTCAATTTCCTTGCAGATAACATCTATTTTATCTAGATGTGTCCTTACTGATCTTTGGAAGTGCATTTGCTCACTCCATAAGACTTTTCACTTTTCTTCAATTAGTGCTGAACCTAGAAAGTAAGATGATTTTTAAGGTTTCTTCTCAAATAACTCAATGCAAACTGAAATGGGAAATACAAATAGCTACTGTAATTATTATCTGTCACACATAAAGTTGAAAATGCAGATATGAAAATATGAGTATATATATACTGTTTATATGTAGTATGTATATGTAATGTATATCTGAGAAGCAGCGTGTTCATTTAAAAGGGTACATCCTTTTAAGCTGTGATGTAATAAAATTGACCTGTTAGGATGTCCTTTTGGTTTTACAAATTTATTATATCATAAATAATTAAGATAGAAATAGTTCTCTTAATAACTTCTAAATCTACTTTTCTCAAATTATGATTTATTTTGGCAAATGACAAACAAAGATCAATTAAACTAAATTTGCATTTTTTAATTACATGTTAGAAGGTGCTGTTTTTCATGTTTATTGGCCATTTGCACTACTTTAGCAGACTTTTCAAAAATTTTTCCATTTTTATACTGGGTCAATTTTCTTGTCTCTTATTGATTTTCAAATGCTCTTTACATATTAATAAAGTATTTGAGATTCTTCTGTATTGTGGACTGTGAATAATTTCTCCATTTATTATTAATATTTTATTACTTTTAGAAAATTTTCTCTTTTAGTAAGTGACTTTTGGAAATTTTCCATATCTTCTAGATATATTCATGTGTATACAATTATTGCCAAACAAATGTACCTTAAATGCAAATATTACTTAGAATGAGCAAAAAAATTATAGAAACAAACATAATCACAGGCTTGTGTTCAGAGTCCAAAGTGTTATTAAGAGAGATCCTGGATTTGTGTCCTCACTCCTGGATTCTGTATGAAAAACACGTAGCTTGATGTTGGATGAGGAATAATTCATGAGGTTAATAAGCACAATGACAATAGATTCTTGAAATGCCGATGTGAATAAATGAGGTTCTAATGCCATTTTAATATATTTTGTATTCTTTGTTGTAGAAAATTTTAATCTCATTCCCAGATTTCTACCCTACCCTTGACCATTTATTTCCTGGGGGAAAAAAAAAAAGACACATAACCTTTATATTTATAGTAAGAGTTAAACAGCACACGAACTGTCAGATACCTACCCTTTACAGTATTAGAATCTACATTCCTATTGATAACACCAAGTTGTTATTTATTATGTTTTATCTGAGCTGATCTTCTCTGCAATTGGTAAGCCCTTAGGGCCATGTTTTTATGGCTCATCTAACCTATGGCTGCTTCTCTCTTCTCCTTTGCCTTTTTCTTTTCTTTGTGGTTCTCCTCCAACACCAAACCTGTAAACACCAACTACATATCTTCTGCCCAGCGAATCGATCTTGTCATATTTATTTACCAGTTATAAATAACCTGGAGTCAGGGTCATTTAGGTCTACCTGCAGACTCAAGGTCTTGGGGGCCCACATTTAGCATTACAGTAGACACCAAGACCAAACCTCAACAATTCCCCCTTTTAGTCCAATAAAAGGCTCCTTTTCTCTCAGATATAAATTTAGTATAATTACAAAAAGTATGAATATTATAAGATAAAATATATATTTATAATATCAGTTTTATATTTGGCAATTTAGGTAAAGTATTTGATAATCTGTCTTAATGAATTCATAATTTCTTATCTTAATTATTTTTTATTTTAACTTGTACTACTAGCTGAAAACTATTCTTTAGACATAGAACGTCTTTTTAAATCTTAAAATTTAAGTTGAATTGTGAGACTATAACTATTTAACTGTTTAGTCATTAATTCAATCAGAAATTTGAGAATGAAATAATTAATATCTGAATATATAGGATGTACAAAGACATATCTTCCAAAATTAAACAATTGGCAGGGAGAGTTGACTGCATGGGCAGTCTCTAATACTTTTTATAACATAATATCTATCTTTAGCCTTCTAACCCAAAATATCTAACAGAATTTAAGTGAAGTGAGAATTATGAAGGACTAGTTTATCTTGTCTTGGTAAAGCATAGTAGTCAACTATCTTGTGCCCATTTGTTATTTTTTTTGGAGAGTATTCTGTCTGCAGATAAAATTGGGGTAATTTTTTGCCCAATGACTAGTTTGTCACAATCGAAGCAACTCCACCTTCTTTGAAGTGGAATGGTGGTACTGTCAGGAGTAGACATGTCTCAGTCAAAAGATCTTTTAAAAATGAAATAACCCTAAGCGTCATATTTTGTGAATCTCTGATGCTTTTGAAGACCAACTATGTATACATAGCATAACTGAATTTTTAAACGTTATTTTTAGCTATTTACTATTTGAATAACTTTGAAAACATTTTATTGTAATTAACTAAAGTAGAATCTAATATGACAATGAGTTTAACTTGACTGTAAACATGTATAACTTAGTTATTTAAAAAGTTTGTAATAGTAGCTATTAAAAGGACTGGGATTAAATCTTGTAATTTTAAATGAATTGCATGAGCACAATGCCTATGTAAGAATAACAAAATCAATCTTAAATTTTATAGCAATGTATAAAGATTTGAAACATTAACAACTTTTAACCTGTATCTCAGCTGGTTTATTCTTTGAGTAGAGGAAGGTTACTGATTTGTTTGAGTTAATTTTATATCCAGTCACTTTGCTGAAGTTGTTTATCGGCTGTAGGAGTGCTCCGGTGGAATTATTGGGATCACTTAAATATACTGTCATATCATCTGTAAATAGTGTTATATTGACTTTTGCAGTTCCAATTTGTATCTCTTTGACCTACATTTGTTGTCTAATTGTTCTAGTTAGGACATCAAGTACTATACTGAATAGGTAGGGAGAGAGTGGGCAGCCTTGTCTAGTCCCTAATTTTAGTGGAATTGTTTCATGTTTGCTCCATTTAATTTGATGTTGCCTTCTTGTTTGCTGTATATTGCTTTTACTATATTTAGGTATGAGACTTGAATTCCTGATCTTTCCAAGACTTTTACCATGAAGGGATATTGAATTTAGTCAAATGCTTTCTCAGCATCTAATGAGATGATTATGTGTTTTTGTTTTCTTTGAGTTTGTTTATATAGTGGATTATGTTGATGGATTTCCATATATTGAACCATCCCTGCATCCCTAGGATGAAGCCTTCTTGGTCATGGTGAATTATCTTTTTGATGTGTTCTTGGATTCAGTTTGCAAGTATATTATTGGATATTTTTGTATTAATATTCATAAGGGAAATTGGTCTGAAATTCTATTTTTTGTTGAGCATAAGCATAATTGTGGCTTCAAAGAATGAATTAGGTAGTGTTTTTCTGTTTGTATTTTGTGGAATAGTTTACAGAGTATTAGTATTGGTATTAGGTCTTCTTTGAAGGTCTGATAGAATTCTGCACTAAACCCATTTGGTCCTGGGTTATTATTATTATTATTATTTTGGTTGGGAGACTTTTAATGACTGCTCCTATTTCTTTAGGGGTTATGGGACTGTTTAGATGGTTTATCTGATCCTGATTTAACTTTGGCACCTGGTATCTGTCTAGAAAATTGTCCATTTTATCCAGATTTTCCAGCTTTGTTGAGTATAAGTTCTCCCTTTGTAGTAAGATCTGATGATTTTTTTTGAGTTTTCTCAGTTTCTGTTGTTTTGTCTGCCTTTTCATTACTGATATTGTTAATTTGAATACTGTCTCTGTGCCCTCTGGTTAGTCTGGCTAATGGTTTATCTATCTTGCTGATTTTCTCAAAGAACCAGCTCCTGGGTTTGTTGATTCTTTCTATAGTTCTTTTTGTTTCTACTGCTAGATTTCAGCCATCTCCTTCCATGAACACCTCTTGGGTGTATTTGCTTCTTTTTGTTCTAGAGCATTCAGGTATGCTGTCAAGCTGCTAGTGTTTACTCTCTCCAGTTTCTTTTTGGAGGCACTCATAACTATGAGTTTTAGCATTGCTTTCAATGTGTCCCATAAGTTTGAATATGTTGTGCCTTCATTTTCATTTCATTTTCATTTCATTTTCAAAAGTCTTTAATTTCTTTATTTATTTCTTCCTTGATCTAGTTTTCATTGAGTAAAGCATTGTTCAGCTTCCATATGTATGTGTGCTTTCCTCTGTTTTTGTTGTTATTGAAGACCAACCTTAGTCCATGGTGATCTGATTGGATGCTTTGGATTATTTCAATCTTCTTGTATCTGTTGAGGCCTGTATTGTGACCAATTATATGGTCAATTTTGGAGAAGGTATGACAAGGTTCTGAAAAGAAGTATATTCTTTTATCTTAGAATGGAATGTTCTATAGGTATCTGTTAAATCCATTTGGTTCATAACTTCAATTTGTTTCACTGTGTTTCTATTTAGTTTCTGTTTCCGTGATCTGTCCATTGATGAGAATGGGGTGTTGAAATCTCCCAGTATTATTGTGTGAAGTGCAATTGTGTACTTTGAGCTTTAGTAAAGCTTCTTTTATGAATGTGGGTACCCTTGCATTTGGAGCATAGATGTTCAGAATTCATCTTGGTAGATTTTTCCTTTGATGAGTATGGCATGTCCTTTCTTATCTTTTTTGATATCATTTTGGTTGAACATTGATTTCATTCGATATTAGAATGGCTACTCTAGTTTGTTTCTTGAGATCATTTGCTTAGAAATTTTTCCTACCCTTTTCCTCTTAGGTAATGTCTGTCTTTGTCTCTGAGGTGCTTTTCCTGCATGTAGCAAAATGCTTGATTCTGTTTACGTATCCAGTCTGTTAGTCTATGGCTTTTTATTGGGGAATTGAGCCCATTTATGTTAAAGGATATTAAGGAAAAGTGATTGTTAATTCCTGTTATTTTTGTTGTTAGAGGTGGTATTAAGTTTGTGTGACTATCTTCTTTTGGATTTGTTGAAAGATTAGATTCTTTCTTTTTCTAGGATGTAGTTTCCCTCATTGTGTTAGAATTTTCCTTGTCCTTTGTTGGGCTGGATTTGTGGAAAGATATTGTGTAAATTTGTTTTTTTCATGGAATATCTTGGTTTCTCCACCTATGTTAACTGAGATTTTTGCTGGATATATTACCCTGGGCTGGCAGTTGTGTTCTCTTAGGGTCTATATGACATCGGCCCAGGATATTCTACCTTTCATAGTCTCTAATGTGAAGTCTGGTCTGCCTTTATTTATTTATTTATTTATTTATTTATTTATTTATTTATTTATTTATTTATTTTCCTTAATGCTTTTAATACTCTTTCTTTGTTTTGCACATTGATTTTTTTGACTATTATCTGACAGGTGGAATTTCTTTTCTGGTTCAATATATTTGGAGTTCTGTAGGCTTCCTGTATGTTCATGGGCATCTTTTTCTTTAGGTTAGGGAAGTTTTCTTCTATAATTTTCTGGAAGATATTTATTGGCCCTTTAAGTTGGGAATCTTCACTTTCTTCTATACCTATTATCTTTAGCTTTGGTCTTTTCACTGTGTCCTGGATTTCCTGAATGTTTTGGATTAGGAGCTTTTTTCATTTTGCAGTTTCTTTGACTGTTGTGTCAATGTTTTCTATGGCATATTCTGCCTTTGATATTCTCTCTTCTATCTCTTGTATTCTGTTGGTGATGCTTGCATTTATGACTCCTGATCTCTTTCCTTAGTTTTCTATCTCCTTTTGTGATTTCTTTATTGTTTCTATTTCCAATTTTAAATCCTGGATGATTTTACTCATTTTCCTTCTCCTGTTTGGTTGTGTTTTCCTGTCATTCTTTAAGAGATTTTTGGTTTCCTCTTAAAGGGCTTCTACGTGTTTACCTATATTCTCCTATATTTCTTTAACAGGTTGATTTATGTCATTCTAAAAGTCCTCTATCATCATCATGATATGTGATTTTAAATCTGAATCTAGCTTTTCTAGTGATTTGGTGTATCTAGCACTTGCTGTTGTGGGAGAACTGGGTTGTGATGATGCCAAGTAGCCTTGATTTCTGTTGCTTAGTTTCTTGTGCTAACCTCTCTCCATCATCTCATCTCTGGTGTTAGTTGGTCTTGCTGTCTCTGACTGGAGCTTGTCCCTCCTGTGAGTCTGTGAGCTTGTGATCTTAGGTGTGTCAGCACTCCTGGGAAGACCAGCTCTCTTCTGGCAGGATTTGGGTATGGATGGCTATTAGACAACCTTATATCCTGGATGCAAATGGAGACTGAAAGAACGTTTTAATTTATTTTATTTTTTATAATGTTTTGATTGTGGGAGGCATGTACACCAATTTTATACATATGTATAGCGTAACATGTTTTTAATATTACATCACCTCACTGCCTCATGAATCTTCTTCCCCATATGTTCCCTTTAATAAGGGAACAGAATGATTTGAAATTAAAAGAAATGAGAAGAAAATATTTATAAGATTCTGTTATAACAAAATCATTGTTAAAGAATAGGAGAGTGCAGAACATATCCTACATATAGGCAGCAGCTTTTGGAATAACCTCCTTCCAGTTGTTCATGATCTACGTGAAGGTCAGGCTGCACATCTGCTACACCTGAGCAAGGAAGCCTAGTTCCAGCCTGTTTATGTTCTTTGGATGGTAGTTCAGCCACAAGGATCAAGGTTAGTTGAATATGTAGGTCTTTCTGTGCAGTTCCTATCACCTTTAGGGACCGCAATCCTTCTTCCTATTTTCCTATATATATCCCAAAGCTCCATCCACTATTTGGCTGTGGGTGTCTATATCTGTCTGAGTCAGCTGCTGGGTGGATCCTCTCAGAGGACAACAGGCTCCTATCTACAAGCATAACAGAGTATCAGTAATAGTGCTAGGGATTGGTGCTTGCTCATGGGATGAGTCTCAGGGATACGTTCTAATAGCTGGGCTGCCTTGTCTGGCCTCAGTGGGAGAGGAAGCACCCAGCCTCCCAGAGACCTGAATTGTCAGAGTTGAACAGATACACAGGGGCTCCCCACCTGCTCAGAGGAGAATGGGGGTTGGATGGGGGAAGGATTGTGGGAAGAGGTGCCAGGGAAGGAGCAGTTAGTGGGATATAAAGTGAATAAATAAAAATATGAAATTAAATAATTTAAAAAAAGAGGAGAGCAGAGTGCCTGGAAATTATGAAGGATAAAGTTGAGGCTAACAACACCATGAAACTAGGGATTTGTACATGCATCTTCTCTTTAAATAAAAGTGTTTTCCACTTTTCCTCAAATCAGACCCTTCCCCATGCTAAGCAGTGATTTTTATCATTAAACCATAGCCCAGACTCATAACTAATTTGTTTCGCTGCCTCTCTCTTAGCAGAAATATTTTGCATAGTTGGTGTTCCAGTAAGTCTTTTCGAAGTGATTAGCACCCTCCCTTCATCTACTACTACTTCATGTTTGAATAAATTTTCATAATTATAAAATATATCTCACACTATTTTGTTTAGATGTTGAATGTCGCAATAACTCTATAGGTTAGGCTTTATCTCTATGTTATTGAGGAGAAAACTTGGGCTCAAATCTGTAACATGACATTTCAAAGATCATAGAAGAGAATGAAATAATTACTACAGCCCACAGTTTTCTTCAGTGTTGTTCCCACAATGTCATTCTTCAAATTTAGAGTCCTATAAACATCACTATGAAAAGGTTAAAAACTTTCTAAATGCTTCCAGGCTCCATAGTTCATAAGACCATAAGAAGGCTGTAAACAAATAATGGAAGAAAGATACATTTTCACAGGAGAGTTTATTCCAGTTGCTGTGAGGACTTTTCTGTTCAGACTCTAAAGTGTTATTAAGAGAGATACAGGATTTGTGCCATCACTACTGGCTTCAGTATGAAAACCATGTAGCTTGATGTTGGATGAAGGATGATTCTGATTAAAAAGCAGGATGATGATAGACTTTTGAAATTCCAATGTGAATATATGAAGGTCTAATTCCATTTTAAATACATTTTTATATTCTTTCCCAATTTTATACAAATGTATAATATGCTTTTCTTATTACTTCATCTCACTGCCTTGTGAATTCTTCGTCCTCATATGTTCCCATTATACTTTCAGGTCGTTTTTCTTGTTGTTGTTGTTTTTGTTTTTTAAATCACCCACTGTATTCAATTAAATTTGCTTACATGTGCCTGTATAGTTTATTTAGTACCTCATGGACAACTTACCAGAGTATAAAACACTGAAGAAAAATTTGACTCGTTCCTCAGCAAGCGTTAACTGCCAGGAGACCCTCAGCCAGGGCTAATCACTCATGCTCCTGCATCCATCCTATTCTGCTTATCGGTATCTTACCTAAGCTTTGCTGAGCTACTCCACGTTTCCATTCCCTCATTAGCACAATAGTCATGCCATGGAAGGCACTGCTTTCAGCACTCCATTGCATCCCCTGATGGTTACATGCTTTGACCCCTTTTCTCTTCTACAATTTTTCTTGAACCTCTTTTTGTGTGTATGTGTGTGCGTGTGTGTCTGTGTGTGTGTCTGTATGTGTGTATGTGTGTGTGTCTGTGTATGTGTCTGTGTGTGTATGCATGTATGCACACACATGTGTTAGTGTATATGTTAGTGTGATGTGTGTGTTTGTGCATGCATGTGTGCACAAACATGTGTTAGTGTGTATGTTAGTGTGTATATGTGTATGTGTGTGTATGTGTGTCTGTTTGTGCTTGCAAATGTGCAAACACATGTGTTATTACCGTGTATGTATGTATGTATGTATGTATGTATGTATGTGATCTGTTTAGGAATGAACCCTAAGAAGACAGTCCTTTAACCATAGATAGATAGATAGATAGATAGATAGATAGATAGATAGATAGATAGATACCACTGCCCAGTGCAGAGCGTGAGAACTCTTATCAAGTGAGAGCCCAGCATTAATCTGTGGGAATAAATATAAATATTTAAAAAGTAGTTTAGCTATTTTTCTATTTAATATAGTTGGTTCCTTACCAGGCCCTGTGATTTTTCCACCAATGGGCATTTGATAAGGTTCACAGTGCTAGTTTCCCTCATGACATTCATGCTGCTCTTGAACCACAGGGTACTCCTTGCCTAGCAGATCAGTATTGTGAAATACAGGGTCCACCATGAGTTAAAACTTTGTGAGCTTTGTTCTAGAAGTTTGTTAGCACTATCTAGCACTGTAAAAGCTAGTCAGAGGGAGGAAGTTTATAAACCAGTTACAACTTGATCTGTTTATGTGAGGTAACTAATATGGTTGGTGTCTCCAGGCATAGGATTTTACTTTCTAGTTTTGACAAGCAATGCAGAGTAATGGCGATAGCCTGTTTTGTTTGAGGGGTTTTCTGTGGACTTCCAAATAAAAAATTAGAGAAAGACTCTACAGTTAACGCAAGGATTCTGTTTTAAAGTTACATCCTAATTGTTCCTTCCCCTCCTCTATCTGCTCCCAGTAGTACCTCCCTCTCTTCTCACCTCTCCACCATCCTCTCCTCAGAAAGTGGAGGCCTTCCATGGATATCAATCCACCTTGGTTTATCAAGTTACAGTGGGACTAGGTGAATCTTCTTCTATTGAGCCTAAACAAGGCAGCCCCATTAAGGGAAAGGGAACCAAAGGCAGACAACAGAGTCAAAGACAGCCCATGCTCCTACTGCTATGAATCCCACATGAAGATCCAGCAGCACAACTATTACGTCTACACAGAGTGCCTATGATGCTATCTGAGGGTTTAGCCTCTGTGAACCTCTATGAGTCAAGGTTAGTTGATTCTGAAGGTTGTCTTGAGGTGTCTTTGATATCTCTGGCTCCTTTAACCATTACTCCCCCTCTGTGTTTAGTTTTTGGTCTTTGCATCAGCTTCCATTGTTTATTTGCTGGATGCAGTCCCTCAGATGACAGTTATGCTAGGTCCATGTTTGCAACTATAGCAGTGTTTCATTCATCGTATGAGGGAGGCCTCCCACTCATGGCATGGGTCACAAGATAGGACAGTCATTAGTTAGCCAAAGCACCCATTATTAAAAAAAAAAAAAACTTTTATAGACCCTTGTGCTCAAAATTGATCGCAGTGCATTCTGGTCACTTACCTATAAGAAGTCTGAGAATTAAAGTGAGAATCAGAGGTTGGGCTGTATGATACTCTTCTCTGATATAAATGAATGGATAAAAGGATAAAAAAGCATGCAAACAGTGTAGCATGGCTACAGTGTTTCACTGAAATATTTGGAGGCAGTTTATTATGCAGCAATATACATTGAAACAAACTGCCTGCAATATTTTGGCCTAGGAGGATATACAAATTAACACAGTGATTTCCAGTCTTAGCCAATCCTAGGAGACCTTTGGTAAGATCAAATCTCCGTACCACTTGTCTGGATCCTAACCTATGTATCAGCAAAATGTTGTGCCCAGGAATCTGTATTTTTATAGACCTCCCTTAGATGTGGATATTCAGCCAGGTCTGAGAATCACAGAATTTAATAACCTTGCCAAGACACATTCAGCCCATTGAGTCTGTAAATTATCAAGCTGCAGTTCAACCAACATGAAACTGTAGCTTGATCATGCCACTGTGGACTGCCAAATGGTTTTATTTTAAATCTCATTTGAGAAGACGGCCAAATGATATTAGCAAATTAAAAAAAAAAAAAAAAAAGGTGATTAGTGGCAAATTCCCCCAGCTGCTAGCCTCTGCAGATGGAAACTATTATATATACATTTATTCCTGTTATCATAAAGAGTAAGTTAAGCTTGCCTATGTTTGAGTTGTGCTTAGTTATGTGGAGAAGATGAGTATTTCATGATGTACTGATTTCAATTTTCCTCTAGGTTGTCACTGTGGACAAAACTTGATCCATCTGCTCCTCTTCCTTTTGGGTATTAATTATTCTATACAATCAGAAAAGAAGCTGGTTTCAAAAGCTTACCATAGATTCCATATGATACCAAGAGTTATTGAGAAAAATAGTTTTCCCAAATGGATTTTATATTATGTTTATATAATTAGTCTCTCTAGATAAAAGAAAACCACGAACAAAGAGAAGAATTAATCAGTCAATATGGGGATTACTCTGTTTTCTCTACCATAGTAAAGCCTTCTAGGGTAAGTCTTCTAGGTAAGTTTTCTAGGATAAATTATAAGAGCTGGAGAGAAAGCAGTAGGGAAGTCATTTGCTGGTTAAGATTTTGCTTTTTCTCTACTAATGTGAAAATATTTGAAATGTCATATTTAATGAATGAATTTCGAGCAAAATCTATATGCTTTCTCACAACTGTATTGAAAAATGAATTCTGGAATAAGTTAATTCATTAACTGCAAGATATATGTATTCACCGTTTTTATGCTTTTGGGAGAAATGGACTGAATCTGGTCATTGAACATCAACAGAGTGCCTACTATGTATCAGATACTACTAGTAGTACAATAATGTTAAATACACCAAAGTGGTCTGAGCCAATGGCTCTGATTCTATACTTATTTAAGTATCCTATGCTTATAAAAAATTCTATAGTAGATAGTAAAAGACTTTGAAACTTTGTGGAAAAGACAAATGTTAAAACAAAACAAATTTCAAACAACTAAATCAAATCAAAACAAACAAAAAATACCAAAAACTATATTAACAAAATATATTCAACAATGTTTTTACAACAAATTTTGATTTTCTGAGGTGGCAATGATATATTTTACTCCGATACATTCATCTTTAAACCAAACAGGCTAGACTTAATTTAATGCTTATCTAATAAAAGGTGGAAGCCAACTAATCTCAGTGTCCTTGTACTGATTATTATTATCATTAATAATAATAATAATAGAAACAAGGATAAAATTGTTACTACTTATTAGATTCTGTGCTATGGAACTGATTAGTTAATTCATCAATGGCATCACTTTTTAAATGGTCATAAAATGTTATTAATGCATTTAAGCTCATTTTACAGATGATGGGGCAGAGATTTATAGAACGTGTGAATTTTTCTGGGAGCCATGTCTCTAGGATCTTGCCTCAAGCATCTTAAATAATGCGTTAGGTCTCCTGGTAGGCCTGCAGCTCTGGTCTTCCAAATGGGGACTTTTCACAGGGGCAGAGAAGCTGCTGATCTGGTTGCCCTGGCTGCAGTAGATCTCTTGGGAGGCCTTCAGATTGTTGGGTCTTCAGAGGAGCAGTCAAGCTGTTGTCCTGTATGAAGCTATTCTCCAGGGGAGCCTACAGACTGTGGTTTCTGTTTCCCTGTGTGCAGCAGAAATCCAGAGAGACTTTCAGTCTGTTAGGTCAGTTGCCCTGCATGCCACAGAGCCCCCAGGAGCTCTTCAGACTGTGGTATCTGTCGACCAGTTGCCCTGTGTACACAGGAACTCCTGGGATGCCTTCAAGCTGTATTGTCTTCAGGGGAGCAGACAATCTGGTGATCAGATGCTCAATTGCCCTGTGTGTAGCAGATCTCCTGGGATGCCTTCAGGCTGTGGTATCAGTTGCCCTGTGTGTAGCAGATCTCCTGGGATGCCTCTCTGGCTGTGGTGTCAGTTATCCTGAGTGCACTGGATCTTCTGGGATGGCTCAGGATATGGTGTCTCTAGGGGAGCAGACTAGCTAGTAGTCTGCCCCAGCAGAAAGGACCTGGCAGAAGGGCAGTGTTATTCAGTGAGAAGGGTTTTGGGGTGTTATGGGTCTATTGGTCTCCCAACAGCAGCTCTTGGAATTCAGGGTGGGGGGTTCTTACCAAGTGCTCTGAGTGCAGCAGAACTTCTGGGATAGCTCAGGATATGGTGTCTCCAGAAGAGCAGACCGGCAAGCAGTCTGCCCAGTAGGAAGAACCAGGCAGAAGGCCAGGATGATATTTTTAAATTATATCTATTTGCCTAAGAATTTCATGTAAAGTTATTGTTTTAATAGCTGAGTTGTAATCCATTCTGTAAATGTACCACATTTTCTGTATCCCTTCCTCTGTTGAAGGAAATCTAGGTTCTTTCCAAAATAAATAAATAAATAAATAAATAAATAAATAAATAAATAAATAAATAAATAAGGCTGCTATGAACATAGTGAAGCATGTGTCCTTGTTATATGTTGGAGCATCTTTTGAGTATATGTCCAGAAGTGGTATAGCTGGGTCCTCAGGTAGAACTATGTCAAATTTTCTGAGGAACTGCCAGACTAATTTCCAGAGTTGTACTAGCTTGCAATCCTATCAGCAATGGACTGTTCTTCTTTCTCCACATCCTTGCCAGCACCTGCTGTCACCTGAGTTTTTGATCTTAGCCATTCTGACTGGTGTGAGGTGGAATCTGAGGTGGGATTGCAAACTGGTACAACCACTCTGGAAATTAAACTGGAGATTCCTCAGAAAACTGGAAAATAGGAAATACCTGAAGACCCAACAATACCATTCTTGAGAATATACCCAAAAGATGCCCCACCATGCCACAGGGGCACCTGTTCCACTAGGTTCATAGCAACCTTTTTTGTGATAGTCAGAAGCTGGAAGCAAACCAGATGTCCCACAACAGAAGAGTGGATACATAAAATGTGGTTCATTTACACAATGGAATACTACTCAGCTATTAGGAACAAGGACATCCTGAGTTTTGCAGGCAAATTGCTAGAACTAGAAAATATGCTGAGTGAGGTAACTCAGACTCAAAAAAACATGCATGGTATGTACTCACTAATAAGTGGATATTAGACAAAAAAATGTGCAGAATACCCAGGATACAGTCCACAGAACTCAAAAAGGTCAACAAGCTGAAAGGTCCAAGTGAGGACGCCTCAGTCCCACTTGTGTGGGAGAAGAAAGCAATCACAATGGGGGAGGGAAGGAGGGACCCTGGAGGGAAAGTGAATGGAGGGGGAAGAAGGGATCATGATGTGGCATTGGGTTCGGGAAAAGAACCGAAACCCTGATGGTCAGCAGAAAGATTGGAAACAGGCAACTTCCAGAGGTAAGAGGTAGGGGGACCCTCTAGAATGTACCAGAGACCTGGGAGGTGAGAGACTCTCAGGAATCAAATGGAGGGACCTTAGATGAAATGTCCTATAGTAGGGAGAAGGAACCTTTAGAGCCTGCTTCCAGCCGAAAGTCAGGTCATCAAGTAAGGAATGGGGTTACCATCCCACAGTCAAAAATCTGACCCATAATTGCTCATATCTGAAAGAACTGCGGGGATGGAAATGGAAAGGAGCCTGAGGAAAAGAAGGTCCAGTGACATGGCCAAAGTGGGATCCAGCTCAAGGGAAGGACCCAAGGCCTGACAGTATTACGGAGGCTATAGAACCCTCACAAAAAGGGACCTATTATATGACTGCCCTCCAAAAGACCCAACAAGCAGTTGAAAGAGTCAGATGCAGATATTTGAATCCAATCAATGGACAGAAACTGCTGACCCCCCATGGATGGATTAGGGAAAAGCTGGAAGAAGCAGAGGAGGAGGGCGACCCTGTAGGAGGACCAGCAGTCTCAATTAACCAGGACCCTTGAGATGTCTCAAAAACTGGAACACCAACCAGGCGGTATACACCAGCTGATATGAGGCCCTCAACACATATACAGCAGAGGACTGCCAGGTTTGGTTTTAGTCAGAGAAGATGAACCTAACCCTCAAGAGACTGGAGGCCCAAGGGAGTTTAGAGATCTTTTGGGGTAGGTGTTGGGGGATGGGGACATCCATGTAGAGGCAGGGGTTCGGGTAGGAGGTATGGGATATTGAACGTTTATATGTATATATAAATTAAATAATGCCTTAGCCCTTCAATTACAATTCAGCCAAAACATTCATTAGTTTATTGTCCTTATTCTTTCTTTCTTACCCTCCATCTACCCAGCTTTAAGCATGCACAGAGGTATTTAGAGAAAAAGCAAGGTCGCTGAGAAAAGGAAAGGGAGAGGTGGCTATGTAGGAAGCAGTAGAACAATTGCAGCCATGAGTCTTATGTGTTTTTCATCTTATTTCATATTTTGCCTTTCTTAACTTTAATCATTTAGATCAATTTATTTACCAATTCTAATTCTCATTTTACCAAAGAAGTGTATAAGAATTGTTGGATAAACAAATGAATTGCATATATTAAGTCTTGGCAGTGTTCATAGCTCATGTCAAGCATTTAGTCATTGTCACTAATTGTCATCACAGAAGCAGTGATAGGACTAATAGGAATAATTCCATTAGTATCATGCTTGGGATGACAGGATTTATGCATATTGTGCTTTTCTTCTGGGCTGTAAAATTTTTCTCCTTTATTTGTGTTGTTCTGTCATGGATCTTTTCATTGTATTTTAGCCATTTGCATGTCTACACTTTTTATTCTAATAAAATAATTCAAATACAATAATTGTGATACTTTAAAGCTCTAACTTTTATGAGCTTTGGAGCTCAAACTATATGCCATGCACTTATTATATCTTAGGTGTGCACCTTTTAAATGAAAATGTAAATTCTTAACATCATTTGATAAGTGTAAATCACTATGGCTTCCTAAGTGACATCAAAAACATAATTCAGAAAATATATAAACTAATGTAATAGAGCAGGACCCAAATGCATATGCACAGAGCTCTAGATACCTATGTTTTGACAAATGTCAGAAAAGAATGCATTGGGGTAGAAAAGCCAACCTCTTAGAAAAGGTTTTGTGTAAACTAGTTATCCACATGTGGAGGAATGAAATTCAATCTATAACTCTCTCATCCTGTCTAAAATTGCAAGTGTATTGAGGAACTTAATATGAAACTGGAAAACTTAGAAGAGGCCCAGGGAAAACATGATGTACTCAAGATTAAAATAAAGCCAAGAACAATCTGAAAGAACTCCAAGAGTATAAAAAATGAAGTCTGAGAATTGGTGAACAAGCTCCTATAAAACTTGGATGTTTCCACAGAACAGAGGAAACCTGTGCTGTATAGACAGGCTGCAGCATAGACAACAGTCTTTTTCCACTATATGTTAGTTGGGTGCTTGATAACTAAGATATAAAGGACTACAGACATATACAGTACAGGGAAATCCTTTTATTCAATAAATGGGTCAAATTAAGTTATCAAAAGAAGTACAAATGTCCTATCCATATTTTATTTTATTTTATTTTTTGGGGGGAAAGGGCAGGGGTTTATTTGGTTTATAATTCCACATCACAGTTCATTGTCAAAGAAATCATGAAAGGAAATTAAGGAGAGAGAAACATGGAGACAGAAATTGATGCACAAGACATGGAGGTGTGCTACTTACTGGTTTGCTCAGCCTGCTTTTTTTATAAAATGCCAAACCACCAAGACAAGCATAACATTGCCTCAATGGGATATACCTTATCCCATTAGTCACTAATTAATAAAATGTCTAATAGTATGGCCTGCATTCTGATCTTATGGAGGCATTTTCTTAATTTCTTAATCATTTGAGAATGTTCCTCCTCTCAAATTATTTTACTTCGTGCAAAATTGGCATAAAACTATTCAGCATAATTGATACTTTGTCAACCTGACACACAAACTCATCATTGTTAAGTCCCAACCTTTGCTTCTTTGTTCATTCACAAGATTATTATAAATATAGCAATATAAAACTTTATATAAACTTTAAAAATTTTTCTGGTCTCTACAAATTTAAACATTTTAAAACTTAGTATTTTTTAAATTTTTTTTTTTATTTTTGATACTTTATTTACATTTCCAATGTTTCCCCTTTTCTGGGTCTCTTCTTTGGAAACCCCCTATCACCTCCCAACCCACCTTTATGAGGGAATTCCACCTCCCACCCACCCGTCCACCCATCCCATTTTCCCGCCTTGACATGCCCCTTTACTGGGGCCTCTAACATCCTCAGGCCCAAGGGCCTCTCCTCTCTCCCTGATGGCCATCGAGGTCATCCTCTGCCACATAAGTGGTCCAAACCATGAGTCCATAGATATGTACTCTTTGGTTGGTGGTCCAAACTCCAGGATGACCGGGGGGTGGGGGGGTCAGGTCCATTGACGCTCTTGCTCCCTCCATGGGGCTGCAAATTGGACTTGGACTTGAGCTTTGTACAAGGAGATAGGAATGGATCAATTTGCATTCTTCTACATGTAGACTGCCAGTTGAATCAGCACCATTTATTGAAAATGCTGTCTTTTTTCCACTGAGTGGTTTTAGCTTCTTTGTCGAAAATCAAGTGACCATATGTGTGTGGGTTCATTTCTGGGTCCTCAATTCTATTCCATTGATCTACCTGCCTGTCATTGTACCAAAACCATGCAGTTTTTATCACTACTGCTCTGTAGTTCAGCTTGAGATCAGGGATGCTGATTCCCCCAGAAGTTCTTTTGTTGTTAATGATAGCTTTTGCTATCCTGGATTTTTTGTTGTTCCGAATGAATTTGAGAATTGCTCTTTCTAAGTCTATGAAGAATTGAGTTGGAATTTTGATGGGGATTGGGTTGAATTTGTAGATTGCTTTTGGCAGGATGGCCATTTTTACTATATTAATCCTTCTGATCCATGAGCATGGCAGATCTTTCCACCTTCTGAGGTCTTCTTTGATTTCTTTCTTCAGAGACTTGAAGTTCTTGTCATACAGATCTTTCACTGGCTTGGTTAGAGTCACACCAAGATACTTTATATTGTTTGTGACAATTGTGAAGGGTGTCATTCCCCTAATTTCTTTCTCAGCCTGTTTATCCTTTGAGTATAGGAAGGCTACTGATTTGTTTGAGTTAATTTTATATCCGGCGACTTTGCTGAAGTTGTTTATCAGCTGAAGCAGTTCT
>CM052702.1:65364154-65379193 GCA_028551405.1 Uromys caudimaculatus | reverse complement strand
TTCTGTTGGTGATGCTTACATCAATGGTTCCTGATCTCTTTCCTAGGTTTTCTAACTCCAGGGTTGTCTCCCTTTGTGATTTCTTTATTGTTTCTATTTCTATTTTTAGCTCCTGGATAGTTTTGTGCATTTCCTTTGTCTGTTTGATTGTGTTTTCTTGAAATTCTGCCTGTTTGATTGTGTTTTCCTGTAATTCTTTTAATGGATTTTTGTATTTCCTCTTAAAAGGCTTCTAGTTGTATATCTCTGTTCTCTTGTATTTCTTTAAGGGTGTTATTCATTTCTTTCTTAAAGTCTTCTATCATCATCATGAGAAATGATTTTAAATCTGAGTCTTGCTTTTCTGTTGTGTTTGGGTATCCAGGGCTTGCTGTGGTGGGAGAGCTGGGTTCTGATTGTGCGGGGTACTCTTGGTTTCTTTTCTTTATGTTCTTACCCTTGCCTTTTGCCATCTTGTCGACTCTGATGTTAGCTGTTCTTACTCTGTCTGGCTGTGACTTGCCCCTCCTGCAGGCCTCTGTGTCAGTACTCCTTGAAGACCAGCTCTCTCTGAGAGGTGTTTGGGTTTGGAGAGCTTTCGCACAGGGTCCACTCTGGGGTACAGCATGGAATCAGAAGGATCTTGTCCCCAGCTGTCCCTTGGTTCCTGTGCCCTGAAGACTCTGTAAGGGTCCCTCTTGATCCAGTGAGTTTGAACAGAAGTGGTGGTTTTGCCTGTGCTCAAAGGTGTGTCAGCACTCCTGGGATTCCCTGCTCTCTCTTGGAGCCTTGTGGCCCAGGCTGAGGTCCCCAGGCACAGGCTCCTCGTGGACCAGGCAGAGGTCTCTACCCACAGGTGGAAACCGGAAGGTTCAGAGTTTTTCTGTCCCCGGGCTCTCAGGCCCTGGATCCCGGAAGATCTGGGCAGGTCTGGGTGAGACGTGCTGCTCCCCTCAACCCCACTCACGGCCCTTCCAAGCTCCTGGGAGTTTATCTTTCTCCTGCGCTCATTGGCTAAGGACTCCTGGTGGTCCAGGCAGAGGTCTCCACCCACAGGTGAAAACCAGAAGTTTCGGAGTTTTTCTGTCCCCGGGTTCTCAGACCCTGGATCCTGGCAGATCCGGGAGGGTCTGGGTGAGGGGTGCTGCTCCCCTCAACCCCACTCACAGCCCTTCCAAGCTCCTGGGAGGTTATCTTTCTCCGGTGTTTGTTGGCTACAGACTCCTGGTGGCCCAGGCAGAGGTCTCCACCCCCTATCCATATTTTAAAATGGGTTTAACATTATTATTCATCATGACAATGCTAGTCAAATCAAATATAAGATTCCCTGAAACCCTATACAGAATGCCTCAAGAAAACAAACAAGAAAGGCTGGTGACCAAGTGGGGAAGAGGAAATGGTTATTTGTGGCTAGAACAGTAGTTATCAGTCTGTGGGTTGATGTATTCACTGATAGTGGATATTTGTAAAAAGCTCGGAATAACCACGATGCAAGTTCCCGACCATATGAAGCTCAAGAAGAAGGAAGACCAAAGAGTAGATGCTTCAGTCCTATTTAGAAGGGGGAACAAAATAACCACTGGAGGTAAAGGAGGGAACGAGGGACATGGGAGGGAGAGAGGAAGGGCAGGGAAAAGGGGGCAGGATCAAGTGTGGGAGGAGAGAGGGGTTAAGTATAGAGGGTCAGGAAATTGAACAGTGTTGTGTAGCAGTGGGGGAATGGGGAACTGGTGGTAACCACTAGAAAGTCCCAGATGCCAGGAAAGCAAGAAGCTCCCAGGGGCAAAGAGTGGAACAGACACTGAAGGAAAGACCATCCAGAGAGTGCCCCACATAGGGATTCATCCCATCTGCAGACACCAAACCCAGACACTATTGCTGCTACCAAGAAGCACTTGCTGACAGGAGCCTGGTATAGCTGTCCTCTGAGAGGTTCTACCAGAGCCTCACCAATACGAATGTGGATGCATGCAGCCAACCATCAGAGTGAGCACAGGGACCCTGATGAAGGAGTTAGGGGAAGGACTGAAGGAGCTGAAGGAGTTTGCAACCCCATAGGAAGAACTACAATATCAACCACCCAGGCCCCCCAGAGTTCCCAGGGACTAAACTACCAACCAAAGAGTATACATGGATAGAACCATGGCTCCAGCTGCATGTGTAGCAGAGGATGGTCTTGTCAGGCATCAATGGGAGGAGAGGTCCTTGGTCCTGTGGAGGCTCTATGTCCCAGTGTAGGGAAATGCTAGGGATCTGATGCAGGAGTTGGTGTGTGGGTGGGAGAGCACCCTCATAGTAGCAGGAGGGAAGGAAGATGGTATGGGGGTTTGAGGAGGGAAATATGGGAAGGGGTATAGCATTTGAAATGTAAATAAATAAAATAACCAATAAAAAAGAAAATGAAATTACAACATGAAATAAAAAGAAAACCCTTTGGAAAACTTCGTTCAGCAAAAATATTTTCATTACAATTTGTAACATTAGCAAACTGCAATTATGAAGTAGCAAAAAATTATGGTTGGAGATCATCACAATATAAAGAACTGAATTAAAGTCTTACAATATTATGAATGTTGAGAAACACTGGGCTAGAACGAATTTAAAATATTGAACAAAAATGACATCAATATAGAGTTTATCTAAAACCTAAAAACAAACTATCTGACACTACTCTACCACCCCAGAGAATGCATTCAAAGATTCTGTCTTATCACATATGCACTTCCATATTGAAGTGTATTGCCACATAATTAACAAAGTCTAAGAAAGAGGACCAGATTGGAGAAGGAAGAAATAAGACCAACTCATGAATATGCCCTAATGAAATTGACCACAAGAAAAATAAATAATCAAATATTTAATGTGCTATAATAAGGGTGTAAGTACTGAGTAGCTAAGGAAATATTCAAGGAAATATTCAAGATAACAAAAGCTAGATAGGAGTAGAAAGGGATGATTCTCTTCCTACTCTAGGGAAAAATAAAACAGCAATGGAAATGTATGTTGTATATATATAGTAATTGTTTTACTTTATATGGGAACATTCCGATTAAAGACATGAGTGTAATTTTGAAACTTAACCTGTAAGCCCCACTATCTCAAGAACAAATAATTTCCTGGAATTTGGGGGGGGCATAAAATTAAAAGGCTCCTATGGGGATATAATAGGCTACATGTTTTACATCTCTTAAACAAGTCTGTATTACTCAACTGCACTAGATGTGCTTGATTGGATGTATTCAGGAGATATGCCTGCAGAAAGTTAAGTCAAGTGTATACTTGCTCCAAATTGAACCTGATGAGAATACAGAGACCTTACGTTTTTGCCTTTTTAAGCCTCTGAAAATGTGAGTCATCACTATTTCCTGAGAACCCTGAAATGATCCTGGCCTGTCCCCACAGCCAGTATTTAATTAAAGCTTACTTCAAATCTGGCTCAAACGTTGTGGAATTGGTCTTTCTCTTATGATTCTCAGATTAAAATAAAAAGATTCAGGGCAGACTGTTTACTTTTGTTTGAAGACTCATAGAGAACTATTTAGTATGACTAAGAGTGCATGGTTAAACATGTCAGACCAGGTTACAAAACACAAAGGACACTTGGCTCAGGTTCTTTTTTTACCCTTCATATACAGTATTCATTTCAACCCTGTGCAGTAAACAATTCTTTATAGAATAGGGTTTGCTTTTTTCCCTATAATCAAACAAGTCTGTCAGGTAATTTGTTAATGACCAGTTTTGACACTAAAAGAGGAGGAAATTCAAAGTTACATACTTGGGTTTTATAGCTGGTTTTGGGATAAAGAAGCAGTGTTATCTGCTACTCACATTGATAAGAATTATTCTAATCTGTAGGTGGCTCATTTGTCCTATTGATGAAGTCTTTTGCCTTACAGGAGCTTTCAGCTTCATGAAGTTCCATTTACTAATTGTTGATGCTAGAGTCTAAGCCTTTGCTGTTCTCTCCTGGGAGGTTTCCCATGTGCCAATGAATTTGTGTCTCTTTCCCAATGTCTCTTCTATTAGATTCAGTGTATCTGGTTTTATGTGGAGTTCCTTGATTCACTTGGACTTGAGCTTTGTGCAAGATGATAAATACAGATCTATTTTCATTCTCCTACATCCAGACCACCGTTAGACCGCACCATTTATTGAAAATGCTTTATTTTTTTTTTCACTGTATGTTTTTGGCTCATTTGTCAAAGATCAAGTGTTCATAGTTGTATGGGTTTACTTCTGGGTTTTTGATTCTATTCCATTGATCAATCTTTCTGTCTCTGTATCAATATGCTGTGGTTTTTATCACTGTTGCTTTGTACTGAAGCTTGAGGTCAGGGATGGTGGTTCCCATAGAAGTTCGTTTATTGTTGAGAATTGTTTTGGCTATCCCAGGCTTTTGTTTGTTTGGTTGGTTGGTTTGGTTTGGTTTTTCCATATGAAGTTGAGAATTTCTCTTTCCATGTCTGAAAAATTGTGTTGAAATTTTTATGAGTATTGCATTGAATTTGTAGATTGCTTTTGGTAAGATGGCCATTTTCACTATGTTAATCCTACCAAACTATGAGCATAGGAGATCTTTCCACCTTCTGAGGTCTTCTTCAATTTCCATGTTCAGGGATTTGAAGTTCTTGTCATACAGATCTTTCACTTGCTTAGTAAAAGTTACAGCAAGATATTTTATAGTATCTTTGGCTACTGTGAAAGGTGTTCTTTCCCTAATTTATTTCTCAGGCTGTTCATCACTTATATAAAGGAAGACTACTGATTTGTCCGAGTTAATTTTATATTCTGCCACTTTAGTGTAGTTGTTTATCACCCATAATATTTCTCTGGTGCAAATTTTGGGTTTGCTTATATATACTATCATATCATCTGCAAAGAGTGACACTTTGACTTCTTTCTTTCCAATTTTTATGCCCTCAATATCCTTTTGTTCTCTAATTACTTTAGCTAGAACTTCAAGTACTATATTGAATAAATAGGGAGAGGGTATGCAATCTTGGCTTTTCCAGATTTTAGTGGGATTCCTTCTAGTTCTCTACATTTAATTTGATAGTGGATGTTAGTTTGCTATATATTGCTTTTATAATGTTTAGGTATATGCCACAAATTCCTGATCTGTCCAGAACTTTGAACATGAAGCGATGTTGCATGTTTTTCAAAGGCCTTTTTAGCATCTAATGAGATGATCATGTGGCCTTTTTCCTTGAATTTGATTATATAGTGTATTATGTTGATGGATTTTCATATATTGAACCATCCCTGCATCCCTGAGGGGAAGCCTACTTGATCATGTTGAATGATAATTTTGATGTGTTCTTGGATTTACCTTGTGAGAATTTTATTGAATAATTTTGCATCAATATTCATAAGTGACATTCATTTGAAGTTCTCTTTAATTTTTGGGTCTTTGTGTAGTTTAAGTATCAGAGTAACTGTGGATTTAAAAAGAAAAGAAAAACAAAGAATGATTCTAGTCTTTATGGCTTATGTCCAGAAAAAAAGAAGAATGAGTGGCAGAACAATTTATTGTCTAAAAGAATCTTTGATTCTGAGGTTGTTTCTAAGACTTTAATTTTGACCTCTCCAAATGCCCTTAAGCTATCTCTTAGTAGCTAACAAAACAGAAGTTAATACAACTAGCAGATAACAAAAGGACAGCAAAATCTTATATCTAGTAGGTGGGTTTTAAGCACCTCTAGGTGGCTTTTAAGCACGCAAGGAGCTGATGTTATAGTGAAGTAGAAAGAGACTCTCAAAACCTATCACCAGTCATTAATTAGAAGCACTCATTGGAGACAAAGAAGAGCCATTGGTCTTTTGTGTTTTTTTTTTTTCTCTCTGGGGCCTGAGCTGGAATGATTCCCCACTGGGCTATTTTCATTTTGCTTGAGTTAATGGTTCCACTGTAATCAACTTCAGCCAAAGAGAGTACAAAATAAAGAACAAATAAAGCAAAATTGTAGGGCTTATACACAAACCCTCTTTGGACATATGTAGGCTTGCGCAGCTAATGAGATCCCCCATTCAAGCTCTCTAGTGGCAGCCTATTGTAATGGCCCTGAACATTCAGAGAAAAGTGCTGTGGAAGTTGGAGAGGGGTGGCTATTATGGATGGATTCTGAGGATGGAACTTTGATTAGGGAGGAAGGCCTTACTCATGTTGACTGCCTTCTATAGAGAGAAAAGTGCCAAGACCAGGGAAGGAGCACCAGATTCTTGGCAAGATCAGTTTTTCCCTTGTATGAAATCACAGAGGGGATGGGTAAAGGTAACAGGAGGGGAATTGGAGTACAGACCCTTTGTGTTCTTGGAAAACCTAGACCTTCATAGGGTTTGAATAGAACATATTTGGAAAAATTCAACTGCATTGTAAACACAAAACAAATTATGCTCAGTAAATAGAAATGGGGCTAAAAATAAAAGATGCATGTGATGATTACTAACACCATTGTTTGCAAAGAAGTAATATTTTAGATATATGAAATGTTATTCTTCAGCTTGGATATAGCAATACAGAGTAACTGTCTACACATTAAAAAAATATATGAAGTCAAGCATACCATTATCTTGCTTAGCACTTCAATCTGTAAAACATTAATTTAGAAAAGTTTACCAGGTTAAGAAAGAATGGCTCACCTAGGCTTAATGCCCTTCTATGACTGCATGGTGGTCTTGGGACGTCTGAGATCTCCCAGAAATCATCTAGCTTGATTTTCACATGGGTATTGGCATAATCTATGCAGAACTACTGGGCAAGCTGTTTGAACTTGCAGAGCCTCACTTCTGTCATCTCCAAAACAACAAAATGATATCCACTAGGATTGGGGGGGCTTAATGAGACAGGCAGGCTGACACTTGGCAAGGAGAAATCTCTCAGCGTGAGATAGTTTTCATTTTGCCACTAAACCCATCAATTTCTACCAATCTTCCTTAGCACTTCAGCATGTGCAAACATATCTATTCTATAACTATTATTGCACTTTAGATAGTAAAACTGCATAATGTTTCCATCTGCAAGTGTTTTTATTAAAATGATTACAGTTGCTGTTGTTAATAATTATGTATGATATACACTCAGCAATCACGTTAGAAAAATTGTTTCCTTCATAATCATACAGGATACATAAAATAATAGGTAAAGCAGGACATTTATTGATTATCTGTACCATGTTATATGCCTGTGGCATAGGGAGAAACAGACTTATGGTGTAAAAGAAGCACATTAAGCTGTATCTGTTTTTCAGTGACAGCTACTAGCATGAATGAAATGTATAACTGGGAATACCAACAGAGAGATAAAAGTGAGGACTATCCTTTATCTTTTCAGGGATCCCTACCCTGAAGACTTTCCAAGATAGATTCTTTCTATGAATCATAAGTCACAAACTTATTACCAATCTGATACATAGTTAGAGAATTCCCTCCTGGTTAATGAGAAAGAAGTTTGCCCATTGCATAAAAGGTCCCTGGGCATTAAGCATCTAGTGCCATTCTTCCCAGAAACATGTTTGATAATGGCTGGAGTTGAAAATTAATTGCCATGGTGCTAGTTTCAAAAGGGTTTAATGATATTCATTCTCTAGGAATTGATAGTAGTTCAAGAAGATAGCCATCCCCATCCTACTGGCTCAGAGAGAAAATGAGGAGATTTTAGACTCATACATCCAAATCAGGAAATGTGTAAAGCAGAAATTCCAAGACAAGTACTTCAGGTTAGCATTCCTTAAAAAAAAAAGGCATCTTTGTTCTCTTTGATCTCTGAGAATGTGAATTCGCTCCAACTGTTCTAATTTAAAGCACATGGTAGCTTTTTCGCATTTACAATTTGTGCATATTTTCTTGTCAACACATAATTCCTAAGCACTCATGATTAAACTTCCTGTTTGTACAGTAACTTCACGTGGACAAACTCTAGAATACTACAATGTTAGTAACATGAACAAGACACTTGATTCATGAATCTTCAGGAAACAGACCCCCTCTTAAATTCTTACATGCTTGGAGGATTCTACAGATCCTAATATTTTGTGAAGCAAACAATATTTTTAACAGGCAATAAAAACATATACTAAGAGCTCAGGGATCTTACTCTTATGTTCTTTATAAAGAAACTAGGGTAGTTTCACCATTTATATCACTGATGAACTATCCACTGTTCATATGAATGAAGACACCGGTAAGATATTTTGGATATGGAACTATTAGAAGACAGAAGACATTTAGATTTAACTTTATATACAACTATGAGATGTAGTGGGAATAGCATATATATATATGTATGTATATATATATGTATATATACACATATATATGCATATATATATTTAACAGAATTGAATTTTACAGGCTGCGACATGAAATATTTGTTGCTACCATAATCTTTGCTAAGAATTCCATAATTTTTAGCCTATATTTTTGCTTGCTGTTCTCTTCCACTATAAGATTCCCTCCTTGTATATCCAAAGTTTAAGGCTGTTGATAGCTTAATTTAGTATAGTATATTGTTTCCGATACATATTGACCTGTACTTGGTGATAAATAAATATGTTTCTTAGATTAATGAATAACTTTTCCTTGAACTTTTTGAAATATGCCAATCAGTTATCTCAGCACATTTTATCTATATTATGACTTTTAGACAATAATTTTCTAACTTTACTGAAATGTTGTAACTTCTGAAATGCACAGTCTAGTGAGCAAGATTAGATGAGCATTAGATTTTGAATCTTAGAAGTTTCCAGGTAAAAAATAACCTTCTAGTTCATGCACTGGATTTGTACAAAGAAAATAATATTCATATGTTGGGCTGCGCCAGGGGGAGGGAGAGCAAGCGGGGATGGAGTCTCTTCCACCTCGGTCCCTGCTGCTGTCACTCAGGCCGTGCACTGTGCCGAGTCAGGGCAGCTGGAGATGGGACTGGTTACTATTGCGAGCCACCTCAGCTGCTCTCCCACTCCGAGCCAGGTCCTGGCCACAGCACTATCTTGGTGAGACACACAGCCGCTGTCTGCACACACCCCAGGGGGGGGGGAGGCTTCAGGTCACGGGAGAGTGGATCTCTTCCCCAAGCCGAAAGTGTTACAGCTCTTAGGACAGAAGCTCTCAGTTGCTGGAACAGTTTTCGCACCTTTATTCTTTCTGGATGGCAGGCGGCGGACAGGAGCAGGCAGGGCAGGCAGGGCAGGCAGGGCAGGCAGAGAGTGGGGAGCAGGCAACAGGCAGCTCAGGTACACAGGTTTGGACGTCTAATATATTGTTTGGGAGGGGTCAAGGGTTTGGTAACTGATACTTCCCATTGGTCAGGTCTGGGGACTTTGTAGTGCCTCATTTACTTGTGGGAGGACTCAGAGTTACCTTTTACATGACAAGTCTCACATGCCAGGCCTCTCTCTATATAGGGGTTGTGAAAGCTGTAGCTCTTTTTACAGGAGTCTTCTGGGAGCATCGGCTAAAATCATAGTTCAGTCCTTCATGGACATTCCATTGGGTCTCCCAGAATTTTCAGCCTGTGCTCAACTGGGTGTCAGATTGCCTGCCACAGACCACTGCCCCACATTCATATTATAATTTATGTATTATTTATGCTTTATTATGTAGAGAAGAACTCAGGATTGTATATATTGGACACCATTAGAGGTCATACAGTTAATTAATAGGAGAGTTGTTCTTTCAAGGTTCACTGCATGTTCTCCCTGTGGCTTCTGTCTCTATAAATGTGCCAATTAGGATATCTACAATAATGGGATCGTATTACATGTTTTTAGTGTTTGTTTCTTTCATCTAGCACATGGTTTTAAGGCTCTCTGAATAACTGTAGTGTCAGCACTTTTTCCTGTCTGACTAATATTATATAGTATGGATTACTTCATTTTCTTTCACTTCTCAGTTGGAAAGGCAGTTTTGAGCATCTCCATATTAATTGTCCTTGGACAGGGAGCTTGTATACCATTTTAGTTTGGGGTTTTTTGAAAGATCTAATTTCAATATTCTGGATCCCATATCTTCTTCTCTTTCCTGTTGTTATAATAAGATACTTTGATAAAGCAACTTAAGTGAATGACTGGGTTAATTTTGGCTCACAGCTCGAGTCAGATGCAGTAGGTTGAAGCAGATGACAACACTGAGGTCACTGTAAAGAGGCAGAGAGTGTTGAATATGTATAGTTATCTCACTTTATCTTTTATATACATTCTTGCATTCCTATCTAGGAAATAGGTCTACCCACAGTGGAAAGCCTTCCTATCACACCTAACAAAATCAACACAATTCCCACCAGGCATACTGAGAGACTTATCTACCAGAGAATCTTAGCTCTCTCAAATTGAAACTAAACAATCACCTGTCTACAAATGGAATTATATTTAGTATAGGAGTACTATTTTTAATTTTTTTGGTGTATGATAAACTTCTTTTCACAGAGGTTGATCATTTTAGAGTCTCATTGCCAATGCATGAAGGTGCATTTTCTCTACAACCTTCAAAATTACCTATTTTTCAGTCAAAGCCATCCCAGGAGGAAAGAAATGTTTTTTTTTTTTTTTTCGTGGTCCTAATTAAAAATGTGAACTTGACTTACTTTTGGATGATCTCCTCCACCACACGTAAGTCTTACTCTTCCTTTAGGCCTGAGTCATAAAAGTGTGCCTAAGTTGCAGGCATCTTGTATGGTTTTCTATCCTGCATTTGTCTCCTATTTCTCCAAAGATTCCTTCTGTCTAGTCAATATTACAAATCCATTTCCATCTCAAATTGGATGCATAACTTCTCTAAGGGCCAGATCACACAGGAAGTAAGAATGTTCATTTCAGCTTACTCACTATGGTCTGTAGAAGGTAATTCTACATCCTTGCCTTTATCAACCCAGCAGTGTATGCTGTACTCATTGTCATTCTTTTGTTATTCTGCACATATTTTCAAGATAGCCCAGGCTCATTCTGCTGTTAGTTTGGACAGATATTTTAGGCTGAAGTGTTCATCATGAGGGGTCATACATATTGATCCATATTTGTAAACCCAAAATATCCTACTTTCTCTGTGAATTGAATGCAGTAGGTTGATCTCATCCACATCTTCTTCAAAAGTGAAGAGGAAAGGGGGCCTCACAGTGCTGAGAAGGTTTGATTAAAGTCATTTCTTTAATGGTCTCTTTCCCACCATGCTTTCTGGGGTTCCTTTCTATTTCCAAGGTGTAAGTATTATGAAACCCATCCCACGATATGTTTTTTTTTTTTGTTATAAATTATTCTTATGGTTACAATTGATCATAATTAGGATGTATTAATGCTTACTTTTTAATTAGTAACCAAATACAGACTGTATCATACCTCCTTTGAATTTTATGTCCTGTTCAGTTTGGAGAGATTGTTAGATGGTTCAGCAGTTAAGAGTGTTTGCTACTCTTGGTAAAAAGACCCATGTTTCGTTCCTAACACTCATGTGGCAGCACCTAACTAAAAGTAATCTCAGTTCTAGGGAATCAGATACCATCTTCTAGCTTCCATATGCAGCATATACACACATGGTCTACATGTATACATGTAGGCAAATGCCCATATATAAAATATAAACAATATATCTTAATTACAATGGACTTAAAAACATTTGGATCCTAAACTACAATGCCTCAAATGTACTGATATTTGGATATATAACCTCTAAAGTAAGCAATAAGTTAAAATGCAGCTATTAAGATAGATCGCAGTAAATTTCTGCTTATATAATAATAAGAAAAATTTGTACATCAAACTGAAAACTCCAATATGTGTGCATACAGCATGACTACATAAAGGTCAATATGTTGAACACTGTGAGAGACCTCAAAGAGATCCCACCATGTATGAAAACAAATTTATATTTTTAAACTACCGACTCTATGGTATTCTATTATAGCAATTCTGGGAAACTAATCCACCTTCCTTAATGAAAATCTAGACAGAGAGCAACCTATTTCAATATCTTAAAGCATTCAATTAGCTTGGTGATAACTAGTGCTATGGACTTAATATTTTCCCCAAATTCATACCCTGAACCTATTTCCCCTTGAGATTTTTAAAATTAGTTAAGCTATTAAGTAATCTCATGAACAGAATAAATATCTTTGCAGGAGAATTATTTTCTGACAATATGAGGATGCCATCAGAAGGAGACAGCTGTTTGTATCTGAGGAGCCATGCCCTCATAAGACATCTTTATTTATTTATCCCTTGTACTTGGCTAATCTGGCAACCAGAATTATAAAACTATGAACAGATGAAGTTTTGCTTGTAAACCACTTGGCCTGAAGTATACTTCTGAAAGCAGCCTGAATTTTAACAACTGGCTCTAGAATCCCAACTCTTTGATGTGGGACTGCTTTTAACCCTTGATTTCTGAAAGCTCTTGGGCAACTGACCTCTATTTTAGAATAGCCAGCCTCCTGTGTAAAATAAACATACTAATGCACAAATATGATTATTCTGTTAGTACTGAGGGTTTTTAATTAATATTTAACTACATGAATCTTATTCAAATATTTGAAGGATTGTGATTTTCAGATGAGAGAATTCATGAGAAGGTGCTTTCTATATTCTGATGTGTTATAAAATGCTCATTAATGCAATTACAACATCTACCAAACTGCTAATGAGAGGGAAACAAAAATCAATTGGTTTGTTATTTTGTTTTGAGTGTAGAGTCGGGATATAAAGTGGTGAACACACCCTTTTGCCTGTCAGCAATCAACAATTAATCAGTCTCAGGGTATTTTTAAACAGAGACTCGAGTATTTTCCATCCTCCATCTGGAAGACTGCCATCCAAAGCAGTCAACATCAGCTACAAGCTGAGTTAATACTTGCTGCTACTAAGAATTCATTTCCTGCACCCATTCCTTCACTTTTAGCCCCTGCAAGACAACCACAATAAGGCTTTCTAGAGCTGAGCTCAGGCATAAATCTGAATGCATAATCTTCATATCTATATTCATGGGATCACAAACCCATCATCTGGTGAATGTCCATATGGGCTGGAAAATGTGCTAGACGTTTTACATATATTTTCTCACTTAACACTCATGACAGCCCATTATGGTGGGGGTTAATAACTTGATCTTAAGTTTAAGTAAATTGAAGTTTAGCAAGATCAGTGATTTTCCATGCACTCAGAAGTCATGTTTCTAATTGGGCAATTTCTCTGTGGTAAGTACAGTGTTTATGCTAGAGATTGGAATACTGAACTTTGCAATCTTGGTAGGAAAGAAGACCATGACAAAATAAAGAAATAAATATAGTATAAATTTGACAAAGGTAATTTATGATACAGAGACAAAATGGATCTTCAAATTTCTGGAGGAAGAACTTGACAGAGGAGGTGGTGTAAACACAAATATGGATAGGGAATTACATCACTTTCCTAACTGAACTATGAAAAGTAAGCATTGGTACCAAAAGGTTTCATGGGACCAAAGCCCAAATGCAGTCAGTTAAGCAATCATATACAGCTATGAGGAAACTTTTTGGTTCTTGTCTAGGAGCTGTTATATCTGCCTTTTGACAAAAATAAAAATTTCCATATGTACTCAAACTAAAAAAAAAACAAGTGAAAAGACACATTAAAATATATGCCGTGAATTTATTTGTTTCACATTGTCTGCTGTTTTAATTTTTGAATATTTCTATGAATATTTCCTGCTTTCTTTTTCATTTGTGATGTCAATTTTATCTTTTTCAGCTTTAGCATTTTAAACTCTCTTATACATAGATGTTAAAATAAGAGCGAATAATTTAGAACGGGACACTTAAATATGCTACAAAATATAAAATATTAATGAAAATATAAATTTCATCTTCTAGGAAAGCACCGTCTAGGCTGATGGTGCTCAGTAGAATGAGGGTTCCAAGAGAGTTGATGAAGCCCATTCCACTAATGTTAAGCAATTATAAATAAACCATGAGAGTTAACAAAACTAATTCTCAGACACTGTTCTGATTCTATACAGCTTGGCAACTCTTGCCTAGGTCCCAATTGTTACCAGATGGGAAACATGACAGTCTCTCACTATCATGCTATTGATCCTGTGTTTTTCCATAGTACAAATACTACTGTCATCTTCAGTAAGACCACACAGTATTGAAAAATACCTAGAATTCATAATTCATATATATATGTATATATATGTGTGTGTGTGTGTGTGTGTGTGTGTGTGTGTACATAATTATGTGTATGTATGCTCAGTTGTTTTCTCATTGCTTGAACAAATGTCTTTTGATCACCCCATGCCACAGCGGTAAGCTAAACTGTCTTATAGCATAGCAATGGAGAAGATTTGAACTGATGTAAATTATAATGCTGTGTAAAGTGTGTGACATCCCTTTGTCATAATGCTGACTCCAGATCATATCCTTTGTTTGCAACTGTCATAAAATCAACAAAGAGACCAGTGTGAGATGAGGAAGACATTGTGCAGAGTGTAGAACCAGAATTATATAGAAGTGGAGATGAAAGCCTTGAGGAAACTATCCCTGAACCCAGTTCTTCAAATGCTTTATGTGTTGTAAACACACTCATTATGGCTAATGTCAAGTGATTATAGCAACAGCTAAACAAATTGGGTTAACTCATCTATTATTAATACTTCTATGATAATGTTTCTATCCAGGTTTATTTCTTTATGTCTTTCATGTTTTCAAAAACATTATTATTTTTATCTGATAAAATTGGAACTATTTTATTGATTTTTTGTTATTTCATTGAATATTGGACCTTTCACCTACTTACATTTCTAAATGGATAAAAACTCATTTAGATGAGTTTAAAAGATAAAATATTTAAAATTTTAACTTGAATTAAATTAAATACTAAAAACCCCTATAAGGTTAATAGGATATTTCTCAATATTTTTTCTTGTCAGTTAGGAATGTACTCTCTCCAACCATTTAATCATATCTTCTTTTAAATTCTATGTAATATGATTTTACAGTTTTATTTATGACTGCATATTGCAACTTCAATTTGTGTTTCAATATTTCTCATCCTATTGCTCATATTATGAAAGGATTTTAAAATGTTTTCCAAATGGTAT
>CM052702.1:65316727-65363654 GCA_028551405.1 Uromys caudimaculatus | reverse complement strand
TATGATTCTACAAAACAGGTACACATACACACACACACACACACACACACACACACACACAATCTCAGGAGCCACAATTGTACTGTAGTTGTATTCTAGATATTTTCACTCAGACTAAGCTATAGAGTTATGCATTTTAGTTGGTTATAGTTATCTGCAATGGTCTCTGTCTGTTGCTAGGAAAAATTTCCTACATGTAGGGTGAGTACCACACTCATCTTTGAGTATAAGAACAAAATTCATTATAGTAGTTAGAGATTCTATTGGAATATATATATATATATATATATATATATATATATATATATATATATTTGATGAAAAAAATTAATGAGATCATGAATTCGAAAGAGAAAAAGAAGACTCCCATAAAGGTGGGTTTTAAGGGAGAAGTCAAAAAAATAAAAGAGATAATTTTAAAAGGAATAAGTCTTAGTCACTCCTAAAAATAAATGAACATTTTTTATTAATCATTTTATTTGTTTACACTTTAAATGATAGCCCCCTTCCTGTTTACCCCTCCACAAAACCCCCATCCTATCCCCCCTCCCATTTGCTTATATGAGGGTGATCCTACACCCACTCACCCACTCGCATCTCACCACTTTAGCATCCTTCTATGTTGGGGCATCAAACCTCTACAGGATGTGGGCCTCCCCTTCCATTGATGTCAGATAAGGCCATCCTCTGCTTCCCATGTGTCTGGACCCATGGATCCCTCCATGTATACTCTTTGGTTAGTGGCTGAGTCCCTGGGAGCTCTTGGTGGTCCAGTTAGTTGATATTGTTGTTCCTATGAGGTTGCAATCCCCTTCATCTCCTCCAGTCCTTCTCCTAGCTCTTCCATTGGGGTTCCCAGGCTCAGTTCGATGGTTGGCTCTGAGTATCTGCATCTGTATTGGTCAGGTGCTGATAGAACCTCTCAGGGAACGGCCATACTAGGCTTCTGTCAGAAAGCACTTCTTGACATCAGCAATAGTGTGTGGGTTTGGTGTCTGCAGATGGGATGAATCCTGAAGTGGGGTGGTCTCTGGATGGCGTTTCCTTCAGTCTCTGTTCCAATTTTTCTCCCAGTCTTTCTTTTGGACAAGAATATTTCTGCTTTAAAAACTTCGAGATGGGTGGGTGGCCCCATCTTTCAACTTGGGTCTGTGCCTATTTACTGAAGGAGGTCTCTATAACTTCTATCTCCCTTTTGTTGGGGATGTTCTGCTGTTAAAGGCTAGGCTCACAACCAAATAGACATGAACTTTTAAAAAGTATGTCAATTCACAAACTGTATACACACATAATAGTACATAACTTGTAGATTTGTAATAACTCTGTAATATTTTACATTCTTGATGTTCATGGGAGTTTGTAGAAGAAATTCTGTTTGATTTCATTTCTGGCCTCAGGCATGAATCTGTTTAAGCATTTGTCTTTACTGGTTTCTTATTTTCATAGTTTGTATGTCAATGTGATTCTTAATTCAAATCATTTGTGTATTTCTGTTCATAAGTATAAGCATTTTGAAAGATAAGAAAACTATAAGGAAGTAATTAGGAAATATTAATTAAGCTACTATTTATGAAAGCATAAAAAGTAAGAAGTATTGCTTTATTTCTTACAGAAATAATTGCCTAAAATAAAAACTCCGTGACCATGAATTATGCTAATTAGTTGTAGAAATGTTGAAAGAGTAAAAAATGAAATTACTAATATTTTATCCATAAAGGATAGATTGAGCTTATGTGATATTAAGAATGTTTTCCAATTATTAAATAATGATAACTAATTTTAAAATGGGGCATTCATTTCCTATATCATTCTAGAATATAAAACATGTAAAAATCTATACATTCAGAGGTACTAAAACAATAAATACAAAATAAATGGGGTTTTGGGCCAATAAAAATGATGATTGGCAATATACTGTTAAAATGATCTACATAGCCTAAGTTCACCCATCAGAGTTATAATGGCAACAACTGCTTTGAGGAAAAGTTTAAATAAATCATTCCTAATGAGGAATATTTCTAGACCAAAACATTGCAATGATGTCTGCAAACAAAAACTCTCAAAACAGAAACAAAATTATTGGAAGGCTGACTCCATAGGAAGATCAGCAGTCTCAACTAACCTGGACCCCCCGAGATCTCTCAGACACTGAGCCATCAACCAGGTGGCATACAGGAGCTGGTCTGAGGCCCCCGACACACGTAGAGCAGAGGACTGCCTAGTCTGGCATCAGTGGGAGAAGACTCCCCTAACCCTCAAGAGACGGGAGGCCCCAGTGAGTAGGGAGGATAGGGAGATGGAGGGGGAGTAACATCGTCTTGGAAATAGGGTGGGAGAGGATTTGGATGAGGTACTGTGGGAGGGAGACCTGGGAGGGGGAGCAAGCAATGACTGGACTGTCAAAAAATAAAAGTAATAAAAATTATTGGGAGAAATATCCTATATCTCTCTTAGACATTCTTGTCTGTCACACCTCACAGAACTGTAGAAGTGGCTCGATCAGAGCTTATCACAGTATACCAGATTGTGTCATGCATGGTCCTGATGATCTGTGCTTATGTGCTAGGACATACAGGGAAAAGAAATGTAACAAATGAGCAGTGTGAGGGAATCCTAGATTATTATAAAACATAGTAAAAAATATAAGGGGAGTGGGCTATGCCATCACACCAAGATTGGGACAAAAAGTATGGAGATAGTTTTGTTGGGATTTTCTCATAAAATGAAATATTGTCCTCCGTCCCTAGCTAATTTGGTCTACATACAACTCTTGATCTAATGTTTGGTAAAGATGTCTATTGTACCACGATGGCATAAATGATTGAGAAGAAACATGTGACATTGATAATCTTAGAAATATGAATTAAAAATCTTGGTATATAAGGTAGTAGTTAATCAAAATACAAAACAAAACATAATTAAAGTTGTCAGATTCATCATCACTGGAAGAGGACAACACCCAATGTAAAATCACTGAAAGATTTCTTGAGGTCAATCTGTTTGCTAATTAAATATACTCTTGCATTAGGCAGAATATTTTCATAATGCTCCCTTTTCTATGTACTGGACTCAGTGTTTGTGTAAACATGGTCACAAACTTTTCTACTAAGTACTCCTCATTGTAGGAAAACAGTATAAACTTTATAAGTTTGCTTTCTATAAGAGGTTTTAAAATGCGCAAAGGAAAGTAAAAGCACCAGTGAAATAAATGTTCTTCCAAAAGGTACACATGTTAATTTTTTTTATAAATAGAGAACTTAGATAAAGAAATGGGAAAGTGTACTAATTAAATTGCAGATTAAGATGTACTTCAAAGTCTAACAAAAGTTCTTATGACTTAGAAATTAATAATATGGACAAACATAGAAAAGCATCTGAAAGCAGTTTTGTTACTTGAACACCAAACTAACAGAGAAAAATTGAATTGACACAAAGAACAAGAAATATTAAATATGAGAATAGTTCAAAGTGTTTCTTAAGCATTCACAGTTTAATCAACAATGAATTCCAATGTTTGAAAAATAATTTTGCTTCATATTTATTTATTTATAATTGATATTATAAATTACACATATATGCACATAAATTTATAATGCTAAGTGACCAAGAATTGATTAAAGCAAATTAGAAAAAGGTTAATAATTTCATGAAAAGAAGTAGCAACAGACCAAAAGGCAACATATGGATCCATACTGCAAGTCTGAGGGAATTTGTGCCTTAAACTTTTACTTCCCAGAAAACTGAACTGAATAAGAGTGGATTAAACTATGAAGCATCATCAGTGCCAAACTTTCCCACTCAGCACACTGGAAATAGCCAATGCACAACTTCTGCAACTGGAAATTACATTTCTTCATGGAAATGAAGTGAAGGGAGGTGAAGGGAAGGGGATGTTATTCGGCACAGTAGGATGCAGACATTTGAAAGAAACTGTTGCACATGTGGAAATGCTCATAATGAATAAGAAGGCCACCAAGTACTATCCTCCAACATACTTTGACAGTTAATAATAAGGAATTTCTCCACATTGAAGGGAAATTCATCCAGTTAATGCATGAAGAAATGAGAACTTTTCAAAATTAAATTCATGTACATGTATATATACCTGGTTTTAGAGACTTCCTCTATCATAGCAGCAAGGATGTGATAGAGCACAGCATCCCATAGTATGGCAATCAGGGAGCAAAGAATGGAGAATGTTTAACTCTCTGGCTCTCTCCTTCCCCTTCCTCTATTCACTTCAAGCCGACAACCCATAATATGGTTTGTACCAGCTTCAGAGTCGTATTTTCCACTCAGTTAATACCTACTGGAAACACCTTGATAGACAAAACCATAAACATGTTTCTTTGTTTCCTAGGTGATTTTAAATTCATTTAAATTGATCATGAACATTTATCATTTTAGTGAGAAAATTAAGATAACAAATAAGATAGAAGAAAATCTAGAACTGCAGTGTAGAATAATCAAAATCTAAACACAGAATGTACAAAAGAATATAAAAGGATATGGAGAACAGAACTATTAGGACAGCATTTTTATTTAGAAGTAAGTGACATCCTGATACAGATTAAAAAAACCAATTACTTACACTCAGATAAACAGAACCATCCTCTATTTGTTTTGTCTCATTATGGATTTGTCATCCCACCTCATACCCTTACCTACAAACATTGATTCACATCAGAAAAGAAGTCAGGAAATTCATTTGTGACTCTCCTTAGTATTCTGTTTCCTACAAATAAGCACTGATCTTCAAAAGTTCAAGTATAATAAAATCCTTTTTTTCATAAGAATCTACATTTCTCTCCTGGTCATAGCTTTGTGGAAATACAATTGAATGAATTGTGAACACTTAAGGTGAGATGGGGAACTGGGGGTATCCACCAGCAAATCCCAGATGCCAGGAAAGCAAGAGGCTCCCAGGACCCAGCAGGGATGAGATTAACTGAAATGACCAACAAAGGGGGGACCTGTAGAGTCCATATCCAGAGGCTAGGCAAGGCTCCTGGTTGGGGGATGGGGCCACCCACTCATCTCCAAATTCTTAACCCAGAAGAGTTCCTGTGTAAAGGAAATATGGGGACAAAATGTTGAGCACAGAGTGAAGGAAAGGCCATCCAGAGACTGCCTTATCTGGGGATCCATCTTATACACAGACACCAAATCCAGACACTATCGTGGATGCCAAGAAGTGCCTGTTATAGCTGTCTCCTGAGAGCTTCTGCCAGAGCCTGACAAATACAGAGATGAATGCTTACAGCCAAATGTTGGACTTAGCACAGGGTCCCCAATGGAAGTGTTAAAGAAAGGAATGAAGGAGCTGAAGGGGTTTGCAACCCCATAAGAAGAACAACAATATCAACCAATCAGAAACCCCAGAGCTCCCAGGAAGGTGGATAGGAGAAGTTGGATCCAGAGTGGAAATTGGAAAAGGGGATAGCATTTGAAATGCAAATACATAAAGTATCCAATAAAAAAATTAAGCCAGGCTCAAAAAAATAAGGTATATAACATATGTCAATATATTTTTCAGATTGATGTCCTTAGAGTAGACAGCATAAAACACCATTGTGTGTATACCCTGTGAAATAATTATTAAAATTAAGCTATCCAGCTGGAATCTCCTTAAGCAGAAAGGTAAACAACACAAAATACCTTCAGGAAACTCCTAAAACTGACAAGATTCACTAGGCCCTTCCCTCCCAAAATAAGTAATAAGACTGCCATGAGTTACTGTTGTTGCCCTATTAATCAAGGTTGAAGTGTACCAATGACTGGATAGCTTTCTGAGCTTGGTGAATAATGGAGGACCCCCTTCACTGCCAGGCCTTCCCCTTCTCTGACTTTGTCTATGGAGTTCAAAATTAGGGAAACCATACAGACTTGGGTGGCGTCTGGTCTGTGTGAGTTCCCTATTTGGGGTGAGTGGGCAGACATGTATATTATCTCCCCTGGTAAAGTTTTATCACACAACACTCACCAAGAATCATAATAATGGGTTCCTCAGAAATTGGAAATAGTTCTACCTGAGGACCCAGCTTTATAACAAGAACACATACTCCACTATGTTCATAGCAGCCTTATTTATAACCAGAAGGAAAAAAGGGGGGTGGCAGTTCAGATATGGGAGGAGAGTGAGTCAGGAATTTGAAAGTAAATGTATAGCATTCGGTGAGGGGGAACTGTGGATAGCCACTAGAAAGTCCCAGATGTTCCCAGGACCCAAGAGGGAGGACATTAGCCAAAAATTCCAACAAAGGGGAGATAGCACCTCTAGAGACCATATGCAGTAGATAGGCACAGCCCCCAGTAGAGGGATGGAGCCATCTACCCACTTCAAAAATATTAATCCAGAATTCCTCCTGTCAAAAGGAAATGCAGGGACAAAGAGTGGAGCAGAAACTGAAGGATAGGTCATACAGAGACTGTCCCACCTAGGGATCCATCCCATTTGATGACACCAAGCCCAAACACTATTGCTGGTGCCAAGATGTGCTTACTGACAGGCGCCTGATATAGCTGTCCTCTCAGAGGCTCTGCCAGATCCTGACCAATACAGATGTGGATGTACACAGCCAAACATTGGACTGAGTGCTGGGACCCGAATGGAGAAGTTAGGGCAAGGACTGTAGGAGCTGAAGGTGTTTGCAAATTCATAGGAAGAACAACAATATCAATCAACTGCCCCCCCAGCTCCCAGGGACTAACCCACCAAGCAAAGTGTACACAGGACGTACCCATTGCTCCAGTTGTATATGTAGCAGAGAATTGCCTTATATGGCATCACTGGGAAGGGAGTCCCTTGGTCATGTGGAGGCTTGATGACCCAGGATAGGGGAACAATAGGGCGCTGAGGCAGAAGTAAGCGGGCAGGTAGGGGAACACCCTCATAGAGGCAGGAGAGTGAGACGGGGATGGGGGTTTGTGGAAGAGAAATTGGGGAAGGGGATAATATTTGAAATGTAAATTAATACAATAACCATAAAAAATGAAAAAAAGAATCATCATAATAAGCCTTTTCTCTCAAAGTGTTTATTCTGTATCTTTCTTCACGAATTAGCATTGTTTTATGTGGCTCCACACTTAAATCAGCATTTCCTCTCCCAACTCCAGAGAAGATCAAGTAACAAAGGACATTGTCCATATTGTGTAGATATGAATAAAAGATTAGGCATACTAAAATAAAGGCAGGTTTATTAACTGCTGGTTCCAGGTGGGTTTACTGGTTCTAAGGAGCAGAGTCAGGGAGATCTTTTACCTGGGCTAAATCAAGAGGATTTTATAGGTCCTAGGCTAGGAGTGATGACATGTCAGTCAGGAGCTTGGACTGTGCCTATATATGGTCAAAAGCTGAGCCCCTGGGTGGGAACTCTTGGGTGAGGTGTGATATTGTGTTAACCCAGACATGCCAGCAGGTTTGAGGGAAGGAGGGCAGCTGGGTTTCTCCCAACTTACGTGGGGCTGAACAGGGGTTCCACCTGAAAAATAGCTAGTGATAACCAGAAAAAGGAAGAGAAATAAGAAGAAGATGAGGCAGGGGTTGGAGGGAGGAGTGGGGGGAAAGAGAGATAGGAAGAGAGAAGAGGGAGACTGACTTAAAGGACAGAATTTACAATTTTAGAGACAAATTTAGATGAATGTATGTAGGTTCCAAATAAAACAGTTTTACATAAAGTGAATAGAACAGAAATTTAACTCCAGAGTTTTTCCTAGAATCTTTTCCATGAAAAAAATTAGGAGGAAATATTAATAATTTTGAAAATTCAAACTGTACACAGTAAGAGACATTACAGAGGTTGGAATATTGGCATAATGTTATTGTACATTGTGTAAAGATTATCCTTGTATTATTCAAATGATTTCTGTACCCTATATCTAGTTGCAATTGTAATCCTTATTGTAAGAAACTCCTGTTACAGTGTTGTGTAAACATTGCTCCCAAACTATCTTTGATTGGTCAATAAAAAGCTGATTAGTCAATGACTGGGAAGAAAAAAACTAAACCAATAATCATTACTAAATATACCCATGTAGGGCTCATGCACATGACAATAGGATTCTAGAGTAAAAAGATAGCTTAATATGTGCAAAATAATAAGCATTTACATCTCTTTTACCATTGATATCAACATAATTTACCCTGGTAAATGTTTGCATCTGTCTGTGTTACAAGGTTAATGGTTAATCAAACAGCTTTCTAATGTTAATGTTCCTTATTCTTTATAGTTGAGTGGCTAAAATCTTAAAATATTCCTTATTGTGTCAAAAAATAAAGGAAGTTTAGATAAATAATTCAATACCAGGATAATAGGTTCAGTAGAAGACACTGCATGAATTACTTCAAATCACCAAAGAAAAGTGATTTCTAAGCTAGAATGAGAAATACAGTCCAACTGTTAATTAGATATAGATATAATATAAATTTTAAAAAAATTCCTGTAGGATGTGCTTCAAAAATATTTGAAGTTCCTGTGATCCAAAAGTTACTATGGTACATTGTATTCCAAAGAAAAGATTAAATGAAGATTTAAAAACAAGATATGGAACCCAGAAAATAAAAACTTCAACCAAGGTCAGAAAGGGAAACTTTAGGTTTGTAAGGAAACCTAATCTAGTAACAGCAAGTCAGGACTAAAGAGAAAGAATGCTCAAAGGAAAGAAATCAGATTCAAGTGTAAACAGATCCACAGTGCTGCCAGAAGCATCAGCAGTCACTAAATGAATAAAGAAAGCTAAACATCAACACGAAATATAGTTGGTTAATACATTAAGGATAATTTTTAGAAATGAAAGATATCTTCAGATATATCTCAATGTGTGTGTTTGTAAATTTTTTATATATTTATATTAGTATAATAGATGATGCATAATACTGACACCTATAAAGGTAATTTACTTCTTCAGTAGGGTATAAGCATGTAATATTTTTTAATAAGGATAGCAAAACTTGATCCTCACATTTTCAGGCAGGAGTCATCAGAAACGCAACTTGCACCTGGTAAAGAAATGGCATATGCTATTTGAAATACAAAAGAATTGAGGGTGTTGGCAAGCTGCTAGATTTGAATGAAATACTGAAAGCCTTGAACACACATAAAAATATAAAGAAAGATAGAATGGGAAGCATGGGCCCAGAGTGTATACAACAACAGATCACATGTCCCTGAGAATTAGACCTAGAACTAAGCTTCCTGAAGTCAAGGGACTTCAGCTAGGACAAAAGGCCAACTGAGGGAAAGAAATGTAGCATGCTGAGCACAGAATGTTAAAAATATTCATTTTCAATTACTTTTTAAAAATGAGAAACATATTAGTTAGCAGAGCAAATTCTGTTTCACAAGATAATCTATTCGAATATGCCTTGAAATATACTGATGTATTTTGTCAAATTAACTGTTATGGTAATTATCTATGGACAATGCTCTGCTTTGACACTTGGAGATGTGAGCATGAAGAGTGAAATCAGCATGAGATTTGTGTTACAGAGACTCCTGAGCCCTGAAATAATATACAAAGTTATGCATGTTGAGTGTCTTTACAGTACTATCTGTGTGAAAATGGTGGACATACACAGAGGGGAAGGGAAAAGAGGAGGAGGGAGGGAAGGAGGGACAGAGAGTAGGGAAGGACAGGTAAGACAAAGAATAAGGGTAGTTACATTTTCTAAGACCCTCATAAAATTCTGAATATGAGAAACTTTGCTTTCTTTAACACCTTGTTTTTGACCTTTGACAGCTGAAGTTCACTGTATGTTTGACACTTGCCTTGACCAACCTATAGAGGGGAAGAGACATGAAGCATTGCTCCCTACATTAAGAAGAAGTTCGGGGTCTACTTGCTTATGAACTCACTCCTATTCATTATTTTTATTAATTGTTAAGTTTCATTATTTTTGTAACAAGTACTTGCGCAGGAGATTTACTGTCAACTAAATTTAACATGGTGTATAAGGGAGAGAAGAAAGGAGAAAGGGAAGAAAAATGGTTACTTACTAAAAAATTATTATTCATTCATTCATTGACTCATTTACTAATACAGAGACAATAAAAGAAAAACATAATTCGGATACCAAGCTGATGTTCTATACCAAAACACTTCCGTAAATGCTGGGACAATCCCTGAAGAAGACAGGCAGTACCACTTCCTTCAGGGAACTTACTGTATCACTGCAGGAATAAGGAAAACTGAAGTATATTTGTTCACCATTATTTAGTTGCGCTGCCAGTAAACATTAGCCAGAGGATACTAAAGTCTAAATATAGATGCAAATTTGTTTTAATGTTGAATCCTACTTCTGCTGACTGCTAAGAAATGCTTGCCACCCAGCAGGTGTCAATAACACCAGCAAGAGGACTGGGTAAGAAAGCATCCTTAAGCACCTTTAGATCTGGTGAGAGTCCTGTCTGAGTCACTACTGAAGAATCCCTGTCTAGTCTAGGCTTTCTGCTACCACACAGTAAGCTAACTGTTCTTTTAAATATTGATAACTGGGCTCATATATCACAGAGCTGAGAGAATGACAGTTTCAGTGCATAATGGCTAAAGCTTTCTACAATAATCAGATACTCAATAATTCATGAAAATATATCCCCCCAAATCAAATTGGAAACTATTTTGTGTAATATATTATTTAAAATTCAATATTATCATGCACACAACTTCTCCTCAGCCAGAAGAGCGCCCCTTCAAAATGTGATTATGTGCAGACTCTATTTAAAAGTGACAATTTTGCTTTTCATCTGTTTAAGGGCTTAAGCAGAGGATTTCAACTGGAACTAAGTCATCTGACAGTAAAACCAGGGTGGTCTCAACAACTTCTCAAAAGTGACATTAAGGTCTGAAAAATGCCTGCTCATTTGTATGGGATAGATGTGTGTTTGTGGGCAAAAATCTTAATTTGATCTGTTCTGTGTCAACTTGCTCCCAAATAGTCTTCTCTTGATTAACTGCAATTTATCATCACTCTAAGATGGATTGTGACCTCCAAAATCTGACAGTCAGGATGCCTTCATCTCACCCTCATGCTCAGGCAGCCTTGGTGAATTGGATGGGGGAAGGGCTACTCCTTAAGCACAAGATTAGTTAGTATTCTGGCTTTCATTATGTTCTTGCTGTGAATGTGCCTAGTCTTTCCTTGTCTTACTTAAAAACATCTTTTAAAAAATATGAAGCGTTACCTGACTTTCAAAGAAATAACATCCTCCGTTTGAGTAATTATGATGTCAAGTATATATAACTCACATTGTTGTACTAGATGTGACATGCAAGCCAAGGGCTAGGGTAAACCTGGCACCAGTGTTGCAAGCTAATAATTTTGTTTAGACACTGAATCCCCATTTTCTTTCCCTATTTTATTTCAAATAAACCTGGATCATCATAGCATTCAATTTTAATACAAAGACACAAATTGATTTAACAATATCCTGGTGCCCAGAGTAAACCCTGATGCTTCATGAGGACTCTATATGATAATGGACTGAACCTGTAAATAAATCCTTCAGTATTCAACATGTATATCTTCATCTTAATCCTATAGACAACTTAGTGGGTAGAGACCAGCACAATTAAATAAAGCAAAAAAATGACTTCTTCTGTATTAAAATGAACAACAGATTTTGGAGATCTGAGTTTGCATGTGGCTATGTATTTGTCTAACTGTACACAAAGATACTACCTTCATATGCCTCTTTAGGCTTCCCTGCAGTGGCTTTATACTTTTCTACAGTAGGAAGGCTTCTATGAAGAACTACGTAGTTACTTCTAAGAATGTAAGATTTTGAGTCAAATGTTTAAGGACTACATTTTATCTTGACTTGTAGAACACTGGGTAAATTTTCTTTGAATCTCAATTTTTTCAAGTTGAACATTAGCAGTAGCATAAAAGGACTATGTCTTTGACATATGTAAATCATGTGAATAGATTTTGCTACATAAAAGGCTCTTGATGCACATATAATTATTTTGTATACATAATTAGCATTAAACACCACAAGCACAGTAGGACCTCTGGAATAATTTCTGTCAGCATCTTTAGAAACCCAATTGTTCTTATTTTGTTTATCTCATTTATTAAACTGTATTATGGAAGTTGATCTTTCTCTAACTAGAAGGTTAAGTGCACTCTTAATAATAATCTAAAGTCTAAGATGCCAATAGCATATATTTGCTTCATAATCTGTTGGCTAGAAATAGCATCCCCTTTAAAGAGCTAGAAAATAAGTCATAGGAGGTAAGGGTTGTGGTGGTACATGCATGCAGTACTAGCACTTGGAGCCAGAGGCAGGAAGAGACCAATATAGGTCCAGCAAAGGCAATTTTGTGAGACCATATCTCAAAACCATCAACAGAAGAATAGTAAGCACAAACTCAGATACATGGAAATCATAAAAAAATAAAAATCAAATGTTTTATTTGAATATGGAATGAATTGATGAGAACAAACCTTTTTTAAAAAAATTAAAACTCTGAAAATGAAGCCATTTCATATTCTTTTTGAAATAAATTCAAAAATAGTGACAAATTTAGATAATTTAAATGTCATAATACTTTTCTGGCTATAGAATGAATGATAAGGAAAATCTCAACATGAAGACTGTCTCTCCTTTTTTTAATGCCCTTTTGGATAATGAAGCATTTTGCCTTAATGGTTACATGCCAAGATTATATACAACCTTCTCCAGAGGTTTGTCAAAGGAGTTCAGTGGGGTCAAGCCACCTGATCATATCCCCTCTCATGGCTATGACTTCTTTTCTGTAGCCATTCAGTGGCCAAGGCTGAACTGAGTTTACCTGAAATGGGGTCAGGAAATGAAAAAGAGATGGGAGGGGTCAGCAAGAGAAGAATGAAGCCAAGACAAGGTTCTGATCAAGGCTCCAAGTTTAATATTTAGTATTGCATTTATATAGAGAAAGCCCACAGAACCCATCCTTTGTTTCAACTGGATTACGTTACAAAGCAAGGTCAGTGGAAAGTCTATTCTTCTAAGTTCCTGTGGGAACTTGCATGTACAACCAAGGCAGATAACTCCACCTAAGGCATGCGCAACCAAGGCAGATGACTCCACCAAGGCTGATAAGGTCCATTGTGGCAAGCACTCAAGGTCTGTTCAGCCTGCTCAAGGCTGGGAAGGCCACACTTTTCATGATGAGCACATCTGTATATTCTGGTTATGGTTACTCCTTATGTCTCCCTCTTTTGATTTTTGGCCGTGTTGTTCCAAACAAAAATTAGTTTAATGAATTAAAATATTGTAGAACAAGTCCTTCCCTCCTCCATAAGACTCCATTAGCATAATGAAATATGCAAATCACTCATTTTATATCATCTACATTACAGCAATCACATTATTTCCCCTACCTAAAAATACCCCTTAAAGAGATTGAGCTGACCCAGTTAAGAAGATTCATAAGCTAAAACAGAGAATAAAAGCAGCATCCATCAACCCATAATTAGGCAAAGTACAAAGAAAAGTAAAGGTATATGGCTCAACCCTACATAGGAAAGCTTTATCATTCCTCCAAGGTTCAATGAACACAACAGAAGAGAGGGCAGGAAGAATTTCAGAGTTAGTGTAAGGGGTGGGGAAACAGCACCGTCATTGTAGGCATCACTTGATTACTAGATCTGCTTAAGACCTGCATAAGTTTGAACCCATCAATGTTTTATCTTAGATGAAGGAATCCAATGGGTGTTGACGCATCTTTGAAGGACTATGAGCAATTAATAGTGACAGCGGCTATCATTTTATTCTGTAATTTGGCCACTGCAAAGTTTCCTTGAGTCACTTAATAACCTCCTATCCACACTGGAGCAAGAAACTTCAATTAAACACAATATACCACACATGAAATGAAGGCAGACTAATTGAAAAGACAGGATTTTTATTGGGAAGAGAAAGAGAGAGAGGCATGATTGGTGAAAGGAGTGAGATTTACTATATAAATACAAGAATCTCTCAAAGAATAAAATATGAAAAAACAAAAGGCACCCAAAATATAATAGGGTTTTAATGGCTCTACCCCCCAGATGTAGAATTATACAGACAATAGAATATCCATGAAAATTCATGGTATTTCAGCCCTTGTTAGTACTATCATATTCATGCACATGTACATGATGTGATTCAAAGTTCAAAGACATTTTTTGTTTATTTGTTTATTTGCTTGTTTGTTATTTCTAAGAAAAGGCATAACATTCTTAATCATTTCTCTCTCTTGGCCTCTCCTCTTATCATATCTATCTTCTTTCTCATCATTAGCTGATCACAAAGAGACACACGAATCCTGACTTCATTGAACTATGATGGGTTTATGACAAAACACCTCACATGGCTTTTATGAAATTATGCAGGATTATTACTTGAAAGAAATTGTTGACATGATGAATTAATAGAATCTGAAGTAAATGCATGTGCTATAACCCCTACCACTCTGGTGGGAAGTGTCTGTCTAGAGGTGATAAGGGATGTAAGGACAGACTCTGGGGAAAAGAGAGATAATTATAAAAAGATGACACCATATTCAAAATTTGGCAATAAGAGAAAACTAGGTGGGAATTGTTCCAAGCTGTAGACAAGCCTGAGCAAGGGTTAGGTGGGGTCAAGTCTATGAATGATGCTAATGAGGCAGACACAAATAGAGGAGTCTTTAGTATGGAGTATTTTTTTAACTAGGGACAATATGAGAGTGGCATACTGGTTCAGGAAAGGTGGGAAAACTATTTGTAGGTGAGAACTGTTCCTGTGGCTACATGTAGAGAAAGATGAGAAGCATTACAGAAGTAGACCTGGAATAGAGAACTGAGAAACTCTGTAGATGGAAGGGCTACATTCTACTTACTTGACAGACTCTTTCTTTGAGGGGATGAGGGTCTGAAAACATGGGAAAGCACTATCACGGGAAGTCACCAAAGCTGTCTTTCTGAACTTGAGATGCTGTCTCTGTCTAAGTGATTAGGAAGTTCCGGCTGGTCTCAAAAAATCACAGTTAGGACCACTAAGCAAAAAGCAACAGACAGTTTAATCTAAGAAAAAAAAAAACTCATTGTTGAGCAAAGAGCTGGATATCCGCTGGCAACTATCTGGCTGTAATCTTTTCAGCTCTTCATTTTTGCCTTTCTTTGTTACATGACATAAAAAAAAATCTTTTCAATAGGACACCTTCCATTGTCTTTACATGTTCAAGGTTTCAAGAGTGTAACTAAACGCAGGTAGTAAATGGTGCACTGAGGTTGGAAACAAGAAGTTGAGAACGAAACTTGTTCAACCAATGGAAAATAGAGATAAGTAACCATTGTCCTCTGTGCATTTCCAAGATGACCATCACTCCAGCTGTGAGAGACAACACACACACACACACACACACACACACACACACACACACACACACACACACACACACACACACACACACACTTTCAATAAACCCAAGCCAACTCCTTCATTTTTAAGAATAACATCCTTATTTTCTCTACATTCAAGACCAATGCTATTCCAAGGATATCTGGTATTTAATAATTACTAGTTAGTCTTACTCCCCTAATGGTTTTGTAACAAACATCACAGGAAAGGTGGCTTAACCAACACACATGTATTTTCTTCAGTTTTGTGAACTGGAACTGGGAACTGTAGTTGATTTCTGGCAATAGATTTGTTCCTGGTTTGTACATAGCTGCTTTTGCTCCAGGAGACATTTTTTGGTGCTTTGGTAGAGGAGTGGAAGGAGAAAGAAGAAAAGGGAGAGGAGTCTTATAAGTATATCAATGATCCCATTTAGGAGCCTTAATGCTGTGAGTTTATTTAACCTTAAGTACTCCCTTTTTTGCAACACAGCCATAGTGGAAGTAACAGTGTCAGTACTAAGGTGTTGAGGGGATATGTACATTCTAGTCCATCACTTATACTTTTATTGGGAAATGGCTAAGATCAAATCTCAGTGTATTGTTTGCTCTGTGGATATACAAACAGAAGTACAAACTTACACATATTATCAACTTGTTTTGTTCTGTTATTCACTAACTTTAGCCATATTCAATTTCATTTCACATCTGTCTTTGTATGCATATGGGCAGATTCCCTTTACTCTCTGATCTTTGCTTGAAAATTGTTTTCATCTTATTTTCTAACTGATACTTGGTGTGACCATTTTCCCTGAAGCATAGTTTGTTCTTTCTCCACAAGTATTTTAGAGAGAAATTGGGTGTGGTTAATTTCTCTTCTATTTTCCTATGGCAACACTGAAAACCCCTTTTCTTGCTACTTCCAAATTGGATTTTTTGAAGCGAATTACAAGGAACAGTGGAGATGGTTCTGTGGTAATGTGCTTGCTGTGCAAACAGGAGGTTCTGACTTCAGTTCCTAGCACCCACTTGAAAACTGGATATGGCAGTATGCACCTGCTGCTGAAATGTTGTAGAAATAGAAATACCCTATGTTCTCTGTGATGGCTAGTTGGACATTACGGCAAAACTGACTACTTGCAGTTTCAGTGGGAGAGCCTGTCTCGAAAATGAGGTAGAGTCCTAAGAGTCTCTCACCACCCAGGTCTTGGGTATATTCTAGAGGGTCCCTGCACCTCCTACCTCCCAAGGTTGCCTGTTTCCATTCTTTCTGCTGGCCCTAAGGGCTTCTGTCCTGTTTCCTCTCCCCCACTATGATCAGGTTCGCCATTCCCCTCCCTGTTCCCTCTCTCACTCAGATCCCTCCCTTCCTCTGCCACCTGTGATTGCTTTCTTCTCCCTTCCAAGTGGGATTGAGTCATCCTCACTTGGGTCCTTAGGCTTGTTAACCTTTTTGAATCCTGTGGGTTGTGTCCTAGGGGTATTCTGTACTTTTTTGGCTAATAATCACTTATTAGTGAGTACATAGCATATATATCCTTTTAGTTCTGAGTTACCTCACTCAGGATGATATTTTCTAGTTCCATCATTTGCCTGCAAAACTCATGATGTCCTCGTTCTTAATATCTGAGTCGTATTCCATTGTGTAAATGAACCACATTTTCTGTATCCATTCTTCTATTGTGGGACATCTGGGTTGTTTCAGGACCCAAAGTGAAGGACCTTGGATTAAGTGCTCTACAGTTGGGAAGGGGAACTTATAGAGCCCACCTCCAGTGGAGTGACACGACATCAAACAGAGGGATGGGGTTGCCATCCCACACTCAAAAGCTCTGACCCAAAAATTGTTGCTGTCTGGATAAACTGCAGAGACAAAAAAGGAGAAAAGCATAAGAGAAAGCAGGTCCAGTGATAGGCTCAAATTGGGATCCAGCTCAAGAGGAGCCCTTACACTGTTACTGATGCTGTGGTGTGCTTACACCCAGGAGCTTAACATGGCTGCCCTCCAAGGGACCCAAGAAGCAGCTGAAAAAGTCAGAATCAGGTACTTGCACCTAGCCAATGGACAGAAGCCAGGGACCCCTGTGATGGAATTGGGGGAAAGCTGGAAGAACCTGAGGAGGAGGGAGACCCCATGTGAAGACAAGCAGTCTCAACTGACCTTGACCCCAGAGATCTCTTAGACAGTGTGCCACTAACCAGAGAGCATACACGAGCTGATATGAGGTCCCTGACACATATACAGCAGAGGACTGCCTGATCTGGCCTCAGTTGGAGAAGTTGCACCTTACCCTCGAGAGACTTGAGGCCCTAGGGAGTGGGGAGGTCTAGTGGGATAGGGCTGGGGACATCCTTTTGGAGGCAGGGAGGGGTATGGGATGGGGAGCAGTTGGGGGGGCAGAGTAGGAGGAGGATGAAGTCTGAACTGTAATAACTGATTAAAGAATAAAAACAAATAAATTTAATAATAAAAAATGTAGAGATTCACTGAATAGGAATTTTGACATTGATCTCATTTTTAGCAAATATATGCATACATGGTCATGTAAATTAGAACACATATACCGTTAAAAAGGCAATCAACTATACACAGAGACATATGCACATACATGAAAATAATTAGAAACTTTGTCATCCATCATTAGCATTTCATCCAAGGTCTGTTTCATGGGTTTATCTATTGCATCAGAAACTTTGTGACTAGGAGGTTGGGGCACGCTTTTATTTAACATCCTATTTGTGATCTTCTTGAAATGTTATTGCTATTTGTGTGAAAGAATGCTTTATTTGCATTGAATCTCACAAATGATCAACATGGTCATTGTAATGTTGCCATCTATTGCCATTAAATCTTTAAACTCATAGTTTTATTGGTACTGTTTGTGATTCTATTACATTCTAGAAGCTTCAGAATTTACAGAGTTTTAGTCAGAATTTTTAACCAGTTAATGCTTCCTTGGATAACATAACCTTTTCTGTCTCCCAAGCTTAAATCCAAACCAGGATTTGTCTGACAACCTGCCATCCAGATTAGTCATTCCATAACTCCAGATTTGAAATGTAGATATTAAGTGATCCTATATATAGCTCTCATTATTCTATTGTACTTACTCCTATTCTTGCAATTTTTAGGCCTTCGTGTCATTGTATCATTTTTTCAATTATGTAGAAATTTATAATTATGAAAGATTGTATATATAGGATTTGCAGTACGTTTGAGTGGATAAAGACACTTGTTTGCATTCAGGCAACCCTAGTTTGATCCCTGAAACCTACATGCAGACAGAAGAGAAGCCATTAAATTTCCTCTGACCTCCACATGTATGTAGTGCTATGCATAAGTCTCTACACAGTCAAGAATAAATTTAAAAGGTATGTATTAGTAAGCATATACATATACAAACACACACACACACAGACACACACACACACACATATGTATAATAAAGCCATGATGCATGATTAAAAATAGCATTCAGGAAGAACCTCACAGCTTAAGATTACTTACTTCAATAAGCTATACTGTTTCTTCATTGTCTATTACAATAAATCAACAAATTTTGTTCTGAATTAAAGGTACATATACAGTTGTTTCATTTGTACATTTTCACTATATACATATATCAAAACACGGACTCAACATTTAGTGAAATTTCATAGTATATTGCTCCCACTCAAAATGTTGTTTCTAAAATCAATTTATGTAAAGAGTAGCTATACTAACAAGAGTTCATCTTAAATCCACATATTGGAACTGAATGACAAGAATATAAGAATTGTGCTGGTTCCAATTAATGGCACAGCTTAATTATTCCTAAATTATTTATAAAAATATGATATTCTATTTAAAGCTGCATTGATTTTTGTCTAACAAATATACTAATGTATAAAAATTATCTCAAGACTTAAGTATGCATCATTGTGCTGATAATGGATAAACATCTTTACATAATTGTTTTACTTCATTTTTTAAGTTCTGTAAAATATCTTCTTGAATTTTTATCAATAATTACAGTACATTTTTGTTTCATTTCCTAATGATTTATGAAGTAGTTTATGCAAACCTACAGCATATATCTTCCAGTTGGTAGCTTGCCACTTAACGTTTTGATCTGTTTTGACAAATAGGAATCTCAATTTTAATGCAGCTAAATGATCAGTCTTGTTGACTGGGTCTTATTTAATATGGTGTTCCAAAAGCAAAAATCATTTAAATATTTATTATATTTTTTCTAACAGAGCTTTTTTTTTCTTATTTCAAAACTTTGTTCATCTGGAATTGGCATTTTCAATGTTAGGTATATTTAAACACTATTGAGTAAAAAACAAAATAAAAATAACAGGTGTACAATGTGCGCAGTTATGTGAACTTTGACAAATTGTGGTGGTCTTATTGCTACCAACACAGAGGATAAAAACATTTTAATTAATGTATATTTGATTTGTCTCGACTGTGAGATAATGATTACTAAAATCATTAGTAGCACTTGTACACACCGTTTTCCTTTTTCCTTTTCTTTCTTTCCTTTTTATTTTGTTTTGTTTTGTGTTTGTTTTGTGGATAAGGGTTTCCATTTTTCTGGGGTAGTTGCACTGTCAGTCCTATGATAAGGTTTTCCTTATCTTATACTTTGCTAAAGATTTCTCTGGAGTTAGTTATAAGGATCAGAAATGCCTGGAGGATCACACTCATGCCACATGGATCCCATTACACAATTTGCAAGTAAGTTGATACGTTGGAGAATATTTCTTCCATACAATTCACTATGTCTGAGCCATGCCAGCTGTTCAGAGAGTGTCTCTCAGCAGTTCTTCCTGCTTATATATGCGCATAGAAGAAGCCCAGTGACTCTACATAGTTTTATAGATTTCCTGAAGGTATTAAGTTGTTTACTTTCCAAAGTTTTAGGAGTTTTCTGTTAGGGTGAAATATAACCCCTTTTTTATTTTTATTTTTAATAGGACAGAAAAAATAAACATAAGTAAAAGAGCCCAAGAAAAGGCACAAGAAACACATAAAAGCATAGAAACACACTTGTTTGCACATAAAATAACTCCAAAAAAGCCTCTAATCCAAAAACCATAATTTATACACAAAATCTATAGGGTAATAAAATAGAGCAAAATAAAATAATAATAATAATAATAATAATAATAATAATAATAATAATAGCCCTGATACAAAGTTCTTAGACAAGGGACCTCCAAGCATGCCACTGAGTTTGTTTTCTGTTGGCTGTCTACTGAAGGGCATAGTTTATTTCCTAGTGAAAATCCCAGGAAACAAAATTTCCATTTGCAAATGGTTATAATTTTAAAACAACTCTTGAGTAAGAATTGGGAGAATATGTCTACATCACCTTTCAGCTCTAGAATCACATCTCATCCATATTTGCACAGGCCCTTGGCTTGCAACTTCAGTCTCCATGAGTTCATATAGACATAGGTCCTACTATATTTAGAAGGCCTTGTTTCCTCAGTGTCCTCCATCCCATATGGTTTTATATTCCTCCTACTTTTTCTTTCAAAGGGTTCATGGAGGGTTAGGATTTGATGGAGACATTTGCTATAGGACTGAGTGTTCCAAGATCTCTTATTCTCTGCATAATGTTTACCTGCATTTATATTTGTTCCCATCTGCTGCAGGAAGTTTCTCTGATGATGGCTGAGCAAAGCACCTTTCTGTGAGTATAAGAATGTCATTAGGAATCATCATATTGCTATACTCCTTTTGTAGAACACTAGTATTTAGTATTATTCTAGGCTTCTGAGCTATCTAATCTTCAGGTTCTTGGTCACTGAAGCAGTTTTGGGTATGGATTACATCTCATGGAATGGACCTTAAATAAAATTATATTACTTGGTTACTCCTACAAGCTTTAGGCCACCACTCCATTAGCATTTCTTGCAAGCAGGATACCACTGTAGATCAAAGAGATTGTTGTTGGGGTTGTGTTTACAGTTTTTTCCTTTAGAGATATGGAGAGTACATTCTGGTATGAAGAACCCAGCCCAGTACACAAACTGATAGATGAAGAATTTAGGTAAATTCCAATTCAACTTCTTCATGTTTAGGGAGTTCCATGGGTGTTATTTTTAGCCATGAGAACTTATTGTTTATATGTGGAAAGAAAAATAGTCTGGGGAACAGCCAACCATTGTTTAAGGGCTCCTATGTGACCCGTTTGGCCTTCAGCACAATTAGTTGTAACTCATTTGCAGTGCTCAAGCTTTATTTGGTGAAGACACAAGTCCAGTTAGGACTCTGTGTCCCCTGTTGCTTGACTATACGTGTATAATTTAGGAAGCTTCTATGTGTTAGGTTTCTATATGACCACTCAAATGGTCTTTATTTTTAGCTGTCCCTCTGTGCATTCCTTCCCTAATCCCTTACTTTCATTCCTCTCTCTGTTCAATCATCCTTTTCCAGTAATCCTCCCATACCCTTCTTCTCTTAGGGAGATACCACCCCCTCCACACACACACATACCCTAAACGTTTATTCTATACATAACCTCTGTGGTTTTATGGATTGCAATTTGCTTGTTTTTGACTAAGAGCTAACAACCATATGTAAGTAAGTAGATACCATATTTATATGCCTTGGTCTGGAATACCTCATTCAGCAATTTTCCATTGGATAAATGTGTCACATTTTAATACAATTATTCATTGACAGACATCAAGATTGTTTACACCTTCTGGCTATTATGCATAAAGCATCAGTGAGCATGGTTGAACAAGAATCACTGCAACAGAATGAAGCATCTTTTAAGTATATGACCAGGAGTGATATAGCTGGATCTTGAGTTAGATTGATTCTCATCTTCCTGAGGAATTGCCATACTGATTTCTATAGTTGCAGTACAGGTTTGCATTCCAATAACCATGTGTACCTCTTACACCACAACTTCACCAGAATGAGCTGTGATTTTTGTAAAAAAAAAAAAAGATTTTGGCCATTCTTAATAGTATAAGATGAAATCTCAAAGTAGCTTTGATTTGCATTTCCCTCATGACTAACTACTGAACATTTCTCAAGTACTTCTCAGCAATTTGAGTTTCCTCTTTTGAGATTTCTTTGTTTAGATATGTAATTCATTTTTAATTGGATTGTTTGTTTGCATAGCATCTAAAGTTTTGTTTGTCGTTGGTTTTTTAGTTCTTTATACATTTTAGATATCAGCTGTCTATCAGATGTATAGTTATTAAAAAATCTTTCCTTTTCCATAAGCTGCCACTTTTCCCTCACAGTTTTTGTTGTTATATAGAGTCTTTTAAGTTTTATGAGGTCCTATTTCTTAATGGTTGATCTTAGTGCCTATGCTAATGGTATTCTGTTCAGAAAGTCTTTCCTTGTACCAATAAGTTCAAGGCTATTCCTCATTTTATTTTCTATTTGATTCAGTGTATCTGATATTAAGTTCTTGATCCATTTGGTGTTGAGTTTTGTGCAGATTGAGAAGTATGGACCTGACCTATTTGGATTCGTCTACTTGCAGGCATCCAATTTGATGTGCACCATTTGTTGAAGATGCTCTCCTTTTTCCAGTGTCTGTGTCTGGATTCTTTATATAAAAAAATCAGGGGTCCATACAGCTGTAGATTTATGTCTGGATATTCAATTTAATGGACTGATCAAATGTATGAGTTAAATCAAGAACAGATAATCAATTTAAACAGACCTATAAACTCCAGTGAAATAGAATCAGTGGTTAACAGTCTATCAAGCAAAAAAGAAATCCCATGGTCAGACTGTTCTAATGCAGTATTAAACTAGATTTTCAAAGAATGTTTAATGCCAGCATGCCTCAAATTATTCCAAAAGTTCCAAACATAAGGAACATCGCCTATTTACTTTTATCAGGCTACAGTTAAACACATAAAGAGTGAAATAAAGAAAGAAAATTACAGACCAAATTACTTTATGAAATAGATGCAAAAATCATATATATAATTATATTAGTTTATTATATATATATATATATATATATATATATATATATATATATAATTTTATTCAATGCAGGAAAGGCCTTTGAGAAAATACAATACCACTTCCTGATAAAAGACCTGGAGAGATTATGGATGCAAAAGAACATAGTTCATCATAAGGTACATCAATCCAATAGCCAACATCAACTTAAAAGGGGAGTAACTCAAAGAAGTTCCACCAAAATCAAGAACACAACAAAGATGTCCACTCTTTTGATACACACTACATATAGTTCCTGAAGTCTTATTAGCGCAATAAGACAGCTGAAGTAAAGTAAGGAAATACACAATTTGGAAAGTAAGAAATCAAAATATGTCTATTTGAAGATGATATGATAGAATGCATTAATAACCCTAAAATTCCTACTTGGGACCTCCTACATCTGACAAACACTTCCAGTGAACTAGAAGGAAACAAAATAAACAAATTCAGTGGCTTTTTTACATACAAATGACAAATGTTCTTAGAAAGAATCCCTTCATAATAACCTCAAAAAAGCATCTTGGAGTAACTCTAACCAAGTAAATGAATCACTTGTATAAGAAAAAACATGTAAAGTCATTGAAGAAAATTACTGAAGAAGATTTCAGAAGATGGAAAGATCACTTACGGACCAGTAGGATTACTATAGGGAAAGTTGCAACCCTACAAAAACAATCTATAGTTTCAACGAAATATTCAGAATTCCAACATAGCTTTTCACGTATCTTGAAAGGTCAATTTATAGCTTCAAATGGAAAAACAAAAACATATAAACAAAAAGAACAGGACAGCTAAATTAATACTGAATAAACAAAGAACTCCCAGGAATAACCTCATATCTGACTCAAAACCATACTTACTATCAAGCTATAGTAATAAAAACCATATGTTATTGGCACAGAGAGTTTTTAATGAAAATTTCACCAGTCAGTCTTTTCCTAACCTGACTTAATGAAGATTTTGTCTTTTAGATTTCTCCTGAAGATTACAGTTTTAGAATGTATGTTCCATATCAAATATTAGTTAGTTAAGCACATGATCAACTTTCAAATTATTTTAAAAATTTGATAACATATTAGTATCATTTAATAGTTAATTTTCTTTTAATATGAGTAAATGTAATAAAAGTTTATGAGATATTCTCTGTTTTCTCAGTTAAATTATCTTAGAGTATTTGTTGAAAATATTTGAAGTAAGATATATAGATATATTTCTGAACTTTCAAATTCTGTACCACAGGCTCATCTCAATATCTGCCCTCAAGTGTAAGTACTGAAGAAACCTGAGTCTTAAAATTAGGCAAATATGTTAATCATACATGGAAAGTCTACCAACTACATAATTTTAAAACAAGAAACCACTGTAATACATTATATGACTGTTATTTTTATAGAACAACTTATTTCTTTCTAGTAAGAATTCTTCATAAACTTATACGGAAATAACATTAAATCTAAATTCCAATTTTGAAAATAATATTTTATTTTATAATCCTTTATACACAGTTTTCCTTTTTTTCTTCTTTTTTAATGAGCGTTTTGTATAACATTTAGGAAAACAGTTAATCAGAGTTCATTGAGAGAAACAGAATCCATGAATGCAGAAGATGGAAGGAGGTGGCCAGACTGGTCAAGTCATGTAACAGAAAAGGAAACACCTTCTGATTTCTGCCTCTTTATAGCTCAGGATGATGAACAAAGTTTATAGTAATTCATTATGAATATAAAAATAGATATAAAAAGCATTTTAATGTAATCACAATAAGGAATGATAACATTTAGACTCGTATGCTAATAACTGAGATTTGGACACCGCATAACACATAAAAATGTAAAAAGTTTAAAATTACTAATGGTAAAATGATGTTAATTTTAATGAATCCATTTACGTGATTGTGGTAATTTGCTGAGAAACTTCAAAATTTGTCAGGCAGGCCTCTTGGAAGGTTGAAGCCTATCACTAGAATGAAGTACTCTTAGCAGAAGCTGAAATTCCTGTTCCTTCGAGAAAATTCTGCTTCAGGAAAACCTTACCTTTGCTTTAAAATCATTTCTGCTGACAAATGTCCACAATCATTATACTTTTTATTACCTAAGTTATTTATTTACTTTCCATCCTGATACTTGCTTCCTCTCACTCCTCTCTTCCCTCTCTCTCCTCTTTCTTTCCCTCCAACCCTCCTACATTTTCCTCAGAATAAAAGGAGGCTCTTCATGGATATGAAGCAGCCTTGCTTTACCAATCAAGACTAGGTGCATCTGCTTCTATTGAGACTAGATAAGGCTGCCCAGTTAGGGGAAAGTGGTCTAAAGCAGGCTATTTATTCAGGGACAGCCCCTCTTCCTGCATTATGAGTCCCACAAGAAGATCCAGCTGAACAAGTGTTGCATCTGTGCAAAGGGCCTAGGTCAATCTCATGGAGGCTTTCTAGTTGGAAGTTCAGTATCTATGAGCGTCTGTTGGCCCATAGGAGTTGATTCTGTAGGTTTTGTTGTGGTGTCCTTGAACTCTTTGTCTTCTTCAATCCTTTTTCCTGGTTTTCCACAAGATTCTCCAAGTTCCTCTTAATGCTTGGCTGTCATTCTCTGCATCAGTTTCCAAAAGTTCCTAGGCGAAGTCTCTCTAGTGACGGTTATACTAGGCATCTGTCTGCAAGTATAGCAGAATATCATTAATACTGTCATGGGTACTCTCCTTCTCATTGCCTGGGTCTCAAGTTGGTCCAGTCGTTGGTCAGCCCTTCTCAGAAATTCTGCTCCATCTTTATCACTAAACACCTTGTAGACAGAACAAATTGTGGGTCAAAGGTTTTGTGGCTGGGTTGGTGTCCCAATCTTTCCCTTGGAAGGCTTTGCTGGTTATAGAGGTAGCTGGTTCAGGCTCCATATACCCTATTCTAGGAGTCTTAGCTAGGGTCACCCCCCCACAGATTTGTGGGAGATCCCATTGTCTTATGTTCTTGCTTTGCCCAGTACTCTCTCCCTCCACTTTCCCCTTCCTGCCTTACCCATCCTTTACACATCCCTATCTCCTCCCCAACCCAGTTGCCTCCTTCCATCTATCCCAGATGCCTAATCTAATGTCATTTCTCAGTGAGATTCAAGCACCCCCTTCGGCCCTCCTAATTACTTAGCTTCTTTGTGTTTATTGTTAGAAGCATGGTTATCCTGCACTTTATGAGCAATATCCATCTATAAATGAGTACATAATATATTTTTCTTTCTGGGTCTGGAGTACCTCAGTCAGAATAATATTTTCTAGATCCACCTCTTTGCCTAAAAATTTCATGAAGTCATTCTTTTTAATGGCTGAAAAGTACTCTATTGTTTATACATATCATGTTTGCTGTCATCCAAAAACATAAAAAGAACTCGAGAAACTAGACAATAACAAACCAAACTATCCAATTATCAAATGGGTAGAGATCTAAACATAGTTATTTGAATGAGGAATTTTTAATGGCCAAAAAGCACTTAAAGAAATGTTCAACATCCTTAGTCATCAGGAAAATGAAAATAAAAACAGCACTTAGGTTTTATTTTAAACCAGTCAGGTTGGCTAAAATCTCAGGCAACAGCTCATGATGGCAAAGATTTGTAGCAATGAAAAGACTCCTCTGTTGCTGGTGGGAGTGTATAGTTGTACAACCAGTTTGCAAATCAATTTAATTGGTTCATAGAAATTTGGAAATAGATCTACCTCAAGACCCAGCTATACCACTTGTGAAAATAGATTCAAAAGAAACTCCACCTTCCCACAGGATACTTTGCCAACTATGTTTATAATGGTTTTATTTGTAACAGAAAGAAACTGGTAAGAGCCTCACACATTATCTACAAGCGTGATTTGAGTTAAGAACCTAGAAACTCAGAGATCCCTGAGCTGACAAACTTACTGTATCTATATCGTAAAGTGCATAATTTGTCACCAAGTGCATTTCCATCAGTATAAGACATATTGTAAGTGATGTCTAAATGCTTTTACATACTCAATTATGTGCATTCATTCAAGATGCACAGATCACAAAGAAACAATTGAGGTAGACACAATATAATCACAGAATCTAGAAGTTAATAATAATAATATGTACAGCATAAGTACACAAATATAAACATTGTATGGTTGTGGTCATAAATACATACATAAACAGGAATCATAGACTCTATGACTACCTTAGAGCCATTGGTTTTGTCTTTATTTCATTGTGAGGAAAACCATGGATATTTTGCATTAGAAAGCATTTGCTCAAACTATGAAGATAGATTGTGTGTGTGTGTGTATGTGTGTGTGTGGTGTGTGTGTGTGTGTGTGTGCTGTATGAAACAGGTGGCTAAAACTGTAAAAACCATGGACATGCTCTTTAATTTTCAACTCATTCATGACCTAGAGAACATTTAAAAGAACATTTAATTCATAAGTTAGAGAGAGCTATTCCCTGTAGAAGATATCGAACAAATGAACTTTCATGGCAAAACTAAGATTCAAAACAAAATATTACTTTGCTAGGAGAGGAAGGCATCTTTGCCATTCTTGATAGAATAATTTCACTCATACAAGAGGGTAACTGCTATGCTTTATACCTTTCCATTTGGCTTATGTTTTGGTACTGGAAATCTATTCTTACTACATCTTTATACAGATGGCATTTTATGGTAGGATAGATTATTTATGTATTCAATAATAAGCTCTTAGACTTTCAAAGCTACACTGAAATTAAAGGAAAGTGTTCCTTTGCCAAAATGTATTTAGCTGATGTGTTCTCACATGGGCAGATGATTATTGGATGGATAATACATGGATACCGAGACAACAGGTAAAATGGGCTCCAGTAATGAAAATATATCCTTTCAACCCATCCCCACCTCCTTCCTGTTATTAATAGACGTCCTCTTTTTACCATACTTTTTAGCCTGGTTCATACTCAGTATTCAGGAAGTTATTTTCTAGTCTCACCTCTTTATATGTGTTTGGGGCAACACAGTACATTGACATTAGTTAGCAAAGAAATGCCAATTCCTTGGTTATCTTCTTAACAATATTTAACTGATTTCCTACTTTAACACATATTTAAGCAAAATTTCATCACAGAATTATTAGTAGAAACCCCTTCAACTTTAATTCATACAAATAATGAACTTATTTATTGAGCATGTATACTAAAATGTACAATATTTTTTAAGTAATGAAAAACAAACAGCATATTCCCTTAAAAGTAATTATAACATGGTATCAATCCTCCAAGTTGAAATCTGGATATAATAAAATGTTATTGTTAGATGTATAAGATTATTTTTTCTGTATCTACTTTTTTTTTTATTAAATGAACCTTAGAAGTAAAGACAAATGTAGGTAATATAGTGATATACCAACACATCCACAAAATATTCTTCTTTCTCAACTAACTATTATCTTTCTCAAAGTCAGTATATATTCAATGATAAGTCTCTTTGTCTGTATAAAAGTGACCTGAATTAGCTATACCTAGAACAGCTGAGGTCTTACTTCTTTACTATATATATATATTTATCTTTGAAGTAACTATTATTTAGTTGGAGAAAGTTTTGTTGGACCAACTAGATCAAGAATGTGAACACAGTTTAAAATGAGCTAACTATAATTTATTAAATTCTTCTCTCAAACTCTTTCTGAACGTATTACAGATACTATCTTACTTTTCCTGACAAAAAGCCTTATGATATATAGCATAGTTTGTATTATTTATTTTGTTTTTTTCTGTGTTCAATAACTGAGGCTCCTAGCTATTCAGTAGTGTGAGCAAGACTGCATAGTTATTAAGTAAACAGTAATAATAATCAGAATTTAAATTTGAGTTCCTTCTACAAAATCTCATATATCCTTACTTTCTTAAAGGAAACTCTATTTTCTTTTGAAAAAGAGACATCTTGGACCAAGGGATAGAGCTCGATTCCCTCCTGTTAAAATACTGATGGGATCAGAGAGAAGATGAATTTCCTTGACATTTTCTTAAACTTTACCAGAAAAAAAGGTCGCAAGAATATAAAATAGAAATTGAAGATCACTGAGGATCATAAGACAGTACAGCAAAATGAAATCTCTGTGTCATGTGATATCCTTCAATATTAGCACTTAAAAACAAAATTCAATTATAAAATGAGGACATGAAGTTGGGAAGGAGATATGATGAGGGCTCCTGGAGCATTCAGAGGGGTGGAGGTAATCAAAATACATTGTGTACATATGTTATATTTTTAGGAAACTCAAATCTTCTCCCTCAAGGTCAAATGCCTGAACCTTTAAAATAACGGGATATGATCTAGAAAGTCAGTACATATCCTGGGATATCTATTTCTAGAATTCTAGTCTCATATACTTTCTTTCTGCTAAGACACATTTATGCTGGGAGAAAAGTGAAGCATATTGCAAAATGATAAACCATAAGATAGCTATCACTATCATGCTCATTTTAATCTATAATAATAATAATAATAATAATAATAGTGTTCCACTCATTTATGAAGGTCTATTTAGACATTGAACATATATGATGAAAATTTAAAACAGTGATTTATGAAGCCTATTGGAATATTGTCTTTCTAAATATCTTCTAAATGTGCATCCATTTTTACACCAAAGAACAAGGTGTCTAGTTTAAAGAATAGCTAATGGAAATTGTCAAAAAGGACATAAGAATTGTGGTTTGACCAGCCACAGGATAGTCAAATGAGTCTCCATCAATTCAGGATACCTATGTCCCACATCAGGCAGGGGAGGCATGAACTTTCAGTCTCTCTGATTGAGGTCTCTGCACATCTTTCTCTACATTTTTACTTTCCTCCAACACTTATAAACACTTTTGTTCGGTGAGCTTATTTCATTTCTAAATTAAGAGTTATGCATTGTTCTATGTACTATGGTAAAGGTTGTTACTGAGAATTGGGGTGCAATAATATGCATGATTATAATTTTCTGGGTAATTTCTTGACATCATTATTGAAGATATAAAAAGATTATTTTGTTGTTCTTAGTGCCACCAGATTACCCTTTCTTTGATGTAAAACACCAACTGGAGGCAAGATTTTGCTCCATTCCACCCCCTTACCTGCCTACTGATGTGACCCTATGCTAAAGACTGAGTTTCTACAAGCAGATGATTGTACCAAATTTACCAACGTCACTAAAGTCCTTTCTTTTTGATATAAAGAAAATTAGTCCAAAGAGTGGAAGTAAAATACAGAGAGTATAAAATAAGTAAAAACAAAAACAATGTTCATTGTTCCTTAGTATATAAATGTAAGGTTAAGAGAGTTGCTTCAACCAGTAGTCAATTTTCTGATGCCAATTATTTTCTTTCATTCAATATTGATGTATACTTGGATGAACACATTTATTCTTTGTAGCTTTATTTTCCTCATTTTAAAACTGTGGCTCTGAATACTGATCTCAAAGAAGCATGGGTAGAAATCAAATACAATGATGTTTAGAATCTATTTATCATAGTGCTTGGCCTACACTAATAGTTTAATTTAAAGTTTGAGTGAAATATCAAGTAATGGCAACGTTGATAAACAATGTGTCAAGGACTAGAATGCATGAGATGGACTTTGTCATGAATTCAGAAAGAGCAGCAAACTCTGGAAGCCCAGAGGGTATGAGCAAGCACTTGCAGAGGGTCTGTACAATTTCTCGGCCAAGAATGCTTCCTTAGTAACATTAAAAAAACTGAAACCTGCTGTCCAAGCTGCTAGCTGGAATTGAAAGATACAGTGATGGTTAGAAGGTCTATTTAGTAAGACCAGAAAAATGCACTGGAAGGGACTCATTTGTCTGGACACAGAAAGCTGAGTCAGGGAGAACAGACTGTCACAAAGGCAGATTGAGGTAAAGCCAAAAATTCTTGTTCAGTGATTGCTTAGAGGAACACTTTCAATCCAGGCCTTCATGTGTCCCTTTGTACCCCCAAGTTTAGACTTTTTCCAAACAGTACCCCAGTTCACAAGTACAGACTGGAAAGAAAAATATCTCCAAAACAAACAAACAAAAACATGAGTTATCTCTACCTAATTATTGATGGTGTCTTGAAAAGAGGACTCCTAAGACACAACTCTCTTGAGTCAGTGTGAAAACAACATGTAAAATGATCTGACTCTTCATTAACTCAGAACTCTTTCCTTGAAGCATCTCCCAAAGTTCAGGGCTTCAAACAGGCACTAAAGTATAGCTCCCAGACACAGCATGCTCATTGAGAAAAGGTGTGTCTTGATGACTTTGAACTTTGACTCCTTCTTAACATTTTCTATTCAAAATAAGTCAAATATTTGTTTCCTTAACTGAAAAATAAAGGGACTCTAACTGAATTTTAAAAAATTGTGATTATTATAATAAATAACCAATGATATTCCTAGTTTGTAAGAAATAATACTTGAGGTATTATGCAGAATAGAATTCATTGACCATAGTTATCACTATCTTGTAACATGAGAATTAAAGTAAATATTTTATGTTATTAAAATCATTTTATTTTTTCTAGCAGAAAGTAAAATTATCACTCATTGAAACCTATGTTCCAGGTTCTCTTCCAGTCCCTCCTTATGAGAAAAACAAAACAAAACAAAAAAACTCTCACAATTGTCTTCAACCAAAGGGACATCTATGTAGGTATTTGAGATTGGAGAGGATTAGTTTTTGTCACTGTGACTCAAGCTAAAGTCTTTTGGGAAGAAGGAATTTCATTTGGGTAGTTGTCTCTATCAGACTGCCCTGATTACTGATTGCTGTGGGAGGACCCATTCCACTGAAGGTTGTCCCAACCCTGAGTAGGTAAGCCTGGGCTATTTGAGAAAGCAAGATGACTTACCTTAATGAAATTATTTTTGGTTGGTAGGTAGTTAATTGTATGAGTCCTTATGACTTTTTTATACATCCTTGCTGTTATTTTGTCCCATTCTCCATCTTTATTTATGTCTCTTTCAATCACTAATTAGAGCCCCCTCTTTATACTTTTTGTACTTTAATATTGTATTCTGTCTTGAGCGCCTGACAGCCACACTAATATAATCATGCCCTTTTATTTCCCTGGTTTTTGTGCTTACTAGTAGTTATATACAAACATCTGAAAACTTAGGGTTCAGAAACTCAGATGAAAGAAAACATGTGATTTATGTCTTACTGGATCTGGATCATCTCATTTAATATCTCTTTTGGCATTATCCATTACCTGGAAATTTTATTTTTTAAAAAATGTTAAATTGTATTTCATATCCACTTGGGCTGACAGTGCTCAATGCAAGAGCAATAAAATATTTAACAAAAACTTCAACACCAAGTATGCAAAGCTCACTTTTGACTTGTTAGTCAGTGCTTTCAGAAAGACTCCCAAAGCATTATTGCTACTGCTGTTGCCTTTGCTTGCCCCACAGAGGTAAAAGGCAAGTTTATATTATTGAAGATACCATGCACTCATGCTTGTTTCTGTATTTCTAGTAAATGTTAAAAGATATGGACCAGTTCATATATATGGCATAGCAGTTTACTCTGACATTGAAATATTCTATCCTGTAGGAAAGATTCTTAAAATAGGAAGCAAACTACTGGAGATACCTCCATGAGGTCTCTTAAACTGATCATATTTACTAGGACCTTCTCTTCCCAACTAGATTGAGAAAAAAGAAAGCTGAGAGTCACTTTCAGACAATCCAGATGCAAAGAAGACTCTCAGATAAGTGTCCTTGAAGAAGCAGAGACCAGCCAATCAGCCTGACAGAAACAGACGTTAGCCATACTGACAAGAAAAAGCAATGACTATTTGCACCACTTTGAAAGGACCTCCTACAACGTGCTGAGCTGTCTGAAGGCTGTGCAGTGTGTTGCAGGCTTGCAGCTTTTGTAAGATGTCACTCATATTTAAAGGGTGGGATTTAGGGATGCAACTGTCTTTGGATCATTTGTTTACATATATTCCTGAAAATAACCGCAATAAAAATCATAGGCTCACCAAGTTGGACTTTGGTGGTATCTGTACTTCAGTGTGTTATCAGGTACCTATGACGAGTGAGTAAATATTTGTTTGCATCATCACAGAAACTGTCACACAACAATACACTTATTTGTTTCCAAAGAGAAAACTTTCAATTCCTACTTAGCTATTCTGCACCAGATAGTCTTTCTCTAGGTACCCTCAATGCAACAAGAAGACAACCTAATTTGGGGACGCCCATAAAAGAACTATTGGAGGGCAGAACAGGAAGAGGATAGTGAATGGATTGTGAAAAGTATTTAAAATGTTAAGAAACAAAAAGTCTGATTTTGATGGACAGCTACTATAGTCATAATGACAAGAAAGAACAGAAAACAGAGAAAAGAAGAAGGAGGAAGGAACAGAGAGACAGGGTGGGAAGAGAGAGAGAGAGAGAGAGAGAGAGAGAGAGAGAGAGAGAGAGAGAGAGAGAGAGAGAGATTGATTCTCTGACAATCCTTTGCTCAAACCGATTGGAGAATTTCTGAGATTTAGTTAATTTTAGTTTCCAATTTATTCACATGTGCAGATTTTCACTTGTAAGTTGGCTCTTTGGGTTTTCTTTGTTCTAAATGAAACACGTTTCTGGTACCATTTTTACAGCATACATGTTACAATGCATTTTGCTTATGATAACTTGGGATCAAGAAAAATCAGATGAAGAATAGTGAGAGAATTATTCCAAGGAGTACTGATTGGAGACTCAAGAATTCAGATGCATGCTAATTGTATTCTAGGCTCCCAGTCAGTAGGAGTTGAAAGCTCTTTGTTTATCAATCAGAAAAATGGGGATATGACAAAGGCAGAATAAGAATGTTCATTTTGATTTCACAAATCCTTCTATGGCCCAGGAGAACATAACACTCAGTAAATGCTTCTTCACTGGATTCTAGAATTTTCCCTTGTATTGGAAGAAATATCTATTTCTTAAACTGTAGAAGATACAGTGATCTAGAAATACATTACTCTCCACTGATATATAAATGGAGAAATGGGTAATGTTCTACTTTTTTCTGTTGAAAATGTTCTTTATGTTTTACCATTCTTGCTGCCTGCTTTCTGTGCCTCCATTTTATGTATTCTGCCATTCCTAAAGACTATAGTGAGGTTTGTAAAGAAAGATACCAACAAACCAACAGGTATTTCTGTCCTTGTCAAAAGAAACAGTGGACCCAATTTATGTACAAGAGTGGACTTATGTATATCTTAGGACAAATAAAAAAAAAGACAGAAAAGCATCATGAATAGAATACTCAATCTAAATTAAAACAGTAACACAGAACTCTTTGGAGTCAGTGGTTTTTCTAGATCTGTGGTCCCTTTTCTACCAGTGAAGTCTTTACATTAACTTTACCCTGAGCTGTGTTCTGTATTTTAAGTATTTAACTGATAGAAATAAGTAACTTGCTTTCCAGGTGGTATCACTAGAAGATTCATTCACTCCAAGCTTCTAATCTTTCCCAGCCACTGAGACTCATGAAAGATGACACTTTCAGTGTGTATGAGGTTGCCTGTACACACTGTTCTTTGAATGTGTATCTTGTCAGTGATCCACAGATTCTCCTCTTTCCATATCAGAAGTCACAGATGGGGAAGTAGTTGTTCTTCTGCCTCCAGTAGATATAAATATGAGGAGAGTGACTTGCACCAATAGAAGCCATGGTTGGATTGGCTTTTTGGTGGATGAAGAGATAAGACTTTCGAAAAATCAAAAGGCAATGAGAGGAATACAAGACGTAAAGCTTGAGTGCTTTACAGATGGAGAAATTTGACTGGTATTCAAGCAAGAAGCTTGGCTGTTAAATATCTAGCCCATAGTCTCATCCCTCAGTTCTAAGTATGGTTTCCAAGGGGCTGGCCCTTGCTAGGTGGTTAATATCTACAAGCTCATATATTGGTCACCAACACTTGAGGATGGGTGACTGATAGTCAATCATTATACTAGTTATACCCACAATATCATTTTCTTTTCCAGTGAATGCCTCTTTATTTTTGAATTATTGCTATTGGCATTAGCCTTCAGGCATCCCAAAAGAGCTACCTAAACAAAGACTTAAAAAGATCTCATAATACTTAAGAAGACAACAATGACCACTCAGGACAGACACATCACAGTGAATCTTATTATAGAGTAATTAACAGATAGACCTCGCTCCACAATGTAAGCCTGTATAGTCACTGAGAGCTTCCCACACTGGTACAACTTTTAGTTTGTTAGACACCTTGGACACACTGACATTTCTAGAAGTGAGGGTTCCTTTTGAAACACTTACCATAAATGTGGCCAAAAATGAGTGGTCCATCTTGGGATGCTTAATATATATATTTTTTCCTTTTCATGATCTTAGCTGAAGTTGAGAATAGACTCTGACCTATCTCTCTGCAAATGGGAAATATTTTTATTTGCCATTAATTTATATATTCAGTTTACATCTTGATCGCAGTTCCATCCTCCCAATCCACCCCTCATATACCCCCTTTTTCCTCTGAGAAGGGGAAAACCCCCAGGTAACAACCCACACTGGCATATCAAGTCACTGAAGGACTAGGCATATTTTCTCCCACTGACATCAGACAAGACAGCCCAGGTAATGGAGTCAGGGACAACCCGCTGCTTCAGTTGTTGAAGGATCCTCATGAAGTCCAACCTGCACTTCTGCTACATATGTGAAGGAGGCATATGTCCAACCTATGTTTGCATTTTTGTTGGTGGTTCGGTCTCTGAGAAATTTTCTTATTATTGTTAGTTCTCTCATATCTGAGTCTAATCTGTTTTTTGGTTTTTGTTCTCCTTTCATCTTAAAGGGAGGATAGGTATTGGGTCTCTTCTCTCTTTGCTGTTCCTGTTCATACTTATTGATTAGATCTCCAGTGGTATTTTCCATATATGCAGGATGTCAAGGATCAAGATGACGCACAAGTATAGGGAGAAACTTTTCCTTTATAAATAACCTTGCCTAAAGGTGAAAAACTTCAGTTTGACCTGACTTGACAGTATCTTGTGCAACTAATTAATTTTACTGGATTAATGATTGACATAACTCTTCTGATATCATTTCCCTGAATATAAAATAAGAGGTCAAACCAGGTGCTTGAGGATATGGCTCCTTTAGTTTCTGGTGAAGATTTTTAATGACTCCTCAAAACCTATCAGTTTTTGCATTGAACATGAGTCTTATGCTCTGTAGAAGTTTCCATGGCCTTAAAACTAATTCCTCTGGGACTTGCCTTCAACTGAAACATCTTCTAAAGTAAGTGTGCATTTCCCCTACATATAGAATTTGGTGATGGGCAGGTTGCCTGAAAAGATATTTCACTGCAATTAGTTTTCTTTGCTTCTTGTCAGAGGGTTCTGGAGCCCAGAGGCAACTTCCACCAGGATAAAAATACTCTGCAGTGTCAGGCAACGATATTCTTATATAACACGTGCTGATTTCTTTCCCCTACTTTGCAAGTACTCAGAATGGTATGGTTTGCTGACATCCCCAAGCAGGTCACCATGCGTTAATGCTTTACTCCCTTGTCTGATATAAGCAGAACATTGCTGATTCCAACTGTTCTCTCAGTATATTATTTAGTGAATGCCAGGTCAAGGATTTAAAAAAAAAAAAAAAAAAAAAAAACTTTTATTTTTATCCATGCATGTTTTTTTCTTCAAAAATGAATATATAAAAAATAATTTTTAAAACATTTTATTTAAACAGATATGCATTTCGGTGTGACTCTTTCCCCTGGTATTTGGCAATGTATGGGTGACCTTTGTCAAAGCTGAGAAAATGAAACGTAGAAAAATGCAGATTAGACACCTGACTAAGAACTGTATCATCAAATAATGATTTTTATGAAAATTCTTACCTCGTGTGTGTCACAGATAAAATTATCTAAAGAATAAAACCAAAACCTTGCATTATCTTCTATTTAGAATATGTAAAATTATGCTTATTGCTCCAGCAAAAGAAAAGGATAACCTTAGAACACTTGTTCCATGTCTCTAATTTTCCATAAAACATATATTACAAGTTCAAGAAATAATCAGAACAGGTTATAATCGTTTGTGAGCCATTTCCAATACCCCAATAATATATTTCCAAATCGAGAGAGAGAGAGAGAAAGAGAAAGAGAGAGAGAGAGAGAGAGAGAGAGAGAGAGAGAGAGAGAGAGAGAAAGAGAGAATTGGAAATTATCTCATTTATTTTATTGGAAATAAATAATGAGTTAATGTATAGACAGATGTTACATTTACCAGTAATACTTCTTTTGTTGTAACATTTTAGTTACATCCTTACATTCTACTGTTCTGTCTCCTCGCCTTATCTCTGTCATCTAAGTTAAGTTACAAGGCCCTAACAAGGAAACATGGTACATTGATCCTTTCCCATTGAGATGTATTTATCTCCTTGACTAAACGACAAGCTAAATAAGTAATCTAAGAAACATTTTATTTACATAAATAGAATGTGATCTAAGGATGAATGGACAAAAAAACAGCAATCCTCTAACTAGAAGGACAATATGTGATGTCATAAGATTTAGAATTTTGGTGAGGTCTTGAATACAGATCAAGTATTGATTATACAAACAGTGTAATAAAGATGGGTTCATAAATTAAATGTCATGCAGAATACATTGAATGAGCAGACAGAAATATATTGTAGTGATCAAGACGTAGGCCAAAGCCCTTCATGTAAAGAAAATTGCCTGAAAGTCATCTTTCCCTCTGCTTACAAACCCAACAAAGGGGAGATAGAATCTGTAGAGACCATGTCCAGTTTATAGGCACAACCCCTAGGTGAGGGAGGAGGTCATTCACCCATATCAAAAAAAAAAATTTTTTTTTTTTTTTTTTTTTTTTGGTTTTTCGAGACAGGATTTCCATATCAAAATTTTTAACCCAGAATTTTTCCTGTCTAAAGGAAATGCAGGGACAAAAAATGGAGCAGAAACTGAAGGAAAGGCCATCCAGAGTCCGCCCCACCTAGGGATCCATCCAATCTGCACACACCAAACTCCAACACTTTTGCTGATGCCAAGAAGCCCTTGATGAAAGGAGCCTGGTATGACTGTACCCTGAAAGGCTCTGCCAGAACCTGACAAATACAGATGCAGATACTCACAGCCAAACACTGGACTGAGCTGGGGGACCCCAATGGAAGAGCTAAGGAACGGACTGAAGGAGTTGAAGAGAACTGCAACCCAATAAGAATAACAATATCAACCCAGATTTCCCAGGGACTAAACCACCACAAAAGTATATGCATGGAGGGATTCCTGGCTCCAGCTACATATATAGCACAGGATGGCCCTATCTGGTATGAATGGAAGGGGAAGCCCTTGATCCTGTAGAGGCTTGTTGCCCCTGTGTAGGGGGATGCTAAAGTAGTGAGGTAGGAGTGGGTGAGTGGGTGGAGGAGCACCCTCATAGAGGAAAAGGGTTGTGGGCATGGGATTTGGGGGTTTATGGAGGGGAACCTGGGAAAAGGGATATTATTTTAAATGTAAATGAATAAAATGATTAAAATATGAACTCAGATGAAATCTTTCTTTTGAGGTCTGTATGATTTTCAACCTTTTGTATTTATGCCATGTACTTTGGATGACAATTTTCTAAGCACTGCTTCATTCTGAATGCCTTATTCAAGTAGGTTCCAGGAATGTAAATAACTGTGTCATCAACACAATTGTTTTTGAAAGTTTCGACTATTGAGAGGTTTTCCTCAGTTAATACTGAAACCTGCTATGACTTTAAAGTAACTGATTAACATCTTCTAAGGAGAGTATGTAGTGATGAAGATATTGTCCTATGCATATGGTCCCAGAAACAATGCATTAAGGACAGTTGTTCTCTATTAACTGATTATGTCAAAATGATCAGTAAATGTATATTCATCAAAGAGAATAATTAAGTGGAAGTCAGTAATATTGGAATTACTGTTATATAGAATTTGTTTGCAAATTCATAAATAGATTAGAGGTTACAGAGAGTTTACTGTAGCTTACAACATTATATAGGAATCAGAACTAGGAAATTTTAAACAAGATGTCAATGAGAAGGACAGACACAAATGTCTGTAGGTTATACTAATTATTCATTGTTGTATAGAAACCTACTTTGTTAGAGGTAGCTTGAAATAATAAAAACCATATCATGATTTTTGTGGATTAAGTATTTAGGCAAGCTTGGTTGAATTTCTGGAAAGTCTGCCCACCTGATATCTTCATTCCAAGACTGAACTTAAGAAGAATCTTACAAGCACAATAGCCAGGTATTTAAAGGTAATATACTCAATGGCTAGTATCCTGAGGCATCCTTTCTTCATCATGCAGGCCTCTTCTTCAAGAGAGGAAAGGTTACTGAGCAAAACAAACCTTATAATATTTTTAACCTCCATTATGATAGACACCTTAGGATGCCTCACTTTCTGCCTCTGAGAAGCAAGTTGGAGGCCCAGTAAACTATCAATGATATAGACTGAGACAGGACACATTTCCTGGAAGTTGGGGTGACTGAGAGTAAATTGAGAGAACAGTATTTGCATGTATTAACAAATAAAAACTCTAACAGGAAGAACGGTCATAAATTTAAGAAAAGGTGCCAAAATTGCTGAGAAAAGAAATAACTACAAGGAAAGGACAACAGAAAGATGAGAGTAAAATAAAATCAGAAATCAATGAATGCATGAACAGCCTATCTCTGTACCAGTACTCTTTCCCCTTTACATCAAACTAAGTTTGTCCCCAAAGTTAACCTAGTGAGAAAAGACTTGGGAGTAGTTGGCATCAGAATGAACTTCCCAAGAGGAGAACGAGGAGCTGAAGAGAATACACTTATTGTTTATATGCTATATCATGCCTGGCTGTTTTCACTGGGCATAGAACAATCTTTTTAAAAAGAAGTTTTGATCCTGTAGCCTGAGGAAGAACGTGCTGCAAAATCTTGACCTTTTCCAGTGTTCCTAGGGGCCAAAAGTGTTTAGAGAAGTGAAAAATTCAATTTCTCTGCTTGACTTGTCATTCAGACCTCAAAAAGAATAGAGAGACAGATAGACCATCAAATACATCCTCATAGCTTTGTTGCAAGCCCTGGAAAGAAGGAAGGAATTGGAAAACTGAACATACTATGATGCTCCATTCTAATCACACATGAAAAAATACTTGCTAGATGTAGATTGGTGTTCCTGCCAAATAATGTTTGAATATCTACACTTTAATTTGCCTACCTTAAATAAACATCTGCACTATTTTATATTTAAGGTTTTAAGATATTTTGTATGTTTTAATAAAGTTTTTAAAAATAGATGACTCTAAAGCCCTCATTGTCATGTGTTAATTTCTCCCTTATTCTTGGACTGCTTATGTCAAAGATGTGGAAATAATGTGCATCCCACTCATAGTTTTAGGAAGAATGTGAAGACTTTGATATGTGTTGGTGTGACAAAGACAGTGCCACACTACATTTTAAAGTTGCCATTTCCTATTAATTTATTCATGTGTTTTGAAAAACGTGAATCAATTTTTACCATCCTCAAATACTTCCTTTGTCTGAAATTTCTTCCTATAATCCTTCTCTCTGTCTGTATATTTACCATTTTTTTTAAATTTGAGGATTAGCTTAGTATCCATGTCTCATATAAAATCTTTCCTGGTCTGGTCAAATCTTAGTTAAATAGAGTGTCTCTCATAATTCATATTAAGAAACTTTAATGTAACTAAGGAAATTTTATCATAGCCTATTCTATGTGGGTACTAAAAATAAAATCTGTACATTGTTGTTACCTAACTAACTGGCTTGCTCATTTATTTATTATATATTTGTTGAGTAATGAATATATATGTATATGTGTATATATATATATATATATATATATATATATATATATATTGTATTTTCAAATTTCCTATTTTTCCTTGATTTATTTTTATGTGCTACCCCCAAAATAAATCTGTTTTTAATCAAGTCACAACGGGCAGGTAGATTCTTATACCAAACTTTTGGGTGTATTTATTAGAAGTAAATTAGTAGAAACAGCTTACTCTCATAGAGAGGGGATTATGCACAGGTATAAATATTGGTCTGAGAATGGAGACCAGACCATACCTAAGCCAATTAAATTATTTCCCATGTTACCTGCAAATGTAATGTCAGAGATCCTACCTAACTTCGCCAGAATATCTAAGCTGAATATTAATGTGGAAACCAAGAAAAAACAGCTCTAATCATGTTAGCTGTAAGTGTAATGTGATAGTGCTCCCTTTACAGAGACCAGTAAGGGGGACTGCAACAGTAGAGCCTTCTGAGAGCCAATTCCTGAGACTGTAGGTAGAATTAGCCTTTCTGGAGATCAAAGAAGGAATCTCTTCAGTTCCAGAGAGCCAAAATAGATTCCATTGTATTTGCTCATGGGCAGAACCTCAGTTGTCTGAAATATGTTGATTCTGAATTGAAGGTAACAGACCATTTTTTTAAAAAATGTTTATTTAATTAGTGGATTTTGAAGCTCAGAAATCTCAATATAGAGGTCTTTGTCAACAAGTTGTCTACAGCATCTCGGTCTGCAAAGAGTGTGCTACAACATTGCAAATCAGTGGGCCATAGAGGGTAGCAAACCTCTTGCCATTGTGACCTGATAATACACTCAGAAGAATGTGTGGAATTATACGAACACTGGACCAGGTAAAGACCTGAGTAGACCCTGTGATTGCCACTTTAATTTGCCAGTTAATATGAGCTTTGCTCAGTTGTTTTAGAGGGGCTTGTCTTGCCATCCCCCTTGTCTCCACTCCTTCTTCTACCTCCTCTTCCATAGGGATTCCTGAGGACTCAGAAGAGAGCTGTGATAGAGACATGTGCTCCAACGTCTTCTTCTTTCTTTGTATAAAATGTGGCTGTGAGTCTCTGTATTTGTTCTGATCTGGGGAAGGAGGAAACCTCACTAATGTCACCTGTGTAAGGCACTGAACTGTGAGTATAGGAGAATATTAGGAGTCATCTTACAGGTATTTTATTTTTAGACTAATATTTGGTTTTATCACAAACATGTGCACTATCTTGTCTCTGGGTCTTTGTTACCCAAGCAGTGTCAGTTATAGGTTCCTTCTTACAGAGTGGGTCCTAAGTCAAATCAGACATTGGTTAGTTACTCCCAGAAAATTTGTGCCACCATTGCCCAAACATATTTTAGGGAGCAGGACAAATTGTAGATCAAAGGGACTGTGGTGGCTTGGTGTTTATGTTGCTCTTTTGGTAGCCTTCAGAGTAACTTCCCATACAAAAGACATTAGTACATAGGGGAGAGGGTTCTATGTAGGCACCAGCCCATGGGTATTGTCTGCATCAATGGAACATTGCTGTCAGTTTGTGGAGAGCAACCAAATACTTAATTGGTTAGAACTTAGTCCCAGTACTGGAAGCTTTGCTTGGTGAAAATGAGGCAACCATCTGGTTGGAATTCCATCTCCCTCAGTATGTGGAGACTTCACTATGATTACCTTCATATATTATAGGATGTTTCCACAGCACTAAGTTTCTAGGTTGCCCCTCAAATGCCCTTTATTTCTAGATGCCACACCCCTCATTCCCTCCTATCTGTCCTCCTGCCCACCTGATCCTCTTATTTTTTCCCTCTTCTCCCCTGGTTTCAGTCCATTAATAAAATATATCCTATTTCCCACTACCAGAAAGATCCATGTGTGCCCTCTAATCTATTCCTCTATCCCTAACCTCTCTGGAACTATGGATTGTAGTTTGACTCTTATTTAGTTAATAACTAATTATAAGTGAATTTATACTATATTTTTTCTTTCTGCTACTGGGAAATCTCATAAAATATCAAGATGATTTTTCCTAGTTCCATGCATCTGCCTGAAAATGTTATAATTCCATTTTTTAACACTGAGAAATAATCAATGTGATAGTTTATATGTGCTGAGTCCAGGGATTGGCACTATTAGAAGGTATGGCACTGTTGGAGTAGGTATGGACTTGTGTCACTGAGGTTGTGGGCTTTAAGACCCTCTTCCTAGCTGTCTGAAAGCCAATATTCTGCTAGCAGCCTTCAGATGAAGATGTAGAATGCTCAGCTCCTCCTGGACCATGCCTCCCTGAATACTGTCATGTCCTGCCTTGATGATAACAGGCTGAACCTCTGAATCTGTAAGCCAACCCCAATTAAATGTTATTCTTATAAGAGTTGCCTTTGTCATGATGTCTGTTCACAGAAGTAAAACCCTAAGACAGAAGTTGGTTCCAGGGACTAAGTTATTGCTGTCATAAACATAGCCCAGAAAGTTTCAGTGGAGAACTCAGTATGTAGTCTAGAGACTATTGTAGTCTTTTGTTGAAGAACTCGATTGCTTTTTGCCTAAGTCTGAAAAATCTGCCTGAGGTTAAGATGAAGAGACTCAGATTAATTGCACTGACAAAGTCTCAGAAATGCCATCGTAGACCTTCTTATCTGGTTAAGTCTCATGAAGAGTGTTTTGAATAAGCATAGTGAGCTTAGATAGGAAAAACATAAAATATATGGTTTGAGTATTAAAAGACAATGGAAAATGAAATGGAGCTGACTAGGGGATAGCAGATTAAGAGAGTGGGACTTTGGGACAAGATCCTACCCAGCTAAATTTATATCCAGGCATGGTGGTACACACCTTTAATTACAGGAGATAAAACCAAGCATATCTCTGAGTTCAAGGCCAGACTGGGACAGAGCAAGCTGTAGGCAAAGAAAATGTTAGGTCCAGACGTGGTGGTACACACTTTTAATCCCAGGAGACAGGCATGCAGATCTCTGAATTCTACAGAGGAAGATGGAGGACAACAGTTAAACTTAGCCAGTGAAGGAGTTACAAAATAGAAAGCTAGTAATAATGTAATAGAACAAGGGGGCATGTTCCAACTCCTGTAAGCAGCGGAACTTGGCAGATTCTGCCATGTGGCACTAGCATTAGAGTCTAGAATAGAAGGGCCTACTGGGACACTTGATGCTGGTTAGCTTGAGCTAAGGAATTAGTGGTGATTAAGAAGAGATCAGCATCACTGAGGTGAAATCTTCTGGGATATGTTTGTTGATAGCACAATGAGGCTTTGCTCCAGAGATAGCAAAGGCTGTACCTCATGATGCAGCTGTATTTGATAATATCTAAGAGTAACCCAGGTGACACTGTTTATGAAGGAGTCATGAAGAGCAGCTGAGGCTTGTCATTGTGAGAGGCCATGGAAGGTCATTGCTGAGGGTCAACCATATTTACAGTTGATAGTCCAGGTCTGAAGGGGTCATGCAAAGAAGTTTAGGCTTGGCACGGTGAAGAGAGCCTATGAAAGGCTATTGGTGAAGCAGAGTTGCAGCAGAAGACCCAGGAGTATTGGAGAGGTGAGAACCATGGGATGATCACCAAGAACAGCAGTGACAGTGGAGTGGACCAACCTGAGCTTAGAGTGCTACAGAGGGTATAGCTGGAGAAGTGATGCCAGACCTTTGGGGGAGCCTAGAAGATCATGTGTGGATCCTAGACATTAAAACAAGAAGCTGTAACATTGAAGTTGCCTTGGGGACCCCAAGATGTTCAATATGCCAGATCCATGGTCTATCTGCTCAGGAAAGCTGCTAACAAGGAGTAGAATCAACCCAGGAGGAATAACCTTGTTGCAGTCAACAAAGATGAAAAAGAAGTTGGAGATTTGAACATCAGTTTGACATCTAACATAGAGATGAAGACTTTGGAGTTTGCCCGACTCCAGGAGTTTCCTGTCTTGCTTTAGGGATTACAGTTAAGTGATTGGATGAATCTCAAAAAAGACTTTGAACTTTGGACTTTTAACATGAGTTGAGACTACTATAGACTGTAGGGAGTTTTGACTTTTGAGTAAATGTATTTTGCATTATGCTATGCTTAGTTATGGCCCCCATAGGCTCATATACTAGAACAAGCCTTTGGAGGCCCTGGAGAGGAATGGGATGTCTTATATATGTTCAGCCCAGGGAGTGGCAGTATTAGAAGGCATGGCCCTGTTGGTGTAGGAGTGGCCTTGTTGGAAGAAGTGTGTCACTGTGGATGTGGGATTTAAGACTCTCATACTAGCTGCCTGGAAATCAGTTTTCTCTTAGCTGCCTTCAGAATAAGAGGTGGAACTCTCAGCTCCTCCTCCACCATGCCTGGCTGGACACTGCCATGTCCTGCCTTGATAATAACAGACTGAACCTATGAACCAATAAGTCAGCCCCAATTAAATGTTGTTTTTATAAGAGTTGCCTTGGTCATGGTGTCTGTTCACAGCAGTAAAACCCCAACCAAGACACTCCATTTGTAAATGTATAACATTTTATTTATCTATTCTTCTGTTGAGAGAAATCTAAATTGTTTTCTATTTCTAGTTATTACAACTAGAGCAGTAATGAACATGGGTTAAACAAGTGTCCTTGTGGTAGGATGAAGTGTATTTTTGATATGTGCACAGGAGTGGTATAGCTGGATCTTGAGATAGATCAAGTCTTGTCTTTATGATTTACCACCATACTGATTTTCATAGTGGCTAGACAAGTTTGCAATTCCACCAGCAATGAATGGATATTTCCCTTGCTCCACATCCTAAGCATTCTGAGCTACCACTTGTATTATTGATCTGAGCCATTCTGACAGGTTTAAGATAGAATCTTAAAGTAGTCTTGATTTTCATTTCTCTGATAGCTAAAGATGTTGTTATTTCTTTAAGTGTTTTTTCAGGTAAGGGAGTTTCCTCTATTGAGAATTATCTGTTAGGATCCATACCTCATTTTTAATTGGATTATTTGTTTTTATAATATCAAGTCCTTAAATCCCTTATATATTTTGGATATTTCCCCACTATCACATGTGGAACTGTTAAAAACATTTTCCAGCTTTGTCCAGAAGATGATAACCTTTGCAGTGCAGTACAGAAGTTTTTCAGTCTCATGAAGTCCTACTTACTGATCTTAATGCCTTGTTAGCAGTATTCTTTTTTTTTTTTTAATTTTTTCTTTATTTTTGATACTTTATTTACATTTACAATGTTTCCCTTTTTCTGAGTCTCCTCTTTGGAAACCCCCTATCCCCCCCCAACCCGCCTCCATGAGGGAATTCCACCTCCCACCCACCCGCCCACCCATCCCTATATTCCCGCCTTGACATTCCCCTTTACTGGGGCCTCTAACATCCTCAGGCCCAAGGGCCTCTCCTCTCTCCCTGATGGCCATCGAGATCATCCTCTGCCACATATGTGGTCCAAATCATGAGTCCAGAGATGTGTATTCTTTGGTTGGTGGTCCAAACTCCAGGACGACCGGGGAGGGGGTCAGGCCCATTGACGCTCTTGCTCCCTTCATGGTACTGCAAATTCCCTCAGCTCCTTCAGACCTTCCTCCAGCTCCTCCATCTGGTACCTCACTCTCAGTCCGGCGGTTACTGTTAAGTGAAACTTGGGCATTCTGAACTTTTGGGCTAATATCCGCTTATCAGTGAGTACATACCATGTTCCTTCTTTTGTGACTCAGTTACCTCCCTCAGGATGATATTTTCAAGTTCCATCCATTTGCCTGCAAATTTCATTAAGTCATTGTTTTTAATAGCTGAGTAGTACTCCATTGTGTAGGTGTACCAC
>CM052702.1:65305075-65316627 GCA_028551405.1 Uromys caudimaculatus | reverse complement strand
GGGCTACTCCCCACTTTTGACAGAGAGCAATTTTAAGAATAACACATCCACCTTTTATAAGAGAACAAGGATGAAATATAAATTCTATTTTCAAACGTGAGTAGAATTTAAGCAGTCACATGATGGTAGCACAAAAACATGGTAGTCAGAAGAGAATGGCAGTAAGTTAGAGCTTTGGGGGGATCTTATTTCCTGGGCATGCTTAGTGGTTTTCATATACATAATAAAATTTTCCAATTTTTAAAATACCAATATGTATATAGAATGCATATACAGTTTACCTAAAAATTATGAATAAATTTAGTCATATGTCTATATATTTTATATCACATACACTCTTAGCTATGTAAATTTATGCCTATGTACAGATATAAGGACTTATCATTTACCTCATATCACATGCACACACAGATACACAAGCACACACACCCAAAAACACATAGACAAACAGTAGACCAAGAAAAAATAAAGAAAGGGATGGAAGATAACCTGTCAATTAGAATGAAATGTAATACGTTTGGGGAATTTATCTTAAATGAATTATTTTCTTTTATTTATTTATTGAGAAATTTTTATGCACTTACACCATTCTCCTCTCCTTCCCCCAATCTTTCCTCAGTTCCTCTATTCCTGATCAAATTGACTGTTTTTATTCTGTAATTATTATAGTTACTTGTATATATAAATATACATAAAATATAAATATAATCTGTTGAACTCATTCATGTTGCTCAAAGGTATGTGTGTTTACCACTGACTCTGCGGGACTGGAGAACTTATTAGGGACTTGTCCCTAGAGATGACTGATTGTAATTATTGCAGAAGTCCTAACTTGCCTGTAGTGCTTCACTACTGCAAGGAAAATCAAATGCACAATTGGAAGAATCTTGATATACAAAGATAGAACAAGAGTTGAAAATACTGAAAAGACACTCAGTTCTTTAGATTTGTAGGTAGAGCTATAAGTCACTGCAATTATTTACCTTAGCATCCATGGCATTGTTGTGTAGGATTTGGGATTCTCAGTTCTCTAGCATTAATTTTATATTTGAATATTGGGTCTGTAGTTTGCAAGCTTTCATATATTTCCAAACAGGTATTGAGTCTCTCTCTATTTCCATTTGCTAGTCTCTATTTGCAGGTGGTAATTCTTACCATGCATAAACTACTGAAGATAGATTCTGGCCCACCGTACAATATCAATTAATGAATCTATTCCTCTTCAACGTTACTATCATGACCATTATTATAAATCTTTATCACAATGACTATAGGTACATATTTGAGCAAGAGAAACTTATTCAAAAATGAATCACAGTTGTATAGGTTCTGTGTGGTTTTCCTGAGTTTGTTTCTGTACAGTATGTTGTAAATGCCATTTGTAGCAAAAATGTTACTCTCTTTACACAACAATGTAATCATCAGAATGTATGCTACACAAGGTAAGGATTGTACTTTCCTTTTCAGCTGCCTTGAAACTAAGTATGACACTGACAATAATTCCAAGACTTATTTTCTAGTAATGTTCTAACACATGAACACACACACACACACACACACAGAGAGAGAGAGAGAGAGAGAGAGAGAGAGAGAGAGAGAGAGAGAGAGAAAGAGCAAAATGAAGAGACAGAGAGTGAGAAAGAGGCAGAGAGACAGAGAGACAGAGAGAAGACATGAAAATAGAGCCATCATGTAAGTGTGTTCGAGACCTAGGCCCCTGCACATATGTGGCAGGTGTGCAGCTTGTTCTTCATGCAGGTCCCCCAACAACTATAGTGGGCACTGTCCTTGAAATTGGTGCCTGCCTGTGGATCCTGATCCCCTAACTGGTCTACCTTGTCTGGCCTCAGTAAGAGAGGTTGCTCTTCGACCTGCAGTGAGTTGATGTGCCAGAGGAGAAGGGAAAGAGGGAATGGGGGAGGAGCTGTAAGAGGGGGAGAATGGTAGGAGAGGGTGGCTGATGTTGGGATATAAAGTGAATAAACAAATCAAAGAAAAAAATAAATAAGTAAAAATGTGGAAAAGTATCTAATGATATTTGCAGTGACAGGAATCAGGAACTTCTACATAGTAAACAACACGCTTTGCATCATCATCATCATCAATGCCATTAATATCTTGCTAACATTAATTGAGAACTTTATAAAATATTACTGTCATGTTATTCTTCGTTGGGTGTTAAGAATCACTATCCTTCCATTAAAAAAATGAGAACTCAGGTTTGCACGAATCCTTCTAACTTAGCATTACTTTTCTTAGAATTCAAAGAGATCAATTGTGTTGTCCTTCAAAATTTAAATATTAACTATTATGTCATGTTATTTGTGATTCCTTTTCTGTTTATGCATTTATCCAGAGTTTGTAAATTCTTAGCTGGCAGAAGGCTATCCTGAAGCAATGTTTGTGACAATTCTGTATTTGGTCACAGCTGAACACTTTCCTGAGATGTAGTCTAAGTTAACCTCTGGGTTTCCTGGCATGCAAGTCCATATTTCCCCTATAATCTTTTCCCAAGCTTCCAACCAGCCCCATGTTCACATGCTCCCATGTATGAATGGAAAAGGAAAAGAAGCCCAATAGCCCTATTAATTCTCTTAGTGACACAGCCAAGAAAACTTGGCTCTGAAGGACTTGCCCTCCTGACTCAATCCACCATGTACCAAAGATAATTAGGGCAACTTATTTAAAACTTATGATCTAATTAGTGAATTTTAATGGTAGTTAATTACACAGAGAGCAACAAAGCAGCTACATTTGCAAAGGAGCTTTTTCCCAGACAGAGAAAGGAACGTGTATTTATTCAGAGTCATAAAAGAGAGGGGACACTAGAGTTAACATCTAATTACATAGAATTGTCCCTGGTAATTATGAGCAATGTGATTTTATTTATCTGACAATTATAGGGGCTTTGCACAAATCTTTGACCTGAGAGATTTGGAAAGAGGACAGGGAGGAAATTAAATGCCATACGGTGTCCAGGCACATTTTCTAAAACTACCCAGGTTGAAGTTGAAATAGCCAGGTAGGAAGGAGAGGGGAATGCCCTTGTTTAATTGAAAATGTAATAAAAGATGTTCTGAAATATGGAATATAAACTATATAAAATTCAAATAATTAACATTGTTCAAATACTTACTTCATCACTATTGGCTTGGCAGAAAACTAGTCACTTAGAAGCTAGGTTTTCTAAAAATAATATTTGTCCTAATATATGTATCATGGAGACATGAATACATTTGTGTCTTAACTATTTACTGCATGAGCATTGACTGTAATACATGATTTAGTGGGAAATATGACATTCTCTTTTCCCTCAAGAGTTTTCAGTTTAATAAGGGAGATAATACACAAATACATTACATAAATAGCATATATTTCAGGTTCTAGAGATAATGCTCTGAGACCTTGTGAAAGTTGTTTAATATTATAAATATCAATAATAATATATATCATTTATTGCTATAATTTAATTAATCATAATATTATGTACTTCATTTTAATAAATATTACCTCACATTGGAGTACCCACTTAAAATTCCAGTCACCTGTCAGAGGAAATTATTACATTCATGAAAACTTCACACAACTATGATTCCAAGCACATTCTTGAATGTTCTCTGGCTATTTCAGATTGGAAGAACTTTTATAGTTCTTTCACTTCCTAGAAGTGTGTCCTTCTAAAGCCAGTCTATGCTCTTTTGTAAAGGCTGTGACTTGTAGGGGTACAGATAGAAATTCAAATCCTGGAGAGAACTACGCAGAAAGGGCAACAGTGGGCAACAGCTCCCTGGTGACAGCTCATCATCTATCTTAGCTATGATGGGTCCACTCTGGAAAGGCATGGCCCCAAAGATTTTGTACCAGGATTGCTTATTCTTACCGATGTGCCTTCTCACGTTTGTCTTTGCCATATTTCTCATTTATCTGCCTTGGGAAGAGTGGACACCAGGAGACTCTCATGCCTAGAGCCTGGATTGATTAATTTCTATGTGCTAGTGCACTATGTGGGGCAAGTTTCCTGCAGATCAACATGAAGGTTAAAGCGCTTATAATAATGCCATTTAGATGAATTAATGATTTTATGGAATTCCTGATTTGATTTAAATAGTTTTAAAAAGTTAGTTTTATTTAAAAAATTCTGAGACATTAGAGTAGTTGATAGAAAGTTTAAAGTTAAAATCAAAAATAGTCTGTGCCCCTTCCTTACAGAATGGTAACAGCTACATAAGTTAGAGAAGGAGAACAGTGAGCACCCATGATTTACAAACATATAATTGTAGCAGCAAGAAAAACAGACTTGAGACAAGTTAGTGATCAAAGAAAGCATTCACTCTAGGTTGGGCCTGGGTTCCTTGATCTTGTGACCTAGAGATGTGGAAACATGTCTTCAGTGTGCACCATGAAATAGGAAAATTATGCAGAAAGAGTGAACAATTCTATTATGAAGATAAGAACAAATAATTAACAAATCTAGCTGATCAAGAATTCAAAACAAGATATAAGACAGGTGCCTTAGTAAGTAAGTATGGATTGTCAATCAACCAAGCATAGGGAGAAACTTGCTATTATAGACTTGGCCTGCTTAAATTTTGTTAATCTATGACAAAAGAATTATTGCTTCCTTGTTACAAGGAGCTTGTGGAGAGAAAGATAGATGAAAAATGCTTAGTTAGATATAAGTTTCATAAGAGGAATATATAATCCTATTATAATTTCCTCTTGTGTAATGATTTTAATCTTTTGTTGATGAACATGGATTTGTAGTGATTGCTTTTGAAAAATGTGTAACTTGTGGTCATGTTCTTCCTAAATAGGAAAAAAAAAGAAAAAAAGAAAAAGAAAAAAAAAACAAACAAAAACTTTGTCTAAGGGGTAATAGAAAGGGTTGCAAAAAAAAAAAAAAAAAAAAAAAAGCAACAAAATCCACTGAAGTCTGTTTTTGATTCAACCACTCAGTGTGTGTGTGTGTGTGTGTGTGTGTGTGTGTGTGTGTGTGTGTGTGTGTATTTGTCATCCCCTCCCCCTCTCTTCTCTCTAGTTACTGACTGCCAAAGGCAGCAGCCCCAGCTTGTTGCTATCAGGATCAGTCTCCTCAGCTCTCTACTACAGACCCCATCAGCTGTTATCAGCACTGACCACAGTCACTGACGCCACACCTCACAGCCTGACTTACTTTATCCTGTGGTGTCAAAGCTGGACTTTAACGCATTTCTTTGTGCTTCTCATAGCACTAGGAAGGTGAAAAATACTTCTAGAGCAGTATAATTTTTTTTCTTTTTTCTTTTTTGGAATGATCAAATACCCTAATCTCTGTTGTACCCTCTTAATTGCTTTCTCTAAGACTTTCTAGTTCATCTCACACCAATAAAATGGCAATATACATAGTGGTTGAAATCTTTGTATTTAGAATCCAGAACAGTTTCTAGAAGTAAAGAATCAGTATATTCATTGCTTCTTGACTAGTATGCACTCTTGTGTTACCTTCATGTAACTTTCTTCTATTTATCTTTGGTATTTAATTATATTACTGAAAAAACATACTTGGTTATTTTCTGTCACATCTTCACAATTCTTTGGATGTAATGGATAGTATTTTTAAAAATTAAATGCAGCTTAAAACTAGGGAATGATTTCAAATTGAGAAACTTATGGCATGCAACTCCTTCCATGTTTTCTCTGTCGGTGTGTGAAAATCAGTGGTGACATATGACTAGATTTGTAAATATCTAAAGAGTCAGATCGGACCTAATATTTTATATTATTAACAATTTTTCTAAAATATTTTACATTCATTGCCCCCCGCCCTTGCTGTGTACCTGTAGAATATAAAGAGACAGTCTCATCCCTGAATCTACTTTTGCTCATCTGTAGTTAAATAGAACAAAAATAGGCCATCAATTTCCTTTGATGTCTCCAACATGCTTTAAGGTTATAATTCCAATATTAGGATGAGCTGTGTGTCTACATAAACTGAGCATGGAACATTATCACTAATAAAGAAGGGAAATGAAATGCCTCTTAAATCAACAAAGGCAAAGACTAAAGAATGTCACAGTGTTCTGCATTAATTGCTATTTCACGTTCATAATTTTCTACATAATATCTATATACACTTTGAATGCACACTGATAAGGGGATGGATTTCTAGAAATGTGTAGAAAATAGTAGCTGATTGTTTAGGGTATGTCTTTCGGCTGTGTAATTGGATGGACACTGTGACAGTGACCAATAATGGCTGGGTATGATCCAGTTTCTGTCACAAAAATCACTAAATGACCTCAAAGCAGTCACTTAACTTCTGTCTCCAGTGATAGAGCTCTGTTCTAGCAGGCCACTGGCCTAATAATTATTTCAATTTATGTTACAACGTAAATCTTTCTCTTTTTGATTTTATTTTTAAGTGTTAGTTCCAGGAAGTAACTGCCATTTATTTTTGCTTCCTTCTGGTCTTTCCATTTTTCTTTCCACTGACCCAGTTGTTGAAAATGTATCTTTACCAGTTAGTAATTTCTCTAAGCACTACACCCAGAACAACAAAAACCCAAAACTCCAAGTTCTTATTGAGTATACTACCTGTTTCAATGGATTCTAAATAGTCTATTTTTACAGTGACATAACTAAAAAGGAAGAAAGGATAGATATAGGTATAGGTATAGGTATAGGTATAGGTATAGGTATAGATTAGATATAGATATAGATATAGATATAGATATAGATATAGATATAGATATAGATATAGATATAGATATAGATATAGATATAGATATAGATATAGATATAGATATAGATATAGATATAGATATAGATATAGATATAGATATAGATATCAGACTGTTTTGAGGGAGATTTCAAACAGGAAGCCAATGAGGAGTGCAGAGAATGGAAAACCTATAATCTCATGGGAAGAGGAAGCTTTGATAGGATAAATAAAGACCCCGGGAGAGAAGCAAGGCATAAGGACATCTGGGAAAATTACACTCTTGGCAGAACATGTATAAGTTGTCAAAGAGTTGCTAGTGTGGGCTAGAGAGTAAGCTCAGTGTACAAAGCATTCACTGCACAAGCATGAGGAACTGGGTTCTAGTCCCTAGCAGCACATATACCCTCACTGCCATACTTTATCTTTTCTTTACTGTGATAAAAACAACCTAAGGATTATGAGTCTAGAGATTGTATAGTTTGGTGCAAGACTCAATGTTCCAGTTGTTGAAAACTTAGGTAGTTGGTCACAGTGCTCTAGAAGGAGAGGATGAGTACTCTTAGCCAGGCAAACTTGTCTGTTTAATACAGTCCACCAGGCCAGCCCAGAGCATGGTAAACACATAGCTGTTTTCCCACCTCAAATAACTTAATACAGTCACCCACAGGCATTCACAGATAGACATCTTACATATTATTCTAGATTTCATTAAATTGTCAATTGAGATTAGCCAGCACACTGGCCATGGTATGGAAGATCTACAATTCCACTGGCTGCAGACAGAACCAGGTAGAACCAAGGAGAGTATTTCCCAACTTGTTTCCCCAAACTGATGAGCACTAGGCTGAGGAAGAGACCCTCAAAAAGTAATGTGGAGAAATGCTAAGGAAGAGATCCTAATATCAACTTCTGGCCTCTGCACATGTCCTTTCAGATGACTGAACACATGCATACATACATATACAAATACACTCACATGGTAGATTTGACAATGAGGATAACAAACTCCCTACTTTTCAGTATGGACATGTAGACAACATTTGCAGATAAGGTCATCAACAACCCCTCATTGCCAGGCTTAGACTGTTGGAGTTTCCATGCATCAGAAAGCAAAGCCCTTGACAGAATTTGGGAAAATTCTTTTTAGGATCTTGCCTTAGCAGGAGCACCCATGCTGCTAAGGAAGCACAGAAAGTGTTTTGGAGCTTCTGCAGTGAATCAGAATTAGAGAAGGTCATGAAAGAGATCAGAGTGGTCACAGTTAAAGGATGGCAGGTAAAAAGATTTTGAATATATTTTGAGTATTTTTCCATCATCCTTTCTATGGAACACTTTCTTCCTTCTCATTCTTCTCTTCAGCATCTCCTAAGTATGCATTCTCCAACTGTTCCAAAATCTCCTATTTCTGATTGTTAGCCTCTTTTCTTTGATTGTTATTGTTACTTACATATACTTAATTATTAATGAATATATCTTTGTAAATATTTGAATATTGAAAATATATATATATATTCAAAAACACAGATACATACCCACAAATCAACCCATTTCTGTTGTTTGTGTATATATGGTTTCAGGGCTGACCAGATTTTTTGGATAACCGGGAAGCTCAACCCTCAGGGAGGATAATTCTTCTTTCAGACTGTAATTAGTTGTTTTAATACTTTATCTGGGGTGGGAATTTGTAAAATTTCTCTCCTTCCACATTAACATGTTTATCGATATTGCCATTTGTCTTAGTTAGGGTTTTACTGCTGTGAATAGACACCACGACCAAGGCAAGTCTTATAAAGAACAACATTTAATTGCTTACAGGTTTAGAGGTTCAGTCCATTATCATCAAGGCAGAAGCATGGCAGTGTCCAGGGAGGCATGGTACAGGCAGAGCTGAGAGCTCTAAGTCTTCACCTGAAAGCTGCTAATAACTAAGACAGAAGTTGGTACCAAGAGTGGGGTTTTGTTGTGATAGACCTGACAATGTTTTGGTTTAGAAGAATGCAGATTTTGTGACTTTGGATTTGGAAAGCAGTGGAGTGCTTTAAATGGGGCTAAACGGGCTATCCTAGTAGGAATATTTAAGACTTTGTTACTGAGAGTGACTTGAATTGTGCATTCCTAGCCCAAGATGCTTCAGTAAAGAATTTCAATATGTAGCCTAGAGGCAGTTTTGTGGGATTTTGGTGAAGAATGTGGTTACTTTTGCCCTTGTCTGAAGAGTCTACCTGAGGCTAAGGTGAGGAGACTCAGAATAATTGCATTAACAAAGGAAGTCTCAGAAACTCCCATCACAGACTTTGTTCTCTGGTTAAGTCTCATAAAGAGCATTTTAACCAAGTATAGCAAGCTTAGAAAGCAAAAATATAAAATATTTGGTTCAAGTATTAAAGGGACAGCAGGAAGTGAAATGGAACTGAATCTTATGTTCTACAAGATGATAGATTAAAGGATTTTGGGGGCAAGATCCTACCCAGCTAAACTTAGATCCACCATTTAAATGATGGTACATACCTTCGATACTAGGAGGGAAGCTAAACAGATCTGTAAAATTGAGGTCAGCCTGGGACAAAGGCGGTTCTAGGTGAAGAAAAGCTTAAATCCAGGAATGGGGGTACACATCTTTAATCCCAGCATTACAAGAGACAGGGCCATGCAGATTTCTCAGTTCAAGGTCAATCTACAGAGCAAGTTCCAGGAAAGCCAAACTTAGGCAGAGGAAGAGTTGGAAAAGAGAAAGCTGGTAATAGAATAAGGGGATTGAAGCCCCAGCAAGCAGCAGAACACAGCAGCTTCAGCCATGTGGCTCTGGCCTTAGAGTCAAGATTAAGAGGGACGACTGGGATGCTGCTTAGCTGGAGCTAAAAAATTAGCAGTGATTAAGAAGGTACCAGCATCATTGAGGTGAAATCTTCTGGAAAGTAGTTTCTGAGAGCATAAAGAAACTCTGTCCCAGAGATACCCAAGGTTGTACTCCATGCTGCAATCGTAATGTTTAAGAGTCACTCAGATGGTACTAGTTTAGAAGGCATGAAGGAGTCATGAAGAAAGGTTGAAGCTTGACACAGTGAGAGGCCATGGAAGGCCATTGGTGAAGGTGCAGTGTCATTTGCAGTTGATGGCCCAGGACTGAAGGGATCATGCAAAGGAACTGAGGCTTGGCACAATGAAGAGAGCCTATTAGGCTATTTGTTAAGCCTAGTTTCAGTGGAAGACCCCAGTGTATTGGAGATGCCAGTACCATTGGATGATCACCAAGAAAAGCAACATCATTGGAGTGGATCAACCTGAGCTTAGAGTGCTACCGAGGGCAGAACTGAAGAAGTAAGACCAGCCCAGACAATGAAACAAGAAGCTGTAACATTGAAGCTGCCTTAGAGTCCCCAGGATTTTCAAGATGCCAGCGCCATAGGATATCTCCTGAGAAATGCTGCTAACAGGGAGGGCAACCAGCCCAGGATAAGAAGTTTGTTCAGTCAACAAAGATAGAAAAGGAGTTGGAGGTCTTAAAATTACTGTGACATCAGACATAGAGATGCAGAGTTTAGAGTTTGCCCAGCTGGTTTCCTGTCTTGATTTGGAGTTTATAGTTTGGTGATTAGATGAATCTCAGAAGAGACTTTTATCTTCAGACTTTTAACATTGTTGAGACTGCTGTAGACTGTGGGGACTTTTGAAGTTGGACCAAATGTACTTTTCATTATGCTATGGCTAAATATGGCCGCCATAGACTCATGTGTTTGAATAAACTTATGGGGGCCAGGGAGTTGAATGTGATGCTTTGTATATTCTTGGCCCAGGGAGGGGCACTATTAGGAGGTGTGGCCTTGTTGGAATAGGTGTGTCACTGTGGGTGTGGGCTTTAAGATCCTCACCCTAAACTGCTTGAAAGTCTGTATTCGGATAGCAGCCTTCAGATTAAGATGTAGAACTCTAAGCTCTTCCTGCACTATGCTGCCTGGATGCTACCATGATCCTGCCTTGATGATAATGGAGTGTACCTCTGGACCTGTAAGCCAGTCCCAATTAAATGCTGTCCTTATAAGAATTGCCTTGGTCATGGTGTCTCTTCATAGTAGTAAAACCCTAACTAAGACACCATTGTTATGTCTTGTTTATTCAACTATGTCTACATGATCTGTTTCATAGCAGGCTTCCAGATGTTCTGACTCTGATATTGCTTCCTGGTATTCCTCTTGTATTCTGGAGCTTCTTTTGCAATGCTCCCTGAGCCATTGGTGTAGGAACCAAGATTATATTTCATAAGACTGTCCTCCCTATGATCTGTTGTTCTCTGAATTTTCTCCAGCTCTAGTGTTCTGTGATGGTCTCCACTGGCTATAAAAGAAGCTTCTTTGGTAACGAGTATCAAAATAATATGCTGTAGAATGTAGAAAACTTTAGTTAATGATAGTAGTAGTCTATTCTTGCTTGAGGTCCATGAACTCATAAGCCTGAAGATTATGGTAGGGTTCTATTATTAGGCATGATTTCTTTCCTTTTGAGTGGCCTTAAGTACACAGTTGTTGGAATCCTCCTCTTTATGAATATTACTTATTGAACCCTGTCAGGAGCCATAATGGGACAAGCCAATAACTAGCAGGTGATCATCTTGAAATGGCCTGCTTCGAAGTATTTTTTTTTTCTTTTTTTTATTTATTTATTTTTTTATTTACATTTCCAATGATTCCCCTTTTCTTTGGAAACCCCGTGTCCCCTCCCCCTCCCCGCCTCTGTGAGGGAATTCCTCCTCCCACCCACCCGCCCACCCATTCCCATATTCCCACCTTGACATTCCCTTTTACTGGGGCCACTAGCACCCTCAGGCCCAGAGTCCTCTCCTTTCTCCCTGGTGGCC
>CM052702.1:65242453-65304975 GCA_028551405.1 Uromys caudimaculatus | reverse complement strand
GGTTAGTGGTCTGAACTAGAAGTATTATATAATCTGCAACAAGTACACTCTTATTAAGCAACACTGTATGGGATTCATTTTAGGAAAGATTCCTGCTATTAATATGCTTTTCCTGTTATTATTAAGCATATATAACAATCACTAAAAAGTAGCACACCCCTTTGGAGCAGATCTCTGTAGATCCTCAAAGATGTACTGTCTTATAGTGATGATATATAGACAAATAGATGACTTAAGTATTAATGATAAACTTATAAGAATTCCTAAAATTATGTCAATGATTATTAAGCTCTTTTATAGTGGGACTGCTATTAGGTCCTTTTATGATAGTCAAAACTGTAATGAGAACTCTGCCAGTCTCCCTAGTGTCCCCAGTTAATTGCTCTTAAATAGTAACCAGACTTTCTCCTACTCAGAGCACATTTCAAGAGGTTGTAAAGCAATTAACCAAAGGCTATAAAAATGGAACTAATGATTTATCATAGGTGCTAGGATAGATGATAAAATATTGACTGGGTTTATCTATACAAAACTTCACTAATAACTTAGTTATGGTTTTAAACCCTCAGTGAACCTGTGGAGCCGAGACAGGTGATGGATGTTTAGCCAAATAATTACTCCTAATGGATATGCACGTAAACATTTTCTTTTGTAAAGTTCTATTTCAATTTATGATTTGATTTTTTGTGTGAACTTGTGATGAACTTTGTAACATGTGATTATGTATTCTGAAAGATGTTTAAGCGCTGAGAACAAAGAGAGTCAGGACTGAGCTGAGAGGACTGACTGAGAAGGACTAAGCTGAGAAGAACTGAGCTGTGAGAGGGAACTGAGCTGAGGAGAAGGTTTTAGGAGAGAGAGCAAGATTACAAGGAGAATGCAGAGTGGAATAACTTAGAAACTATAGGTAACATAAATTACTAAGAGAGCAATGTGCATAATGCAGAGGAAAGAGGAAGAAAGAAGAAGCTGCAGAGAGCAGAAGGAGCAGGCAGGCTTCTCCTTTACCATGGGAGAGAGCAGTTCCCATGATAAGTATAAGGCAGACTTAGTCTTATTAGAAGGAACAAGGCTTTATTCTTACAAACATAGGTTTAATTCATTTAGCACTAAAAGGGTAGAAGCTTTTTCTTTCGCTATGGAATAAATATTGGAACTCATTTTTCATCCAGAATGAGTGAGTTCTTTCTGCACTAGTGCTTGGTATTTTGTTCCATATGCATATATACATATGGATGTGTGTATGTATGTATGTAATTGTGAGAATGCATGCATGTGTGTGTGTAGATATGAAATTATGAGAATGCATGCTATCTGGACCCAACTGGTTTAAATGGAAATGTATAAATGAGCTTGCCTGAATCTGTATATGAACTTATGTGAGTTTATGCATATTGCTTATGTAAAAGATTTTCCTTCTGCAAGTGTTAGTCTCTTCTCTTTGTTCAATAGGACTTTATTGCTCCAAACTTCCCCCTAGTACGACAAGCAAGAGGCATCTGGACAAAATGGAAAAGACTCTAGCAATTAATCCTTTACTTTATCTCCTGTTCTTTTAGGATGGGGTGCTAAGTGCGAAAGACTGAAGTTTCCGGCCTCAGAGGAACATAGAAGGCAGGGCAACTACAGCAGCATAGTAACTTAGACTTAGACAAGTAAACTTTTTATTATTATATAGCAACCCTAAATATCTCATAAGACAAAGTCTTACCCCAAATTGTAAGACAAAGTCTTACCCTCCACCAACACTCTTCCCCCTCAGCTGCCTCAAGAAGAACTGAGAAGTAAGAATCCCACCCGCCTGGCAGAACCCTTATAGTTCCCCTCCAAAGCTGGTCACTGGAATAGTTCTTAAGTGTCACAGCTGGGTAATACTATTAATTCATTTCCCTTCCTTGGTACCTTCTATAGTTTGTTCTAGTACAATGGAAGCTAGACCATAGGAAGGAGACATTCAAGTTAAATCCAGCCTGAGTCATTTAAGTCATATGTCCAAAGTATGAAGTGTTTTAAGCAATAGAGTTTTAACTTAAATCTTCTCAGAATCAACCAAAGTCCTACATCACTAGTCTATATTGTTTGAGTATGCACTTGAACTACCCTGACCATTTGAAAGGTTTTTTGTGCCTGGAGTTTAGTTATTGTTAATGTATGGGTTATTTGGGGGAGAATTATCAGATAAAGTGGCATAACTTCCTTTAATAATATGAATATATATATATATATATATATATATATATATATATAAACTTGTATGAGGTGTTATAAACCTCTATGTATTAAACATGTGTTATTTAATGGGATATGTTGAGGTTTGGCTACATAGTTTGTTTGTTTTCTTCTCGATGAATACTACATTTTCTTATATTTTACATTTCCCCATTTAAATAATTCCTGATCATGAGGAAATGTCCATCAGTCCATTTTCCTTCTGGCCTAAAACTCAGCCCAGGGCAGAGCAGGTACTCCAGACCACCTAAGAGGAAAATTGCTATGAGGAAACTTCATAGCACTGAGTATTTTTATAAAGAAACTGGAGAGATCATACACTAGCAATTTAACAGGACATCTGAAAGCTTTAGAACAAAAAGAAGCAAACACACTTAAGAGGAGCAGTCAGAAATTAATAATCAAACTCAGAGTTGAAATCAAGCAATTAGAAACAAATAGAATGATGCAAAGAATCAACAAAACTTAGAGCTGGTTCTTTGAGAGAATCAACAAGATAGATAAACCCTTAGTAAATCTAACTAAAGGGCACAGAGACAGTATCCAAATTAAGAAAATCAGAAATGAAAAGGGAGACATAACAAAAGAAACTTAGAAAATTAAAAAAAATCATCAGATCCTACTACAAAAGACTATGCTCTACAAAACCGGGATATCTAGATGAAATGGGTGATTTTTCTAGACAAATACCAAATACCAAGTTAAATCAGGACCAGATAAACTATCTAAATAGTACCATAACCCCATGGATATAGAAGCAGTCACTAGAAGTATCCCTATCAAAAACAAAACAAACCGCATTTAACAAACAAACAATAAAACCCATGGCCATATGGTTTTAGTGCAGAATTTTATCAGAACTTCAAAGAAGAGATAGTACCATTGCTACTCAAAGTATTCCACAAATTAGAGACAGAAGGAACACTACCTAATTCATTCTATGAAGACACAATTACAGATCCAAGTGGATCAAGGACCTTTTCAAAAAACCAGATACGCTGAATTGAATAAAAGAGAAAGTGAGAAAGTGCCTTGAACATTTCAGCAAAGGGACATTTTCCTGAACAGAACACCAATGATTCAGGTTCTATGATCAACAATTGACAAATGGGACCTCATGTAACTTAATTGCTTCTGTAAGGCAAAGAACACTGTCAATAGGACAAAATATCAACCTACAGATTGGAAAAAAATCTTTACTGACCCTACATCTTATAGAGAGCTAGTATCCAAAATATACAAAGAATTCAAGAATTTAGACTCTCGAAAATCAAATAACACAATTTAAAAGATGGGGTACTGAGCTAAACAAAGAATTCTCAACTGAGGAATCTTAAATAACTGAGAAGCACCTAAGGAAATGTTCAACATGCTTAGTAATCAGGGAAGTACAAATCAAAACCAACCTGAGATTCCACCTTACACCAATCAGAATGGCTAAGATCAAAAACTCAGGTGAATGCAGATGCTGGTGAAGATGTGGAGATAGAAGAATCTTCCTCCATTGCTGGTGAGATTGCAAGCTGTTACAACCAATCTGGAAATCAATCTGGCCATTCCTCAAAAAATGGAAATTGTTCTACTTGAAGATCTTGCCATCCTACTCTTGGGCATATACACAAAATATGCACCAACATAAATCAAGAACACATGCTCCACAATGTTCATAGCAGCCTTATTTATAATACCCAGAACCGGGAAACAACCCATGTCCCCAATGGAAGAATGGATCCATAAAATGTGGTACATTTACATAATGGAATACTGCTCAGATATTAGAAATGAAGACTTCATGAACTTTGTAGCAAATGAATAAAACAAGAAAATATCCTGAGTGAGGTAACCCAGACCTATAAGTACATACATAGTATGCATTTGCTAATAAGTGGATTTAGCCCTAAAGCTCAGAATACCCATGGTACAACTCACAGACCATATAAAGCTTTACAAGAAGAAAATCCAAAGTGTAGATGCTTCAAATCCACTTTGAGAGGGAACAAAATATTCACTGGAGGCAGAGGGAAGGAGGGTTATTGGTGGGAGAAGGGAGGGGGAAGAAAAAAAGAAGAGGGCAGGACAAGGTATGGCAAGAGACAGGAAAGAAGTCCAGAGGGCCAGAAGAATAACTAATAATAAGTAGCACTGGGGGTGGGGGGTTGGAGGACCCACTAGAAAGTCCAAGATGCCAGGGTTGTGAGAGGCTTCTAGGACCCAATGGGAATGACATTAGCTGAAATATCCAATACCAGGGAGATAGAACCTGAAGACACCACCCCCAGTAGATTGACATGCCTCCCAGTGGAGCAATGGAGCCTCCCACCCATTTCAAATTTTTAACCTTTAATTGTCCCTGTCTAAAGAAAATGCAGATCAACAATGGAGCAGAGGCTGAAGGAAAGTCCACCCAGAGACTGCCGCACCTTGTGATCCATCCATTTGCCAACACCAAACCCATACACTATTGCTGATGCCAAGATGTGCTTCCAGACAGGAGCCTGGTATGGCTGTCCTCTGAGAGTCTCTGCCAGCATCTGACTAAGACAGATGCAGGTACTCACAGCCACCCATTGGACTGAACCTGAGGATCCCAATGGAAGAGTTATGGGAAGGGTTGAAGGAGTTGAAGAGGATTGCAACCCCATAGGAAGAACAATAATATCAAATTACTGGACCTCTCAGAGCTCCCAAGGTATAAACCACCAACCAAAGAGTATAGAAAGGCTTGTCCATGGCTCCTGCTACATATGTAGTAGAGGACTGCCTTATCTGTCATCAGTGTGAAGGAAGGTGCTTGGCCCTTTGAAGGCTTGATACCCCAGAGCAGGGAGATGCTAGAATGGTGAGATGGGAGTGGGTGGGTAGTGGAGCATCCTCTTAGAGGAAAAGGGAAAAGAAATGGGGTGGGAGAGCTTCATGGAGGGGAGATCGGGAAGAAGGATAATATTTGAAATGTAAACACATAAAATGATTAATAAATTAAAAAAAGAAATGTCTATCAGTCAGTTTAATGGCAAATATATTACAAACCAATTTATATTAATGATATATTACATGTAGCCAATCTGTAAATATAACTGATAAAAATCCAAATATTTGTTGGATTTTTGTAAGTATTTAGAAAAGCAGAATATTGTCAGATTTGTTCTTTCCATAAGCCATTCGAGCCCTAATTGATTTGATGTCTAACATTATCTTATTCTGGTGTGGCTTCTGTCTTCCCAATTTTCATTCCACTGTGAAATTAAAAATTTAAATCTCATATTAAAGAAAATCATTAGGAGTTTTATTAGTTTTATGGAATAATACAAACAAAATCTGTGAATTGAACCCAGTAAAGGCAAAACCAGGTGGCAGGATATTTGTACATCAACATATAAGCAATAGCAATTATATCTCAGGTCTCAGATGAATTGAGTTTAAGACACTGTGTTCTTTGTTATAGGCAAATGGTCAACAAAAGCATGCTAATGTCTGAGTAGTGTTTAGCCATGCCTTGTATATTTAAAGATGGAAGGTGCCTGTCTACATCTTACATAACCAACATTTAATCCAAAATAGTAATTCTAAAACCTCTGGGTATTAATAGTTGTGACATTATCTGGGATCTGTTATTTCCCCAGAATCTCTTTTTATGTGTTTGGCTCAGCCATTAAGGATATCCTAAATAAGGTAAGTTCTTTTATCACCTATGTCATTTTTGCACTTGAATACAAAAGGATGAATTCTTGGGCAGGAGAGACCCTGGACACCGTGAAAGTTTAACAAGTAGAATTGTCAGGGGCTGTTGTAGTGCTACTGACATTTGCAATTTGCAGTTCCTGTCACACTACGTTGACTGTCATTCTTAGCACAGAAAGAATCCCAACAGAAAAGAACTCCTCCTAGTCTTAATTATACTATATTGCCATATATAGAATATAGCTTCAATTGTGCAACAAATCCTAATAGTACTATTCCAAGTTTGCTTTTTGTACTCTATATAACATATGCCAAAACCAAGGCAGTTAACAATCATTCCCTTAGGTCATTTCTCTTTCTGAATGGATCACTTTCTAAACAAGTAGCTCTAAATTTAGGCAAGCTGTAAATGCATTTTGACCTTAGTTTTTGCGTAAGAATCCTATTATCTTTAGAGAATGTTTTATTTTTCACATGGATTTTCTCTATTAGAGCTTGAGTTAATCTGATTTCTGAGAAAAGCACACGGAGTTCCACAATTATTCACATCATACATGTACCGACATTACTATACCTGTGCCCTAGTGTTGGGCCCCATATTGAAACTGGTTTGAGCCTTGAGGACAAATCTGAGCCTGGCTTGAGTTTGTGCCACCTTGTGGGAGAGCCTAAGCCTGGCTCTAGTTTTGAGACCTGTCTCAGTCACTTCCATATCGGCGTGACTCAGCAAGACCTGGTTGGCCTTGTCTATGCCCCACCATTTCTGATGTGAAACTTTGCCATTGGCCCTGTCAGTTACCTCTTACCCTACATCACCCTTCTCTGCCTCCTATGTCATCTCTTCCATACCTAAATGCCCACTTCCTTGCCTTCTCTATATCAGCAAGTGCCTAGTTTAATAAAGTGAGTTACTGCTTCGACAAGACTTCCATCCTGGCATGTTTCTTCTGGGCCCTCGACACTCACCATCCTACTCAGCCCCAGACAGACATGGATATGCCAGGTTGTTTCCTCTTGCCTGGACCTGCCAGCAAGGAGCCCATACCCTATAGTTGCCTGCACAGGATCAAGTTTGTCAGTACTGCAGTATGGAGAGGGAAGGTGTTCATGTAGAACTAGGACAGTTGATGGCTTCTGGGGGAAGACTAAGTTCTGGGGAGGGTCCCATGTCCATGAATATATGTGGGAAATACAACTGTGCTCAGTGGGATACAGAAAAAGGGATGGGGCATGAAGTTGGAAGGGGATGAGGGATAGATTCAGGAAGAGTTTGAGGGAGTAGTGGGTGAGTGTGAGTAGGATCAAAATGCATTGTATGCATGCATGAAAAGATCAACAATAAAAAAATATATTTTAAAATGTGAAAATAAAATTAAATGAGTCCAAAGGCTCAAAATATGTCTCAACAAATTGAAGACATAGAGTAATTTCCTTGCACCTGCAGAAACATTTACAGAACTGGAGACACACCCATAAACACATGTTTTAATAAGTCAAACATCCTCACGTGCTATATATCTCATATTTTACATCATACAAATCATTATAGCTTAGTAAAACTATTATATATTTTGTCTTTTTTCTTTTAGTACTGAAGAATGAACACTAGAAATTCTGAAGTTAGTTGAGGACAAATCTTTGCATTTATTATGGAGTTTCATGAACTAAGGCTTAGAAAGTAAACCTGCTCTCCTGCAGTAAGAGATTTGTGCTCAACACAGCATAGGTTCAGCATTTTTTCATTCTTTGCCCTTACTCTGATCACTGTGGCATCTGCCAAGGCATCACTGATGTGTAATGTGAAGTGACATTGGCTATTCATTTGTGGATGGAACATAGCAAAAATGTAATCTATGAAACTTCTCATTACCCTTTGGGAAGTCTCAGAGTAACATGTTTGGAGAAAATATAAAACATTTGAAGGTCATTAAGTTTATACCTATGAATCATAATGGCTTTCTCTGTGAAATGTCAAAATCATTCTGACTACATTATTTATTCCTATCCATAGACAATCTTCCTGTGGGTCCACTGGCTTCTTTAGCAGCTATTTTCCCCTAGAGTGTGAAACATCTCAAGCAAAAAATCAAGTGAGCTCTTATAGTTCTTATCACATTTCTCCATCCTATGTGCTGAACTGGTGTTACCAAGACACAAGGGATTCTGTGATGGAATGATAAAGATAACTATTTATACCCTAAAAATATCTGTAGGCTGTCCTCTTGGGTTCAAGTGACCGTAAAATTTGAACTTCATTAAGGGGTTTTAATTTTTTACTTATGAGAGAATAAATACTGTCAATTTTCTCTCCCATCCTAAGAAACCTGAAAACTGAACTTACTTTCAGATCCTGGGTAAAGAAGCAAATCATGATATGCACGAAAATAAACCAATGAATTATAATCTATAATCACTTAATTTATTGTGGAAAAATTTCAAACTTCCACTCAATCAACTGGACTGAATGATTCACAGAGATATTAAAACTGAAAGACAAAATTAGTGCAAAAGGACAAGTCAAAGGGCAGATAGTGTCACTGCACTTATTTTTAATTATATTATTCACTTATTTGTGTGAGTGTGTGTGTGTGTGTGTGTTTGTGTGTGTGTGTAGATATGAGTACCAAGGTACATTGAAGGTTTTAGGTTGTCAGGCATGCACAGGCAGAGGAAGGCTCCTAGCTCATTGTGTCACCTCCCCAGACTATGATGTGTATGAACCACGTCAATGAGCAGAATGGCGCAATAACCCTAAGAGTCCAATAGTAGAGGCACACATTTGTGCTAACCAACAGCTCGTTATTAGGATGTAAGACCAAGTCAAAATGAGGGAAGCCAGGCCTGGTACTAGAAACCTAGGTGACTCTAGTGAAGTTATGGCTATTGGAGGAAAGTCTATCATCTCTAATTTGCTAAACCAGGATGACTTCTAGCAACAATCTCAAAATATGTGTCCTTAAATTTATATAGAAGTACAGTCTTCATCCCTCATCAAACAAAACAAAACAAAACAAAAAACAAACAAAAACAAACAAAAACAAACAAAAACCAAAAACCAAAAAAATTCAAAAAAACCCTTCTTCTTCTTCTTCTTCTTCTTCTTCTTCTTCTTCTTCTTCTTCTTCTTCTTCTTCTTCTTCTTCTTCTTCTTCTTCTTCTTCTTCTTCTTCTTCTTTTCTTCTTCTTCTTCTTCTTCTTCTTCTTCTTCTTCTTCTTCTTCTTCTTCTTCTTCTTCTTCTTCTTCTTCTTCTTTTCTTCTTCCTCTTCTTCTTTCTTCTTCTTCTTTTCTTCTTCTTCTTCTTCTTCTTCTTCTTCTTCTTCTTCTTCTTCTTCTTCTTCTTCTTCTTCTTCTTCTTCTTTTTTGCAACAAAAAGCACTATAGAAAATCGCCACCAAGTAAAATGCAGCGTTGTGAAGTCCAGTCTCAATGCTTATACCTATAAAACATCCCTACCACTAATGCTCAGGAGACATAGCATGAAATGGGGCGAAAATATTGGGGATCTATGAAATGTGTCTCATAGTAATATCAGAAGCAACATCCATAACGTGTCACCAACATAACTGCCCAAAGGTAAGCTGAGCAAGAATAAGACCAACGGACATTCCAGAGTTGAGAGAAAAACGCAGGATGCCTAAACCCTACACAAAGAAATATAACAAAGTAAGAGAAGTGAGTTGTGCCTGGTCCCCTGAGCTCTATTTTCTAGCCTACTGTTCTGCCTGGACTCCTGTAGGCCTGTTGATAGCACCAACATGCAATTATGCATGCATTTCCCAGAGACCTGTTGTCACCAGGAAAAAGCAGATTTGTCAACATTAGGGAAAATCAGGTAGGACTCAAGCCCAGGCACATGCAGCAGTAGTGGACTGTGCCATGTGTCTTCTGTACTCAATTTCAGGGCACAATACTGCTTGCATTTCCTGAGGCCTGCCAGGGCCACAGACTACCAGGTAACTCCCTCTATTCCCAATCCCCTGCATGCCAAGTCCCCCTAAAATACACCCAACAGCAGTAAACAGTATGGTGGTTCCCTGCACTCCATTTTCAGTACCACAACTGTGCCTGCAACCCTGGTAGACTGCTGGCTCCAGAGACAACAAGATGGCTCCTGTAACAATGCAAGAACCCCAGTGGATATAGACATCAATTCACTCAGAAAATTTTCAACCCCAAATTTATCCTATCTACAATAAATTCATGCATGGGGATTGAAATAGAGACTCAGGGAATGCCCAACCAAAACCCACCTAACGTGATACCCATTCCATGGGCACCCAACAATCTCTAACACTTAATGATACTCTGCTATGCTTGCAGACAGGAACAAGATGTACTCTGAGAGGCTCCACCCAGCAGCTGACTCAGACAGATACAGACAATGCACAGCCAAACAGTAGGTGGAAAATGGGGACTCTTATGTAAGAACAGGACGAATGATTGTGGGCTCAAAGGGGATAGTAACTCCAAGGAAGACCAACAGAGTCAACAAACTTGGACCCTTGGCGCTCTCAGAGTCTGAATCACTAACCAAAGAAAATACAAGAGGTGGATCTTGGACTCCCTCCAACATATGTAGCAGATATGCATGCAGCTTTGTCTTCATGTGAGTCCTGAACAACTGGAAAGGGGGTATCATAAGCTTTTGTCTGTATGTGGGGTATTGTGATCTAGCTGGGCTGCCTTGTCTGTCTTCAATAGTATAGGAAGCACCTAGCCTTGTAGAGACTTGAAATGCCTCGGCTATGGGGGAGGAGGGGAATGGGAGAAGAATTGTGGGGAGGGCTGACTGGGAGGTGAGCAGTGAGTGGAATGTAAAGTGAGTAATTTTTAAAAATAAAATTAAATATAGAGTGAAGCATAAAAACAAAATACACAAAAAATGGTCCATCATACCACATGACACTGGCTCAACTATGTTCATAGCAGCTTTATTCGTAATAGCTAGAAACTGGAAACAACCTAGATGTCCCTCAACCAAATAATGCATAAGTGAAATAAGGTACTGTCTTAGGGTTTGTATTCCTACACAAAATATCATGACCAAGAAGCAAGTTAGGAAGGAAAGAGTTTATTCATCTTACACTTACACATTGCTGTTCATCACCAAAGAAAATTAGGACAGGAAGTCACACAGGGCAGAAACTTGGAGGCAGGAGCTGAAGCAGAGGTCATGGATCAGATGCTGCTTACTGGATTGCTTCCCCTAGTTTGCTCAGATTGCTTTCTTATAAAACCCAGGACTACCAGTCCAGGGATGACAACACACACAATTGGCTGGGGCCTCCCACCTGGATCACTAATTGAGAAAGTGCCTTAGATCTGTCTCTCATGGAAGCATTTCCACAGGGAGGATCTTTTCTCTGTGATAACTTCAGCTCGTGTCAAGTTGACACATAAAAGCAGCCAGTACATGTACATTTACACAATGGTGTGCTACTCAGCTATTAAAGACAAGGACATCATGAAATTTGCAGGCAAAGGAATGAAACTAGAAAAGATCATCCTAATGAGGTAGCCCAACCTCAGAAAGACAAATACGTTAAATACTTACTTATAAGTGGCTACAGTCCACAGACGCAAAGAATCTAATAAGAAGGCAGACCGAAGGAAGGATGCTTGAATCTCACTGAGAAGAGGAAAGAAAGTAGATATATATACATGGGGAATGAATGGAGGGAACTGGGCGAAAGTTGTGGTGGGGAGGGGAACAGTAGAGATCAAGTACAAAGAGGATCTTTATTTTATTATGTAAAATAAATGGACAGAGAACTGGGATTGGTGCTGGGGGAGGGACATCTTTGGGACTGGGATGAACTAGATCCTAGGGCAAGGGCAACTCCCAGCGACCTATGCAGGTGAACTAAAGCTCCTAGTATTGGGGGATATGGAACCTGAATTGGCCACCTCCTGTAACCAGGCCAGAATTCCAGTGGAGGGATGGGGACACCAACCCACTTGCAAAACCTTCAACCCAAAATTTGTCCCGCCTATAAAATGTGTAGCAATAAAGATGGAGCAGAAATTGAAGAAGTGGCCAACCAAAGACTGGTCTAGCTTGAGAGCCATCTCATGAGAGATAGAGCCCATTCTGACACTATTAGTGACACTCTCCTGTACTTTCAGACATAACTGTCTCCTGAGTGGCTTCACCCAGAAGCTGATGGAAACAGATGCAGACTTACAGCCAAATATTAGATGTAGCTAATAGAATCTTGTTGGAGACAAAGAAAGAGTGAATGAGCCAAACAGATCAGGAACAACACAAGAAAACCCACAGAATCAACTAACCTAGGCCCATAGAGTCTCATAAAGACTAAACCACCAACCAAAGGATATACATGGGATGAACTTAGACCCTCTGTCACCAAATAGAGAGCATTCATAGGATGGACTTAGGCCCTCCACCCCTATGTATGTTAAGCATCTAGGTTGTCATGTGGGACTCCTAACAGCAGGAGCAGGGGCTGTCTCTGATTCTGCTGCCTGCCTGTGGATCGCTTTCCCCTAACAGGGCTGCCTTATCTAGATGCAATAGGAGAAAATGTACCTAGTGCTACTGCAAATTGATATGTCAAGCAGGTTGCTATTCATGGGAGGCTTTCCCTTTTCTGAGGAGAAAGGGAGAGGGTATGAGGGAAGGGCAGGTGAGAGGAAAGGGATTTTGAGGAGAGGAGGGAGGGGTGGCTAAGATTAGGCTGTAAAACATAGAAATCAAATAAATAAATTAATTAAAAATTTAAAAAGAGTGAAAACAGGAAAGATATTTCCCAAGGAAGAGCATAACAACGGATTGTTCAGTACAAAATGACCATCCCTGAAAACATATGTACAAGTAACTTTATGTGAACTGAATATAGACACTAACTGCATATACATACATGCATACAGTAATGATTAGTGAAAAAAGAGCCAATGAATTAAATAACAACAAAGATGGGTATATAGGCATTTTTGAAGAAAGGAAAGTTGGGAGATAAAGTGTAATAATATTATAATTTCTAAAGTAAAAATACAATGAAAAGCAAAACACAAACATAAGTGAATTATGAATGTTGTGCGTAAGCTGGGTGCTGGCGCTGCACATCTTTAACTCAGCATTCAGAGGCAGAGGTAGGTAGATCTCTAAGAGTTGGAGGCCAGCCAGATATAAAGAGAGTTCCCGGAAAGTCAGAGAAGCACAGAGAAATCCTGTATTAAAAGAAAAAAGAAAGAAAGAAGGAAAAGAAAAGAAAAGAGAAAAGTGAAAAAACAAGCAAACATAAGTTCTGTGTCTTTTAGAAAATTACAAAGTCTTTGTGACTAGGGACTACCAAAAAATGTATTGCCAGTAGTCATGCTTAGTAAGATTGATTCAACATAATTTCTTTTCGCAGAAGCAAAAGGATAGTACAGGGAAACTAGAAATATGGAAATCAGTGAACAGCACAAATGTACCAGAGACCTGGGAGGTAACAGACTCTCAGGACTCCGAGAGGGACCTTAGATGAAATGCACTACACTGGAGAGAGGGAACTTGTAGAGCCCACTTCCAGTAGAAAGAAAGGGCATCAGTGAGGGATGGGGTTGCCATCCCACAGTCAAAACTCTGATCCATAATTGTTCCTGCCTGAAAGAACTGCAGGGATGGAAATGGAGAGGAGCCTGAGGAAAAAAAATTGTCCCACAACAGGCCCAAAACGGGATCCAGCTTAAGGGGAGGCCCCAAGGCCTGACACTATTACTGAGGCTATGGAGTGCTCACAAAAAAAGGACCTATCATCACTGCCCTCCGAAAGACCCAATAAACAGCTGACAAAGTCAGATGCAGATATTTGCACCTAACCAATGAACAGAAGCTTCTAACCACTGTGGTTGAATTAGGGGAAAGCTGGAAGAGGCTGGGGAAGAGGACAACCCTGTGGGAAGACCAGCAGCCTCAATTAATCTGTACCCTGGAGATCTCTCAGTTACTGGACCACCAACCAGGCAGCATACACCACTTGATATGGGGCCCCAGCATGTATGAAGCAGAGGACTGCCAGGTTTGGTTTAGTCAGAAAGGATGCACCTAACCCTCAAGAGACTGAAGGCCCAAGGGAGTTTAGAAGTCTGGTGGGGTTGGGAGTGGGGACATTCTCATGGAGACAGGGAGAGGTGTGGGGAGGAGGTATGGGATGTGGAAGGTAGTCTAGGAGGGGAATAAAATCTGGAGTTTAAAGTCAATCAATCAATCAATAATTTTTTTTAAAAATTATTTTTAAATACAATGAATTTTAAAGCAAAAATTATGAAGTTATAAGACATGTAGATAGAATTTCCCCTAAACATCCACTCAACATTCTAGCTGTAGATCCAGTTGGTATAAGAGGGAGACATTTAAAAGCTAGTATAACTGACTATTAAAACATACTAGCAAGAAATCAAGTCTAAAGTTAACATATAAACCAGAAATGTTTCTTTTGTCTAGTAAAAGTTAATGTTAATATCATATTACAATAAATTATTATAATTTAAATAATGTTGATAAATTTAATTTCATGCTTATGAACATCTATAAGGAAAACCATAAATCATCACTATATTAATGTAAGGAGCACCCATAAATAGATAGAAGCATGATTCTACCAGATTAGGAGAAACTGCTAGGAAAATGTTACAAATTTATACATAATCTTTATATATATTTATATATAATACTTAATTCCAATATAAAACTCACAACATGCTCCTTAATGGGCACTGATAAATTGACTTTGAAATTTCCATTTGAAAAAAGCACAAAGATAGCACAAACTTCAAATTTGAACACACAAATTCAAGTTCGCAAACACAAAATTAATATTGCATTTCAAAATTACCATAAATAAAACATGTATAATTCACATAAGACTAGATAAATAGCAGTAAGATAGAGTCATGAAATAAATGGCCGATTAATTTTTCTAAAGCGGCTGGACTATTTAAATAATGAAAAATTTCTGTTCTCAAGAAATAATATTGGGACAAACAATTATCAACATATGGAAATGTTCTTAGAGAAAAGTGAATGTCTAATTATTCAATACCATATCAAAGTTCATAAACTTAAAGAGCAAATTAAATGTCCTATATATTGAAACAAAAACTATGAAATTTGTACAAGAATCTTCTCTAATTTACCAGATTCAGAATATTTAAGAAACTTAAAAAGTCAAACTTCAGAAACATGTAAAGCCATTTCTCAAACATGAGAAAAATGATGGTATATGGGATGACAAATGATAAATATTAAAATAAATTCAGAGCAGCTATGATTTAATAAAAGACAATTGATAAGGACAGAAGAGTTGAATCAACAGGGAAGAGCCCTTAAGGCCTGAGTTAGATTCCCAGCATATGTCAGACTGCTGACAGTCGCCTGTATTTTCTTCAGAGAGTTTAAGGTACACTTCTAACCTCTGCAGATACATGCAAGTATGTACAAACACAAACACACACACACACACACACACACACGCACGCACACACACACACGCACGCACACACACGCACACACACATGCACACACACGCACACACACATGCACACACACGCACACACACGCACACACACACACACACACACACACACACGCACACACACCCCTAATCGGAGTTATCTCTTACTGTTTTGAGAAATCAGGCATAGGAACCAGGCCGACAACATCCCCACCCTTCCTCCTCTCATTTCTCCAATGTCCCTTTCCATTTCCTCTCAAATTTGTGACACCCTCTTCGTTAATTTTTATTCATAAATATATATAGACAGTTACATAACATTATTGTTAAGTATATATTGTCCAACACAAACACAAATAGACATGCAAACTGCTGAATCCTATTTAGTGTTGCTCATATGTACAAGTGTTTTGGGCTATTTGGAATTGAATAACCTATCAGAGGATGCATCACTAGAAAAAATTACTGGTCTCTCTTTGATCATTCATTAACTCTATGAGTTATTAGGTGGTGGGGTTTGTGTAATTTCTTCCATCTATGTTGACATCTTGTTTTGTATTGTCATAATGAAGGACTTTTGAAGGCAACCATATTGCTTAGATTTCATGGGCAAAGTTGCTCTGTAATGTCTAGAAGACATTATCTTATAGCAGTCATCCTTGCTCTTATAATCTTTAAACCCATATTCCTACAATTCCCCTGAGCCTTAGGAATGGAGATTGTTTTGTAAATGTATCATAGGGAGTTGAAAGTGTTTCTGATGAATGGAGAACTACACTTACCTGTGACCATAGGAATAAATACATACAGAAAAGGTGGTACATTTACACAATGGAGTACTACTCAGCTATTAAAAACAATGACTTCATGAAATTTGCAGGCAAATGGATGGAACTTGAAAATATCATCCTGAGTGAGGTAACTCAGTCACAGAAGAACGAACATGGTATGTATTCACTGATGAGTGGATATTAGCCCAAGAGTTCGGAATACCCAAGTTTCACTTTACAGTAACCGCTGGACTGAGAGTGAGGTCCCAGATGGAGGAGTTGGAGAAGCAACTGCAGGAGCTGAGGGAGTCTGCAGCCCCATGGAGGGAGCAACAGTGTCAACTGGCCTGATCCCCCTGGTCCTCCTGGAGGCTGGACCACCAACCAAAGAATACACATGGAGGGACTCATGGTTCAGACCACATAGGTGGCAGAGGAGGTCCTTGTTGGCCATCAGGGGGAGGAGAGGCCCCAGTAAAGGGGAAGGTCAAGGTGGGAATAAGGGAGTGGGTGGGCGGGTGGGTGGGAGGTGGAATTCCCTCATAGAGGTGGGGGAGGGGGAGGGGATAGGTGGTTTCCAAACAGGAGACCTAGAAAGGGGGAAACATTGGAAATGTAAATAAAGTACCAAAAAAATAATAATAATAAAAAGAAAGTAGCTAGAAATTATTAAGAATTTGGAAATTCACAGTAGTATGTTCCCTCTACTGTCCATCACCTTAACCTTAGGCTAATTTACAATATCAAGCATGATTTTTCCCACTGAACATGCATTTAAATAACTGTTACCTCCCATTAACCATATTTCACAATTGTGGGTAGCTTGCCAAACAGTTGTTCTGTACCACAGTTTTCCTTTGTTTTGTTTTAAGCTGGGTAAGACTATTAGTCATCTGATGCCATTAGCACACTGCTCAGGGGGGGTTTCCAGTTGTGTTCAAACTAACTTCCTCCAAATCCTGTATGTGAGGTGTGTGGTGTGCTCAGCAATAGAATGCACATACAACTTTTGAATTGGGCCCAAGAGCAAAGGCAAACTGCTGTAGTGGCTGGGATAGAGGTCTCTAACAAGGAAGCTAATGTCCTGTGGCTTTGTCAAATCCTTTGAATGTTCTTTTCAGAGAAATAAAATCATGAGTCATCAATAAGTATATAAAAAAGGTAGGCAAGCTCATCAGTCAGCACCAAACAGGGCTTTGAAATGGCAGTGAAAAGTACCACCAAACAGCCAAATTGAAAAAAACTTACAATACTGAACATTCCCAAATCTGTAAAGTAACTGGAAATATCATTTACTGCTATTGAGAATGCAAAACGACATATCTTTTTGCTAAAAATAGTCATGTCTTTTCTTACGCAGTTAACAGGTATGTAGAATATTACATATCCATTTCACTGTTAGGTATTTACTTGGGAAAAATGGAAACATGTTCTACACTAATTATATCTACATGTTTACAAGATATTTATTTCTAAATACTAGATGCCTAGAAATAAACTAAATGTTCACTAAATGAATTTGTAAATGCACATGTGTATGTTTCTTTCTGGTGAACTCCAGCTCTGCAGGAGACATCAGTGTTCTGTGTATGTTGCCATATGATCACATATTTTATTGCTAATTTAAAGAATGCTGATATGACATACCAATGAACAGAACCACTTTTGACTGAAAGTAGATTAAATACTGCTAGATAAAGTGCAAGGAAGGTAACATAAAGGCCAAATGAAGATGATAAAAATATTTCAAGTCATGATTGTGTTGTCAGGTACATGACTAATGTTTGTCAAAGCTCCAAGACTTCTATAATTAAAAAAAGAACATTCTCTTATACATAAATTAACCTTAACTAACATTAATAAATATGTCATACCTAATCTGGAGTATACCAAGTCTCCCCAATCTCATGCGTTCCTCCTCCCTCTCACATCAGACTTTTTCTTTCTCTCAGACGCTGCTTTCTAACATGCCAGGAAAATGCACCCTGTAGCATTTTTATCTGCCATTACTCCTGCCAGCCCCATCATCTGGTTCTTTTTCTCACCTATTCTAAAACTTCTTCCAAATGTAACTTCTGGCTGAGAACTCCTCCTTGAAAACTCATTTTAAAACATACAACCACTTCCTCAACCAAAATCATTCTAACATCATTTTCCAATTTAGTTTTTCCATAGTTCTTGGCACTCCACATGCTAAATATGCTACTTATTTGCTTTTCTGTCTACACTACCAAAATTCAGATCCACATGGCCAGAGACTATTTTGTTCAATATTACTGCCTGCCAGTGTTCCTAGAACAAGGGTGGGTACAAAACAGGTGCTGAATGAGTAATTTCCCATAGATATATGAACACTGTAACGAGCATTTCTCTCCTATAATACCAATTCATTTATAATGTATTCAGATTCTATTTTGTTACAAGTGTTTTCAATCCATATCAAATAAAATTACAAAACTGGTCTCTGTGAAATAGTCTAATGGCACTTCCCAAGATAGTAGCTCTGAAAATCAAAGTGAAATTGTATGGAGGGCTGCCTAATTATGGAACAAAGCCAAAGGGTGTAGAAATAATTTAATATTTTCCAATACCATAGAAGTTCTTTATAATGAGATTCATAAAGAAAAGCAGTATGCACAAACTATCTGCAAATAGTTAGCTTTGTAGAGCCTTACTTTCACTGAAAGCTCTGATCACTGAAAGTAAGACTTGCATGGGGCATCTTATTTAGGACTAAGATTTTGCTGCTGGTGCTGCTGCTGCTGATTCTTCTGCTGCTGAACAGAACCCGATTTCTTTGACTTTACCAATATTATCAATCCTTGAAATGTAGAAAGAGAACATCAGGAGAGGAAGCATCTATTCATATTTCAATAGCATCGAGTCCTCAAACATTACCAAGTGAGACTATCAAGGAATCAGAATTCATCAATTTTGTTGCTGTGCCTTCTTCTTTGAAGAACATAGAGGATATGAATAAATAGCCTCAGAGTAACTACAGTACCCAGTGATGATGACAAAGATAATTTTATCTGTAAACAATCTCCCTTAAGAAGTTCCCACAGACCCTCATTTACTCAGAGGTTCATTTAGTAAAACCCATAGAAGCCAGTAATCCTACATCCTGGATACAAATGAAATGGCCTGAGTGTCATCAAGATAGGTGGCCATCCCTACATGATTGCATGTTGTTATGAATCCAGTTGCTACCATTTTTATGGTTCAGTGCCACCAAGCAATTAACAGTGACGGAGTGAGCTTTCTCAACCTTTCCTCGAAACAGTGGCTGTTTATCATTGTGTCACATTTTTGGCACATTCAAGAAATCTAAATTTACCAGGTGACTGCTTCTTCCATGGATGAATGCAGAGAATAGATCTTCAGGATACCTAGTCTCAAGCTGGTGATCTGGACCAATGAAATAAGCTGCTGAAGAGAAAATGGATAGATGAGCCCATTCTCAAATCCATCATGCACAAGGACTTTACACAATTCCTGTGCTGCTGCTCAATGGCTTTTTCAATTGATTTCAGCAGATATTGATGAGTAGTTCCAATTGAAGGTATGGTGGCAGAAAACTAGATATTGATAGATTAGATTGGACTATATGTACATGTATATTTGCAAATTTAATTTATGCACATAAATAGATAACATTATCCATTCATTAAATTTCTTTGCTTCTAGAAGTCTTTAAAATAGTTATTCTTTATATTATATAATCCAAATTTAGGCTATGCAAAGACATAAAAAATTAGATTTAAACCCTAGTTTGTTTGAGTTAGTTTTCATATCTCATGGATTGTGATGACAGGGTAGTAAATACTATCTAATGCTAATATTTGCTGAGTTGGTAGATTATGCTAGGTGTTTTTATTTTTATTTATTTATTTATTTTTATTTTTTACTTTTTTTTTTTTTTTTTTTTTTTTTTTGGTTTTTCAAGACAGGGTTTCTCTGTGTAGCCCTGGCTGTCCTGGAACTTACTCTGTAGACCAGGCTGGCCTCGAACTCAGAACTCTGCCTGCTTCTGCCTCCCGAGTGCTGGGATTAAAGGCGTGTGCCACCACTGCCAGGCTATGCTAGGTGTTAAGAGCATCATTAATTCCCACTAATAGGGGAAGCAATAATACAAAGCAATGGAAACAGGAACTATTATCACAAATAGAAAAATGAGATTGTGTACCAGGTTTTAATTTTATCTTCATGAAAAGCCTGTATAAGAGGGGTTATCTCATTACACAGATGAGAAGAATGAGACCAAATGAGAATAGTTTACTTATCTAACTCCACACCAATCAGAATTTATGAAAGTTTTTTTTTAAGTAAGCATTGGAATAAGAAGGGAGTTCTCTATTATGTATAATGTAATATTCTGTATGTATAGTCAAAAAGACTTTCCACCAATAATGCAATTAATGATAAAAAAACATGTGATATACTCCTATACTAAAATAATACAGCTATTAATGAGAAGTGAAATACTGCTCTATTGCACAACATGAATTAACTTTGAAAAAATATTATCTGTTGAAAGCTAGATACTGCACATTTTTTTATAATATATGACTCAATTTATGTGAAACACCTTGAAAGAGCAAGTCCCTAGACTCACAGAGCAGATTTTGTGGTTGAGTGGAGACAGAAATGTTGAGTAAGATGTAACACGTATGATGTTTCTTACAAATGTCATAAAATTATCTGGACTTACATAGTACTGATGACTTTATAAACTTGGTTACATATTAAAATCATCGAATTACACATTTTAAATGACAGACTTTATTACATGGAAATTATCACAATTTATGAAATTATGTAGTGAATTTTGGAAGGAAAGGTAATAAAATAATATTCTTAAGGTACAAACTAAGAAGTCTCTCATTTAATTCTCATAGTGACTGCAGGAAATGGCCACTCCTCTTATTACCCCAGCACACACAAACAATATGAGACAGGGAGCTGGAATGACTAGTCTGAAGTCAGTTGGTAAATAGCTGAGTAGAGATGAAAGCAGTTGGTTCTGATAGCAAAGGCAGCATGCTGGTCAACAGTCTCTGTCATCCTATCACCCCATGTTCCAGTCCTGGCCTGCAAACAAGATGCAGAAAAAATAAAAGCCAAAAAAGGTGATCTTGATAAATATTTAGTACCTTTGTTTTCACAGCCTGATGGCTTGAAATTGAATGTGTTAGACCTGGGTCACACTGCATAAGCAGGGCAGAGAGTGAGCATATGCTAAGAGTAGAAAGGAAGAGGGGAGTCAAGGCTGAGACAACTGATTGAGGCTAGAGCTGGGAACTCCAAACAAGATGGTTCCCTATTGTTACAACCAGACATCCTTTTGTGCTTTCCCCCAAAATGTTCAGATTTAGCATTGCCTTTCATTGAAGAAATAATTTCAGGGAAACACTCAGGATTTGTAAAATCCAGCTTTTTTAAATCATAGACTCAAAATTTATGTTTAAAGAATTTTCATACATTAGTAATTGTGTTATGCTTTGAATATTTCAGTTATTCATTATGAATATTTGAAATAAATACATATATTAATTCTCTATATAGGTAACAATATTCCTTATGAGGTTTGCTTATCAAGCCCTTTGCTCATACCTTCTTTCATTTATACTGAAGCCATTGATATTAAGACCTATCACCATTCATTTATTTTGTTTGCTTCTAAATTTTGATAATTTTTGTTGTTTCATTTTATTTACTTTTTTGATAAAAGAAAGAATTGTTTCTGATTCTATATTCACTGTTGCTTAGATCATTTTTAAAAGAGCTTTCTGGCAACTTTTCCTGGGGTATGTGTGTGTGTGTGTGTGTGTGTGTGTGTGTGTGTGTGTGTGTGTGTGTGTGCATGTGTGTTTGCTTACTTTTCTGGATATGCATCATGTGTATGCAAATGCCACTGGATATAAGAAGGGAATGAATTCCTTGAAGGTAGAGATGTCAAATGGTTGTATGATGCCATAGTAGATGCTGGCAACTGAGTCCGGGTCCTCTGCAAGAGCACAAAGTGATGTTAAGCACTGAACCATCGTCTCTCTGACCTTTTGTTTGGATTCATTTGTGCTATTGATTTTGAGCAAAAATTTATTCTTAGCATAGCTTATTATCTCACTGGGCCAATACACAGTATTTTACCCATTGTATCATTCACACATTTGATTTTATTGTACTGAAATTTAAATATTTCTCTGCTATGTACAGCATTTGCATATCTTTTGGGAGCTTACAAAGATGCACATTTTAGTTATGTTTAGTTCTACTAAGTTCCTAGCTGTGGAACTGCTAGGTCCTAGGGTATGTATATTTACATATGTGCATATGTACACTTGCTTCACCAAGCCCTGCTAAACAGTTTTCAAAGCAGTTGAAACAATGCACACTCTTAGGAGCAAAGAGTCCAAGCTCCAATTTGTCTTCATTGTTATTTGTATTTAGCATGTATGCTATTTTTACTTTGCTTGTCCAAGTGAGTAAGTAATGATACAAATTTATGCTTTAGACACTTTAATTCATTTGTTGCAATATTTACCAAAAAAAAATCTCATATGTATGTCATGATACATAGAATAATTTTATCCATCCATTTTATATTTAATAATTTCAAGTGAGTTATATAACAATTTGAAAAAATTCTTTAACAAATTGCACAACATTCTATATTTAGCTAATAAGTTCACATTGAAAAAACTCTTTGATCTTATATTTTACTCAGAAAATATCTTCCCCAAATACTTGGCAGATAGTTCAGATCAACATTTCTTTAAAACAAATGAGCAAACAAACAAACAAAGAGAATAGTTCTCAGAGTCAGTAAAGTAACACATTTGGTCCTGGAAATTATCTCTTCCCTCTTCTGTGTAGATGTCTGTCCACATGTAATCAGTGTTCACGAGGTTACGAAAAGCTCAATGGAGTACACATTCGCTTAGTAAGCTCTTGGTTCTTTTTAATCCTCCTGATGCAGGGAAGCATATTTTGACAGAAATTCTCTCAACTCAAAATAGCTTCAGAAAGTCCCTGAAACTTACCAGTCCCTCTAAAAGTAACCAAATTCACTAGTTTCTGTCCTCCTCAAGAGAAAATAAACAGCAAAATTGCAAAAAAAAAAAAAAGTCTCTGAGACATTCCCAGCTACTGAGATGAAGTAGAGACCTGTAAAACAGCCTGAAAGATGCAGAGTTCAGATGAGTTGCCTGGGAGAGATCCAGACCAATCCAATCAATGAGAAAAGGAGCATTCTCCAACACACTGAGCTCTCTGCAGGCTATGCAGTTTGCTCTAGGTTTTCAGCTTTTGTGAGTTATCAGGCATGCTGCTGTAGGCTTTGGTGATACAGCTGTTTTTTCTGATTTTTATAAGTAAGCCCTCACCCACATTCCTCTAAACAATTCCTCTAAACAATAAAACTCATTACTTCAACCCAGGTTAGATTAGATGATTAGATATCATCAATCTGTTATCAGTTTTCTCTTTGGGGTAAGTCAGTGTCTGTTCATATCCTTCCAGGTATAGTTTTCACCACACATATGAAAAGTGCAGAATGGTCATTAAAACACTGTGAAATTATATTTCCTATGAAAACATTGACTAATAAGTTCTAGATGGTGTCCTATGAGGATATTCAAGAACAATTCTTCATGTATCAAGACAGTTATATGGTATTTCACCTGGTGTTGATGAACTCATAGCCTCAACAATTTAACTGCCTTTCACCTGTTGTAAAAGTGAGACAGAAAAGAATGGATAGAGTGCTCTCCTAGACACCCTCTAAAAAACAATAGTGTTTGAAGAGAGATAAGCATGTGTAGACAGATTATTTTTTTTAAGTTTCTAAATTTGTCAATACTTAAAATTTCCTTGTGAAATGTGTGGTTGAAGTTTCAGACATCCTATTTTGAACCTTGAACAAATAATTATAGTCGTGTATTTTTAAAGAATTTCCCTATGAGTTCAACCTGGACTCTACCTCTACCAATATTTTTTCTTGGTTATTTCCCAGTGTGCTCTCTTGCCTCTGATTCCAGGTATGCAATCCTCCAATAAGTCAAAAGCACCTCTGACCTTTCCCATGGGACTGAGAACTTGGCTGCCATTCTCCAGTAAGGACCACAATGAAAAGAGATAATCAGACATTACTGTTATTTGTAGAAACACTCACTTTTGTTGCTACTTGCCAGCTAAGAACAGTTAAGGTCGTTGCTTTGAAATAATGGTGTGACATTGATTGACCTCATAAACTGATATGGGCACAATGCAAGGAAGAATGAGAAGAAAGATCCCCTCTCACATTCTAATGTCACAGTCCAGAAAGAACAAAAGGTAGAAAAGAACTTGGCAATTGCCAGCTTCATGATCCTAACCTGCCCTATTCTTTAGTTTCTGTGCCAGGCTGAACGCCAGCTGGAAATGTCCTAATTATTGTGCTTAGTCAAGATCCAAGAACTTTCAGGGTGGACTTTCATCTTTTTCTCTTACCAAACCTCTGTGAAGTCAGATGTGCTGCTTCTATGAATGTGACCTAGTGCCATTTATGTTCCAGATGTGAACAGATGTACGCATAGCATGACTTCTTTATTCAAGTCCACCAGTCAGCAGAGCAGCTGATCAGAAGAGACAGGACAGAAAAAAAGAAGAAAATGTGGCAATGCAACTTGCTAATGCAGCAATGCTGCTTTGCAAGCTAAGCAAATGTTGTGAGGCTCAATAAAATGGGAGCAGGATTCAAGAAAGCAAGGTCGGGGCAAATCCCAATAAAGAATATAAATGTGGCTGAGAGGAGGCTCACACCCTTTTTTTTTTTTTTTTTTCCTCAGATTTTATGCTTGAGAGGATTCTAATAAAAGCGGTCCCTGGAAACTTCACAATGCAAGCATGCTTACATGCACATATATATTTACTTAAAAGCAGGAGTTATATTATCTGATCTCAGAATGCTATGAAAACATGAGTTCAATTGCATCACGCAATGAATAACACAAACAAGACAGCTAGGTGATACTATTGTCCATTCAACAAATACTTGTGAGAATCCTGCTAATAAAGCATTTATACAAGAAGATGAAAACATATGTATTTTAAAAACAAGTTCTCAATACCATTAGGAAGTATGATGCATTTATAAATAATTTGTGTGTGACATACGAAACGTTCAGAAAAAGTGATAAGTATTGCTCACTGGGTTTGGTATAGTAAGTAGAGGTGGCCATCTGAAGCTCTCAAAACCAGACAGTTTTGTGTCCTATGGGTAGAGATTAAGAGTTGTAATAATAAAAGAAGATAAAGTTGATATGTCTATCCAGTCATCTGGAGATAGAAGCCAGTGATGGTGGTAATTGTTATATGTTGCAGAGATCAATACCCTATAGGAAAGCATTATCCAGGCCCAAACTGTCCTGCCTTAGACAGGTGAGAAGGCATGTTTTAGATCAGGGCTGGAGGGTATGGTACTTTTGATAGAAGAAGCCAAGAGCTGACCAAAGAGCTGAATTTCTTTCATAAGACCCAACCAAGACTGGAATATACACATGAAGCAAGGATGTTTTGGACTTTGAAGGAGGCAACCATGACTTTTCAAGTATTTGAGTTACCTGTATAGAAGCTAGGTCTTCAACTTTGACCCAGCAAGAGTCACTGAAACAGCCATAAATAAATATTGTGGTTTGAGTGAAGGTTTCAGATGGAATTCTGTGAAATGTGTCACAGTGGGGTCTCTCCTGAATAGAGACAGGGAGTGCAGGTAAGAGAACAGGTAAGATCCAGGATATGGTAATATGCATAAGAATTAAATCAACTGTTTTCTTTTCAAAGGTAGCTCTTGCCATCGTGGGCCTAACTTGTAGATAGGAAATCAGTAGACTCCTCCAAATGCCTGCTAGTTACTACCCTCAATTATTCTAACCTATATCCTAATACAAACTACTAATAGACAACAAGCTTGTCTCCAAGGTGATATGAAGTAGAAACTTAAGGGTTCTTTGGAAAGTCAGGTGTGTCAGACAGTGTTTTATTAGGGCAGACATGTGAAGAAACATTTCTCTGAATGGAGCGAAGGTGAAAGGCTAAGGCAGACTTGTGGAGGATTGTTTTACTGAAGCAGATACACGTGACAGGATGTGCTGTGAATGCAAGCACGTGAACAGACACCTGGTGAAGAGTTCTTTGCTAGCAACACAAATGTATTGTTCCACCTAACACTGTGAGTTGAGTTCTGTCTTAGGGTTTCACTGCTGTGAACAAACAACAGCACCGAGGCAACTTTCATAAGGACATTTAATTGGGGCTGGCTTATAGGTTCAGTCCATTATCATCAAGGTGGGAACTTGGCAGTAGCAATGCAAGCATGGTGCAGGAGGAGCTGAGAGGTCTACGTCTTCATCTCAAGGCTGCTATTAGAATACTGGCTTTCAGGAAGCTAGGATGAGGGTCTTAAAGCCCACACCCACAGTGACACACCTACTCCAACAAGACCATACCTACTCCAACAGGGCCACAATTTCTATTAGTGCCATTCCCTGGGCCAAGCATATACAAACCTTCACAAGCTCCATTTGTCAGGTCTCTATAGAGTGAAAAACACAAAAAAACAAAAAAACCCAAAAACCCCACAACTTCTGATTATGTTATGGCTTCTTGTAGCTTTTGTGGACTGAGGCTGATCAGCAGTGATATCATCTGAGACAGACTCATGGGAAAGTTTTGTTAAGTCAGACTCATTGTTGGGGCAAGACACGTAGTGAGGCAAGATCTGTGGGGAGGACACGTGATGTTTGGAAGGAGTATGAAAAGGGCTCAATGGACTATGAGAGGAGTTTTGCTTATTCGTTGATAGAGCTAGCTATATAACGCTTGTTGGTTTCGAGTCCTCGCTGATATTTGCTTCCCTAAAAGAGAGGCATATCTGAGAACTTCTCCTGGTGTTCCTGTTGTCACTGGTTCCTCTTGTTGACTTGTGCCAATTCTTCTGAAGCCTGGCTGTTCCTACAATGTCTTGCCACCTCTGTTGCTATCCCAACACTACTAAACTAGACTACTAGTATATTCCTAAAGTATTTGCGAATGTATAGAGTTGTGGTTGCTGACCTATGAACTGAACTGCTGATTTCCTGACAACACAGACAGGGTTTGCAACAAAGAATAATTTCAAAACACATACACTTCCTCCTATTCTTTCCTTCCCACTACCTCTGATGAGTGGTAGGCTGGAAGGGAGGTTAAAGTGTTTAAGAGTCATCACAAAAAATAGGCTTTGAAAAAAATTAAAGTTACAGGGATATGTCTGATAAGCTTAATGGTAAACAGAATGTAAAACTGTAGAGTGAAACTCTGCACAAAATTTTGTGGAGAAAAGACAAATACAAGCAACACAGGGAGAAGAAAGAGCTAGGAAATGCATAAGAATTTACCCTCCAGGTTACTCAGACAAGGAGGAACAATATGGAAGGGCTTGCTTGTGTGATTTAAAATGTGTCCTCTGGAGGCTGCCCCGGCTGCCCCAACTTGGATACCACTACAATAAACATATATATATCACTACCGATACTGTGGAGGAGGTATGAACTGAAGACTCATATCCCATGATGACTATGGGATGCACAGGCAGTGAGTTCCAGGCTGATGTGTGTGGCCTGCACTCCCACCTAAGGCCATTGTGATATCCATGAAGCCAACGAAGGTCTTCTTTGGGTCTCTATTCCTACTGTAGGCAGATCTGTGTTGAAGTCTGTTATCACTGAGCCTCATGCAAATATCTGTATTCTGCTTTGCAGCCTGAAGCCATGTTAATGTCTATGGGTTGTGCTGCAGTCAGGGGCCATAATGGTCTGAGTAGCCTATGTTGCCACCTGAGACCATAAGGATGCCCAGGCTCATGTTGCACCTGAGGGCTTGTGGTCCTACTAGAGTCTGAGTCTGTGTTGATGTCTGTAGCCCATGTTACTACCTAAGGGCCTAAGGATGTCTTTGGCTTGTTCTGCAGCCTGAATCCTGGTTGATGTCTGTGGGCCATGCTGCAGCCAGGGTCCATAGTGATGTGTGAAGCTATAGCAATATCCACATTCTGGGCTCTCTGGGAGGGACTTGTCTGGGTCTGTAGGCCTACTGCAGCCTGGGGCCAAATTCATAGTTTGTGTTGTAGGTGGAAACCATGTGAAAACCCATGATTCATGCTCCCACTGACTCTAAAGGGCAAAGAAGCTACTTTTTCAGTGATATTGATGTTTTCAGATGCACTGATGAGAAAGTGGAGCATGAAAAGCTTTTGTGAAAACGTTTACTCCCAACTAACACTCCCAAAGAAAATTAACAGACTAAACAGGAAACCATGGAAAAATGCTTCAAAAGTGTAATAAGGGTTCTGAGTGTAACTCACAATTGATGGCTTGTGGGGGTACAGGAAAGGAAGGAGTTGGTTCTATTTAAGTGGTATCCCACCATGAGTTTGACAATCTTCCTGTGAATGAATGAATTCAAATAATTATATATATATATATATATATATATATATATATATATATATATGTGTGTGTGTGTGTGTGTGTATGTGTGTGTGTGTGTGTGTGTGTATGTGTGCGTGTGCGTGTGCGTGTGTGTGTGTGTGTGTGTTTGTGTGTGACAAATTAGACTTAGGGTTTTTTGGTGGTGTTTTTATTCTTGTTATTCTTTGTGTTCATTTTCATTTTTTATTTTCTTTTTAGGGATCGCCACAAGGGTGGAATGATCATGGAAGTGACTGTGATTTGGGTCTATGATGTGAAATTCCCAAGGGATTAACAAAAATAGTATATTGAAAAGAGGAAGTGTTCTCTGCTCTCTGGTGGCATGTCTTCACTTCTGGACTAATTTCTGCCTATTCAAAGTCATATAATAACATGCTTGGATTGGCTTCTACACATCTCCATTCCTCTTCTTATAATGTGAGAGTCTTTGTTTCTCACATAGGAGGCTCTACAGTGTTGCAATGTTGTAGTAATCATGAGAGAAGGGAACTAAATGAAAGATGTGTTCTTAAGATTACAGTAATCAGAGTGTGAGCTGTTCTTGAGGAGAAGATTCACATCAGATAAAAGAACACATAGTGTGAATCTAGGGGACACATGGATTAACAACATTTAAGTCGGCTGTGCTTATATCCCTAAAAATATCACTTTTCCCTAGAGAGTGTTGGCCTTTCATTTTTGTTTTGAGGTTTACTTATTATAGGGTGACAGTCAGAACTACTCATAACTTCTTTCATCAGGATTAAGAAGTTCCAGAGACATAGTTCTTTTGGTTGCCAAAACAGGAAGATAGGAATAAGTTTATCACTCTAGAACATGAGAGTAGAAAGTGAGGTTTGCCAATTTCACACTGCTTGAAAGAAGAGTCATAATTCATCCTAGTCTTCATATAATATATATGTGAAGATCATAGGACAAGTGGCATCAGGACAGTCTGTTTTCTCCTTCTACCCTGTGGATCTGGAAGACTGAACTCAAGTTGTCAGACTTGGCTGTGAGCACCTTCACCTAGTGAGCCATTTCAGCAGCCCCAGATTAAGATTTCTTCAGTTACATCCCAGGGCTTCTCCATTTGACACAGAACTAAAGGTATTGCCTATAGCAGCACACATAAAGGCAATTCAGTACTAGCAGCACCTTTGAGTTTTTCCAGAAATGAAAGCAAAGTGCTGAAGTAAAGCAAAGTATTCTACTTTGTAAAATCAACATTCAAATATTGTGAAAGAGCATTTTCACTATTAACTTTTAACAAGTCCTTTCATTTAACCAATATTTCCATCACCATGTCCTCTGTTGTTTTGCTTAAAAGCCCAGAGCAAAGTAGTGCTTGTCACTACTGGACAGTTTCCTGTATCTTATGTTTTGGATCTAAACTCTGGATGATGGAGTTGTCTACAACTAATAAGTATGTATCTGCCTGGTTAAAGAGACCTTCCTATGCCAGAGTCTCTCATTTACTATTGTGTGTCAGCATGGAACATAGTCCTTGGCTGCAGTAAGTCAAAGCTGAGGCCTGAGAAGCAGTACTAAGTCAATAACTCAATGAATGAATGTACAATCACATTTTTCATTTGTTCTGAAATCATGTTCACCTTTTTTCTAGGCTAGAGAATGCATGGACCCTGACCAATAATATCAAGTCTACTTTAGCACTTCAGAGTCATTAAAACTTACATTGCCAGCCAATTTAATGAACCAATGTCTTTAAGCTGGATCTAGGAAATGTGTGGTTTTAGAAGAGTTTAAGCTACTCATCATCATCAAGATTATAGATTTTTAGTCTTTATAGGCCCAAGATAAAATAGAAGCTTTGCATAGGTACTAACACATTACATAGTTTCTCAACTCTACACCACTGAAACAGTATAGCATGAAAGTATGCCTAAGAATCAGGAAAAAAAAAAGCTGTGATGAAACCCTACAAAGACATCTGACCATCATTGGCAATTGACATGAAATAGTCTTCTAAAGTATTTTTCTGAAATTATAAAAGTAGAATATTTTATTTCTAATAGTACTGTCAGATGGGGCAGGTCTGGTCTGTGATTTAAGAAATTCTAATTTGAGGCCATTGAGGAGGCTTTGGGTACTTGCAGCCAACTGTGATGACTTGAATCCAATATCCCAACCACATAGTGGAAGGAGAGAGATTATTGCTCTGATGCTATAAGTATGCTACTTTCCACTTGAGTCACTTTAACACACACACAAACACACACACACACACGCGCGCGCATGCGCGCGCGTGCCACATAAAGTAACTATAACACTAAATTCCTAATTTCAAAGAATCCAGATTGTGTGATGTCTTACTATTATGTCTATTGCTGTGATAAAACACCATGAACAAAAACAACTTGGAAAGGTAAGGGTTTATTTCTTCTAACATGTCTCAGGTCAGAAGTCATTGTTGAGGGGTTTAGAACAGGAACTCAAGGAAAGAATTTGGAGGCAGAAACTGAAGCAGAGGCCACTGAAGAACATTGCTTACTGTTGCTTACTGACTTGTTCCTTGTTGCTTGCTTATTCTGCCTTTTAATACCACTTGGGACCACCTGCCTAGGGGTGGCACCACACATTTCAAGCTGGGCTCTTCACATCAATCATTAATCAAGAAAATATCCCCACTAACTTCCTTGCCTATAAACCCATTTTATGGAGGCTTTTCTAAAAGTAAGATAATCTTTTCCCACATGTGGCTAAGTTGTATAAAGTTGACAAAAATCAACCAACACTGGCAAGAGAGCTAAGGATTCTTTTTCATTATAAATCTAAGAAAAATATTTTAGGCATATATAAAACAATTTATGCAAAGAATTTGTCTCAAAGCAAATAGATTGGGGTGTGACAGAAGTTGACTATAATGTAATAATTGTAGAAAATACAAAATCAATACATATTCATGTTTTATTTTCTACTTTTAAATTTACAATTCTTCTTAAAATTAATTTCATCTTTAATATTGTTCTAGTCACTTTTCTGATGTTGCAATAAAACACTCTGACTCAACGTAACCTGGGAGGATAGAGTTTATTTTACCTTACTTTCTAAGTCACAGTCCACCAACAAAGGATGTCCGGACAAAAACTCAAACATATACTTGGGAAAAAGAGGACTTATTCTCTCACTCCTTACTTTATGCTCAGCCATATTTCTTATATATCCCAGGTCCACTACCTTACGGATGGTGCCACCCACATTGGGCTGGTCCATCCTACATCTATCATCAAGAGAACTTCTTAGAGAGATGGAAATAGGCCAAAGTGATCTGTAAATTTCTTCAGTTGGTGTTCCTCTTACAAAATAACTCAATTATATTTGAGAATAAAGATCAATAAGCACATATACGAAGACTGAGGAAGATGAGGATACGTTAACAGGATCCTACACTCACTGCTTTTTACTCATGTACTTAATTCTACTAAAAGTAAAGGGTATATTAGAAAAGGAAGTAGGATGTAGAATGCTGGATAGGATACAGCTTGACCACTTTGCAACTCAATTCAGGATAGCATGAAGTTCTTCAGTCTTCAGCTTAAATGCAGATGAGGAAACTCCTGAGCTGAGAGGAATGAGATGAGTAAAATATTAAGTCTCAAAGCAGTGACCATATTGTATCAAAAATTAAATCAAAGGAAATACCAACATTATAATAGCCAATTACTTTTTCCAAAGTATTAAAATGAATGTGAATAAGTACAGGGGCAATCTTATGTCTTTGAGTTCACTCATCCATGCAACTATATGCACTTCCTCTGTTCCTGCCTCTCAGGGAGAAAATGAATGTAGTTTTGTGTTCTTCCCATGTATTGAATCATGTCTATGCCAATGTGGAAATAGTGGCTTTGGTGTATTTTGTTATAATTACAAGTTACAGTTCTTGATGATCCAGTAGATGTTTCATTGCATAGGAAAGCAAAATTAATGTCCATGGAATAAGATTTAGCAATATCCAAATTTTGTTTTGTAGTCAAACTACTACATTACTTCCTGATTGCCTGTAAGATTCCTATAACTTACAATGAGAATGCTTTCTAATCTTGATTTAGAGAAATTATCTTAATGACCCTCTATCTGCTTTCTCATTTTTATAGTTGAGTAAATTTGACCAGGCGATGGTTCATAACTTTGTCACAAAACAATTTACCATCTAATGATAGCTTTCAAATTTCCTCCCCATGAGGAACAATTTCACCCACTCATGCACAGCACACAAATAAACAGTATTTTTGTATTCACAAAGTCACTATTTCTTAATGAGCAACCTTAATTTGTAGATTAAGACCACTGTAAACCTGATCAAAGTCCTATGTCTGGGGGGATGCAAGCCCTAGGGGAAATGCTCAACGGACAAGTTACTGTCTTCTAAATATTTGTGTTTAAACACTGGAACTAATGGTGACAACCACCTGTGTCAGGGAAGCTTCTTCCTGGGGCGGACAATGAACGGCTAATGCACAGACTCATAATTATTTAAATGACCTGAATCAAGTGACTGTTGATTGCTTAGATATAAATAGAACACCTACATTACCTCTCTGAGACACAGGGAACGTCATGAAAAGACAAAAGAATATTGCTTTAGAGCTGAAAGACGATCAGAAGTGATAGAAAATGTTGTCTTCTCGATATGACATGGCGGTGGCAATCATGAACACCTAGAGGTTGTAGCTACCTAAATGAGACCTATAACCCCTACACCTATAAAAGGATGTGAGAGTAGCTAGATGTAGCTAGGAGGGGACATCTCTAACTAGGAAGAAGAACAGAACAATATGTCAAAAGTTTAAGTAACAGGAGTGCATACAATCAAAATAAAATTTGCATGTTTATGAGCTTGTTAAACATTAAATGAAAAATCCTAGTAGACTCAAAGCTCTTAGAAACTGCAGTATTTTATTGTTTTGGTTACATATTTATTTATTTAAAACAGCTTTATGCTGATAACAATTTTCATATCATATAATTACTAATTATAAGTAAATTCCAATGGGTATATTCACAGTTTATGGAATCTTCACAATTGGCTTTAGAACACTAGAGATTTCTTCAAATAAAGAGTGAGATCCTTATTAACTCATGGCCATCCCATTTTTCCCCCACTTCCTACATAATCTTCATTCTACCATACAACTGTCATATTAAAACTAGGGTCAAAGACATTAATTTTGTATACCTTTTCTCTTTACATATTTGCATATTCTGAATAAAAATGTTTTTGTATTCTTCCTATTTAATTGTACTTAATTATATGATTCTACTATGTTGATTTTGCTTAAAATAATTTTTCCTACTGAGCCTTTTGTATCTCGAGGGAGGTATGATGAGAAAGCCCATTCCAATTCACTGATCCACCTCCCTCTGTGTAGGACAACAAAGCAAAATGCTTGGCAAGCAATTACACTTTCATCCATGATGGTCTGGGTTGCAGGGAGAAAAGAAAGAAATGGTGATTCCAGGCAGAGCAAGATGTATGTTTCCTGCCTGCTTTGCTGGATTTCACTTATTGAATTAGGACAAATTGGAACTTTCATAAACTGTGAAATAAATCATTATCTCGAGTTAGCAGATGCAGTCGCACCAGGATAGAGCACTGTTAATAACTCTGCTGGATTAGGACTGATTGGAACAATTTGAAACTTGTTTCTCTCAGCTTGATCAGCCTCATTGTAACCACAGCAATTATCCCATTTCACTTTCAATGGCTCAGCACAGACATGTTTTTGCTTTATAACCATCCTTCTTAATGAAGCCAGCTCAGACTTTTGTTCATTTGTCAAAGCACTTTCCTACACAAATAATAAATAACTCTACCCCTTTGCGTTTAAGGTAGATATTTCCAAGGCTGAGATCTCCTATAGGCTAGATAAATACAATTCTTTATGATAGTTAGCTTAAGGATTTAGCTATTGATTGTAATTTTTTTGTATTTGAGCAATAGCTTCTTCTCAAGTAATAGGAATGTATTAAGCTGTGAAATCAGAGTCAGGTTGAAATACATAGCGTTGCACCGGGTTCATTTCCTTTTTTTTTTTTTTTTTTTGGTTTTTTCGAGACAGGGTTTTTCTGTGTAGCCCTGGCTGTCCTGGAACTCACTCTATAGACCAGGCTGGCCTCGAACTTAGAAATCCACCTGCCTCTGCCTCCCTAGTGCTGGGATTAAAGGCATGTGCCACCACCGCCCTGCTTCATTTCTTTTTTTCCTGCTATATATTTCACGTATATTTAGGAGTCTCATGAAAAGGGATGTCACAAAATCGAAAGGGACTTTATAGGAGGGAGCTCAGTCTTTAGACTGAATTTGTTGGTAAAAATGCCATTCCCATAGAGACAATACACATAAACTTAATGAACATATATAAAGGAGATGGAGTAATGTCTCAGTGGACAAATAGGAATCTGAGATAAGTTACCCAGGACACATGTAAAATGCCAAGCATAACAGTGAGGCCATTTAATCCCAGAATGGATTCTCCAAGACTCGCACCTTGAATTTAATATCACGGTGCTATTTAAAATACATTTTTACAGCATGTAATATGTTATAGTTGAGATATGTTAGGATTTATTCCATAAATATAATATTTAAATATTTTCCATCAAGAGTGAAATACAATTTATTTGAAGTACTAAATTCCTCCTATTTGCCTATTCTCTTCTGTTTCAGGCTGAAGTTAACATTAACTGTATATGATTTATATTATTCTGTCTATAGCTATGAATTCACTGTAAGACACTCTCAGAGCATACTGAAATAACAAATCCTAAGGTTTTTGAAATGCAATTATAAGTGTAACATTTGCACCTTAATTTTTGTTGTTCCTGAAGCTATGTGTGAGTAAAGTTGTGTTTCTCTACAACTTAGTGATGTGGGCTTCGTGTCGTAAAATCACAGCCCCTGTCTATTGTCTTACCTCTGCATTCACAGTGGGAAGCATTGCACTCATAGAAGGCTAGAGCTTCATTGACTGTGCACAGTATGTTACCATGTCTACAAGAGAAGAAATCTATTCCATGTGACAAATGCAATAAGATAGAGCATGGTTCATTATTCATAAGAATTTTAATCCTTCCAAATCATATATAGAATTAGTAAAACCCATAAAGGGAGTAAATTGGGGGCATAGATGGGGAGCAATGGCATGACAATGCCCTATGGATCATAAATGAATGAAAAATGTAACTGTCCTTACTTCATAAAACCAAAGGTTTGGGGGGGTATTAGAATGACCAATTGATAAAGTAGAACTTTGATTTATCAGTTTCCCTTGATTGTATCTGTTGTTTCTGCTCTATACATCTTTATACATACTGATGCTCAAAATGAAGCAGTATATCCTAGTACTTATCAGTAGTAATTGAAACCCAGAAATTACAGTTGTATCAGTTACTGTGACGCCACTGTGACCAACTACCTACCAGAAATAAGAGGTTATTTATTTTTGTTCACAGATTAGTAATAAGTCCATCTTGACTTGAAAGACACATTAGTTCAAGGTTATAGATCCTTCTAATAGAGGCTGTTCACACAGCCTAGAGGATAGGAAAGCAATGCAAAGTGGACAGTAGAAAGCAAAAGTAGGGTATAACTGTCAAAGACTTGCCACTGCTAATCTACTTACACAAGACACCTCCTACTTCTTTATGTTATTTTTAAAATAAGTTGAATAAACAACTTTATAAATGGAACATTATACATAATCATGTATCACAGAAGATGATTGATTTAAGTTACATTTTTAAGTCACATTACAAAAATCATGTGAGTACAATCCAACCATGGGTTGACATACTTGGGGGCACAGATATTAAATATATGTCTGCATATGTACAGAAATTAATCTAGCATAAATATTATCATATGCAGATACCTCTGAAACTTTAAAAATAATTATAATCTAAAAATTCTTATTTTATAAGATATTTTGCCCATATAATTATTAAAAATATTTTCATTTTTTATAGCAAAGTAAAATATAAGATAAAACAAAATCTATCACTTCAAAGTTGGTCAAGGCAAACCAACAGAACTACAAAAGCCAAAGAGAAGGCACAAGAATCAGAGATTCATACTTTTACACATTCAGGAGTCTTATAAAAATACTAAACAGAAAGTTATAACACAGACACAGAGGACCTAGTGTAGACCCATGTAGGCTCTCTGCTTCATTCTTCACCTCTGTGAGTTCCTATGAGCTTTGTTCAGATGATTTACAAGCCTTTTCCCCAGGTGTCCTCCATCCCTCTGGTTATCATATTATTCCTCATCATTCTCATCATTTGGTGGAGATATGTTTTAGAGAAATGTTACCCCCTAGTGTGTGGGGTGGGTGGGTGTGTATGATGTCTGGCTGTGGGTCTGTGTATTTGTTCCCTTCTGCTACAGAAGGAAGCCTCTCTGATGATGACTGAAAAAAGCACAATTCTTTGACTATAGCAGAATATCTTCAGATTGTTATTTTTGTTGGTTTTTGAGACGAGCAGTATTTAGTTTTATGCTAGGTTTCTGTGCTACCTAGTCTTTAGTTCTTATTCATGAAAGCAGTGTCAGCCATGGGTTTCATCTTGTGGAATGGGTCTTAAATCAAACAGAGCCTGGTTGTTTACTCTTACAAGCTTTGTACCATTGTTGCCATTGAATATTTTTCAGGCATCTATTTCTAAGGAGTCTACCTCTTAAAGGCTCAATAGCCTTTAAAATAGCACATAGTGAGTTGGCAGACCAGGCATTCAAAACACAGGCTAAAACATAACAGCATATGACAGTAGCATCCAATTGGAAATATATAAATTTGAAATATGTATTTCAAATAACCTATTGATCAACCCTTATTTAGACTAATCTAAAGTTCCCTTTTCTACATGATCAGCTAGGATTTTGCCAGTGACCAAAGCTTGATTGATAATGTTGAATACAATCCTGTGCAGCATTTTTTATCTCCAGTGTATTTTTAAATAATGAATTGAATAGTAATACTGACAGAAATATTTTCATTGGTAAAGTACATATTCCTGACAGTAATATAACTGCTTTCTATGAAGTATATACCCACTAATAACAGCCTATCTGTGAAACTATAAAGCAGTATCAAAATAAATACTGAGTATAAAAGTATTACCATCATTTCCATTTTATGTAAAACAACAAAACAAAAACACCATATTTTCACAATATGAAGACTTTGTTCAAAGGAAAAAGTTGAGATTCAATTTTTGTCCTGACTACATGACCCTCTGAAGGAAAGAGACTTACGAAGACTTACTTTCCAGTGAGTGTACTCACAGGTACCACTCCAATTTATTTTTTATCATTTCTTAGTCAGGATTTCTATCCTGCACAAAGGTCATGACCAAGAAGCAAGTTGGGAAGGAAAGGGTTTATTGAGCTTACACTTCCGTGCTGCTCTTCATCACAAAAGAAAGTCAGGACTAGAACTCAAGCAGGTCAAGGAGCAGGAGCTGATGCAGAGGCCATGGAGGGGTGTTCCTAACTGGTTTGCTTGCTTCTTACTGGCTTGCTCAGCCTGCTTTCTTATAGAACCCAGGACTACCAGCCCACAGATGGTACCACCCACAAAGGGCCCTCAGCCCTTGATCACTAATTGAGAAAATGCCTTACACCTGGATCTCATAGAGGCATTTTTCTCAACTGGAGCTCCTTTCTCTGTGATAACTCCAGCTTGTGTCAAGTTGACACACAAAACTAGCCAGTACACTATGTGACATATTTAATCTTTAGCCTTATAATATTATGTAATAATATTATAATATTTCCTCTTTTCTCTTATCCCAGCAGACATTGTTCCTTCAATGATTTCTTTTTGAGACAGTTTCCTTTTCCACATTATCTTTATGTGGAATTCATAAATGAAGTAGGTCACAATTGAATCAAATCAGGTTAATTGGGAGCTGAGATACTCCAACAGGAGTGGTCTTTTGGCACCTCTGATCCTAGTAATGTATTACCAACTTTGGTCACAGCATTCCTACAAAGACTCTTGTCGGTTCTAAGTTTTTGCCCTAAAGTAATTGCTGGTTGGCCTTGCCTGCTTAAAGCAGGAAGTCTACCTTTTTGAAAGCCCTTCCATTAAAGCAAGTCACAGGAAATTGCTATCACAGTCACTGAGTTCTCAAGAGTATAGAGGATGTGATTAGAGGTCATTAGGTCTAAAGTCCTGGGCTAAGATCACATTCATGTATGGGTCACCATGGAAACACAGTTGAAGTGACCTACCTCGTTGCCCCCACCTGAGTCTTTCCCTGGGAAGCTGATTAAAGAGGAATCTTAGATGGTGCTCCAAAGAGTAGCAGGTCATTAAATGACCTGTTATTTGGGAGCTGAGGACTTGAAGTTACGCAATGTATAGAGGAAGGATGATTGGTGAGGGTGGGGAACCTCAGAGCAGTATGGAAAACTGTGCTGATTATTCTGCAAATGGACTGCATGGACAACATTTCCAAAATTAACAGTGTCCAGATTACTGAAATGATGCTGATTCATCACTGTCTAAATTTGTTAAAATTATATCTAGACCACATAAAATTATATGTGTTTAATCTTATTGAAGAAGAGATCCCATATGCAGCAAGGGATAAACAAAAGATACTTACTACTGTCATGAGCTCTTTAGCCCACGAAAGTTTGAATATCTTTCAGAACAAAATACAGAGTGAATCTTGCAGCCAAAGGAACCTGATGTGAAGTCCAGCTGCAATAATCACTCATCTTATCACCAAATCTATGAACCTTTGGTTGATTTAATTTTTTCATCTAGAAAACTGGGGGACAATATAAGTAATAAGAAAAGGTTTGATATAAAATTCAAGATACTTAGGTAAGCATTCCTTTGGGAATTTAGAAGAAAGGAATAAGTACATTAGCTGTGCAATGCAGTCTAATCTGTTTCAATTGTTAACTGTACCCTTTGCTCAAGACATCCAACCTTTTCTTATATGTCCCCTCATCTGTCAGAAGTGGATAGTTTTCCTGAAAGGGGTTATAGTGTATACAAAACAAGTTAGATATTAGAAGATTATCAGAGCTCACTGATCACAATAGACATTCAATGAATACGAATAATTTTTCTTCTTTAGCACATGTAGCAAAATATATTATGGAGAAACTGACTTTCACGGTTACAAGTAGGTTGTTGAGAGTATATTATTCTGACTGCCAAACTAAGCAAATATAAGATATACACAATAAACTACATATCATATTGAAAAAATGTAAAATGCTCTGATATAGAAAAAAATAATGCGATCTGATTGCAGGGAATTTTGGACGCTCAGCAGACAGAGCTGCCATTTTAAATGGAGTGACATAAGAAGGGCTCAGTGAGGTGAAGTGGGAATAACATTTTGAAAGACATGACAGAGTATGCCATATGATTATTGATATAAGACAATGCTAAACAGAACGTAGAGTCATGGGTTTAAATTTGGGTGTATCAGTGTCAGTCTTAAGAATCCTGACCTTGAGTGGTGAGTCAAGTTATGGCAAATGGCTCCAAAAAGCTCCAAAAAGCTGTTAATGTTGCCCTTGGGTGTTATAATGGTTGGTTTTCTGTGTCAACTTGACACAAGTTGGAGTTATCACAGAGAAAGGAGCCTCCCTTGAGGAAATGCCTCCTTGAAGTCCAGCTGTATGGCATTTTCTCAATTAGTGATCAAGGATGGAGGTCCCATTATGGGTGCTGCCATCCTTGGGCTGGTAGTCCTGGGTTCTATAAGAAAGTAAGCTGAGCACACCAGGGGAAGCAATCCAGTAAGCAGCACCTCTTCATGGCCTCTGCATCAGCTCCTGACTCCAGGTTCCTTCCTTGCTTGAGTTCCGATTCTGACTTCCTTTGGTGATGAACAGCAATGTGGAAGTGTAAGCTGAATAAACCCCTTCCTCCCCAACTTCCTTCTTGGTCATGATGTTTTATGCAGGACTACAAACCCTGAATAAGACAGGTGCCTCTCAGGTTAAAGATAAGCTCCTATTGCTGATGATACCACAGGTGTAAGACATAGAATGGAGGACTTCAATTATTCAAGTGGGATATAACCTGAGCTCTCATGGTTTCAGAAAATGTGATCCTAGATGCAAATGAGGGAAACAATTAATGGCATTTCCAGATGTGACACCTGTGAACCACACCAAAGACCAGCATGAAAAAAAATCCATAAGGTACATTAGTAGTACTTGCATGTCGATGGTAACCAAGATCTCTCTAAGTATACTTTAGGCCCACTCAACAGAGAGAAATCATTCCTCCTCGTACTAACTAGAAATCTAGTCAACTTCTTGGCATAGTGAGGTCATGGAGCTTAGGAGAGAATCTACTACCACCATTTGGCAAGAGCAGCATAATTCCTTAACTCTTTTCTAAATATTTATTGATCCTCACAGACAAGAGTAGCTATCAGCCCTTATCACAAAAGTTTTATTCTATAGTGGAAATAAATGCAAAAAGTAATCAAAAAGAAAGTACATGACTGTTCCTACGTATAATGGAGGGGAAAGTTTATTGTAGATAAAAGAGAGAACCTATACAGGGACAGAGATTTCTGGCAGAGTCCGGAGTGAACATGACCGTGAGTGTGAATATCCAATATCCTTGTGTGGTCAGATGGAATTATGAGGAGGTAGAGGAAATAAGACTGGAGAGATCTATCACATCTATTTTTTAGTGAAAGAAAATGAGAGGAAAGGGAAGGAAAAAAGAAAGAAGGGTGAAGAGGAAAGAAAAGATAGAGGAAGCAAGAAGAAAAAGTGAAAGGAAAGACAAAGAGAAAGAGAAAAGGAAACCCTAAATTGATGTACCAAAAAATGTATAAATACAGGAGGAATTTTTTTAAAGACATCAGGCAGAAAAGGAAAAGAGCAAAAACGAAAAGAGCAAAAAGGGGAAAAAAAGTAAAAAGTAAAAGTCAGTCACTGGGTAGATAGCTAGATAGCTTCTAGTGTTCAGTTAGGCCCGTAGGCCTTTGCAGGCATTGGAGGAAGGCCTGGCGTCTGGTGAGCAAAATAAGGATGGGTGGCAAGCAGAAAGACTTGAGTTCACTGTGCTTAAAAACAGTTAATTTCAAAACAGGAGGAAGAACTAAGTAGATAACAATACTATGAAGCATTCAAAATCCAGGGACAGATGATCTCTCAGCTCTTTCCTTCTGAGAAACATTTTGCATTATTTCTAAACTTGCATGTGATCATAATTATCTTTTTTTCAAAATTAAAACCCACACAGATGTTGACACCGTGGGATCAATTTTAAGACCAGATGTCACAATTAGGGAACGATGGCATATTTGAATCTAATTTGAGATGGTATACATGTAAGTAAAGGGAAGGATAAAGTGTAGGGCATGGTTCCACAGTCACTAAGCCATCGAGTATGGCTGCTGGCAATGACAAGTACTCAAAGTTGTTGAATGTGCCACAAACAATCATGAGTATGAAGGAGGTTGCATAAAAATATCATAATACTTTTGTGTTGATTATATATTGAGAGAATAATGTTTTGATTTGGGGAGTTAAATAAAATATATTAAAAATTTAAAATTAAAAGTGTCTGATAGATTTAGGTAGGAAAAAAAACAAAGTCACAAGTTATGTCAGATATATTGAAAGAGAAATTCATGTTAACAGGAAGAAGTGTGAACTCAAATTCAAAATGCAACTATCATGAAATTACGATGAAAACTGGCTGTAGATCAGAGTGTGGAAATGTTGTGAATTTTACTAATAATGGCATGTAAGAAAGGAAAAGGGAGCATTTGAAAGTGCTAATTTCCTCTAATCAATGGGTATGTCTCAAGTGGAAACATAGATTTTAAAAGAAAAGATTCTAACAACTTAAACTTCATCTTTCCTTCCTTAACTCTAGAGATATTCAAGGTGCTAATGAGGCTGTGCTGCAGACAGAGGAAATAGTGGGGAGATAAGGAAGGAGATAAGCCCCTAATCCCAAATCTGGGTGTGGCATCTTAACCCCAGAAAAGTAAGAATTTCCTCACAATCGAGAATTTAAGATTTCTCTTCCTTCCTGGCTGTAAACTTTTAATTATCTATTTCACTAGAAACTAGAAACAGTATATATAGAGAAAGGACACATATCTACTAACCTATTGTATAATTCTGTAGCTCTTGGATTTATCTTGTCAGATTATGATTTCACCTAAATTACTCTCAAAGCCACCCTACAATCTCACTTGTCAAAGAGAAAAGGAGGAAAATGTTTCTCAGCATAGATGTAACCATAGAGTTACCTAATTAGTGCATACAGCAAGTCATACTAGGATGTGTCTAAATTTCTGCTACTCTCCGTTGGGAAAAGTATTTTGGGAAAATTACTTAGAATGTTATACCAAACGATAATGATATACAAAACAAGAAAAAAGTATAAGAAGAGAAACTTGGAAGGTTCAATTCATAAGCAGAGTTAAAATTTTGGACAGAATTCTGCACCTGATAATCAACCTGAAAGAATCCAGAAACATTTGGAACTGTAGATGTGCTGAACTTGTAAAGATGGCTTTTCTTATAACATTTCCCTAAATATCACTGTTCAATAACTAATTGTTGTTCATATTGTGTTATGTATTAACACAATTATGAAATTAATATAAAGATAATATCAATATAGGATGTGATGCACAAAGATTGGTTATAAAGCCCACACTACTGGTTATGTCATTCCGACAATCTCAGATCTGGGTATCCCTGAAGACCACTGGAAAAAAATCTCTTCAAAACAACGAGGGACATTTTAATAGTAATTGAAATATACAGAGATTATAACATATCAATGAAAACATATCAATGAAGGGAGTTATATTTGTATAAATATAAATGTATGTACATAAATTAATGTGTATAAAAGTGCACACACACACCCTCACACACACACACACACACACACACACACATATATACATAAAATGAAGAACAACTGATCCTATATTCAACTATTTCAAAAGGTGTTTACTTAAAAGAATGGGGAAATATTATGTCCATGCTAAAGTAGCTGTAAATATGCCTTCAGAGCAAACACACAATTGCTCAGAAAGAGACACATGATTATGCTAAGCAGTCAACACCTAGTATGAGGGCATGGTACTCATGTACCTGGGTCATAGCAAAAACCGAAGAATTTGAATTCTATGGTAGAGTTTCATCAAAATTCTAAGGGAACAGTATTTCCTGTCATAGAAACTTTAAATACAGGTAATCTTATCTTTTTTGTTGTTGTTGTTGTTGTTTTTGTTTTTTGAGACAGGGTTTCTCTATGTAGCCCTGGCTGTCCTGGAACTCACTCTGTAGACCAGGCTGGACTCGAACTCAGAAATCCACCTGCCTCTGCCTCCCAAGTGCTGGGATTAAAGGTGTGTGCCATCACTGTCTGGCTAATTTTATCATTTTGTATCACAGTAGAACAAATAGTTTTAAACACACTTGTCCCCAAATATGTATCACTGGAAATAAGCGAGAAAACATAGAGGTTAACAAATGTGTGAAGTGTTCAGAATAACATTAAGAATGGGGAAAGAAAAAGAGATAATAAAAAAAGCAAAATGCATACCAATGAATGCACATGTGCAGAGTATTTGAATAACCGCTGAATTTATAACAATCTTAAATGTACAATAAATTATTTTAAGGGGCCTATAATCCCCTATGAATCCATGGGAGGTTATTATCTTACTGGGAGGTTTGATTTTTATTTTTAACATTGAATTTTTCAATGTTTCAATAGTCTGGCAAGCTGTACTTCTTTGTAAGAGATTTTACTCATTAAAAAAATTTCGAGCTACCTAATAATAATGTAAAGATGTTAGAATTTTCAATATATGTTTAAAATAATTATAATTTTGAAATTCCTGAGAATTCTTTAAAATACTGATGTATTGTCTCTTACTCAACAAGAGTAACATGCCATAACTTTGAAAACACTGAGAAACTTGATTTTTTTTCATTCTGTTATAATTCTAAAATGTATCATCATTGTTGCTGGATAAACGTACTTTAAAGAAGCAATAGAAGGTGTACTCGAATAACACAAAGGTATGAACTAAAACAGAAGACAGAAGACCCAAAGTATCCAAGAGCAGAGCCAATCCAATAGAAAGAATTAGCAACTTCAAAATTATAATGAGAGTCTCTGAAAGAGGTTGTGAGCCTCTGCTAGATATAGTTAAGTAAATGTTAGAGGAGAACAAAGACCCCAGAAGTGGTCGCTTCTCACCTAAGTGGACATACAGTGATGTTTAGGAGTTTAGACATTCTGGGGTTGATTTTGTTAAGAATAAAACAGTGTCTAAAAGTAAACCAAATAAACCAAGGCAATTGTTCCTTCCACAAAAGGGCGGGGGGGATAGAAAGGCAACGTAATAAAATGCCCGTGGTTTGATGTGTTCTCCTCCAAACATCAGACTGGAATGTAATGCTCATGACCAGTGATATATAGCTGAGCTTGGCTTTAGGTGACAAGCAGAAGTCTGGCTCCCAGCAGACACTGGGCTTCTTACCCCTCAATTTTAGAATGACGATTGTCGATAGCTGTGATAGAAATGAGAGTGCGATAAGGTGTCCTTTTCAAATATTATATTAAAGTATCAGTGCAATCTAAGAACAAAGTGGCCTAGTTGTGACTATATGCATCTCCATACAAACAGATATAGGTGAAAATGATGATAATAAATGGAAGCATATGTGTATTTATTGGAGTCAGTAGGGGAAAGAGTGTGGGAAGCAGAATTTGAGAGTTCAATCCTCAACTTCCTTAGCCAAAAATTAATAGTTTTCATTAGAAAATGAAAGTTTATGACATGTTGCATGAGCATATCCTTTTAATACAATCAAGAAATAATGCTGGAATTTTCATGTCTTTGTACGTGTGTGTATGACTGTGTGTGTATTATCATGTTAGTATGTGTATGAGTGTATTTGTGAATGTGTGCTTTCATATCTGGATATGTGCTTTTGTGTGTATGTGAGTGTGATTGTGGGTGCAAGTCTGGATGTTTTGATTATCTATGGGTATGTTTGTATTTGTATGAATATGAATGTCTGCCTGTGTCTATGTGTCTATCAATATGCAAGTAAGTTTCTGTTTAGTGCAACAGTTCAGAATAAGTACTGGCAAGACATGCAAGGGATCTTGATGTTGCAAGGGATATAGAGAGAGTTTGCAAATAACTGCTGTGTGTTGAATGTCTGGCTGCAGGGTAAAGTGTGAGCAAGTAAATGAAGACAAGTATCAACAAGGCAGAGTGGTCGGCATTTGGCAGCAGATATAAGGAAGTTGGAAGATAATCAGTGGTTCTCCATCTCCCCCTCTACTCCTTGGAATTTCTGCCTTTGTTTTCTAAGTATCTCGAGTCTCTGATACACATGCCAGGAAATTGAATGGCTCCACAGTGTTCAGAGCCATGGCTCATTGTCACAATCAAGCATTCTTGATTCCCGAGGATCCATAATACTTGTTATTCTGAACTGTAACTTACTTGCAGCAACTCTCTTGGTTGCATTATGTGGCTATCAGTTACTTCTCCAGGTAGACTTTGTTATTCTAAAGGCCATCTCCTAATTTAATTTTTTAAAATTTTATAACTGCTGTTACAATCTAACACTATATCTATGACTATAATTATAATTTTCATTTCAATGTGCATGAAGACAAAATAAAACCTAAATTTATATGAAATACTGGAAAATTATAAACATAAACTAAATGAAAATTTTACCCTCAGGTAGATCTGGCAGAAAATGTGTAAACATGTGTGCAAGTACATACATTCAAACTCAAAAAAACACATATACACACGTAGAAAGAGAAAAAGAGAGGGAGAGAGAAAAAGAGAGATGTTTACTCAGAAGTAGCCTTGAATTTATTATCATATTATTATATTAATAGCACACCTTTCCATAGAAACTTTAATGGGTACATGACATGCAATGTCTGAGGAAGCATGACATGATACTGTGCAAGCATTATCTTCTCTTTCAAAAGTTAGAGGAAAGCAGAGGCCTGCATGCTGGTGGACAGAGGTGTAGAAAAGACGGGTATCTCTTTTAAAAGGAAGGCTGAGGAGACTTTCTCACCATCTCTTTTTGGGGATCTGTTTTGTGGGTAACTAGCTAAAAGCAACCTTCACAAAGCCCCATGACTGTATGACAGCTGAGTTATGTTTTCAGTGTCCTCTGGAGAACTTCTCCCCATTCTCAGTGTAATAATTGCCAACCTGGTCAACAGGTAACTCACTTTGTCCATGTGACAGATTTCAATGGACTCCTGAAGATGTCTGTTATCTCTATATCTCAGCTAGCCCCTCAATCCCTATCCTCCAAAATGACCAAAAGTATATTGCCCAGGTTTTATCGCATTAATGTATGAAATAAGGAAATAAGAGCCATTCAACCAGCAGATAATAACCCCATTTTCAGAAAAATTAAACATCTTATGAAATCATAATGAGAGGTTATGTCAAGCACAGTGGTCTTTTCTTAGTCTGAAATGACTATTTGTTGAAGGTAATAATGACCTGACTGTTCTGTGTGCTGCCTTGCATTGCTAAGGGAGAAGGAAGCAATAATCTGTTTATGTTATTATCACTTCAGAGTCTTTCATCTTCCACGCACTGTTCCCTGAACTAAATAGAGCAGGAGGTATGAATCTCTGAAGTACTGATTATTCAGCCAAAACAGAGGGAGGTTAGGTAGATTATTTGAGGTCAGCATTGCCATAGGCAAAAATAGGTATACACAATGATTAGAAAGACTGGGTCTGCCTGGAAACAGTACTTGAAACGAAATGGCTTTGATATTATTATTAAATTAATGCTTTATAAAACACATATTTGGTAACATACAATGTTTTAAACACTTATCACAAATTTACAGTGAGGACCATGAGGTTGTGCAAAAATCTCACAAAAATAATTTGCAAGTTTGCATCTATATTTTTCTCTCTGTATAAATTGTAGCAGTAATGTGTTCTTTTTAAAGAAAAGAACATTGTTTGCTCAAATTAGTATTGTATGACTAAAATTAAAGAATGCATGTAAAGTAACTTATGTAGTTGAGTTATACAGTACTCAAAATCTACTTCGGTTTCTTTGAAAGATTTATCCATCTATTATTTATTTTTTATTTTATTTGCTTGGATATTTTGCCTGCATATGTTTATGTCCACCACAGGTATAGAGGCCCTTAGTGACCAATAGATGGTACTGTGTTCCCTTATACGGTGCAACAGACTGATGTGAGCTACTAGGTTGATTGTGTAAAGAGAAGATAGGTCCTCTGTAAGAATTGAAACTGCTACTAATTGCTGAGCCATTTCTAATGTTTTAATGAGAAGGTGTATTTGTTGGTTATCTAAGCTTCATTTAAACTAATAAACTAAAATATTAGAAGCAATAATGATGAAGCAAAAGATTGATAATATTCCAAAAAATGTCTTTCAAGCAGAATCTGTATTTTGAGGAAAAAGATGGCCTATACTCGCAGAGCAGATCAGATTGACAGGTGGAATTAAGGAGAATGACTAAGTAAATCTTCTGAGATTATGTAAGTGTGTGTGTGTGTGTGTGTGTGTGTGTGTGTGTGTGTGTGTGTGTGTGTGCGCGTGTGTGTGTGTGTGTATATGTATTTATCTATCAAATACAATGTTAATATGATGCTACTTACTAAATTTTGTCACACTGCATAATTATTTTCCATATGTTATATTCTGTATTAATACATTTTAATTATCACATTATGCGTCTAAGTGATTTGGCCCTATGTTCTTTTAAAACTTCTGTAATGTTTGATTGTTCTTTGTATATTCTGAATATTAGTCCTCTACTGGATGTGGAGTTCATAAAGATCTTGTCACCTTCTGTAGCCTGCCACTTTGTACAAATGACAGTGATGCTTGACTTGCAGAAGCTTTTCTGTTTCACGAGGTCCCATTTATATATAACTGTTGACATTAGTGCCAGTACTATCAGGGCTCGGTTCAGGAAATCTTCTCTTCCAAGAATTCAAGGCGATTCTGCACTTTGTCTTCTATCAGCTTCAGTATATCAGGTTGTTTTGCTGAGTTCTACAATCCATTTGGACCTGAGATTTGTGCAGCATGATAAATATGGATCTACCATATTTATTATGTTTCAGTATGTTCCCTTTATCCCAAATATCTCCAGGGCTTTTGTCATGAAGGGGCAATGAATTTTGTCAAATATCTTTCATTTTGCTTCTTTTTAGATGATGATCTTTTCTTTGAGTTTTGTTTATTTGATGGATTAGCCTTATAGATTTTTATATGTCAACCTATCTCTGCATCTCTAGGATGAAGTTTACTTGATCATGGCCAATGATCTTTTTTTAATGTGTTTTGAGATTCAGTTGCAAGTATTTTTTTGAGTACTTTTACAAAAAGAAAATTGCTTTTAATTCTCTTTTTTTGTGGGCCTTTGTATGGTTTGGGCATAAGGATTACTGTGGCATTGTAAAATAAATTGGACATTTTCCTGTTTCTGTGTTGTGGATTAATTTTATGAGTTTGGTGTTACCTCATTTTTTTTAAATATCTGGTAGAATTTTGTGCTAAACCATCACTCCCAGTACTGTTTTGGTTGGGAGACTTTCATGACTGCTACTATTTCACTAGGGGTTTTAAATCTGTTTAAATCAGCTATGTGGTCTACTTTTAACTTTGGTAAGTGGTATCTCTTGGGAAAGTCATCTTTTTGTTTTTTGATTTTACAATTTTGTGGACTCTAGGTTTCCAAACCCTGTCCTTACAATTCTGTGGATTCCCTTGTTTATGTGCTGCTATGTCTCTCTTTTCATTTCTGATTTTGTTAAATATTCTTTTTCTGCTTTTTAGTTAATTTGGATGAGGTTATTGATTTTCTCAAAAAACCCAACTCTTTGTTTCATTGATTCTTTGTATTTTTATCTTTGTTTCCATTTTAATGATTTCACCTACAATTTTATTATTTCTTGCTGACTACTCATTTTGAGCATAATTTTGTTCTTTTTGTTCTATACCTTTCAGGTTTTCTGTTAATTTAGTAGTATGAAATCTCTCCATATTTTAAAAAGGCACTTAGAGCTATGAACTTACCTCCTAGAACCTCTTTAATTTTGTTCAGTAAGTTTCTATATGCTGTGTATTCATTTTATTCATATCTAGAAAATTTTTTATTGGATATTTTCTTTATTTATATTTCAAATGTTACACCTTTCCCGGCACCCCTCCCCCAGAAATCCCCTATCCAATCCTCTCTCCTCCTTCTTCTATGAGGGTGTTCCTCCCCCCAACCACCCTTGCATTCACCTACACTGGGGCATCAAAGTTTCAATTTCTTTCTTATTTCTTTATTCACCCATTTTTCATTCAGTAGACACTTGTTCAGTTTCCATGTGTTTGTAAGCTTTCTGCTGTTTCTGCTGTTGCTGAGATCCAACTTCAATTCATGGTAGTCTGATAGGATACAGGGAGTTATTTCAATATACTTGTATCTGTTGTGACTTGTATTGTGTCAGTATGTGGTCAGTTTTGAAATTACTTCCATGAGAGGCAAAGGAGAAGATCTTTTGTGTTTTGTGTTTGGGTAAAATGTTCTGTAAATGTAATGTTAAATCAACTAGTGTTTCTTGCGACTATCAATCTGTATGTTCAGACTACATTAGTTAAACAATAAATAGTATCTTCCCTTAATGTATTCTCACACCTTCTCCTTTTTGCCTATTGTAAAACCATTTGAATTCATTTGGTTTGATATGTGTTCTGAGATCTATTTGGAACCTTATCTGTTCTGGTCTCCTTTCCTGCAGAAGTTTTGACTCTTCTTTAATATTTCTTTTCCATCATAAACTAAATGCTTAGAACACAATTCCAAAATATTTATTGGATTTTTTTAGTAGAAATGCTAACATTTCAAAAACATATACTCAGATATTGAGTACTTTGTATTTTAACTATATGTCATAATTTAGTGTTAAATTTACATTTAATTGCATATTAGTTGTGTATGTGCTGTAAATGAAAATCTTATCTCGTCAAATAGGCTTCTTTCCTAATATAAAGAAAGCACACTTACCTTGTGGAAACTTAGGTTATAAGCTTCCACCATACTCAGTTTTCATTTGATTCTATTATTGCAGTTTGTTGACCAATTATCTTGATTTTTCATATTTAATCTGCCAGAGAATTTAAGAAATAATAATATATTATTTATAAATAGGTAGTATGTTATTTCAACTAGGTGGTTTATTTCAAAATCATAAGTAATATAGATTTTTTAAACAATTCCTCATAAAATCTATATTGTTTTTAATGCTAATTTTATTTAATAAGCTTGAAGCTTTTTATCAAATACCTTTTGTACAAATGTTGATACAATTGTGCTATGTTTCCTTTTTGTATATGTTGGTTTATCAAATTAAAAAGGAATTTAATACACTCATAAATTTCTAGAGAACAGTGCAACATAGATATTCCTGTAAAATGTGTATTCCATATGTAAATATATACAATATTATATTTTCCTTTTGAGTTTTGTGATAGACTCCAACTTGCAAATTTTATTGTCTTCATAAAATAAATTTAGAGATTGCCCTGTTCCAGGGAGAGGAATGTTTTAGAGTTTTGAATTTCTTTTTATAAATTTCTTTTTTTATATTAATGTATTATGTTTTTTTTATTCTTTAATCCTTTTATACATTCTATTCTTCATACCCCTCCTGGTCTGCCCCACAACCACTCCCTATCCCATACATCTTCCCCCCTCCCTGTCTCCAAGAGAATGTCCCCACCCCTCTACTTCCACCCCAATAGACCTCCCCACTCCCTGGGCTCTCAAGTCTCTCGATGGTTAGGTACATCCTCTCTCACTGATGCTAGGCCAGGTAGTCCTCTGCTGTATATGTGACTGGGGCCTCATCAGCTGGATTATGTTGCCTGATTAGTGCCTCAGTGTCTGAGACATCTCTGGGGTCCAGATCAGTTGAGACTGCAGGGCTTCCCATGGGATCACTCTCCTCCTCAACTTTTCCAGCTTTTCCCCAGTTCAACCACAGGGGTCACAAGCTGGTATCCATTGGTTGGGTGCTAGTATCAGCATCTGACTCTTTCAGCTGGAGGGTTAGGTTCCTGTCTGCAAGCACACCACAGCATCAGTAACAGTATAAGGGCTCCAGGCCTCCCCTTGAACTGGATCCCAATTTGGACCTGTCACTGGATTTCCTTTCTCTCATGCTCTTCTCTGCTTTTGTCCCTGCAGGTTCCTTCAGACAGGAAAATTTCTGTGTCAGAGCTTATGACTGTGGGATGCCAACCCCATCCCTCCACTCGATGCCCTGTCCCTCCACTGGAGATAGACTCTACAAGTTCCCCTTCCCCACTATATAGAACTGCATCCAAGGCCCCTCCTTTTGAGTCCTGACAGTCTCTCACTTCCCAGGTCTCCAGTACATCTAAAGGGTCACCCCACCTTCTACCTCCAGAGGTTGCCTGTTTCCATTCTTTCTGGTGTTCAGTCCTGTTCCCCGACGAAATAACTGATAATGTTAACCCCTCCTTTTCCTGTCCCATCTCCCACCCAGATCCCTCCCTCCCCCTGCCACCGGTAATTGCTTTCTTCTCCCTCCCAAGAGGGATTGAGGCATCCTCACTTGGGACCTTCTGCTTGTTAACCTTCTTGAGTTCTGTGGATTGTATCCTGGATATTCTGTACTTTATTGGCTAATATTCACTGACTAGTGAGTACCTACCATGCATGTCCTTTTGGTTCTGAGATACCTCACTCAGGATGATATTTTCTATTTCTATCCATTTCTCTTCAAAAGTCATAATATCCTTGTTCTTAATAGCTGAGTATTCCATTGTGTAAATGAATCACATTTTCTGTATCCATTCTTCCATTGTGGGACATCTGGGTTGTTTCCAGCTTCTGGCTATCACAAATAAGGTCACTGTGAACATAGTGGAACATATGTCCCAGTGGCATGGTGGGACATCTTTTGGATACATGTCCAATAGTGGTATAGCTGGGTCTTCAGTTAGACCTATTTCCAATTTTCTGAGGAAACTAAAGATTGATTGCCAGAATGGTTGTACCAGTTTACAATCCCACTAGCAATGGAGGAGTGTTCCTCTTTCTCCATATCCTCGCCAGCATCTACTGTCACTTGAGGTTTTAATCTTAACCATTCTGATTGTTGTAAGGTGGAATCTCAGGGTTTTTTTTTTTTTTTTTTTGCATTTCCATGATCACTAAGGACTTTTACCATTTGTTTAAGTGCTTCTCAATCATTTGAGATTCTTCTGTTGTGAATTATATTTAGTTCTATACCCAATTTTTTTTTATTGGGTTGTTTGGTATTTTGTTAGTTAGCTTCTTGAGTTCTTTATATACTTTGGATATTAGCCCTCTGTTGGATGTGGGGTTTGTGAAGATTTTTTTCCCAATCTGTAGGTTGCTGATTTGTCCTATTGACTATTTCGTTTGCCTTACGGAAGCTTTGCAGTTTCATGAGGTTCCATTTATCAATTCTTGATCTTAGAGCACAAGCCATTAGAGTTCTGTTTAGGAAATTTCCTCCTGTGCCAATGAGTTCAAGGCTCTTTCCCACTTTGTCTTCTATTAGATTCAGTATATCTGATTTTATGTTGAGGTCCTTGGACCTCTTGGACTTGAGCATTTTGTAAGGTGACAAATAAGGATCTATTTTCACTTTTCTACATACAGACTGCCAGTTAGACCAGCACCATTTATTGAAGATGCTTTCTTTTATCCATTATATATTTTTGGTTTCTTTGTCAAAGATCAATTGTCCTCAAGTGTGTGGTTTTATTTCCGGAATTCCATTCCATTGATCAACCTGTCTGTCTCTGTAACAATACCTTGCAGTTTTTATCACTATTGTTCTGTAGTATAGCTTGAGGTCTATAGAAACAGCTGTGAACATGTTGCTTTCTAGTTATTGCTTTAATAACATTTACCAGATTATATATTTAGTTTAGCTTTTTGAGACAGAGTTTCTTCTTTGTAGCCCTGGATTTCCCAGAATTTGCCCTGTAGTCTAAGCTAGCCTCAAACTCAGATATCTGCCTGGCTCTGCCTCCCAAGTACTTGGATTAAAGGCCTGCACCACCACTGCTAGGCTATACTTAAGTTTTATGTTATTATTTGTACTTTATTAATATGTACTATTGAGGATAAATTATGAATTTTTACAAAATAATCTTTTTCTTTGGAATTCAAAATTTTAGTGTAAAATGTAAGCACTAGTTCCTTGCTCACATTTTATTTGTTCCTATCTTTTTCTTCTCTTTTTGAAATACTTCTTTGAGAATTTCAGGAAGCATATTTTGATCAAATTCCTACCTATCTCCTTCCATTTCCTTCCACATATTCTTTACTAGCCAACATTTGTGTCCTCATGATTAGCTTTAATTTTAACACATCTAATCCATTCATCTTTTTATAAAGCCTTGAATGCATTGCTGTCCACTGGAACATTGGACCAACAAAATTGACTTTCTTTCTTCCAATAAATATTAATTGCTCCATGTTCCCTTTCTATGCTGGGTTTTGGCTAGCTAGAGCTTTCATGAGTCTTAAGCAAGCTTCCACAACCATTGTAATGTCATTTGTTCAACTGCCATTTTGTATCCAGAAAAGTATTTCATCCATTGCCTCTGGAACTTAAAGTCTTTTCTTGCCCTGTTCCATTCCTGAGTCTTGGAAGGAAGGCATGTGATAGATATAGCTATCGTATTCAGGGCTGAATACTCTGTCTTCTCTTATTCTCTACACTTTTATTAGTTGTGCATTTCCGTGATAATCATCTACTACAGGAATAAGAGTTGACCTGTGGGGTACTCTATGGCCATAATTCCAAGTCATTAAAAGTTGTTTTAATACCAAGTCCATATAACAGTAATAGTAGTACATACTCCCTTTGGGCCTATGGCCAATGTAGCAACAGATTCTGGCTCCATAATGGTGTCAGGTTGGGCTATATCTCAGGGAACAGCAGTCAAATTCAGTCTGTAATATTTATATTATTATTGAACCAATGAGTATATCTTTTTGAGAATGGTTTGATTGTAATTCTCAGGGTCACAGACAAATAACATTTCTTCGGGCAAATGAAAAACACAAGACAATATTTTAAACTTCCCTAGTATATAACTAATAATTACATTACTTAATAATATGTGAAGTCCTCTCTTTGGTCTTTCTTAGTAAACAGTGTGCTTAATGTTTAACAAATTATATAATACAAAATTTATGTTAGAATTTTCTTCTTTATTATTATGGCATTTTCTTTTCTTCTCTTTTCTCTTCTCTTCTCTTCTCTTCTCTTCTCTTCTCTTCTCTTCTCTTTTCTTTTCTTTTCTTTTACACTCCTGATATTATTCTACTCATGGTCCACCTCTACACTCCCTGGGGCATCCAGTCTCTTGAGGGTAAGTTGCATCTTCTCTGACTGAACCCAGACCCAGAAGTCCTCTGCTGTATATGTGTTGGGGGCCTCATATCAGCTGGTGTATGGGTCCAGTGTCTGAGAGATCTCGGGGTCCAGGTTAAGTGAGAGTGCTGGTCCTCCTACAGGGTTGCCCTCTTCCTCAGCTTCTTCTAGCTTTTCCATAATTCATCCACAGTGGTCAGCAGCATCTGTCCATTGGTTGGGTACAAATATCTGCATCTGGCTTTTTCAACTGCTTATTGAGTCTTTCAGAGGGCAATCATGATAGGTCCCTTTTTGTGAGTGCTCCATAGCCTCAGTAATAGTGTCAGGCCTTGGGAGCTCCCCTTGAGCTGGATCCCACTTTTGGCCTGTTGCTGAAACTTCTTTTCCTCAGGCTCCTCTCCATTTCCATCCCTGCAGTTCTTTCAGACAGCAACAATTATGGGTAAGAGTTTTGACTGTTGGATAGCAACCCCATCTCTCACTTTCTTTATCTGTCTTTCTTTCACTGTCTTTCTCCTGGAGGTTGGCTCTACAAGTTCCTTCTCCCCACTTTAGAGCATTTCGACTAGGGTCCCTCCCTTTGATCTAGGTTCTCTGGTACATTGTGGAGGATTCCCCCAACCTCCTACCTTCCAAAGTTGCCTGTTTCCATTCTTTCTGCTGGCCCTCATGGCTTCAGTCCTTTTCCCCCCACCCAATACCAGATCATGTTCCCCTCTCCCACCACAACCCCAGTCATCCCTTTATTGAAGGACCCAAGTGAGGATGCCTCAGTTCCTCTTGGGAGGGAGGAGAAAACAGTCACAAGAGGGGAGGGAGGAAGGGACCTGGAAAATTTTCTATACTAAAAGATATCTAAGTTCCTCATAAGTATGTTTTTAAATTTTTTATAATTGTAAATAATTTTTCTTTTTTAGTTGCTATGTATGTTTTTGCATAAGGATTTGTTCATTAATGTTTTAGCTTAAACTTCTGTCATGCCTCATACTAATATTGTTGTAAATGTTGTTTATTGTATTTTTATGTTCTGGTTGCATTTCTTTAATATTCCATACACTGTAGCCATAACAATTTGAGCCACTTTGTTGTTTGAAATATTTTTTTTAACCAGCATACAACTGTGTTTTGTTCATTGACACTATCTAATAATCTTTAAGTCTTAATTATAGAATTCAAATTGACTCATAGACTGTATAACATGCTTAACTCTGCTAATTCTATATTGCTGTACACTTAGTCTACATTTTATGTAATTACTTCCTTTTCTTTCTTTTAGACTACTGTTTGCTCAACCAGCTATTAATACTATTTTTTGTTTTTGTTTTGTTTTGTTTTTAGCTATTAATACTTTTATTACTTTTTCTTGAACTACAAGATAGATCTATCTACCAACCAATTTAGTCTTTATGACTAAGTCAGTGATAGTTAATTATCTTATTGGAATCAATTTATTTCCTTGAAGTAATTTGGAAGATCTTTATAATGATTTATAAATTTCTTCTTAAATGTGTAGGGACATTTGTGTGTATATATGTCTTTATGTGTGTGTGTTTGTGTGTGTGTGTATATATGTATGTATGTGTGTATATATTTGTGTCTGTATGTGTCAGTATGTATATATATAGGACTACATGACTATGTATTTTGAATGGGGATATAGGACAGCATCAGATATAATAATCAGAGAGGCCATCCACATCCTTTGGGATAAGATTGCTAACTTCCCTGGATATCACCAATTGGCCTACACTAGCTTGACAGGAAGTGAGCCAAGCCCTCCTGTTTTTGTCTTTCCAGTGCTGAGATTAAAGCTTTCACTCTCACACCCTGATTTTTTTATACAGTTTCTGGAGATCACACTCGTTTTCAAATCAAGCATCTTAATGGTTAAATTTACCCCGTGATTTTATTTTCAAATACCAAATACATTTTTCTTCAATCATTTTCTTCATTTAACACTTACATCTTCTATTTATGAGCACAGATACAATTTCAGGTTTCTGTGTAATTATATATTTTTATAATACCAAGCTTACAAAAGTTAGTTATTTTTTCAAAATTTCTTTTCTTTCTCAAGAAAACACTATCTCATTTCTCCTTCCTTCTCCTTCTCCTCCCTGGCTTACATTAGGCAAGGTTCTCAGAGTTCTATTTAGTGTTTTTGTCCTTGACTGCTTCCTAGTTATCAAAGAGAATGTTTGAATTAGCAATTACACAATACTATCATGGTCATTGCAGTTAAAATATCAATTTAGTATTCATATTATTCACTTCCAAGAAAGACACATATTTTCCACACAAGTACACACACACACACACACACACACCATTTATCTTTGTCGATCTTGCAGAATCTGTTTATTTCTATTCGGAGGTGAGAGTTCTTCATAAGTTATTGCATGTAAGTATGTTAACAATATACTTCAAGTCACTTTAATTATAATACAAGTGTAGAATAATTGTTTCTAATATTAATTTTATGCCTTTATTTTCAGACTGAACTTTTTAAGAATATAATTTGTTATCTGATATTGTTTCTGTTAAGTCTATAAAGCGATCTGATTTAGAACTTTGTACGTGAATCTCTTTTCTCATCTCTGGATTTTTCCTTACCCTTGTCCATATGCTTTAGTTCAAATATCTCTGTTTTGTTCATTTGGGTCAAATTAGATAACAGTCTCAAGCATCATAGAAAACAATGTGCTGTCCGTGTCTGGCATTTAAATGCTCAGCAGAAGATGACTTTGTATTATTGAGGCCAATACCAGTGTCCCTCTGCTCTGTACTTGTAGCAGAGATGATGTACTGCTAATTTCTGTTTAGCCCTCATATCTTGTCTCATAGCCAGGGAAAGCAAGCTCATCCACATGGTACTGGCACCCCATCCCCTTTCTTAATTCTCAAGGCCTTTGAAGATCAGTCTTTATGAACTTTTCAGTTTCAGGATAATAAAATACAGAATTGGTCTCCAACTTTCTTCTGTCACGTACATCAGAGTAGACCACCTTGGATTTTTTTTCTGGTTCCAAAACATGCTCACATTTAGTTTCCCATGCTCTCTGGTAAGTGCTGGGCACAGTTTGATCAGCTAGATTAAGATTGATAAGGGCTTATGAGAAATTAATTTATTTTTCACAATTTTATAATACCTCTTGCTTAAGAATTTCATTGGGGAATTTCAGTAATATCTCAAATTATAACCTGAAGTTTCACAATCTTTCAGAAACTCATCTGATTTTGCCTAATGTCCTTCTCTCTTTTCTGGCTTTCCTCTTCCCCTCTCTCCCTCTCCCTTCTCCTTATGGATTCCTACAATCCTAAACCAACCTCTCTTTTTCCTGTTTGTTGTCTTGTATTCTATAAAATACTCTCTTCCATTGGATAATTTTCTGTGGTCAGATTGCCATCTCCTCATTTTGTCAGTAGGCTTTTTAGTTCAGCTTGGACTTCATACATGTCACCTGACAAACTGCATTTCCTTCTTTGTTGTTCTTTAACTGAATTTATTTCTTTCACTATTCATTCCTATCATGTATTATTTCAGATTTGAAAATGAATTTTAGATAGTTTTGAATCCCATTGAATTGTAATATCTTTGTCAAATACATGCATAAGTATACACACATATGTTGTATATGTTTTCCTGCCTCCATTGGATAGTGATTTATATAATATCCATCCAAATACACTACATAACATAGTTAGGCACATATTGGATACTCACACATTTATCTGATTTGAATGTAAATGGACACAGTGTTTATACCTTGGAAGTTGTGACTCACGGAACCTAATGCGACCAGTGATTCTGTGAGGGGGATATATTTAGATAACGATGACTTCAAACACTAATCCCACTACATCAGTATGATTGTACCTTCCTTGATTTCCATCCTTAACTTGCCGTCCTAAGTCCCCATAGTTTTTATTCCTACTGTCAAAATGTCCAGGCATGCAGGGGCAGATTCAGAAATGTTGTGAAATGCAGCCACACCATGTTTAACAAACAACATAACAAAGGCATCTGTCACAACGTATCGCCTTCTGTTCCTGGGAGACTTCTGCCAGCACGGTGGCATGCTCACTGCCTTTTCTCTTCCTCTCTGCTCATTCTCTCTAATTAAACGTGGCATTCTCTTTCCATCACACCATGAAAAGGGCCCTCATTTTGGCAGGGAAATGGGGAAGATTGGCTAGGGAATAAATCATGCCACATGCAATGTTTCCGTCTCAGATTGAGAGATTTGGGCCAGGTCACCTCTATGAATTGATTTACAGGGATTCAAAAACCCACATAAGCCCCTCTGAGTGACAGGCAAGCAAAAAAAATAGGAAAAGAAAATATCTCTATTTTTGCACTGTGGTCATTAAAGCCTTGAATCCTTCGAGCTATATGCTCTATCCTCATCTATGTGATTCTTACTTCCTTTTACATCTACACTTTGTTCTTCTTTTTATTGTTCAGAAACAGAGCTGATTCTAATATTGCATTTTATGGCTTCCTTACACCCCAAGTTTATGTGGCTCCACCCCATGGAATATAAACTCAAGTGTAATCACATTGATAATAGCAGCCTCTTGGATTCTGTACTTACGGCGGAATGGGAACTGTGCCAAATGGTTCTATGCATGTACCTCATGTATTGTTCACAGTGAACTTTGAAGGATATGGTGTTGTTTTTCCCATCGGTTATAAGGAAAATAAACTGTTTTTAAAGGATGAAAAATAAAGTAAAATTAAAATAGGTTGCACACCTAGCATCTGATGGCAGGAATAGCATTTACAGATCTTATAAACGCACACACACATACACACAAAAAAAAACCATGTAATTACTAGTCAGTCTTCCTTTATTAAATGTGTTGGTTTACCTACACATTTTATTTACTGAATGGTAAATTTCTGATGCCCACGACCTCTTACTTGAGAAAATCAGCTTAGATTTCTACACAGAGAATCTTTTCTTTCTGGATTGTTGCACCAAGGTTTCCGTTTTCAAAAACTTAGATAAGCTCATGCCATCCAGAGATGAAAACCATCTTTCAGGACTCTCTATCCTTGCTGTATGACAGAGAAATGATTTTTAAGCTGGCAAAGTGTTATCTTTAAGATTTGCCCTGTATTAAGGTAAAGATAATAGCATCCAAAGCAACTTGCAAGTTCAAATTTCTTTGTGTTTTTAAATATTCATTTATTATTTTATCTGCATGAATGTCTTATCTGAATGTTTATATATATACCACATGGGTGCTTAGAGTCTCTGGATGTCAGAGGAGGGTATAAGATCCTCTGGATTAAAATTACAGAATGACATAAGACACAAAGTGAGTGCAGGAAATCAAATTCCAGTCCTTGCTGAGAGCAACAGTTGCTCCTTACTATGGGGCCAACTCTCCAAACCCTCACATTACAAAGGTCATTTAAAATAAACAGATACATGCATGTCATCTTTCCTTAGCTTTTCAGTGACTACATAGTATTTCCCTCCCTTCCCACAAATTCAGAGTCACTAACATATAGCCAGAAAAATATAAAGCTTAACCCTTCTGACAATGGTCTTTCTTTGCTTCGCTATTACATCAATTTGTTCATTCACCAAATGTTTACTGAGCATCTATTTAGTTCTATAATCCACATATTAGGGAGTTGGTAGCAAAAAGCTTAGATTTGACACTTTTTTCAAAATGACTTGTTTTATAATCTCATTAAATTCCCAGTTGACAAGGAAAAAAAGAATGCAAAGCTTAAAGAAAAAATAAGCCAAAACAAACTTAAAAAAAAAACAAAAACAAACCTACAAACCACAAAACAACAACAAAAGTAGGTATTCCTAAAAGGAAAAGCATGAATTCCTTTTACTTATTACAATTTGGCATTGTGTTTTACAAACAGCTGCATCTTTATGAGGTCTATTCCACTACTATCTTCATTTTACATATTACTTCTTGAAATAGATGAGGAAAATAATGAGTAAAAACAGGTTCTTGGGAGTTAGGAACTTGGCAATTTCACCAAGCCACTAAACAATAGAGTTGGGACCTGAACCTGTTTCAGACTGAGAAGGTCCCATGTTACTGCCTCTCATTTCACTGCTAAAGCATCATTAGCTGTTTCCCAGCAAAGTCCAGCTTAGCATGACTAGAGATCTTTGTTTTGAATGATGTCCGTGGATAAGCGTACTATATACTGTGAAAGAAAACTGCACAGTAGAGAGCAACATAACTTCTATCTGAATATTAAAGAGATAATTCGAATTTAGAAGTTTCTCGGATTTTAGGACACAGTGCTCCTAGAGTGAACTCCATAACATCAAAGATCTGTTTATTTTCCCCATCTGGAGGTGGAGGATGAAGGCTACTGAGTATTCCAGACTTTATCAGTTATCTGCAATTATAAATGAGAGTCTTTGGCATACTTCATAACTTTATGTATTCTCTTCCATGATCAAGTGTTCTTGCTTTGAGCCCATGGTGAGGCAGGGCTTAATGGTGGGAACATGTGGTGGCACGATCATGTCCGGAAATCAATGGATGAAGAATAACTGCCTTCTCCAGATCTGTGGTTTGGATTTTACATAATACTTTAATAGATATGCATGGTTTTTCTTAAATATTTTAAAAATGTTATGTGAATAATTTTTGAAAATAGAAATTTAGAAGCTGACTTAATGTTTATTTTATATAAATGTTTAAAGTGGCTATGGATCCTAGCATTCATTTTTTAATTCCTATAAATTTATATTTGACCAATAAAAGTTCAATATCAATACAAAATTTTGTGCCATTCTGTGAAATTCATATTATAATTTTTCTGATCCCTGATGCCAGTCATACTGGAAAGCTAAAGAGAAAATACAACATTTCTCTATTTTTTTTAATTTTTGGGTTTTTATTAATTGATTTTGTAGTTCTTCCAGAGCTTAGTACAACGTGTAGTCTTTACATTGAGACAAAACTCTTTCAGATCCACTCTCCTCCTTCCATAACCAATTCTGTGTCCTTTGTTGTAATTGCTGTTTGCTCACATATTTATCCAGTGGTCTACCACAGTAGTAGCACAGTTGATATTCCAGAGCCTGCATTTTAAAGAAAATTTATTAAAATCTATTCCATTAGCTAATAACTGCCAATAGTTCTACAGCTAGTAAGAAAATTTTATGCACTCGTCCCATCTTCATGGTGGGATTTTGTTTATCTTGGGCTTGCACAGTTGTAAATGCTGTCACAATTGCTTCTTGTTTTAATATAAGTGTCAACATACATTCCTTGAAAATATTACAAGTCTAGGACATCAATACAAAAATTGTAGATAAAGTGAACATTAAGAGCAAAGAGACTGACTAAAAGCTCTTTTTATGGCCCCAAACTTCTCTATATCTTAGAATTAATATCATCCATAGTAAGAAGAAAAGC
>CM052702.1:65223554-65242353 GCA_028551405.1 Uromys caudimaculatus | reverse complement strand
CTCCACATCCTCGCCAGCATCTGCTGTCACCTGAGTTTTTGATCTTAGCCATTCTGACTGGTGTGAGGTGGAATCTCAGACTTGTTTTGATTTGCATTTCCCTGATGACTAAGGATGTTGAACATTTCTTTAAGTGCTTCTCAGCCCTGCGAATTTCCTCAGTTGAGAATTCTCTGTTTAGCTCGGTTCCCCATTTTTTGGAGAAGATATCAAAAAGAGAAGAGAAAGCCAGTGAAGTCCCAGTTGCTACAAGACAATAAAACAATGCCAGATTCCATGTCAACTGGCTTCTATTAGGGGGAGTCAAAAGACTCGTATTATATTAAAGGTAAGATAGGAGTAAAATAAACTCAAAACTGATTAAAATCAAAGTAGAAAATGTTCTTTACGACTTGAAAAGCATTCATACCTGTCTAAATGGCATCCTAGGGCTTTGAAGTTTTGAAGTCAGCAAGCTCATCCCTTGTTATTATCTTCCTACTCCGGCACCCATTTCCATCAGATGGATATAATGACTTCTATCTACTTGGCTATAAACAAAAATAAATTAGGAAAGGAAACATCTATATGTCAGGTTGTTGGTAGAAATGAAACACCTGTTACTATATATACTTAAAAATACATTGTGGGCATCTTGAGACTATTTTGTCCATATCCAAGTCTGTAGCTTCTTGCCCTTGATCATTTTCTTCCCTGAATGGAAAGGAGCACAGAGAAGGAAGAAAGCCCAGCCACTATATTTCAAGAGGAAAGCATCCACATTTATTCCCCAAGGTGCTTGTAAGCAGCAGAGAAACTCTTAAAAGAAAAGGTGAAAGTTCAGTTTGCATTATTCTAGCAAGTAGTACTATGTAGTTGCTCAAGCACTGCTCTGCTGTAGACTCCTCCTTGAGTGGCTAATTCCTCAGGAGTGACATTTTTATTTATGAGCTGGTATCTCAAAACATCCAGTGTTGATCTGAAGCTAGTGTTACTTCCTTACTAACTTTTTCCATACATGCTAGGAAAATGAACCTTCCTTGCTGTAGTCACTCTTTCAAATAGTAAACATGTGGACTACATATGCTTAGATATAGCATGGTTGGTTTTCTGCTGTTCACCAAGATAGTGATTATTAAACCTACTACAAAAAAAGATCAATGACTTGATTTGGGGAAGTTTATTAAGGTTAATTCTAAATATAAAAGAATGTAAGATTGTTGATGAATGAAATGGAATGGAAAGAAATAAAATAAATAGAATATTTCTTCTTTGAAATGTTTTAAAATAACTACCAATCCTTAAACTAAGAAGAAATTTGGCTTGGCAAGGTTGAAGTGAGAAACCTATGAAGTAAGAATTGATTAGGGGAAAAAATAAAGAGAGGAAACACTTGTTTGATTACTTTTACTTAAGCACATGTCACATGAAACAAACAAAATCAAGCAATTATACACTGTAGAAATACTCTTATCCAAAGTAGGAGTTCTAGGAATATTTTTTTAATGTTTGTTCTGTGTTTCAACCCATTCAATTATGGTTCTGGTTGAGGATTACAATCTATACCATCAAGTGCTGAAATGCTGCATATAAACCAATGTGTCCCTCTTAAAAGAGGGCTGAGTCACCTGAATCTTTATGAGAATTTTAGCCTCGTGCTAAAATCTTGTAACAGAAATCAGCTTTTAAGATACGTTTTCTGACTTTGAAAGTTTTTGATAGCTTTAGGGAAAGAGAGAGGAGACAAGATACATCCCAAAACAAGCAAAACTCATGATTCCAAGTCACTATCAAAAATACATAAAAGAGATGGGAGTAAATTAAACACACACACACACACACACACACACACACACACACACACACACACAGAGTTAGTTAGTTAGTAAGTTAGTTAGTTAGTTAGTTAGTTGTGAATGGGTTGAATTTAAACAGAAGACACACAGACCAAGATTAGTAAGTATTGATAGCAATTCAAAGTCCTGGAGACCAAAATGATGATGGCATGTGAAACATGCTGAACATTGGAAGGATATGCTGGCACCTTTACCCAGCCAAATGCTGTCTCTCTGAATGAAGAGGAGGCCCGTGAAGCACAAGAGAGTGTACTTGCTTTGGAATAAAACATCTTAGCTTTAAATTCTTTATTAACCTTAAAAATAAATCAGCAAAATGTCCCCCAAATAGATAGCTATGAGGTATGTACAAAACAACCTTCTCTTTCTTATAGAGTGTCTTTTTTTTTCTTTTTCCACTCAAATTCTGTGCTTGCACAGAAATTGGCATACATTTGACATTTTACTTCATATTACCCAGGCTGTCTTGGTGCAGAATGCTTTCAAAAGCATGCCTTTATAAACTAAATAGTTTCTACATGATATACATAGAATTGCTTTACGAAAAGTATTTATCCTTCCTTTGTAATAAACTCTTTTATAACTAGATAAGTACCAGGCTCTAACTTTTGTTGTATTTTATTTTTATATTGAAAGTACACAAAATCACTGAATTCTTCCTACTTAAGTACCAGAGATGCAATACAATATGAATTATTCTCCAATGCCATGAAATAAGATCTATAAATCAAAGGAAAGAAAAATAAGATATATACAGAAAAATATTTTATTGAAATAAAACTCCTGAATTTGCTCATAAATAATCTTAGACCTTCTTGTATCTTCATACTTGTCTGTGTCTATTTTGTATTTCTGTAACAAAATACTGAATGCTGAGCATTTTCAAAAAAAAGAGGCTATCTCATAATTCTAGTGGCTACGATATCTAGCCACCAATGTACTTATATGAGATGAGGCCTTTCCACCTGTATTATAATAAGGCAAAAAGCAGAATAAGAAAAAACCTTAGGTAGAAGGGATCAAGCAAATAAATAGGTGGCCTTGCTTTATAACACCATATCATTATAAGAATCTATCTAGAAATAGAAGGCTTCTCTACTATGTCCATGAGAACTTTTAAGCCATCCAAGAATGTGGAACTCCTCTACACTACAAAAAATTATTTTCTTCCTCCTTTTAAAACACAGAGGACAAACCATATCCAACTGATAGAAGCCTTATTAAACTCATTTGGGCCTGTGAGATTTTCCCAATAAACCTAATTTTTTGTAAATGATCACAAATTGCTCTCCAGTGCCTTAAAATCACAAGATGACAGTTTACACATTTCTAAATCAATTTCTTACAAGAAGTAAAATGCCAATCATTCATTTAAATGGTCTCTGAAGACAGAGGGAGTGTGTGCCACAACCAAATGGATTTTTTATTATTATTGAGAGAAAAGAAGGGAGTATGGCCTCACAATGATGGTGTATCTCTAGTTGGAGCCTTTAATAAGAATATGTGAGTTGGATTTACTGTACTATTGGTTTCTATTTCATAGGAATGAAATAAGTTCATACTCACTCTCTTTTGATCTAGTAAGTACTCTTCATAATAATTCCATCTAATGTCAGTGTGATATTCTCTCCTTCCTTTCTCTCTTCTCTCTCTCTCTCTCTCTCTCTCTCTCTCTCTCTCTCTCTCTCTCTCTCTCTCTCTGTGTGTGTGTGTGGTCTTTTGTCCATAGATAATTGACACTAATACTCTGCCTCTCCCCATAGTTAATTTTCCTACCACTGGTATTTCCCATGGTTAAATTTCCTACCAATGATATTGACACAAAGAAAAGAACATACCAGAGTTCCAGAATAAATAGGAAATGAACCAGTAAATAAACATTGAACACACAGATCTTAGATTAAATGTCCTATAGTATCAAAAATTAAAAAAGATAGAAAAGACACTACAGGGATCAAAACTGACCCTGTCTACTATCTCTCAAGGAGTAAAGAGGGTCCAAATTGGTTAGTGTACTCTCCTCTCACAGAGCTGCAAGGGCATTAGTCATGAACCATAACACATCAGTATTTTCTGCCAGGTTTCCGGAGTTATGATCTGTCTTTCTCCTAAATTATCTTATATTTTCTTAGTCCTTAATCTTTGATTATTTAGTTTGTACAGATGTCACATTGTTTCCTAGCCATGTTAATATCATAGAAAATCAAATGGGATAAATCACTTAACATATAGTAGTGACCATATAAATCTGTATGTTTCTAGAGGGCACAGCTATGGAGTGTGATATGACAATCACTTTTTAGTTTTATTTCATTTCATATCACCCCAAAATAGACTGTGGTGTAAAGCCTTTCATCTTCCTTCAACTATTCAATTTGTCTAAAGTAAATGTATGTAGAAGCAGCTAGTAATGCCATATCTCTATCTAGTTTTCAGCTCTGAGATGAAGCAGAGAAAATTATATAACCAAAACACATAGTTCAGATTGCAATTATGATTATTATTAGCTATAATAATAGATCATAATAGCATCTGCAAGCAGTACTAACAGAACTCTGCCTGGGCCTCATTAGTCTGGACTCCACTAATATTTAATGTGTAGTTATTTGACTATAACTAGACCAAAGTACTCTGCCATATGATCTCCAGGTTTAATTTTTAATGCAGTTCAGAAAAATATTTGGTAAAAGCCAAACACGTGATGATAAGAGGCTCTGTTGTGATAATTTAAAAGATTAGAATTTGAAAAGTCATGTTTACCTTGACTGAAATCCTGTGAATGCCATGCTCATTTGTGGATGAACTTAGCTAACACTCAATACTTTCAATTATTAAATGAAGAATAACTGAGTTGCTATAAGATGAATTTTTAAGCTCTGAAATTGAAATTGTGACAAAGTGTACTTATTAATTTACTAATACTCTGCTAACTGTTCTAGTCAGTAATAGTGATGGACAAATCAGAGAACATAAACATACATATTTTGCACAAAAATAAGATCATTGTTGTAGCTCTGATACCTTAGACTAGAATGCAACGGTGCAAATACTTGTATAGTGTGGTGGGAACATGAATGGATTTTCGATTATTTCTGTCTAAAAGTGTCAGGACAGCTGTTGCTAGAAGAAGATCTTAGAAACAGAATGACATTGGCCTTGTGTTCAAGGAGATAATGGGATTTCAGCTATAAAATAAAGGCATAGTGAAGAACCTTATGTTATAAATAATATAACAATGTATTATTCTTAAGGTAAGGAAAAACACAAAGACACATTTCCTAAAATAAGCCAAGGGGAGAACTTACTGAGCATATTAAAAAGTAAACCTTTATCCCCCCCTTCGGTGTTGTAGCATTTAGAATGCTTAAATAAAAACCTCATTAGAATAGCTTTAAATTATATAAGTTTTGATATGAAGTATCTTGTTTTTGAGTTCCTTTACATTTCTATAGCATTTCTAGGAAAGATCATGTCATTTTCTTCTAATGAAACACAACCGATGGGTTTATTTGAAAACACTTATCACTTTAGGTGCTTTATTGCTTTTAAGTAAAATTTTCTTAGTACTAAATGCCAGCAAGTCATGACAGAATACAGATTATAAATTACTGAGAAAAAATGCATCATCCTGTAGATTAGCTTATTAATATGTGAATGGGCATGAAATATACATCTAATCTTTCTGCCACCAATGAATATTCCCTGTTCTACATTTTTTGTTTCTGAAAATATAGATTATTCTGTGAGCTCTTAAAAATACTCTTTGATAAGATTAGAGTTCTTATGAAAAGTTCTCTACCATCTGCACAGCCAGATACATACCTGGAGGTTCATAAATCCTATTTGGATTGCAAGAAAGGAGCTGAATACTGGAAATGTTTCCCAACTCTATATGAATGTAAGTGGGCATCCTCCAATATGGCCTTCATAAAATAGGATTAGAGACAATATACATCATAAGGACCAAATGTATCTTGGGAAAGATTTGTTATTTTCCCATCAACATAAATTTTTTATGTTAGCTAATTAGCAGTTATTTTCTTCTTCATTTTCACCAAAATTAAGTCAATCTTTAAGTCACAGATAGCTCTATGACCATCTGTATTTCCAGGAAAAATTGAAGAACTATGTCTTGACTGCTGCTAGTATATATATGGTCAAAAATCAACTATTAAATGATCCCTGACTCCATGGAGTGAGCCCAGCTGTCACAAACAGGCAACTTAGAGTCACAGCTAAATCTCATCTGCTGTGGTAATGAAATAAAATAGCAAAGATCACAGCAAAGATGGTACCATACTCAGACTGGGGAGAGAATGTTGAATTGGAGATATTACATAGCAAACCACTTCCTATGATTCCTGTTGTATTTTAGGAACTAAAGTGTTATCTCAATAAATCAAAAAGTAGCTGAGTTCCTACTACAAAGACAAGAAATGTAAGGTACACTGAAGTTAACAATTAAACTCTTACCAATAATAACCCAAAAATATACAATTATTAAATTGCCTTCTTTTCCCCTCAAAATTACTTGTTTTCTTCTCAATATTATTTGCAAAGCATTTTTTCAAAATTAAAATGGATAAGAAAAATAATTATGGACTAAAAGATTCTAGAAGGATGATTTAAAATCTGAAAGCCTTCTCTAAATATATTTGAAAAGAGAATTTCAAGAATAAGGCTGTAGACCACACAGCCTTCAAACATGTTCCTCAGTCTTCTTACCTATTTTAAAATACCTCATAGATTTAGAACTTAATATAATTCAGCATTTAATTACATATAAAAAAGTTTCATTGGATCACAATTAAATAATTAAACATTTGGGATTAAATGGTTGATATAAACTATATCTATTAACTATTAATTAATAAGTTAATTAATAATAAAAGTCTACACTTGATAACAAAGTTGGCTTTACTTTGATCCTGTCACCAGAATGAGTATATTTTTGAAGAGATAAATTTAACAAGCAAATATCATTATAGGGAAGAGATGCTGATCATTCATTCTATGGCTGTTTATTGAGCAATTCATACTGGTTAAGTCCTCAAATATATTATAAAAATATTAATTCCAGCATTGATCATATCTGAGAAACATCCTCTGACATCATGGAACTCAAACATGGAAAAACTTTAAAATGTATATTTGACATCAGGGAAATAAATGAAAGTATATATAATTGTTAGGAGGATACTAAAAGAGTGAGTAGACACAAAAGTCTATTTGCTCAGTATATGAAAAATTGATTCCTTGGTGATGTGGCTTTGCAACCACAACACTGTATTACATACCACCTCAGGAAGACAAGAAGTAGACAGTATTCAGTATATATATATTTGTTATCTTGACAACCCAGAATCACCATGGAAGGTTATGCTTGTGAGGGATTACTAGATTAGGTTGTTTGAGGTATCACATGTAGGGCGTCATCATTCCCTAGGCTATGATCCTAAAACAACATAGCAAGGAGGAAGTGAACTAACTATACACATTCATTTTTCTCTCTGCTTCTAGACTGTGGATGCTGTATGACCACCTGTCTCAGGTGTTGAGTATCAGGTCTTGATGATCACAATTGGCTGTATGTTCAAACATTGAGTCAAAATAAATGTTCCTTCTGTTTTTGTCAGGTATTCTGTGACTATGGTCATTCATGTAACTAATGTTATATGTTAAGGGTTTTCACAAGGAAATTGGATTCTTTACATGGCCTCATGGCAGATACTGACTTATTTATTTATTTATTTATTTATTTATTTATTTATTTATTTATTTATTCTTTTCTCATACATTTCATTCCAACTATAGTTTTCCCTCTCTTCCACTCCTCCACCATATGCCCCCTCTTCCACAGATCCACACTTTCTCCATTTGACTTCAGAAGAGAGCAAGCCTCCCAAGGATATCAGCCAGATACAACATAAAATGTTACAATTAAATAGGGCATAATCCCTATTATTAAGGATGGACAAGACAATGAATTAGGCTGAATGGTGCCAAGAACAGGCAAAAGATTAGAGTCTCTCACTCTCAGAAGTTCTATAAGAACACCAAACAATGCGCCCATAACATACATGCAGAAGGTCTATCTTCGACCCATGTAGGCTCTGTGATTGTTGCTTCAGTCTCTCTGAGTCCCTATGAGTCATGCTGTGTTTATTCTGTGGCCTGCCTTCTCTAGCCCTCTGGCTCCTACAATTCTTCCTCTTGTTCTTCCACGGGGTTCTGGAGAATATTTTTAATAGGGAACAGGATATTTGGTAAAACCCTTAGAGTAGAGAGATTAGAGACACCGAGTTCTAGGTGAAAGGTAGGATGTAAAGGGAGATAAACAAAGAAGTGGGTAACTGAAATAATAATAAGATAAAAGTAAGACTTTCTCACCTGCTACCAAGTTTGGGATCTATCTCATATGTACTAAGGTTATCATAAAGCTGATATAGCAATGGAATGGAGAGTATCATTCAAGGTTTTAGAAAATTTTGTTCTATGTGACTTATTGAAAATTAATGATTTGGCACAAGTATTTTAAATATTTGTGTTCAAAATGAAACACTTGTGTCAAGTCAGATACTTTCAGAGGGAAAAAAAAATGAGGAAAGGTCTTAGCACAGTTGGATATTAATACAGGTTTTTTAAAAAATTAGTTTAATTAGCAATACATTTAAAAGGATAAATGGTTCAGCTTTGCCTCATGAGCTAGGAGAGTCTATGCATGTTCTCACAGGTTTTGCAGACAAGAATGTGCATAAACTTTATAGAGTAGGAGATTAACTTCAGGACCTTACTACACTGATCAGTTCTCCATTGGTTCCATAAGGTTCCTCTGTCCAGAAAATTTCCTAAATTTCTTCTGCTTCTACCTCATTTCTTTGAACAGGAATGCAGGCTGAATAAATATCATAAACCTTCCACTAGGTTTGCCTTAGGGTCCTTTAAGATACTGTTACAAATTCACCATGACTTTTTAAAAGTAAGCAATGATTGAACTCTGTCAAATATTTTTTTCTTCCTCCTTTCTCCAATGTGTTGGAAGCACGTTGTGAAATAATAATATTTTAGATGATATTTTCATTTCACTTCTTCGTATATTTGTGTGGAATATGTGGTATCTCCTGACCTCCTTTCTCACCTCAAGGTAATTAAAGAAGGGTTATTTTAACAATTTTAATCACTCCACATCCAATAATGTCAGACCTATTTAGTGTGTCCCACTAGCTTCATGAATTTAAAAAAAAATGTCTTCAACAAATATAATGAAAATGGCAGTAGCCCCACTCCCTCTAAAGGGGGGTGCGGGTGACAGAAAGGCTTAGTGAGAACTGTGAGAACATTTAATGGTGACATACCATTTTTAGACCCAATTATGTAAATTCATCCAGCAATATTGTGAGTGAGGGTTGGGTGAACATTTTCCCCACTAACACCCACTCACACACACACCCAGAGATTTACAGCAATTATGCCAATTGTCCTATTTATGGTACTTGACACATTTAATGTAAGAGAGGGACAATGCATCCTATTACCTCTTATTACAATGCAGCCTGGTGATGAACGCTACAACAGTGATGGTAATTAAAATGTGTTGTGCATACTTAAATGTGAGATTCAGGGTTTGAAGAAGCGCCTATTGTCTCAGCTCTTATTTTTTTCTTTAAAGAAAGACTCGGTACCTTCCTCTGCCTGCAATTACTTTAGAAAAACACCCATATTACCTGCAGTTGTATCATTCTTTATTTCATTTTGCTGTTCAATGTGAGACCTCTGTGTGCCCTAAAAATTTCTATCTTTAGCTCTTGTGGCTGGCAGTTCTTCATGCAGAGGCCCCTGAACTCTCGCATCTAGTGAAGTCATTAAACTTAAATTGCCATAGAAACACTAGAGAATAATGTTAACTTTCTGAATGTCAATTTGCTTTCTTCCTATTTCAATATATTTTTTCCTTGATAAATCAGCTGCCCTGCAATTCTGTTGGACAGAAAGTGATCGTGGAAACTTCTAAATTATTCACTTAAACTTTGCTTCTCTAAAATAAAACTAGAAGAATGTTGAATTGTGATAACACAGTATGCAATAATGGGCTAGACACAAGAAAACCAGAGTAGACTTAATATACATAATAACATATAAATAGATATGTGGATGTAAGATAAACACATAAAAGACAACTATGAACATGACATTTTAAAGTAAATGATGGATATGAACCTAAAATAATCTTTGCACTTTAAAGCTGTGCTATGAATAAAATTTAGTACATTTTTTTAAATGAGAAAATGAAAGCTTAATTTTACCAAGACCACAGTCATAATGATATTAAATGAGTAATTAATTAAAACCAATATGTCAATGTTTGGACCAAGACTGTTGCTTCAAATATCTACTTATATTTTTTAGCTATTTTTCCCTTGTCTTTAGTAAATTACATAAGTTTCCATCCACACCCTTCACAGCCACTTACATTCATGCTTGTATTGTATCTGCTATTTTATTTCACAGATAATCACTACTAATAGAAGTGACTTTCTATCAGCTACTACCTCACTATTGTCATATCTATATACTTGGACGAAGTGTTTGACCTCTCCCATCTAAGATGATGGTGAAAAAGAAACTTTAGATTCTTGTCAGTGTTTCTTTCCCATGCTGTTGTCAACACTTCTGGTTTTCCAGAGAGGTTCATCTAACCTAGCCATGTAAAAACTATTTTCCGGTATGTTATGGTTTTATTTTTGCACCTCCTTTCTCAACTGTTACAAGTTCTTGCAATATTTACTGAAAAACAAATCCAAGTTACATAATCTCTTTTCTCTAATACATCAATACTGTACTCTCCTGAAGTATTCTGATACATTGTGACCATTAAACCTACTTTCAGAATGACAGTGTACGACATCCAAGTATTAACTCTCCTCTGGTAACTTTGTTCAGTGCTGGAATCTAAGCTACTAGTGTATGTCCTAACATGGACTGCAAATACCTGATGAATGGATACATGTATGCAAGACAGAGCAGGAGAGGTTGCTTAGTAATTAAGAACATTTGAAGCTTTTTCAGAAGACTCAAGTTTGGTTCCTAACACCCATGCTGGAAGAAGCACAAATCTCTATAATGCCAGGTTCCAGGGATAAGGAATATCATTTTTGCCTTCTCTGGCAGCCATACACATATGGCATATATTAACATTCATAAACACAAATACATAGAAGTAAAACATAAAATAAATCTTTGAAAGAAATCCATGTAAGGCAGATTCAGATGCAGGCTCATGTATTCCCCATTATGAAAACTTTAATGTACTCTAAGCATTTCATCAGCTTTGAAATAGAGATGCTAACAATGACCCACCACCCATGTGGAAAAGTTAAAATGACTAAGGCATGTGTGTGATTGGCAGCAAGAAGATGCTTTGTTGTTACAGCTCTTAAATGCTGCATTACATGGTATTTGTAACAAGGTTGATTAGTAAACTGGGAGAATTCTCAGTGTGTTTCATACGCTTAAAAAGTTTGCATTGAGGATTAAACAACAAATTACAGAAAAGTGTTGCTGGTTTATTTGAGGTTGGAATTTCTTGATGAGCCTGGGACCTCCCAAATATAACTGTTGAACATATTGAGCAGGCAAGAGTCTCAAAGGTATGACAATGGAAACTTTGCTGCATCATTATCTTATGTGATTGCTAAACCTAGAAAAAATAAAGCACATTGCCCATTATGACATCCTAAGGGTGCAGTGTGGGAAGGAAGCAAGTAATTCATTGCAAACGGGTGATGACTGCTAATCCAAGACTTGCTCATTTAGCAGCCTAGAATGGGTATTCTGTCAGCAAACCATGTCATCAATGGCTTCATAGAAATCCCCTCGTCTTTAATTAGTGGACCTCATGTGGCACCTTTCAGAGGTCAAATGATATTAGCTGAGCCTTTGATTGGTGATTTCATTGTCTCTGTAAAGGCAGCCTAAAATATCAGTGCTCAGTTTGTTAAATACTAACTTCTGCACATCCCCCTTGCCAGTATTTCATTGTTAAGGGCTTTATAATGATACTGATGGGCCTGATCTATTTATTAAAATGATTGTTGCTGTCTTCCTGCAGCAATATCACAGCACAGGAATAAACTTGTACAAGTATGCATATAACACTGAACCCAGACAAGGATGCTTACATTGAAAACATGAGTCACCACTTAGTGAGAATATTGAATTATTTTTATTTTAAAAAACAATTTTATTAATTGTATGTGTGACCATATAAAGGGCTGCATGTAGCATGGTATTCAAGTGGAAGTCAGAGGACAATTTTGAGGATCATTCTTTCCTTCCTCTGTAGGTTCTGAAGACCACACTTCAACCTACTTTGCTTTTCTTGCTGGATATAGACATCTTCATGGTGTTTTAGTTTTAGTTTCATATTTTTTTGGATGTTTTCTTTATTTACATTTCAAAAGTTATCCCCTTTCCTGGTTAACCCCTGAAATCCCCTATCACATCCCCCTCCCCCTATTTCTATGAGAGCATTACACCACCCACCCACCCACTTCTGCCTCCCTGTCCTCGAATTCTCCTACACGGGGGCATTTGAGCCTTCAGAGGACCGAGGCTTCTCCTCCCATTGATGCTTGACAAGGCCATCCTCTGCTACATATGCAGCTGGAGCCATGGGTCACTCCATGTGTATTCCTTGGTAGGTGGCTTAGTCCGTGGGAGCTCTGTGAGTTCTGGTTGGTTGATATTGTTGTTCTTCTATGTAGTTGCAAACCCCTTCTGCTCCTTCAGTCCTTTCTCTAACTCCTCCATTAGGGACCCCCTGCTCAGTCCAATGATTGGCTGCAAGCATCCACCTCTGTATTTGTCAGGCTCTGGCAGTGCCTCTAAGGAGAAAGCTATAACAGGCTCATTTCAGCAAGCACTTCTTGGCATCCACAATAGTGTCTGGGTTTGGTGACTGTATACAGGATGGATCTCCAGGTGGGGCAGACTCTGGATGGCCTTTCCTTCAATCTCTGCTCTATATTTTGTCTCTAAACTTTGTCTCCATATGTCTCTTGAGTATTTTGTTCCACATTTTAAGAAAGTCCAAAGCACCCACTCTTTGGTCTTCCTTCTTCTTGAGCTTCATTTGGTCATTGAATTGTATATCGGGTATTCTGAGCCTTTGGGCTAATATCCACTTATCAGTGAATGCATACTATCTGTGTTCTTTTGTGATTGAGTTACCTCACTCAGGATGAAATATTTTAGTTCCATCCATTTGCCTAAGAATTTCATGAATTCATTGTTTTTAATAGCAGAGTAGTACTCCATTGTGTGAATGTACCACAGTTTCTGTATCTGTTTCTCTTTTGAAGGACATCTGGGTTCTTTCCAGCTTCTGGTTATTATAAATAATGCTGCTATGTACATAGTGGAGGATGTGTCCTTGTTATATGTTGGAGCATCTTTTCAGTATACATCCAGGAGTGGTATAGCTGGGTCCTCAGGTAGTACTATGATCAATTTTCTGAGGAACCGCCATACTGATTTCCAGATTAGTTTTACCAGCTTGCAATCCCAACAACAATGGAGGAGTGTATCTATTTCTCCACATCCTTGACAGCATCTGTTGTCACCTGAGATTTTGAACTTAGCCATTATCACTGGTATGAGGTGGAATATCAGGGCTGTTTTGATTTGCATTTCTCTGATGACTAAGGCTCTTGAACATTTCTTTAGGTGTTTCTCAGCCATTCAAGCTTCCTCAGAAGAGAATTCTCTGTTTAGCTCTATATCCCATTTTTAATAGGGTTATTTGGTTCTCTGGAGTCTAACTTCTTGAATTCTTTGTATATATTGGATTTCAGCCCTCTATCAGATGTTCCCAATCTGTTGGTTGCTGGTTTTTCCTATTGACAGTGTTCTTTGCCTTACAGAGCTTTTCAATTTTTTTTAGGTCCCATTTGTTGATTCTTGATTTTAGAGCATAAGCCAATGGTATTCTGTTCAGGAAATTCTCCCCTGTACCCCTATGTTCGAGGCTCTTCCCCATTTTCTTCTCTATAAGTTTCAGTGTATCTGGTTTTATGTGGAGGTCCATGATCCACTTTGGCTTGAGCTTTGTACAAGGATATATGAATGGGTCAATTTGCATTCTTCTACCTGCTAACCTCCAGTTGAACCAACACCATATGTTAAAAATGCTGTCTTTTTTCCACTGGATCGTTTTAACTCCTTTGTCAAATATCAAGTGACGATAGGTGTGTGGGTTCATCTCTGGGTCTTCAGTTCTATTTCAATAATCTCTCTGCCTGTCTCTGTACCAATACCATACAGTTTCTGTTACTATTGCTCTGTAATACAGCTTGATGTCCAGGGTGATGATTCCCCCAGATGTTCTTTTGTTGTTGAGAATAGTTTTTCTTATCCTGTATTTTTGTTATCCAAATGAATTTGCAAATTGTCCTTTCTAACTCGATGAAGAATTTATTTGGAATTTTGATGGGGATTTCATTGAATCTGTAGATTGCTTTCGGCAACATGGCCATTTTTACTATATTAATCCTGCCAATCCATGAGCACTGGAGATCTTTCCACCTTCTGAGATCTTAATTGATTTCTTTCCTCAGAGACATGAAGTTCTTGTCATACAGATCTTTTCTTTGCTTGGTTAGGATCACACCAAGGTATTTTATATTATTTGTGACAATAGTGAAGGGGCCTTTTCCCTAATTTCTTTCTCGGCCAGTTTATCCTTTGAGTAGAGGAAGGCTACAGATTTGTTTGAGTTAATTTTGTATAAATCCACTTTGCTGAAGTTGTTTATCAGATTTAGTAGTTTCCTGGTGTAATTTTGGGGTCACTTATGTATACATAATATCATCTGCGAATAGTGATGGTTTGACTTCTTCCTTTCCAACTTGTATCCTTTTGAACTACTTTTGTTGACTAATCGCTATGGCTAGAACTTCAAGTACTATATTGAATAGATAGGGAAAGAGTGCGCAGCCTTGTCTAATCCCTGATTTTAGTGGTGTTGCTTCAAGTTTCTTTCCATTTAATTTGATATTGGCTAATGGTTTGCTGTGTATTGCTTTTACTATGTTTAGGTATGGGCCTTGATTTCCTGATCTTTCCAAGATCTTTAACATGAAGGGATATTGACTTTTTCAAATACTTTTTCAACATCTAATGAAATGATCATGTGTTTTTTTTCCTTTGAATTTGTTTATGTAGTGGACTAAATTGATGAATTTACATATATTGAACCATCCCTGCATCGCTGGGATGAAGCCTACTTTATCGTGGCGAATGATCGTTTTGATGTGTTCTTGGATTCTGTTTGAGAGAATTTTATTGAGTATTTTTGCACAGATGTTCATTAGGGAAATTGGTCTGAAGTTTTCTTTCTTTGTTTGTTCATTGTGTACTTTAGGTATAAGCCTAATTATGGCTTCATAGAACTAATTGGGTAGCATTCCTTCTGTTTCTATTTTGTGGAATAGTTTGAAGAGTATTGTATTAGGTCTTTTTGAAGGTCCGATAGAATTCTCTACTAAACCCAACTGGTCTTGGGATTTTTTTGGTTGGGAGACTTTTATTGACTGCTTCTATTTCTTTAGGGATTATAAGATTGTTTAGATGGATTATCTGATCCTGATTTAACTTTGGCACCTGGTATCTCTCTAGAAAATTGTCATCCAGATTTTCCATTTATTTATTTATTTATTTGAGTATAGGGTTTTGTAGTAGGATCTGATAATTTTTAAAATTTTCTCAGTTTCCATTTTTATGTCTCACTTTTTGTTTCTGAATTTGTTAATTTTGATACTGTCTCTGTGCCCTCTGGTTAGACTGGCTAAGGGTTGATCTATCTTGTTAATTTTCTCAAATGTCTAGCTCCTAGTTTTCTTGATTCTTTGTATAGTTCTCTCTGTTTCTATTTGGTTGATTTCAGTCCTGGGTGTATCTGCTTCTTTTTGTTCTAGAGCTTTCAGGTGTGCTGCCAAACTGCTAGTGTATGCTAACTCCAATTTCTTTTAGGAGTCACTTAGAGCTATGAGTTTTCCTCTTAGCACTGCTTTCATTGTTTCCTAAAACTTTTAATATGTTGTGCCTTCATTTTCATTAAATTTTAAAGTCTTTAATGTCTTTCTTTATTTCTACCTTTACCAAGTTATCATTGAGCAGAGCATTGTTTAGCTTTCATGTGTATGTGGGCCTTCTGTTGTTTCTGTTGCTATTGAAAATCATCCTTAGTCCATGGTGATCTGATAAGATGCATGGGATTATTTCAATCTGCTTGTATCTGTTGAGGTCTATTTTGTGAATGATTATATGGTCAATTTTGGAGAAGGTACCATGAGATGCTGAGAAGAAGGTATATTCTTTCGATTTAGGATGAAATGTTGTATAGATATCTGTTAAATCCATTTGGTCCATAACTTCTGTTAGTTTCACTGTGTCTGTTTTTAGTTTATGTTTCCATGATCTGTCCATTCAAGAGAGTGGGGTTGAGTTCTCCCACTATTATTGTGTGAGGTGCAATGTGAGCTTTAAGCTTTAGTAAAATTTTTGTTTTTATTTTTGTTTTTTTGTTTTTTATGAATGTGGGTGCCCTTGCATTTGGAGAAGAGATGTTCAAAACTGAGTGTTCATCTTGGTAGATATTTTCCTTTGATAAGTATGAAAGTTCCTTCCTTATCTTTTAAAATAACTTTTGGTTGAAAGTCAAATTTACAATGGCTACTCCAACTTGTTTTGGGGATCATTTGCTTGGAAAATTGTTTTCCAGCCTTTTATTGTAAGGTAGTATTGTCTTTGTCACTGAGGTGTGTTTCCTATATGCAGCAAAATGCTGGGTCATGTATATGTATCCAGTCTGTTAGTCTATGTCTTTTTATTGAGAAATTGAGTCCATTGATGTTAAGAGCTATTAAGAAACAGTTATTATTGCTTCCTGTTCTTTTTGTTGTTATAGGTGGAATTTTGTTTGTGTGGCTATCTTTTTTTGAGTTTCTTGAAAGAAGATTGCTTTCTTGCTTTTGCTATCATGTAACTTCCCTCATGTTGGTGTTTTGCATCTATTATTCTTTATAGGGCTGAATTTATGCAAGGATATTGTGTAAGTTTGGTTTTGTCATGGAATATCTTGGTTTCTCCATCTATAGTAATTGATAATTTTGCTGGGTATAGTAGCTTGGGCTGGCATTTGTGTTCTCTTATGATCTGCATGAGATCTACCCAGGATCTTCTAGGTTTCATAATCTCTGGTGAGAAGTCTGGTGTAATTCTGATAGGTCTGCCTTTATATGTTCCTTAGCTTTTTCCCTTACTGCCTTTAATATTCTTGCTTTCTTTAGTGTATTTGATGTTTTGAATATTATGTGATGGGAGGAATTTCTTTTCTGGTCCAGCCTATTTGGAGTTCTGTAGGCTTCTTGTATGTTCATGGACATCTCTTTCTTTAGGTTAGGAAAGTTTTCTTCTATGATTTTCTTGAAGATATTTTCTATCTCTTTACTTTGGTTATCTTCGCTCTCTTCTATACCTGTTATCCTTAGGTTTCATCTTCTTATTGTGTTTTGGATTTCCCAGATGTTTGTGTTAGGAGCTTTTTGGATTTTGCATTTTCTTTGACTGGTGTGTCAATGTTTTATGGTATCTTCTGCACCTGAGATTCTCTCTTCTATCTTTTGTATTCTGTTGATGATGCTACTGATCTCTTTCCTAGGTTTTCTATCTCCAGGGTCTTCCTTTGTGATTTATTTATTGTTTCTATTTCCTTATTTATATCCTGGATTGTTTTGTTGAATTCCTTCACCTGTTTGGTTGTATTTTTCTGTAATTCTTTAAGGGATTTTTATGTTTCCTCTTTAAGGGCTTCTAGCTTTGTTCTCCTGTATTTTTTTTAAGGGAATTATTTACGTCCTCATTAAAATCCTCTATCATGATCATGAGAAGTGATTTTAGATCTGAATCTTGCTTTTCTGGTGTGATGGTGTATTCAGGGCTTGCTATGGTGGGAGAACTGGGTTCTGATGATGCCAAGTAACTTTGATTTCTGTTGCTTATGTTCTTTTGCTTGCCTCTGGCCATCTGATTATCTCTAGTGCTACCTGCCCTCTCTGTATCTGATTGGAATCTGTCTGTCCTATGATCCTGGTTGTGTCAGAACTCCTTAGAGTCCAGCTGTCTCTGTGATCCTGTGATTCTGTGATTCTGCGATCCTGAGATCATATCAAAGCTCCTGGGGGTCAAGTTTCAATGGGATCCTAAGATCCTGCTGTGACCAAGCTCCTGAGCTCCTGTGATGCTGTGATCCTGGGTGTATTAGAGTGCCTGGGAATCGTGCTTTCTCTGGGTGTTGTTAGACTATGTGTAGAGTTAGTGCCTAAGGTCTTCTCAGGGTAAGCACTCAGACTGGAGGGAACTTGTGCCACTGGCTGGGCAGTGTTCCTACATCCCTGGATCCTGCTGGACCCAGTTACTCTCTGGTGTTGGGGCTGATGATGTGGCCTACTCACCTATGATCTTATGATCCTGAGTGTGTTAGAGTACCTTGAATTTGAACTTCTTCTAGGTGTTCTGGGAGTGGGTGTGGAGCTAGAACCCAAGTTCTTCTCAGTGTACAGGCTCAGACTGGAGGAAACTCTTGCTACTGGCTGGGTGCAGTTCCTGAATCCCTTGATCTTGAGGGTCCCAGTTACTCCTAGGTTTTGGGGCAGATGTTGTGGCCTCCTCACCGATGACCCTATGATGCAGGTTGTATTAGAGCACCTGGAAGTCAAGCTTCCTCTGGGTGTTGTGGGAGTGGTTGCAGAGCTAGCACCCAAGTCTGCTCAGGGATACAGGCTTAGCTAGTTTCATAGTTTTATTATATTTATTTATATATTTAGTGTGGGTGACACACATGAAGAAGTCAGAGGAGACTTGAGTGTGTGACTTCTTCTTTTTCTTTTCTTTTTTTTTTTTTTTTT
>CM052702.1:65206648-65223054 GCA_028551405.1 Uromys caudimaculatus | reverse complement strand
AGTTTGATTTTCTGCAACCTGACTCTTTGGCTGCTGGAGAGAAGATTCTCTTCAAGGACACACTTAGCAACTTTTAGATTGCTCACTTGCATCTGGATCCATTCGATTTTATTATGCAACTCCTTCTTTTCCTTCATCATCTTTTCCAGAGATACTAAAAGCAACCAGCCAGCAAAGTCATTTTCAAAATTTTTTGCCATATTGCAAAAAGTTTTGAGCACACAATCACCCAAGTCATCAAGATGCCCAATGGCATTAGCTTCTTTATGTTTAAAATATATTTCCAACCACGGGTCTTCAATATTCTCCAAGCTCCCAGAAGAGAGTGTATCTGGAGAGGTTTCAGCAGTTGAAGGTGCTGGTGAATTATTAAACCAGCTCCAGATTCTTAAAAAATTCATCCTTATACTGCTTTCTGCTCCTCTAGCGCCACTCCCAGTACCAACTTTTGTATTAGTCAGGGTTCTCTAGAGTCACAGAACTTATATGTAGTCTCTATATAGTAAGGGAGTTTGTTGATGACTTACAGTCTGTAGTCAAACTCCCCAACAATGGTCAGCAGCAACTGTGAAAGAAAACCCGAGGATCTAGCAGTCGCTAAGTCGCCAGATATAATCAAGTTGACAATCAGAAATAACCACTACACTACTCTTTTAGATAAATACAGTGCTTCAAAATCTTACATCGAAGATCTAATAGAATTACAAAGACAAGTTTCAAATAATAATATAGAAGATAATTAACATTGCATGTCTGAAATTACTTGTAAGTAAAAGTTCAGAAATGTTTTAAGAACATTCAGCATGGATAAACACAATAGAATTTTTCATATCACCCATATGTCAATTATGCCTAAATCAAATTATAAAGTTACATTAATATTAATTTTACTGTAAAATAAAAAATATATAGCTTAGGTAATGTTTAATGGTAAAAATAAAACAAGAAAAATATTGAAATAAATAAAGCCTCAGTTATTATTTTAAGGCAGTTACTATTTTAAGCCAGTTGAATTTCATATTTTTTCTAAAAATAAAACATAGAAACATATATTTAAAATAATGACTTCCTTTGTATAATTCTTTTTGTTTCTATTTGGTTGATTTCAGCCCTGAATTTAATTATTTCCTGCCTTCTACTCCCTCTTGGGTGTGTTTGCTTCGCTTTGTTCTAGAGCTTTCAGGTGTGTTAAACTGCTAATGTATGCTCTCTCCATTTTCTTTTTGGAGGCACTCAGAGCTTTAAGGTTTCCTCTTAGCATTGCTTTCACTGTGTACCATAAGTTTGGTATATTGTGCTTCATTTTCCTTACATTCTCAAAAATCTTTAATTTCTTTCTTTATTTCTTCCTTGACTAAGTTATCACTGATAGGGCATTGTACTGCTTCCATATGTATATTCTGAACATCTTCAATAGTGACAAAATCAGTGCTCTTGCATTAGGAGCATTGATGTTCAGAATTGAGAGTTATTCTTGGTAGATTTTTTCCTTTGATAAGTATGACATGTCCTTCCTTTTCCTTTTTAATAATTTTTGGTTGAAAGTTGATTTTATGCAATATTAGAATGGATACTCCAGGTTGTTTCCTAGGACCATTTGGTTGGAAAATTGTTTTCCAGCCCTTGACTCTTAGGTAGTGACTGTCTTTGACACTGAGATGTGTTTCCTGTATGCAACAAAAGGCTGGGTCCTGTATATGGATCCTGTCTGTTAGTCTTTTTATTGGGGAATTGAGTCCACTGATGTTAAGAGATATTAAAGAATAGTGATTGTTGCTTCCTGTTATTTTTGATGTTATTTTTATGTTTTTGTGGCTATCTTCTTTAGGGTTACTTGAAAGAAGATTACTTTCTTGCTTTTTCTAGGGTGTAGGTTCCCTTCTTGTGTTGGTGTTTTCCATCTCTTATTCTTTGTAGGGATGGGTTGTGGAAAGACATTGTGTAAATTTGTTTTTGTCATGGAATATATTGGTTTCTCCATCTATGGTAATTGAGAGTTTTGCTGGCTATATTTCCTGGACTGGCATTTGTGTTCTCTTAGGGTCTGTATGACATCTGCCCAGGATCTTCTAGCTTTCATAGTCTCTGGTGAGAAGTCTGGTGTAATTCTAATATGTTTGAGTGGGTCCCTCTTTGGCCAGGAATTTGAGCAGAAGTGGTGGTCTTATATGTGCTTACAGGTGTGTAGGCACTCCTGGGAGATCATCTTTCTCATGGTGGTATTTGAGTATGAAGCGCTGTGGCACAGGTTCAGCTCTAGGTGTAGATGGAAGCTGGAAGGTTCAACTTCAACTTCTTGAGAGACAATCTATAAACTCTTTTAATTTGAAAAGAATATCTTCCATAAATCAATTAAGTGAATTCATGGAAATCTAATCATAGATTATGAAAATTGCTTATAATCTTTGAAATTATAGTTTGAGGATTTCCTCTTTTCTAAACTATGCATACATATATTCCTGCTTTGTTTTTAACTCAAGAACAATAAGATAAATATTAGCTTTTAAATTAACACTAGATATGAAAATCCTGATTTCTCCTTTAGTTTTCGGCAGATAATTGTTTGAAAGGCAAAGTATCATATCCTCACATCCCTCTGGCCCTCTGAAAGTCACAGACTCATCTAATCATAACAAGCCAGACTAGAAAGCTGAATGAAAGTGAGGGAGCTAGCAAATTCTGGAAGTCAGCAGATCCAGAAGTCATGTCCAGGAAGATCATTTGAGAGAGAGAGAGAGAGAGAGAGAGAGAGAGAGAGAGAGAGAGAGAGAGACTGTCAAAGTAAGTAGCAGAGACGTATGCTCAAGCAAGCAGACTGGTGGGAAACTGAAGCAAAGATAAGATTAAACTTTATATGATAGATTAAAATCAGCCTTAACCTTAAAGATAATCTTCATGTTTTTAAGCCACATCAGGAAGAGGATAGTCTCCATCATGATCTTCCTTTTATTTCAAAAGCCTCACTCATGTTAAATTCTCTTCTGCATTGTAATCAATCACTTAGAAAATTACCTGAAGCCCTCTGAAGATGGAAGCAACAAGAAGAGTTTAAACCTTGACCATTTAGATTCATGGAATTCAGAACAGCACGGAAATAGTCATGTTTCTTGTTAGTTTCCTAGAAAGAAAATGGACACATATTCCATAACAAGAAGAATATTTATTTACACATGTGAAATAACAAATCCCTAACTTATAGGAGCATTGTGAATTAAATAAAATCATTGATAACAGATTATTGCATAGTAGTACTTCAGTTCACTTGTTAGATATAAATCACTTGCTACGACTTGTACAAGATTTATAAAAAAAAAAATAAGACAAGATAATACTGCTATTGCTTATAACTGAATTTTTTTGTTCCTTGGGTATAAGAGAAAAACATGGAAATGGGAATTTGTAATTGTTTAACTCCTAAGTGGAGCCTACACCACCATTTATAAAATCAGAAATGGGGAACAAAGGGGAAACTTTGCAAATTGCAGAACAAAATGTAATAAAGGAAAATCAGTTCAAATAAAAGCAGCCATTAGCTGAAATGCTTTAGGGACTTTACATCATCAGATATTCCTCCTTCCAAGTCTTTCAGTTTTTCTCTTTTCATTTTTCTTCAAAAAATATTATGCATCTTTTGTGATGTAGCTAGCTTGATGAGATGAAAAAAAAATACAAGTATTTCACAAGTGGGTAAGTGGTTAAAATGTCTTCATCCATTTTTATTCTTCATATTTATTTCTTGGACTAAGAAACTTCAGTATAACTGGGAATTATGCTTTCTAGTGCATACTTACATTCTACATGAATTCAAACTATGTTTTCGATCTTTTCACATCTGGGAAATCATTGATTGGCTTGATTTATGCATGTCATTAGGTGTGTTTTCATCAGAATTTGTCTGGCAGATTTAAGTTAAATTATAGAGATATAAATACCTCTGATTTCAGTAATCTCTACAATGGATATGCATTTTTTGCATATGAGAACTCAGTTGCTTATATTTTCCTGTACATTCACACAGGCATTGCATACAACATAACACACTGTTTTAATAAGAAATCAAGGACATTAAAAACAAGTATTTTTTGCCCTATTAAAGTTTGTGGTGAGTAGCTGGAATCCATAATACCAGAGAACTTAACTCACAATCTACTCCTTTTGTTCCTTTTATCTTAAGAGTGTTTTAAACTCAATGTGTATACAAGCAATCACTGCATATTCCCAAATATATTAATCTAAATAAAAATACTAAGACTATAATGCTATAATGGATATTATTTATAAATATATGTAGGCATATATGGATATATATATATATATATATATATATATATATATATATATACATGTGTATATACATATATACAATGTTAGTTTGGATAAATTAATTTTAAAATTATGATTATTCTGTCTTTAAATTAAGAAATATCTTAATCCATTCATATTTAATAACTGTAGAGTTAACCTTTTAATTAACAATGGCATTTGGTTTTACCTATAATAAGATTAGGTGTTAATCCCTTACTCTTGTTTCATGCTTAGTTGAGTCACCTCATTTTCAAACTTCCTCAGCAAGGCAATGAGAATAGCTCTTACTAATACATGTCTAAAAGGGAAAAAAGAACCAAGACAATTCCAGTGACTGGACTAGGATTGGGAAGCTGGAAATAATGTAGGTTTTTTGGCTACAAATTCTGTCCTCACCTATACTTATCCATTTATGGGAAGTCTCCTACCACTATAGTTTCAAAAGATGATGTACCTAAGAGATGGTGGTTACAAGATTCATTACAAAACCATAAATATTATTAGACAGGATATTCTCAAATATTTCCAATTTTAAAATCTCTATATATTATTACTTTTATATCAGACTGAAATATTTAGTGATTGATGTCATTATTAATTCAATCTGCTGAGGATACTATACTCTTAAATTCACACTGTCTTTTAATAAGCTTATGTGGACAGCAATTGTGTCTGGTTAGAGTATAAAACTTGAGATAGATACTTTAATGAAAGATCACCACAATCAGGCTAGTTAGTATCACATATGAGTGAGTACAGCTGCCATTTTCATCTGTGTGTGCCTGTGTGTGGGAACACTGTTATATGCATGTTTAAAAAGCCTAAATATACTATGTAGAAAATCAACTTCAGTTATCTAACAATATATAGTTCTCCAAAGTTTATTCCTCCTGTAAATGAATTTTTTGGCTGTTTTTCAGCATTTCTCCCCTTTTCATACCCCAAACCCCAGGACCTGTCAACAACATTCTGCTCTATGCTTTGTGATTTACGATAAGGAAGACCATATAGTATTTCTCTTCCATCCTCTTTTCCTTTGTTCCATCCCTCCTTCTCTTCTTCTATCCTTCTTTCTCCTCTCCTCCCCTTCCTTCTCATCCTTTTTCTTCTTCCTCCTGTTCCTCTTCCTCTTCTTTTTCTCCTCTTTCTCCTTCTCCTCTTCCTCATTCTCTTTTCCTTCCCCCCTCCCTCCTTATTACAACAATATCAAATATACCCAGGAATTCTGACATACATATCAAATCCCCTTTCTTATTTTATTTTGGGTAATATTGGTAAAATAGCCTAATTTGGCCTCAAAATTCTCATTGTCCTGTCATAGAATCCTAAGTTGCTGGAATAAAAAATGGACATAACCACACAGGGGTTCAGTATTCATTTTGTCATGGCTTATTTTACTTAGTATAATGTCTCCTATGTTTATTTATCTTGACAAGTGTCATGGAACTAAAGTTTACATTTCATATGACATTATGTTAAATGAAATTATAACACACTCATTGCAGAAAAAAATGTGATTTTTCCACTATATGAAGAAGATATTTGTTCTAAAAGTACATCATGTAAAACACACAAGTACAAAACTTTTATTTTCATTAATTCTTTCATCCAATGCCCTTTACTCATTCTCAGTCTTTATTTTTCTCCTTAATTCTACCCAAATTTACACCCACTTCTCTTTCCAACTTTGTGTCTCTCTTTAAAAATTAACAACCTATCAGGGTCAATTTTTCTTACCTATATATGTCTGGTTGTGGAGTCATCCACTGGAAGATGTTTAACCTACCATGAACCACAATCTTATAGCAATCTAAATGTACCTACCCTGGGAAATATCAACTCTCCACAGTTTCTCAGTTATGGATGGAATATCATGAACTCTTCCCCTCTTCATGCTAAGTGTTGATTGGCTTGATCTGTGATAGGTCTTGTGCTAGGAACCACAGCTACTATGAGATAATAAATAACATTATCCTGTTATGTACAAAAGATAATGCTTCATTTCAGATTTCTCAGTAACCCTATGTCTGCATATTACAGCCCCAGAGCTTTTGCAGTGTGGGAGGATGATATAGATATCCCATTTGGGTCTCACAAAAGACACAAAGATACCTGAAATTTTATTTGTACTCCGAGGAGTTGTGATGTTCTATGTTAGCCACTGTCTACTGCACAAAGGAATTTCTCTGATGAAATCTGAAAGCCACATTAATCTAAACCTATGTTGAAAAGTGTACTTTCTATTCTAGACATTTCAGGTTTACAAGTCTAACGTTCAGATGCTTGTTCAGCTTAGATTTAAGGTGAGGGTGAAGGGTCAAATTTCTTTCTTCTGCATGTAGATATCCAGTTTCCACATCATTATTTATTAAAATGGTTGGCTTTTCTAACATGGTCATGTTTTGACATATTTGTCAAAAATTAGGTGGCTATAGGTGCTTGCATTTATATTTGGATTCTGAAGTATATTGATAATGTAAAACACCTAAAACTTTTTGAAGTAGGAATTGACATTCACAGATACTGGATTAAATATTGGGCCTCACAATTCTCAGATATTTTATATAGCATTTAGAAATGAAATTATGAATCAGATAGTAGACTCTCAGTAAATGATGTTGATTATGGAAACTTATTGACAGAATACACTGATCAAATTATATAACTTTACTTTGCTAAGGTTTCTTCATTCAATAAAGTTATAGAATTTATGGCAGGATTAAGTAAGTTAATATCCCTCAATGATGCCTGACACAGTGAACATTTAATGAGTTATAATGCATTCTAATTAAAAATAAACAAGGCCTACATTCATGTAAGCACTATTAATGTTTTAAAATAAGAAATAATTCAAGTAAGATGAAGTATGTTAGGAAAAATGTTGTGAAGGAAATTTGAACTTAATTGTCTGGAAATTTGAAAGGGATAAGTTTTTATTCAAGGCATGGATAATAAAAGAAAGCAGAAAACCCTGACTGCACAGAGATGTGAACTATTCTACAATGTGATGGTGTCAGCCACAATTCAAGGGCGATTTTTCTTGAGCAGGTGCGATTTATATCCCTTTCCCTGATGCTTTCTATCGCGGGGCCCAGTAAGAGTCAATACTTCCTGGAGATCCAGTCAGCTGTCAACACTGACATATGAGTTTTCCATTTCAGTTTTGAGTTATTGATGGGCAAAACTTTCTTCAAAATTTTCAGGTTAAAATGGACTCTTTAGTCCTTCTCTCATGATTCAGAAATTATTCTGTAGTGTAAGGATGTCTTCATGTATATATGTACATACAGTGCTTTTCATGGGATAATGTTCTTCACATTTTTTTTTCACAAAATAACCAATGTAAATTACTTTAAGTTTTTGTCACTGTCTGAAATAAGGTAATACTTAGTTTGTACCTCCACATTTTGCATTTTTTTATGTTTTTGTATATATTGTTTATATATTTATATTATGTTTCCAAATTTGTCATGTTTATGGTTAATAATTGTGTATGTGTGTGTATGTGTGCATGGGTTTATACCTGTGTATAATTTTATATCTGTGTGTAATGAGGGTGCCGGCAGAGTTTCTGAGGAGCTTTGTGAATGTGGCTGCTGATGATGTGGAGGCCAGAGGTGTCCCAGAGCTGGGGTTACAAGCAGCTGTGTTACCCTGATATTGAAGCTGGGAACTGAACTCTTCTGTTTCTCCCTTTGATTGATAATAGATTCTTTTCTCATAAAATATATCCTGATTCCTCTCAGTCCACGCTGCCCAAGTCCTCCTCCCCTTTCCTTCCTTCACATTTGGACCTACTCCCTGTCTGACTCTCATGAGAAAAGAACAGGTTTCTAACAGATAAAAAGTAAATGGAAGAAAGTAGAAGATAATATGAAAACCATCACATTGAAGCTGGACAAGGCAGATCAACAGAAGGAAAAGAGCCCAAGAAAAGACCACTCATTAACACACTCAGAGGTCCTACAAAAACACTAAACATTGGGTCATAATTTATACACCGAGGACCTGGTGCAGAGCCATGCTGGGCCTGGACTTGATGCTGCAATCTCTATGACTTCTTAGGAGCCTTGCTGAGTTGATTTGGAGGGCCTTGTTCTCCTGAAGCCCTTCCTCCCTTTTGGTTTTTATACTCATTCTGTCTCCTATTTTACAAGGTTCCCTGAGCATTAGAGAAAGGAAATTGATGGTAACATCACATTTAGATCTGACTGTTCTTAGATGTCTCTGTTCCTTTTACTTTCTGTTTGTCTTCCTTATTCTCTTTTTCTATCTTTGCTTCCCACTCCTGCACAGTGTCAGGCTGTGGGTCTTTATATTTGGGCAACTGAACTTTTAACTTGAATCCTCTTTAAGGAGAGCACATGCCAAGCTTGTATCCAGGACCACAAGGTATTTGTTTTAAAAACTCTAAGTGATTTTCAATATATTTACACATGGAACAAATCTAATGACTTATTTACTAAACATCAAATGATGAATGAACCTACTAAACTACATGTTGCTTGAGATACTGAAGACAGAATAATCTGTAAAGCAATTTTTTTGAGTAATACGCTTACTTAAAATGTGTCTAGCACTTTAACTGCTACAGGCAGAGGTGATGAATACATGTTTGAATCCTAATGCTATTTTTATGCTTGGACAAGCCTATAGGACATGCTTTAAGCAGAAGATTTGAAGCAATATAAAATTTTCTAAAATGCAGAACACAGATATTGGAGAAGTAGTCAAAGGATTCAGATGAAAAGGATTGCATACTAAATTGGATTTGTAAAGCATAGGACTCACTCACTGTGATAGATAAAGTTAGCTGATGACTTGACTCTATCAAAAATCAACCAAAAGACACACTTTTGTGTGGACTCATCTGAGTATTTCCTCAAAGCAATAACAGGGGAGAACTCCCTTCCCCAAACTTAGTAGAACCTTTTAAGTTCATTGCAGATATAAGGAGATTCAAGGTAAAAAATGCATTGCTTTTTCTGTATATCTGCCTTTTCCCTTTGCAGGTAAGTGCATCTTCTATACTGCTGCTACCATCCTATGATGATAATCAAAACCCAGCTTCTGAAGCCTTTCAGTGTGGGCTATAGCCATGTGTTGTGGCTCTGTGGGATTCCTTCAAGTCTCATTAGCAGATTAGCGCTGCTGAGGAATTCATCATTGTAGACTGAGCAAATACCTGATTTTCAGCCTCTCCGGTGTACAGACACCCATTGCTGTGTACCTAGTGAGTATCACACAAGCCAATCTAATGACTTCCTTGGTAATATATACTCATTCTGTAGATTGTGTTTTTCTAGAGAACCCTAACTAATAAATCAACCTTATTTGTATGTAATCTTATATAAGGTATTGCACAACAATTAAGATAGCATGATTTATGTGTAAAACTAATTTTTTAACTAGAGTATAATGTTTTTTCTACTTCTCTTCTCAACAGCATGAGTCAAAATTGGATAATTCTTAGTTGTTTCATTTATGTACAGTTCCACAGGAACCATCTCAGAGGATTATCCGTGTAAATGAGCAGTTTCGTTGACAATTCTGCAGGACTACTGGGCTCAACATGAAGCTTGCTTCCAAAGTTACCTGTGGGCCTTGTTGTGACGTTCTACCAATAGATGGGCTCTGATTTTGACTTTTGTCCAGAATATCAACAGAGTCAGCAAAGAAAGCACTGCTTCACAGCTTCCTTATATGTCTTGGCTTCTTAGAAGATTACAGCTACATACTAGCAGGAAGCATTCCAAATTTGATTGGTCAATAGGAATAAAATTCTCAATGCTTTAATGATTCGCTCCATTACTGGTATAATGCCACTTCAATTAACATTATACGGGGAAGACTTAGGAACTGAGGATTTCACCTCTCAATTGAGCAAATGACAAAGGCATCTGTAGTGAGGACCCTTCCTTCCTTCCTTTCCTTTTTTTTTGCTAATTACACCCACCCCACAACATAAACTATTTACTTCCAAAATACTTGCTACTTTTTAATAATAATCTCACTATGTTTTAATTGAAAATAAAATTTTTCATATAATATATTCTTCTGGTTTTCCTTCCACAAAGTCTTCCAAGATCCTCCCTAGATTCCCACCTACCTAAACTACACCCATTCTTGTTCTCATTAGAAAACAAATAGGAATCCATAAAACAATTACATAAAATAAAAACAGAGCTGACTAGGACAAAACAAGCAAACAAAAATGAAAATCACAAACAAACAAACAAACAAACAAACACCCCAAAAGAACCAAAGAACCAAAGGAAAAATACAAGGAATATACAGACTCAGAGACACACACACATTGGCAAGCACAAAAATCCCATACAATAACAAAATTGAAAAGCATAATATATAAGTAAAATACTTGTAAAGTAAGAAAAAAATGTCTGGACAAAGCATTGTGAAACAAAGGGAATATTTAAAAAATACAATTCAGTTTGCTTTTTCTTAGTAACTTACTGCTGGCTATGGGGCCTGGCCTTAAGAGTGGTTTATATAATAGGCAAAATCTGTTGAAAAATACTAATTTTTTAATTCATTATCAGTTGTACATAGCTTCTGTATTAGGAATGCGATTTTTGTCCATTTTATCTCACAGCACTGTGACCTTAAGAGGTCCAAACCTGTGCAGACACTGAGTGTACTGCCACAGTCTCTGTGAGTTTATATGTACATTAATCCAGAAATGTTTAGAAAGCTTTGTTTCCCCGCTACTCCATCCCCTCTGTTTCCTACAGTATCTCTACCTCCTTTTCTGCAGGTTTCCCTGAGTTTTGAAGAGAGGGAATTGATGAAGACTTCCTGTTTAGAAGTGAGTGTTCCAAGGTCTCTCACTGTTTGCTTGCGATACAGCAGTTTATCTCTGTATCTGTTCCCATCTACTGTAGAAGTAAGATTCACTGATGATGGCTAAGCAAGACACTTCTCTATGAGTACAGAAGAATAGTGTTCAGAGATATTTTGTTCTTGCAGATTTTTAGTAGAACAGTAGTGTTTGTTTTTACCTTGGATCCCTAGTCTCTCTAGTCTTAGGAACTTGCTCATTCAGCAGTATTGCAGATGGGTTCCATTTCATGCATTGGACTTTAAATCCAATCGGCATTGGGTCATTAATCTCACAGGATTTGTGCCACTATTTCCTTAGTACATCTTACATGTAGGTCCTCATTGTAGTTCAAAGGACTACAATGTGTTGTTTATCTTTCTCCAATAGTGTCATGGAAAGTAGCTGATTGTACCATGAACTAAGGTCAGTACAGATGAAGGCTTTAGGCAAGCCCCAACTCTACTTCTCCATAGACAACGAGTTGTATAGGTGTTGTCTCCTACAATAGGGACTTACCACCATTTTGTGGCTTACAACCAAATGATAATAGCCTGGGTTGTATTGGAGTTTGCATGGGCCCCTTTGGTCAATATGTTCATTAGCTGAAGCCTTTTCTCAGAAGTAACATCTTCATTTGGTGATAAGAAATGTATAGATAGAGCCCCACCTCTCCCATTTGTCGATTGCATTTAGATCACCATAATATATGTATATGTTTTAGGAAGCTTCAATTGTATTAGATTTCCATACAACCACTGAAATGGTCCTTAGATTAAGCCATTCCTCCTCATATTCCTTCTCTTATCTGCCTTTCCCTCCCCTTTCCATTTGATCCTCCCACTCCAGCCACCACAATCCATTTGTACCTACCTAATCTATTTCCCCTTCGCAGGAATTCTTGCCCCAATCCTTACTCTATATAGAACCTCTGAGTTTATTTGTTTTGTAACCTGCTTGTCAAACTGTTAATAGCTAGCTTCAAAATATAAGCAACTACATACCAAAATATGTACTTCTTTAACCTTATATCTAAAAAACCAAAAATCTGTTTCTTGTCCGATTGAACCCCAACAGGATCACATCATCAAAATAAAGGCCACATAAATACAGGGTATCTTGAAAGCCTAATGAACTAAGGAGCAAGTCTGTCTCTACAAACTCAACATATTATGAGGGATGGAGGAATGGAGGGATGAAAGGCTAAAGGGAGAGAAGGAGAGAGGGAGGAAACACTATTCTTCTGTTCTAGGTTCTGCACTTACTAGCAGAACCTCGAACAACTTGCACAATTACTAGAAATTTAACAAATAGCTCTGATAGAACATACTTTCACCCAACAACGGAAGTTAAAAAATTCTAACTATACTAGCTGCATGCACCATGTCTGAAATCAAGATGGGGACAGATTGCCTCGTTTGTTTGCATGTTTGCTTGTTTGTTTGTTTTGTTAACAATTTATAAGAGATATGGACCTTGGGCTTGGATTTTTTTTTAACCTTTTATTTTATTCCTCTCCCGGTCCACCCTCTGACTGTTCCACATCCCATACCTTCTCCTCTGTCTCCACAAGGGTGTCCCCACCCCACCCCAATCCGCCAGCCCCCACCCCACCAGACTCCCCACTCCTTGGGGTCTCAAGACTCTTGAGGGTTAGGCTGATCTTCTCTGACAAAACCAGACCTAAGAGCCCTCTGTTCTGTATGTGTTGGGGCCTCATATCAGTGGGTGTATGCTGCCTGGTTGGTGGACCAGTGTCTGAGAGATCTCTGAGGCCCAGGTTAATTGAGACTGCTGGTCCTCCTCCTCACCTTCTTCCAGTTTTTCCATAGTTCAACCACAAGGTTCAGCAGCTTCTGTCCATTGGTTGGATACAAATATCTGCATCTGATTCAGAGGGCAGACATTATAGGTCCCTTTCTGTGAGTTCTATAGTCTCAGTAAGAGTGTCAGGCCTTGGGGCCTCCCCTTGATCTGGATTCCACTTTTGGCCAGTTGCTGGACATTCTTTTCCTCATGCTCCTCTCCATTTCCATCCATGCAGTTCTTTCAGATAGCAACAATTATGGGTCAGAGATTTGACTGTGGGATAATAACCCCATCCCTCACTTGATGACCTGTCTTTCTCCTGGAGGTGGGCTCTACAAGTTGTTGGGTCTTTCAGAGGGCAGTCATGATAGGCCCCTTTTTGTGAGCATTCCATATCCTCAGTAATAATGTCAGGCTTTGGGGCCTCCCCATGAGCTGAAGCCCACTTTGGGCCTGTCACTGGACATTTTTTTCCTCAGGCTCGTCTCCATTTTTGTCCCTGCAGTTCTTTCAGACAGAAACAACTATGGGTCATAGTTTTTGACTATAGGATGGCAACTCCATCCCTCACTTGATATCTTTTTGCTAGAGGCAGGCTCTACAAGTTCCCTCTCCCCACTCTAGTCCATTTCTTCTAAGGTACTCTCCTTTGAGTTCTAAGTGTCTCTCACCTTCCAGGTCTCTGGTACATTCTGGTGGGTCTCCCTACCTCCTATCTCCGGAGGTTCTCTGTTTCCGTTCTTTCTACTGGTCCTCAGGTCTTAAGTTCTTTTCCCCCACCCAGTACCTGATCATGTTTCCCTCTTCCTGTTCCTGTTCCCACCTGGTCCCTCCCTCTCTCCCGTCTACTGTGATTGCTTTCTTCTTCCTCCCAAATAGGACTGAGGCAACCTCACTTGAGCCCTTCTGCTTGTAAACCTTCTTGAATTCTGTGGATTGTATTCTGGATATTCTGTACTCTTTTGGCTAATATCCACTTGTTAGTGAGTACATACCATGCATGTCCTTTTGGGTCTGAGTTACTTCATTCAGGATCATATTTTCTAGTTCCATCCATTTGCCTGCAAAACCCAGGATGCCCTTGTTCTTAATAACTGAGTATAATTCCATTGTGTAAATGAACCACATTTTCTATATCCATTCTTCTGTTGTGGTACATTTGTGTTGTTTGAATCTTCTAGCTATCACAAGCAAGGCTGCTATGAACACAGTGGAACACATGCCTCTGTGGCATGGTGGGGCATCTTTTCAGTATATGTGGGTATGGAATTTTATGGTTTTTAACTACACTCCAATTTACCAGTTCCTCGCTCTATACCATTCTATGTTTTTCACATACACACAGAACACACCACACATACTTGATGTTTATATATAATGATTATTTTACATTATCATACCTAGCAAAAGAGTTTTGAAGTCAAAAGTGTCTTTCCCTTTTTCTTTTCTATATTGTGTTTCTGTCAAGATAACGTAAAATGTAAGGGTTTTTAAGGTGTTTAAGTTTTTAACATATAAATTTATCTCTCTTTCTCTCTCTCTCTCTCTCTCTCTATATATATATATATGTGTGTGTGTGTGTATATATATATATGTAAAACATATATATGTATATATGTATATATGTAAAACATATATATATATATATATATATATATATAACCTTACTAACCAAAATCATCATATAGCTACATTTTAAAACTGTTTCTTCATTACCTTATCCATGGATTCAGAGTAATATGGAAGTCTCTTGTGATTAAAAGTGTTAATTGTTCTAAGATGGGTGACTTTTATGTTAATAACACATACACACTCACAAAGAGGCACTACTCTAAGTGTAAAAACTTAAGGGAGCTTTTAACAGGTGTGCAACTCAAACTGCAGGTTAGATTTTTTCATCTTGGCAGTGCCTTAGGATTGATCACCATCTGTCCCATGTGTGCAACCTTGAATTCTGGGACAATATGTATCCCAGGGTAGCTGTACACAATATTCAGTGGGGAAACATCTATGAAGGATTCTTTTTAAATTTTGAATTCAGGAAATGATAGATAAAAATATTTCTCTTAATTTTTCTTAAAAACAGCACGCCACTGTAACTCACAGGCTCTCTGCATTTAGACCTGCTCACACGCAGGTGGTATCAGTTAGTGACCCCTTTAACACTTATCTAAATCCTTTGTCCTTCATTTTCCAGTAGATATTTTTCCAATTTCTATGTTATTGTATATGACAGATTATGCATCCTCCACACCGTATGATACGAGTATTTTCTTTAACAATGGGCAGCTGCTTTATCCTTCCACTCATTAACGTCTTACTGTAAGTACAACTGTACTCTGTCCACCTTACAAGGACAAGACTCGTACTTGCTAGTCACATATTTGTTAAGACAACATAAAAATAGACTAAAATTGTACTTTGGGTTATTGTGTTCCAGAATAATTAACAACGTTAATTTTGTAAAGTTAAAACAAAAACTTTACCCCATATGATTTTTGACTATTTATGATCTATGAGCTCATTGGAGTGTCATTTTCTTTTCTAAAATACTGACTACCTTTCACATTCCTCTAATAATTCCTTTTATCTAAAACTCTATTTTCATGCCTCATGATAAATCTTCACAAGTGGTAATGAACTCAAGAGTTGGGTTTACCTATAGCTCATTATAGTGGCTTGTAATTCTCAACTTAGTGGCTCTTTGTTGTGGCAAGTAGTCACAGGGAGAAGTTCAGGAGAAAAACATGTGAAGAAAGTTGTGGTAATTTTGATCTGCCAGACTAAATGCACTAAACAAAACCATCCAAACCAAGAAAAAAACAATGTATTGAGGAAAAATATTTTAAAGCACTTAAAAGAATCATTTTATCACTGGACATGATGATGCATTTTATAATGTCAGCTAATCAGCACTGATGTGTACTGGTCATGAACTCAAAGCCCTCCTAGTCTATAAAGTGTCAAAGCCTACCTGGGACACTTATAAGACATTGACTCAGAATGAAAAGTAAAATACAGATTATGACTGTGACTCCCAGATATAGTGATTGTCCAATATGTGTGAAGCCCTCAGTTTGATAGCCAGTACTTAAAAATATAAAATTATAATTTTGTTCTCATTATTTTTATGAGTTTCCATAGGTTTTATGAGGCTGTGTCTCTCTTTTCCTTATGTCTTAAACTTATGTAGCTATAGATGTGGGAAGATGCTGGTTTTGGAGAGTTGGTGTACCTAATATATCCCTACTTAAAATGATTTGGACTACATATGAGGCAGAAGAATCACCTCGATGGCCACCAGGGAGAAAGGAGAGGACTCTGGGCCTGAGGGTGCTAGTGGCCCCAGTAAAAGGGAATGTCAAGGTGGGAATATGGGAATGGGTGGGCGGGTGGGTGGGAGGAGGAATTCCCTCACAGAGGCGGGGAGGGGGAGGGGACACGGGGTTTCCAA
>CM052702.1:65172620-65206548 GCA_028551405.1 Uromys caudimaculatus | reverse complement strand
GGAAAAAAAAAACTGACTCTTATCTTGGCACTTAAAGTTGGGTTTTAATTTTAGAAATGCAAAATGCTCTGATAGATTCAAAGCCAACTTGGCCTGCTCAGTGGAGACTGACATATTGTAATCCTATGGGAAGTCCTGGGACCATTTTGTTATCCCTTCCATTTGAATTTCTATGCGCATCTCTTACGCTTAGCCCTTAGTATATCCTGGCTCATTAACTTACTCTCCACTTTGTATTGAATGAACAACTGTCTCCTGATCAAAGAGCTCCAGAGAGCAATCCTCTTTGGTTAATAAAGGTCCACTCATCAAAAAAAAAAAAAAAAAAAAAAAAAAAAAAAAAAAAAAAAATGACCATTAACAACATCCTAATCTCCTTCTCTAGGATTTCCTTGCTGAGTATGAATATTAGATTCCCTGTATTTATGGTAATAAGCCCTGTGGCTACTGTCAATCATTTATGCAAAGGAAAGAATAATTCAGACCTTCAATATCTATATACTGAGCCTTGATCAGCAAATTTCTAATTGGCCTTGCATGAATCTGTGTGTTTCCTTTAGTGTCTTCATTTATGATGTGTTGATAATATTTTTAAAAAGACATCATATATTGAGAGAGCTTATTGTAAAGGACTTTGTAAAGTTCAGCATATTTTATGAAAGATAATGGTGCTCTTACTAGGAACCCTTCAGCAGAATTCTCTGGGGAGGCAGCTTGCTCTTACATAGAGTGTTGCACCAACTAGTTGAAGGCAGCCAGCTGACACTGACCGTATTATCAAGAAAAGGATCTTCTGTATGCAGCCACTGCATATACTACTGCCTTCAGAAAGAAGGCCATCCACCAGTAGGGCCCCATCTGTTTCAGGCAGCCAGCCAGGCATTTCCAACCTGTCAGCCAATCACCTTCTAGATCAGCTGATATATCCACATTACATCTCAAATGCTAGTACTTTCAATCTGTTTGGATAGTTGATCTATAAAATGCCAAACCATCAGTTTGACTAATTTGGGTACTGTTTTCTCCAGGTGTTTTAAATCTATATGGATGCATGGTTCACACAGAGAGAAATGGGAAAGGTATCTTAAAACACAAGCTATTATTGTTCCCAAGTCTCATCCATGCCAAAATATTTGCAATACGGGAAGCAAAGATAACACCATAAAAAAAAAAAAAACCAAAAAAGAAACCGTTATTAAATACCCAACAGAAAAATACTACCTTTTTCTGTATCATATATTTATCCTCCTCACCTGGTTGATGTATATGAAATGTAATACTTTTATATTCTCTGGAAATTAAACATAATTGCTCATTGGTTCTAAGGCATGAAATCATAATTGAGCGATGTAGTATGAACTCACCAAATAAGCCAAGTAAATCTTATAGAAGGTAGACAAGATTTGATAAGGTTTTACATCTCTATTAGAAACACCATGGCATTAGGAATTTTATTTATTTGTTTGTTTGTTAATATTTTACCTCCCTACCTCAATGCAGTTTTCCCTACCTTCTGTACTCACAATCCATTCCCCAACCTCTCTTGAAGTCTCGCCTCTACTCCTCTGATTTTCTTCAGAAAATAGCATTCTCCCATGGATATCAACTAGCTAGAGCATATCAAGTTACTACAATTCTAGGAACCTCTTCTCTTATTAATGCTGGACAAGACTACCCAGTAGGAAGAAAGGGTCCCCAAAGCAGCTGACACAGTCATAGATAGCCCCTGCTTTCACTGTTTGGAGTCCCACAAGATTACCAAGCTATACAACTGTAACATATGTGCAGAGTGCCTAGATCCATCCCATGCCCACACACTGGTTAGTGGGTCCGTCTCCGTGTGCTTCTGTGATTCCAGGTTAGTTTAGTCTCTGGGTTTTCTTGTGGTATTCTTGATGCCTCTGGCTTCAACAGTCCTTTCCCTTCTTCCCCAGGATTCCCCAGGATTATTTGGCTATGGGTTTCTGCATTTGTTTCCATCAGTTGCTGGCTGAAGCCTCTCCTGTGACAATTGGACTAGGCACTAATCTAAGAGAATATCAGAATATCATTAGGAATCTTTTCATTGACACAAATAACTATTTTTTAAATATATAAAATATTAACCTTTGAGGGAAAGATTGACTACATTAAATAATTTTTTATTGAATTGAATGTTGTATGGAAACACTTCCAACAGAGATGGAATAAGTGGGGTATGAACTGTGTAAGGGATGGTAGAGGCTAGCAACTCCAGTTATAATTATATTATTCACCTCTATGTATCAAATTTTATTCAGGCAATATGATTGTGGGAAAATGTAAAATACCTATACTACTTTTGGGTCAGTTCTCTACACTCTATGTTTTGGCTGTCTTGTTCATTGATATTGACGGACAGATGTAGAAGAAATAACAGTGTGTCAATGAGGAGTCTAAGATGTAAGAATTTTCTACTTCTGCCTGTATTGTCATAATAACCAATTGCCAACACACACACACACACACACACACACACACTCACACACGTGACCCAGCCTGCTGGAAGATAAAAGTCATAAATAATAGGCACTACTGCCATCTCAGTTGACACCCTATCAAATCTTAGATGCACAGTTTCATGTCTTCCCATTGATAAACAAAGATGCGCCAGTGAACACAACTCAATATAGTAGAGCAATCAAGAGTGTCCAATCTGAGTTACTCAATCAAAGGAAAATGAATAGGGTCTCCATTAAGACATTAGATTTTAGAGTGGTTTATTATATGTACTGATAGCTAACATGATAATTGAATAAGAGTAAAACCCGTTAAGTCCTCTGTGAATCCATGTGAAGTATATCCTGGAGCCACCTTAACTTAATCACAGACACAGCAGAGCATGGAATGTCTAGGAAGTCATGGTTATAATCTTTGTAAGTATAGATTCCTCAGTAAGGGCTAAACTCCTTATTTCCTCAGATATTAGGTTTCTTCCTCTACCAACAGAGAAGGGCTTCTGAAATAAATCTTAGAATAATGATTGAAAGTAAGTTTATTGACTATTTAAGCAATATTTACATCTGAAATCACAAAACCCTTAAGTCAAATTAATGACAATAGTGATGAGGTAACTTCCATACATAGTGAGGGAATAATGATGCTTTGAAAAGAGCAGTAATGAGAAGAATATCACCATAATTAGGAAACCAAGGGCATGTGATTAGTTAGGTCATAGGCCTTAGTGAAGAATTCTCAATACCATTTTAAATTCTCAGATGACAGAATTTAAATGTAGAATAATCAAATCTCAAAGGTGAAAATAATGAACTTTGACTTCCAGACTTTAAAATCTAAGTAACACATGACAAATTGACACTAAAAACATTGAATGAACAGAGCATGAAACAAGGAAATTACTCAACATTTTCAGATTTATTGTATTTCATATCTAGAAGATATATTTAGAAACATGCTTTATATATGTATGGTGGTCATGTAAATCACAAAATTGTTTAATGGTTACCAACAACCAAATGATCTTGAAAGCCATGAAACTAGTTTGCTAGATAGTTCTCTATAAGGATTTCAGATAGGACATAACCAGAAATGATCCTATACGCCCTGAACAAAAGTCAGACTAAGAAAGAGAAAACTAGTAAGTTTATAAAAAAGAAAATAGCAAGAGGGGATGATACTCTGCAATTTGTTTAATAAGAAGCTGAGAAAAAGAAGTATTTACTAAAAAAGACATGACTAAATGTTGGATGTTTCTAAGAGTTTAAATAAGGGGAGATTAGACAAAGCAGCAAAGGACAATGAATTATAAAACTATTTCAAAAGGCTTGTAATGATAGAGGACTTACTAGAAGTGAGTATGAAGGCAATGGAGAAGATAATGTGATTTATAGTCAGCTGTCTGGCACATAAGAACATATTTTCAGGCAGTGATGAGTCAGTGGTTAAAGAGCTCTAAGGATTGGATATCCAGATTATAAATGCTAGGTGAATAAGATTGCTCACATGCTCATGTGCAATTACAACCTAAGAAAGCAGAGTAGAGCATATCAATGATTTCTAGAGCAGGATATAACAAGGAGCTCTGGATTGGATTGAGACGTCATGCTTCATAAAGAAGAATAAGGTAGAAAGCAATGGAAGGATATTTCTGACCAACCTCAGGTCTTTTATATACATATATGCTTTAGCTTATGCACTCACACTCACAAGTACTCTGACAACTGCAATCATGTATACACACATGCACATACCTTCCACATACACACACACACACACACATGCAAATGATACAGATATGAAAAGAAAGAGGACAAAGATAGACAATGGTTATGAAAAAGGAGGAAGTTAATGATAAATGTTGGTAGAGAAAATGATAATTTGGAGGAACTGGATATATATATATATATATATATATATATATATATATATATATATATATGAAGTACACACACATATCTATGTATATATATGTACATATATATATATAGAGAGAGAGAGACAGACAGACAGAGACAGAGAGAGAGACAGAGAGAGACAGAGAGAGAAATATAGATAGATATATAGGTAATAATAAAACCAATTATCTTCAAGTCACATTAAATTAATCTTAATGTAATTCCATGGGAGCTCACACTCTATGGAACATGTAACTTAGGACATATGAAAGTTTTCTATGCAAAGAAGTATAGCTGAAGTGTGAATAAGGAACTAGAATATGAAGCATCCTGAGACAGAGAGGAAACGCTCATTTAGACCAATGGGAACAGATTAATCATAAACTCAACCGTTTTTTCTTTTATTATTTTCTTCACTCAGTATGTTTTGATCATATTTTCCTTCCCTAAGTCCTCTAGATCAGCTCAGCCTCCCTCCCCACTGAGCGTCATGACTTTTCCATATTCCTCCTCAGAATAATGAAAATCCAAACTAATAAGATAGCAATATGACAACAACAAAAAATAAAACAGAAGGCAAAAAGCAAGACAAAACAAAAATTTAGTTCATTTGGCATTGACCAATTACTGGACCAAAACATTGCCCTATAATGTGTTTGATATACCTACTGACATTAAGAGGAGATAAAGAATTTCCCTTTTCTATAAGTCTCAATTGCAAATAATTTCTTGGTTAGGGTTAGAATTTTATGTTCATTTCCCTTTCACAGTGCTGAGATTTTAAAATCCAACATACTTAATACACGGAAAATGGAAGTACCAATAATTGGCTAAGAGGAAACAAAGAGGTTGAATATGGGGCATAAATTCATATGGGTGTCAATAGATAGAAAATCTGGTTCCTATGTAGTATACAGAAATACAAACAGAAATCAGCCATAGTATTATAAAACATCAGTGACATGGGCCACAGTCTCCTATAAAACCAATATTGAATTCCTAGTATTGCATGACTTTGAGAGTCTGGAGGTAGAGTGACCTGCTCAGGGGACACTGTACTAGACAAGATGAAAGGCAATGAGGTATGAAGTATGGCCTTAAATAAAGAAATCTAAATGGGAAAGATTTCAATGATGTTAGAAAAAAAAGGAAAGAGCAAAGAGTTTGCTAATCGTTTCATTACTGTGGGCACAGAGCAATCTAGGCTGGCTGGGGTCAAGCCCATGGCAAATCACACCGTCATCACATTGCAGCATATGAGTTAGTGGTCTGGGCATTACTGCTGACTGTAATGTGTGAACAGTTTTGGGGGTGAGACTGGGGACTGTAAGGAGAGACAGCTGTAGGGAAAGAACTCTGAGAACTGACTGGAGCAATGAAAATGGCAGCAAGTAGTGCATTTACTGATGAGGAAACTACTCTCATGGCTCACTGCAACCATCATAGAAGATGTCACTTAACTCTGGCCATCCACTTCATCGCCAAGTACTCTCTGCTCCGCCATCAACATGTCAATGACAATCTTCTACACATAATGGAAAGGGAAGGGGAAAACAGGAAGCATTAAGATCATCTCTCCTCACCTTTCTCTTAGACTGGAATTCATTGGTGGAGAGGATCATGAAAGTATGGAATCATAGGTAGAAAGCATGCTTTTAGCATACACTATTGATAAGGTAGTGCTACTTGGATAGAAGAAAACATATTATGAAGAAAGCCCAAAATCTATATGTTTAGCTGGCTGCTTTGGCATTTCTAAGTGCTTTTTCGGGCTAAGAAAAATACAGTTAGAAAGACATGAGCCCTGAGCTGGCAGTGTGTACAATACAAGTGCTAAGCATAGAGGTAAAAAGCCACACAGCTCTCTAGGAACAGAATATCTGAAATCAAAACCGATTATCTGTTTTCTTCTCATAATAATTGAGTATACCAACAATAGTTCACTCAGTTCTGTTTATGTAATTTTTAAATGAGGTATTTTTATTCTGTGGTTTTGGTTTGTATATACTTAATGATTCTGTATTAGCACCTCTTCAATTTCAAAACCCCTTTACCACAAAATCTAGACAATTTAGTTGATAACATTCTTATCTGGACCTCTCCAGAAAGTGTCTTTGAAAAAAATGACTTGCTTACCCAATGCCACATTCTTGGCCTAGAAAATGTCCTTATTGATTTGAGGAAACCCTTAGTCTTAAGAAAGCAAAATACAATGATTACTTTAGACATCTCCAGAAGCTTAGTGTAGGCTTTTGATACACACATAACAATCTACGTCTATTTCAAAGAAGTGAATTTTGCACGAGTTGAAATATTATAATTTCCTCCAGTTATGCATGCAGTGAATAGTAGAAGCAGTATCGGAACTCACACTGTGACTAACCCACACATTAAATCACCAGGCTATACTGCCTGCTTAGAAACCCCCATTACTCACATAAACATTACCAGTGAAAAACTTAGCAAATGAACCCGTCTTTCCTCTGCAATCTCTAATCTGTGTGGGCAAGGTATTATTTGCACAAGAAGAAATAGAATATTTCACTTCCTTATTGGAGTCAAGATATATAATAAGCCTGTGATGTGTGAAAATAATAGATGTTCTAGGTTCATTCATTGTTAAGTGTGGAACTGTATCTCCAGTGCTAAGGAATGATGTCTGTACTCATAAAGATTTTAAACCTTGAAGTTAACTATATCCAAACATTTATCAGCATTCTAGTTTAGTGATGACCAAGTTCAAGTAGCCAATTAAGTGGTTAATAAATTCTGGATAAATAGGTGAGTTATTCACACTCACTCTAGATTTTCAGAAAAGGACTCTCCAGTGTGAAATGTCACGAACTTATTACAAGTCTTTGTAAAGGTCTTTGAAGATTAATCAAGGATGAGGTGTCCCTTGAAGGTTGTTCCATTTATTCTGAGGGGACAAAGTACATGTATCATGAAATAGAGCATTTAATCTACACTTAATTCTTCATTCTGGTAAAATATATAACATAAATCTTTAAATTAATTTTAAAGCTCTTAATTCAAACACTGGAACTGGGTACATCCATAGTGATGTACAACGCTCTCTACTATCTAATCCAATTTTTTCTACCCTAAAAGGAAACATGTGATAGTAATCCTATCTTTGTGAAAGTAGCTACTTGAAGTTAACTGACACAGTTTATCTTCAGGGAATGTCTTCATTACTTGTCTTTTTACTGAGACTAATCCACTCAGGTCCAACTTTTTCATATGCTATTATTCAGACCACACATCATTTTTCTTCTATTAATGTGTGCATATTTTACTACGCACTCTTTAAATTATACTACCTACAGCCTAGTGTATTTATAACAGAAAGTATAAAGTGAACTTTCCTCATCTATGGAATATAACAATACACTTCTTTAATTTAGCATTCAATTGTGTTAGCTTTGAGAGAAACTGTATTACACTGCTGACACATATTGAACTTGACATGCAATTTTTCTATATTCTACTTACGTCTTATTTCTTTATATATAAAGATGTTTTCAAAATCTAGATTCAGAATTTCAGATTCATCATTTTCAGGTTCGTTTGAAACATTTTTCTACATTACTGACATCTTTTGGGATCTGATTTTAAATTAATGATTTAAGTGTTTCAAGTGAATTTCAAATGTCATATTACATTTGAAATTGATTCAAGTCTTCTGACAAGATTTATATAATGTGCACACTGATATGTACAGAAATAAATATAGATATATTCATATATACCTAAATATACATTTCAATATATGTAAAATATACTGGATTTTATGAGTTTTAAGGGACTTAGAAAGGCACAGACAATGCTTTAGAAATATCTGTTTATCTGTTTCAAAGTTTATAATGTCTTTTTCAAGCCTAACAAATACTAGGCCTAACTACAGTACACTGTTAACATTATTGAGCAAATGAAGAATTGAGCTCATAATTGTATTAATCACTGCAATATGCTGAATTTCAGTAGGAGCAGCTCAAAATTCTTTGTCTTACCACATTCCCTGGAACCTCTGATTAAAGTATATCCCGACAATTAATATGCTGTTTTGCATATTATGTTATAAATTTGCTTCACATTTATGAAAAGTTAAATAAAGTAGCAAGATGGTGTTGCACTATCAGTGTAACCTGTATATATCAACCAAACATTTAAGAGCAGAGAGCTTCAGTCAATAGTTAAAAGTGCATTCAGTGTGATCAAAGAATTGAAAGGTTATGGTGGGAGTGATAGTTTTTGCTTTGAATGAGGGGAAGGAGACCATATTAGAAAGCACAAAAGTATTACATATCTCCATATGAAGCATTGGGCTAGAAATGGAGATCTCAGGCCTGTGACATAGAGAAAATGAATTATTTCAGCAACATAAAATGAGTCAATCAGAAGAAGATTCTTCCCCAAAGCCCCAGATAGGAGCCAAGACCAGAAAATACACTAATTCATCTTGTCAGAACTGTGACAGAGCATGGAGTGAAGCCCTCCTGTATTTCTCAGCATCAGAGACTGAGTTATAACAAATAGTATGTCAGTAGTAATTTGTAACACAGCAATACAGACACAATATAGCAAGAGACTGGTAAGGAAAACAGCAACAATTCTCCATCCTACAAATTGAGGGAATTTAACTGATCAAGCAGATGAGGGGAAATAAATCTAAAGAGCCAGAAAGAGGAATCAGAGCCAATTTAAGGATTCAAAGATAAAGAAACCACTGGCGTCTCTAAACCAGGATATATACCAAGAAGGAAAGTTGTCACACGATGCCAAAAATGCAATAGTATTGGGGCTAGTCAGTAGGAGCAGAAGCCTATGATGGGATATAGAAAATGTGTGAACCACCCATGTCAGAGAATAAAATGTGGGAGACACACTCTAATTTTCTATTTATTTTATTACTGTTCTTCTCAATGATTAACATTTTGAGAGACAAAAGAGTTAGGCCTTCTAGAAAATACCATATTGTCTTTCCTGGTGATTCAAGACATGAATTTAAACGATCAGTACAGAGGTTTTTACAATATGGGTATAACTGACCAGTAAATCAGATAATAAATTATTTATTTGCCATCTATATGAATCTATTCTTCAGGTAGGCAATTTCACATGTATATTTCCTTTTGCGGGCATGCCCAAACTCAATATTCTAAACTGATGTTCTCACCTAAAGAATTCACATTTGAGAAAAAAAAATCTAGTTGAAAATATCAGAAAAAAAGCTATCATATTGTTAAGGTAAGTTTACATTCTGTTGTTGCAATTCCTCACCTTTCCCCAGAGTTCCTATTTTTTTCCATAGGCTTCTCCTGGGCTAAATTGCCTCCTTTAACCTTGACTTCAGGCCTCAGACTTTTTCTTACTTTGGCTAAGAGAGTTGTAATAATGTACCCATCTCAAACTTGTGTCTAAAGATACTTTCTGGTTTCACAGGATCTAATTTGCCTTAACAGCCTATTAGTAAAAATGAGCTGTGTTTAACCTGCTATTACAAAAATCTGTAGGATGCAAGAAACCAAGAACCAAGGAGCATGGCAGCAAACAAGCTCTCTGACGTCTCAAAAGAGCCCTAGTCTGAACCCACCTTCAGCCAATCTGTGATTATGATTATAGTAAGTGGTATTGTTCTAAGCTGCTGGGTTTTGACTTGTCCCTCTATGCAAAATTACTGTAGTAGAATAGCTGTGTATATCCTGAATTTAATTCTGAGAGCCATAAACAAAGGCAGTTAAGACATTTGTCTAAGATCATTAGAATTAGAAAGAAATGCAGTTTAAACTTGGCTCTACCTGAACTCACACCCCATGTTTCTAACCTCTAATTAGAATTCCTTAATTTTTATTATCAGAATGGGGATTAGAAGTGTGGTTTGGTGATTCTCTCTCTCTCTCTCTCTCTCTCTCTCTCTCTCTTTCTGTGTGTGTGTGTGTGTGTGTGTGTGTGTGTGTGTGTGTGTGTGTGTGTATGTGTTTGTCTATGTGTCTGGGTCCGTGTGTGTGCTATGTGTGTGTGTGTGTGTGTGTGTGTGTGTGTGTGTGTGTTTGTCTATGTGTCTGGGTCTGTGTGTGATGTTTCTATGTGTTTAGGTGTACATCTATATGTACCCATGCAGAAGCCAGCGTGGGTCACTGAGTATCCTACTCTATCACTTATTGCCTTATACTTTTCAGATAGGATCTCTCACTGAACCTGGAGATTGATTTTGCTGTTGTTTTTCTTTGTTTTATTCTGTTTGTTTTGTTTTTGTTTGCCTTATTTTGTTTTGTATTCTTTTTCCCCCTAGGGAGTCTGGCTGTCCATCAAATATCAGAGGCCCCTCTGTCTCCAGACTAATTCTCTTTTAGCATTGAGTTTATAGATATGCATACCCATGATCTACTATTACTTGAGGTGCTGGTACTATAAACTCAGGTCCTCATGTTTTTGCCAAAATTGTTTTTACCCACTAAGCCATCTCTCCTGGCCAATGTTTACCTATTTCCTATGTTATTTCTCTCAAAGTGGGTTTTATATTCTGTAACAATGAGAGATCAATAAGAAAACCCAACTGAGGAGAAACAAACTTGGAGCCTAGAAGCTGTGTGACTCCATGTTATGCATCCTCCACAAGCCTCTCAGAGACAACGATGCAGTGCTCCAAGCTGCCTCTTAAACAGGCCAACAGCTGGACTGAAGCAGGAAGCTAGTGATTTAGGGTGGTGTTGAAACTCTTCAATGCTGCCATTCTGCCCTCAGAGGAATTCACATAAGTGGGGAGTAGATGAGCTCTCAGGGGATGTAGTGAGGCCAGTGGTGCTGAAGCACAGTGAAATTTATGAGCCTATTTCCAATGGCTGCCAGCAAACAAGTGAAACCAGAGATGCCTAGGAAGTCTCTTGCTTAATTACACTTTTGCTGCTGCCAACCAGTTTTGATTGTCACTCAGGCTCCTTAACGTTTATTCTTCCCACTAAGGGAATTCAAATTCGCTTTCTGTTTTTATATTATCCACCCTGGTCAAAGAATCATAATGGGGAAAGTATAAATGTTGGAAGCAGGTGTTTGCATCTCAAGGAATAACTGCCATCATTAAACAATTGAGTACCCCTAATAAAAATAATTCAAGCTCTGAAACTGCAAAACCTAAAGCTCTTCCCATGGACCTGAGCTCCTGGAAGAATGTTCTACACCTCACCTGATATAGAAGGATATTTTGAAAATGCAGGTTTTCTTAAAATATAAAATTACATTCAGAGTCCATATATAATTTGAAACACAATAAACTTCTGGTTGGAATCGGGCTGGATTCATAAGATATCTAATATTGTACAGGAAAATATTCCAAAATTCTAAATCATCTAAATTGGAAACATTCTTGGTGCCAAACATTTGAATAAGAGATATTCAACCTCTTATGTCATTAGAGAGCTAACAGATTTCCATCACTGTGACAAAATACCTGTTACAGTCGCCAGGAAGACGATAGTTTATTTTTTTTCTTGACTTTAGTGATTTAATCCATGTTTGTTTTCTCCAATGGCAAAGCAGCATATCAAAGATAGAACACATTGTGAATCAACCCAGTCCAGCTTATGGTAGCAACAGATGGGAAAGAATGGGAAAGGAGCAAGATGTCCAGTGATGTCTACAAAGGTTAGTCCTCAGTGGCCTGACTCCTTTATTTCCAGTCACACCTCCTAGAAGTGTAACTACTTCTCAAAGTTTAGAAATGTGGACCATGCCTTCAATGAAAGAATCTTATGGAGTAATTCAAGATCCAACTGACCATGCTAACATTTATTTCATGATTTTTGCTTCGGAGATACAGGTCTGTAAATAGGGACAATGATGCTACTTTCTCAACAAACTGACATCAGAGAATATGAGTCCTGCGCACAATTCTATAGTTAATGAATAACAGAACTAGGAATGAGTAATAAAATTCAGCTTGCCTCTCATAATCTTATTTTAGGTAATCACAAACTGAAGTATTCACATATCTTCCTTCTTCATGATAAGCACTGAGCTAATGGCATTCTTTTAGATTGCTTTTCTTTATAGTAAACAAAAATGATTATATTTGTATTGGTTATGCTTTCTTTACTTTCAAGTAATAGAAAACTCATTATTTGTTTTTCTTTAAAAAGAGAAGAAGAGACACTCAGCCTTGCTGCCATCTTCCTTGAATTTCCTGTGCCATAAGATCAAAGTGGAGGAAGATGTGAATTTTCAGCCTGAAGCTCAGGAGAACAAAGATGCTGCAGAGGTCCAAGTAAAATTGATTGTGAACTAATGAAAGCTAAAGAAACAGAAATAAGGCATGCTGGGTAATAGGCCATGAAACAATATGTTGGACTGTATGCTTAACAAATCTCACTGAATCTAGAACTTCACTATATCCTTGTCAATTCCACCTGTGAGAGACTGCCCTCTTTACAACCAAAGTAGGATTCATTGGCCCTATGCCTGTTGAGTTCTGTACTAGTTCTGTTCTCGTGAGTGACCAAGTGCAATTGATTTACAGTAAATTATGTTTATTATTGTCTCAGCTTAAGAAAGCAATCACACAAACAAAAATCAAGTCAAAACTAAATAAAATAACACAAACAAAAGTATCGGTCTATGTAACTATCATGTAACATTCTTTTTTTAATTTTCCTAGAGCCAGAGGCATTCATAATTTCAGTCCGATATCTTAATGATGTTTTCTTCTGTCTTAGCTTCACTCTATGTAGAATTTTCATAGGTAATACTCATGGCAAGTACATATTCACACTCTAGAATCCTAAAAAAAAGTATCATTTGGTAGTAGTTTTGTTAGTTCATGAAGAGAAGATTGTTGCACTAAAGATACATATACTAATTGATGCGGGTGAACTATGACAAAAATGAACATAATGCACTGCCATGCAATAATTTAGGAAACTGGCATATTGTAAATAATCTCTAATGTGCAATCACATAATAAATGTGACTCTTCCACTATTACAAACAATGGATCTGTGTAGTACTAAGGCAAATATTCTTATTTAATTCAATCTGTAGTTGGAGAAACCATGACTTAGAGAAAAGCTAATGACATTTCACAAGATGCCACTGTCAATAGTTTTTAAATTCAAGACTCACACCCACCACCACCAACTTCAGATTTTGTGTACTAATTGTCAGAACTGGGATTCCTCCTGAAATTTAAAACAGAAATTTATCCTCTTAGCAGTAACCATCCCTGGGACAACATTTTCTAATAAACATAAACATATTTGTATATACATATAGAATCATATCTGCCAGTCCACACAAAATGGACATTGTGCATTGTCCTGGAAGACCGTAGTATAAGCATTGGCACTGGATTTTTCATTTTCCTTCTGCCTTGAACTTGTTTCTCAAGAGAAACACTGAATTTTTTAAAAATACTAAAACCTTTGCTATGCATCATGTCATTTCAGCTCAATAGTATGATGGCAGACTGAGAGTCCAGCCCTGGACAGATTTGACTGATCAGCAAATATTCTTGATCTAAAACCTGGTATTTGTGATGATCTGTTAAGAGACAATGTGAAATGAAATCTTGAAAGAAACTGCTGGAGACAGGCATTGAGATGAAATAGTTCCTCACAATGAACTTCAAGCAAAACTGCAGCTGGGGAGTCTTCCTATATAGAGGCAGAATAAGGCAATTCTGCAGCTGGAGATTCTTCCTATATAGAGAGGCAGACTATGGCGATTCATAGGTCTGAACATCCATGTATACAAACTCTGTAGATATGCTATTAATATTTAATTCAATATTGGAAATTGTCCACACTGGCAAAAATGAAAAGGGGTACAAAAGTGCCCAAAATGTGGAAAAATAAACTTTTACAATTCAATTTAAGCATCTTTTCTTAATCATCATTTTATACCTTCTCTTCAGTAAGACTGTGGATTGTTTACCCCAGATAGGACCCTGACAAAGGGCCAATGAATTATCTTCACCCAAGTCTGACTATTACTGTTTGGTGTAAATCTTTAAATATGCCTTGACTTTCCTCAGTAATGCGCTGTGACCCAGAAGTGTATGCTGAAATAATCCTTTTCCTCTACAAGTTGCTTTTGGTGATGTTGTTTATCATAGCAACAAAAAACAAAATCAAACATATGTCCTGTAATGTTTACAATATTCCTTCTAAATAATGGTAGTATAAGATTTCTTTCCCTTTTACCTTCATTTATGATAATTTTTCTATTTTTTTTAATGATACAAAAATATGAAAACATATATCTGCGTAGTTACTTAAATCGCTATGGTAAATTGAATAAAATGTTAATTTTTATTAATACATATTAAAATAAAATTATTTTTATAATACACATGGCACTTATCTGAGCCAAATAGCTTCAACATGTAGAAAACCAGAATTTCCTTCCAACTTCCAATTTCCTTATTTTAGTTTAACATCTAAAATAGGCTGCAACCTTTAGGAGTAAAGCATAAGCAGGTACTATTGTAGTGCTACAGGAATCCAGCTGAAGGTGTGGAGGGTGATTTTCTTTGTATTAGCAGCATTAATGATGCGTAGTTTGCATAAAAGAGTAAAAGAGTCTTAAAATCCACAGTGTACATTATCTCATTTGATTTGGAAAGTAACTCATTGAAGAATAAGACCTGCTGCTGACAACAGCTAGGAAAAGCAAGGCTTCATGAGCTGAGTGACTTCTATGGGTTTGAGAACTCTTATAAAGTAATGGCTGCTCATAGCTGGCTGTGGGCTTGAGTTTCTTTTCACCTGAGAGCAAAGCCTCTGGCAGAGCAATGGTGCACTTTTGAAAATATTTTACATTTATCTTATTTATTTTCACTAAAGCAATTATTTTAACTAGGTTATGGGGAATATTTACTTCATGGCAAGGGAAATGGTGGGTTCTGGGATACAAAAGTGAATTCTAAAGGAAAATTGCATTTAGAGAATAAAATGTTGAAAGCATAAATAAAGACACAACTACAGAGAGAATAATATTAGATAGATTTCCATCCTTCATTTAGTTATATTCCAGCTCCACATTTCCATAAATATTAAATTAAGTATATTCTATTTTCTTATAAATAACAAACTTTCCCCAACCCATTACACAATTTTGTCTAAATATATTAATAATCAACTCCCATGCTTAAACATAGAAATATAATCATAGCATATTAGATATGCAAGAAGCATTTAAAGAAGGTGAGTAGGAACTTCTTTTTCAATGAATGAGCAAGTAAATGAATGAAAGAAATAAAACACTCTTTTCTTAAAGAATCCATGAAAGGACTGATTGTGCTATGTCTTCTCATGGAGAACAAAACCGGTTGTTCAAAGTGGACTACTTTCTATGTCATTCACCTTCAACCATAAAACTTTAATGTTAGAATAAATAAATATAAATAAATTTGATAAGACCCATGTGCCCTTCCTATGTGTGTAGGTGTGTGTGTGTGTGTCTGTGCATTTGTGTGTGTGAAATGGTAAGTGTAATATATTTGACAAGCAAAGGAAAAAACTAAGTAGCCAGTATTATTGAAAACATTTAAATGATTATTATCTCTTACCACATCAAAACCAACACACTGGTGGTGTGTCGTAAACAGCCTCATGTATCTATTTATCAGTCATCATTTTTTATTTTATGATTGTATATGTTACTATTATAAAATGGCCATAGAGAGATGTTTTATCAAGTATTACAAATAATATTGGTTTCTAAAGCTAATAAAATAAATTCACCTTGTTCTACATTATTTCATAGATATTAGGATAAGTTCTGTATTCAATATGTGCAGGTTTAACACTTTTGTACACTATTCTGCCTGTGCCATCTTGCACAGTTCAGCTGAGAGCTCTAGTTCATCAATAAAAAAGAGGTAATAATGTATTTTTAATAATTGAATAGTGATGAACATTTAAGATAACATGTGAAGGATTTGGCATGGTACTTTGAACATAAAAGCTACATAGTTGTTTTCCTGATAATGGTTGATGGTAATTATTTCTTAATTTTATCAAAATAACCAAGAAAACAAGCCTCTGGGTGCATTTGTGACATATTATCTATGTTGGTGGCTTCTAGACATACATTTAAGGAATCATCTTGATTAGATTTTTATAGCATAAGGACTCACTCTAAAAGTACATCACAAAATGTCTTCGGCATGATTCTAGGGCTTCATAAAAAAATGAACACTAACAGGACAGAAACAATCATTGATCTCTGTTCCTTGGAGGAGGATGTAAGCTGACCAACTGACTCAATTTCTGCCACTTGGACTCCTTGTTTATGATGGACCCTTGAACAGTGATGCAACAAGATTACAGCAACAAGAAACAAAGCTAATAAACTGCTTAATAATAGCATTAATATCTGTAAAGTAAATCATTATATCATAAAGATATTGAATAGAAAATTGTGCTTAATAAAATCAATTCAACTATCTGAATACAACTTTTTACAGAAATAAATTATTGGCAGATATAATTAGTTTATAGGAATTCATATTACATAAGTGTGCTGTAGTTCAATTACTAGCATTCTTATAATAAGTCAAAAGAAAAAAGGCACTGAGGCATTCCTAGACCAGAGAACCAGAGAGTGATGCCATAGAAAAAGGTGTCCATGATCCAGGGAATGCCAGCAACTATAGGAAGTTGAAAGAATAAAAAAAAAAATCTGATAGAATCTAGAAAGAGCATAGACCATAAACAACTTGATTAATTTTGGCATTTAGATTTCTGTTTTTTAAAGCTATCTGTTAATGATTATAGTAGACACAATATTCTGGCTATATTAAATTATTAAAGGTATGCTTTTAGTGTTATTGTGATTACTTGTTTTAAATAACATTCTAGGCATATCTGTGATGATACCAAAACTTTATTTACATTGAGGATGTGCATGTTTATGATATTGTCATCTATATATAGATTGTACTATAAGACATTAATTACAATTATACTCCTTCATTAACACATTTTAGCTTAATAATGGGCAATAATTTTAATATTATTATTATGGTCATTGGACTGTTAGTTTTTTAAATTTTTTTGAAGTAGGATTTCATTATGCAACTGAGAAACTTGGAAATGACAATTGTAGACTAGCCTTCCATACATTCCTGAGGTCTGAGATTAGCACTCAACTCAGCTCAGATTTTATTATTATGACTACTCAAGAGAGCCTATTTATAAACCAACATGAAAATGTTTTCATGGTCATCAACTATTCACATCCCAATAAATCTCAGCCTGTTCTGCCCCTGTAGGTAGTGGTTTATGGGTCTTATACACAAAAACAGCACTAAGGGAAACACAAGCCCAATATTCTGTCTTGATGAATCGCTCTGTACTTAGACAAGCCCTTAACCTGTTAGTGGTTCCTCATTGATTTCTCCATTCTTTCCTTTCCTCTCTGCTTCTCTCTCATATTCTAAATTTTCTCTCTAATTCTTCACTCTCCCCTCCCCCTTTCACTTCCTTTCTTCTTTCCTTCCTACTTTTCCTTTCTACCATTCCTTTCCGTCCCTTTCTTCTTCCCTGTTTACTTATCTCCTTTCTATTCTTTCCTTCATCGAAATCTACAACTGATATCAAGATGTACACATTGGGACAAATTAATGCAACTAAACACACACAAGAGGTATACAGTGGAAAAAAGGGATTCATGTCTACTATGCAAGGAGTGAACATTTTGGGGGAGAGGCTTATTTCAGATAGCAGATTTAGCTGTTTTCTATTTTACTTCACAAATATTTCTTGAGAATGTCTAGGTTCCTCTGTGAACATAGATGGAGACAAAATAGTCAAGCAGCCATTTCCTCATAAAAATCACTGTGCGAGACATAATAGCATCTGGAAGTCAATTCTTTGTTTCTCATTGCATTATATTTTTAGTAGAAAAATTTTAAAAACATGCAACAGGAAAACTTATCTTAGGCTCTAAGCTCACAGAACAGTCTTTGAAGGAAGTGACATTGAATTCTATCTGAAATATAAATAGGAGTAACTCAGACCCATCCTCAGGTGAACGCTAGAGAAAAAAAGGAAAATAGTTGTTTTGCGATACTAATAACAATCCCTCTTCAGGATATCAAGTTCCAAGTTTCCAACTCTGGTGGTTTGAGGAGGAAATGCCCACATAAGGTCACATATTTGAATGCTTGGCCATAATAAAGTTGTTGAACCATTGCCCTTGTTTTTCCTCCCACACACATGTTCCCCAAAATAAGACTCAGACTCAAAATATATTTACAAATATCTTGGCCATATACCTATGTTCTTCTCTGACTAGATATAACTAAAAATAGCCCATTTAAACTCACTTACATTCTGCCATATGGCTGGTTTCCTGTCTTTAGGTACCATGCATCCATTTGGTCACATCATTCTAACTAATCTCTCTGCCTCTTCCTCTCCCAGAATTCTTTCTCCTCCCAATTTCCTGCTTTCTATTTCCTGTCAAAGTCATAGGCCATATGCTTTTAGATACACAGGAGAGATATACATACAAGGCACAAAATGTTCTCTGTACATTGAGTGGTGCTACTTGACCATGGATTTGGGAGGTGTGGTCTTATTGGAGAAGTGTATCACTGCAGGTTAACTTCGGGGTTTCAGAAGTTTAAGTCATGTGCATTGTCTGTTTCCTTTCTGCTTCCTGCTGAACTTCATGTAGAAGTGTAAGCTATGTCTCCAGCACCATGTCTGCTTGCATGCCATGTACTTCCCACCAAGAGGATAGTGAATGAAACCTCTGAACAGTAAGCAGCCTCAATTAAATCTTTTCTTTCAGAAGAATCGCTATGGTCATGGTGTTTGTTCACAGCAATAGAGGATTAAGTAAGACAACATCTATACAGATATATGTATCAGTAATACTAAAGTGTGTGTGTGTGTGTGCGTGTGTGTGTGTGTGTGTGTGTGTAGCAAAGTAACTAAAGAAGAGAGCATTAATTTTATTGACAGGAGTTGGGGAGACACTGAGATTTTGAATGGTGGGCAAATGATTTGAATATATTACACACAGAAATTTCGCAAAAATTATATTAAAATTTTAACTAAAAGGGTACTTAAAGCAAGAAAATGAAGAATAGTTGAGACAACAAGTAGAAGGAACAGATTGTTTGAGAGATTTGAGACTAGGAAGAGTTATAATTAAAATTCAGGATCTGAGAAAAGGATCCCATGGCAGATTGGGATGGATAGAAAACAAAGATAGGTGGGCAGGAATAGTTCAAGCAGTTTGTAGAACAGGATCCTCATATAATATACTTACAAACAATGAGGAAATAGAGTCCCCCCCACCAAGTAGCAGGTGCTGAATGGCTCATGATACCATTTTAGTAGGTTAATAATAACAGCATACTTCAAGTTTGTTATGCTGCTCCAGTTTATCAATGTAATAAGAATAGAAAAGGAAAGGGCAAAAAGTGGTAATGAAAATAATCTTTTTAACCCAATCTTATTTATGAATGAAGTAATACAACTCTTCAAATCTTGTCTGAGATGTAATATTTGCTTTGTTACCAAACCAAATGGTGAGTCATGTCTGAGAAGCATTCTGAAATAACTGACTTTTTAAATTTTAAAACAAAAGTACAAAGAACAACAAATGAGCAGGGAAGTCTAAGTCCCACATGACCATTGCTGTCAATGTGTGGCTGGTACAGACTGCCCCAGTGCTCAGAAGCTACAAACAGAGGGGCTGTTTCTGACAATTACTGATGAATGTGATTGGCACAGAAAGGATGAGAAAAAGCACAGGATCCCCAAAGCCATCCTTCCTACCCAAGTCCTTGTCATTATGGCTAATTGAAGGAGATCCAAGAGATCAGGGACAGTTTGACATTTAGATTATTTTGTAGCTCCTGCTAAAATTAAGTCTGTTTTGCTTTCTAGTTTTGTATGTTTCCTGTATTTCATTTGCACTACTACAGCCTGCTAGCTCCCACAAACACATTGCCCACATTCAGCCTTGTATAAATCCCTTTTAGTAAATCCATGTCACATAAGTCAGATGATCCAATGTCAGTTTGAAACTTTCAAGTAAATGCAGCTTTGTCTGAAGTAAGTGTAAAAAGTTTATCATACAAGGCGTGAAAATCTGCATCCAAAATGGTTATCTGATCTAGATATTATTTTTTGCATAAGAATTCATTACTCTTCAGCATTATTTTGTACTGAATTCAATAAGGTTACAGTATTTACCCTTAGCTGTTTAACTTTGTGATCGCTCTTAACATCAAGGCATATTATAATTTTAATTTTAGAAAATGGAGATGGAGAAAATGGAGAGATCACTTGATGGTGAAAATTTCTAAGGGTTAATAATTTGAATCAATTTAGTCATGTTCCTTGCTCTGATCCATAGGATTTTCTTTAATGTTAAAAAAAGTCCCCATATACATAATTCCATTTTACCTCTTTTTTTCTGCCATTCCTTTCTCCTTCTTATAAAAATTTTTGTTCTTAACAAACAGGAAGATGGAACATGGGTGGCAAAGTTGTGTTAGCCAATGGTTTAAAGCATTTTTCAGATTTTTAATGTGCACATAAAAATTACCCAGGATGTCAACTTTGCTTCACCCAGGTCATCAGAAGTATTTAGATGACCCACAATCTCATGAGAAAAACACTATTACAGTATGATATTTTATAATGATTTATTACTCAGTTTTACCTGATTTTAAGTATACTAGTTATTGGTCTTATTTGATAATTAATTTTCAATATAAGTAAATTAAAATTAAAGACATTTAAGGTTTTGTGTCTGTACCATATGACATATATTAATAGTGCTTAATAACCACATACAGCTTCTGGCTACTGAACTGAGAAGCATAGATATAAATCTCAGGCCAGACGAGTATTTGGTCATCTTGACATACTTACTTTTGTATTGCTTGCTTTCTGAAATTATTCTCAACAGTTTAAAACTCTTTTCATTAATATATTTTTAAATTTCTCACACATGTGTTGTATTTAGATCATTTCTCAACTCTCTCTTATCCCTCCGAACCTACTCATGTCTACCCCTCTTCTTCCTCATAAAATTCTCTCAAATTTTTCCTTGTATATAATTTCCTTATATAATGCACACACACACACACACACACACACACACACACACACACACACACACACACACAGAGTCACACATACACACACATATGATCACAACCTGCTAGATCATTTAGTGTTACTTATATGCATATGAGGGGACTAACTACTCAATATTAGATAATCAATTGATGTGTCAACCCTATGGAAAACAGGCTCAGTTTGCCTATGCCTCTTTTTTTTTTTTTGGTCCTATGGCTGGACTTCTATGAGAATCTTCACATCCAAGTTGACCTTGTCAACCATTGTCATTATTTGAATATTGTATAGGCAGTCATATTGCTGAGATTTCATAAGTACAATTTCCCTGTCATATATCAAAGGCACAATCTTCAAGCTTACATCCTGGTCCTTTGACTCTTCCATTTAAATAACTTCTTCTGCTACACTTTTTCTGAGCCTTGTACATGGGCTATTATTTTAGCTATATCAATCAGGGAGGGCATCCTGTGGTCAGATGTTATCTGTATTTTGATCAGCTGTGACCTTCTGTTATAATCTCTATTTACTGTAAAAAGTTTCTTTGATGAAGGGTAAGGGACCCAATTATCTGTGCACATAAAGACAAATATTTGGAATACAGTTAGGCATTACACTACTTTAGGACAATGGTCGGAGTATGTTCTTCTCTGTGATCCATAACCTCACTAGCAACAGCTATTTGGCCATGATTACATCATTAGACATGATTTTGTACTTATTGAGCAACACTTAAGTTCAGCTGTAGAACTATTGCTTACTTCCAAAATATGAATGCCTGTATTGTACCTTTAAGAATCTCTTGCTGTGCGCATCACTGTTGGATTTCATAGGCCACAGACAGGTAGGACTACTGATTGTTTTTCTTCCTTGGAAGCTTCAATAGGACCTTCTAGTACTATGATGGTTCATCAACATGTAGGAGAATTCCATGTCAAACCTAGGTATTTCTCTTCTGAGTTCTGTGTTCAGATTGCATGATGTCTTCAGCAGCAGGTACTTTTCAAACTCTAGGCTACAAACAACAGAAACAGCAATAGCCTAAACTGTTTAGGAAACACCCTCACTGGCAGCTTTAAAGGAAGGATTTTAATCTAGTACTTGGATCTTTGCTGGATAGTCTAAGGCTGTGGAGAAAGTCTCAATATGATAAAAGATGAACATTATTTGTTAGTAAGTTAGAAGTGATATAGACAGAATATATGTGAAAATTTATTAGAATAACACTGATAAATCACAAGCAAGGACTAAACCACAACTTATGATTTTAGACAGCAATCAATAGACTGGCAATAAAAAACTGTTTACTACCTAAAACCACATTTTTTTCTCACATAGCTATGGATTTGCATCCTTATAAAATGGAAGGGTTAAATGAGGTAATTGTATCACAATCTCAAAAAATAAAACAAATAATAAGGAAAAGATCATGATGAGAGAGAGAGATTTCTTTCTGTTCCATTTGGTAGGGACAGTTGACTTATTTCACTCTCACTTCTGGGTCTGTTCTTATGAAAACTCTCTTGAGTTTTATCAAAAGTGTCTTGAGGTTCTCCATTCTCTTCTCCATTCATTCAATAAGTAACTTTATGCTACAGTACCTTCAAGTGGTGGCCAGATAAACATGGTACAGAAAATAGGTTAACTTGCACGCAAAATGTACTACAGTTTGGTACTAATGGCTAGCTGAAAATGATGAGTAAATTATGACTAAAGTAGAGGCAGTCAGGAAAAATCTGGTGGTCAGGTAATTAAATGAAAAGTTCAGGTGTCTATGCTGGCACTCAGGTGGGGTGGTCTTGGAGCAAGGGAGACTTATCTTCTAAATAGTACAGAGCAACATTGGAGAGATAGGGAAAGAAGCTGTAAGAACTAAAACTTCTGCATTCACAGAATAAACACAGAGAGGTATTAGAAATAAAAACAGTCACGTACTAAAGACATATTTGGGGGACAGAATAAGGGTTCTTTGTAGAATTAGACCTGTCTTAGCTTATTATAAAAGTGCATTTTCAGGCATTCATATATTTTGTTTTCCATCAAGGGCACAATTCTTATAATAATGGTTAACTCACTATGTTGTTCTAAGACATAATGAAAAGTTTGGGGAAATAACTGGCTATAGTAGAGACCACAAAATGGTTTTCTGTCAAATAACTTCAGTAGACTTATAGGCTTTATTTCCTGGAAAACAACCTCAGCCTCAAGCTCACCCTTCTCCTTTGCTCCCACATACATTTTATACTGTGGAGCTCCCCAGCCCTGCAGTGACTTCTTGCAGCACATCCCCAGACTTGCAATACAGAACAAGTGGAAAGTGAAAAGTATACATTAAATTTATTACAAATTTATTTATTAAACACATCTGTTCATTTCACCATTGCAATTCTGACTTGATTGTTGCTTTGTCCTTGTTAATTTTCCCTTTTCTCTCTTGAAGATTTCTATGATAGATTACATGCAAATTTTATAAACATTATAGTTTAGAGCATCTCAGTAAATTAATTTTCTCTCTCTCTCTCTCTCCTCTGTCTGTCTTTGTCTGGCTCTGGCTCTCTCTCCCCCTCCCTCCCTCTCTTATCTCTATCTATCTCTGTCTCCCTCCTTCCCTTTCTCCCCTTTCCCTTCTCTCTTTATCCTTCCTGCCTCTTCCACTTCCAACTCATTCTGTTTCATATCCATGCCTTCCAATCTCACTGTGTTCTCACTCTGTCACTGACTTCAAAGCCCTTTCTGTATACTTAATTTATGTGTTTTTTTCTTTATTTATTGTTCCTTTTATATCTTTACTAGACTTTTCTATATTAAATATCTATCCTTAAGACAGGAGTAGTGGCACATGCTTTTAATCCCAGTACTTGGGAGGAAGAGCTAGGTGGATCACTGTGAGCTCAGTCTACAAATTGAGTCCAGGAGTCTAAAGAAAGGCCATCCCCTTCATCAGAAGTAAAGGGGAGGGAGTTTGAGGAAGGGGCAGTATGAGGTGTGACTGGGAGGAGAATAGGACTGTGATCAGGATGTAAAACTTAATAAATAAATTGGGATGTAAAGTAAAAAAAAAATGAATGACTATAGGTTAAAAAAATCCATCCTTACACATTCCTAGACTTATCTCTATTAAATAGCGAACATTATTTTCTGTCCTTTATGCCCAGTTACTCTCTACTCTTCATTCTCTAGCCCCCTTCTCTGTCTATCTTCATCCCTGTCTCTCCCCTACATGCTTCTCCTTCTTCCTGATTGCTGTCCTGCTCTGGGTCTTGTGCTTATACTTCCATCACAGAGTGGAGAGCATGATTAGATTAGAGAGACTGTAGAGATAATCCTGTAAGAGGATACACTCCATGTCCCCTCTATGTGTGACTCTTGGTGTGACTAGGCTTTGTCAGGAGGACAGATACACTCATAGAAGGGTGAATAATGACAGGAAATAACCTTTTTGTCACAACTTACTAGCTACAGAGGAGAGTTTAAAATAGTATTTGAAAAACAGGAGTGGTCCAGGCCATGAATAGATGTCTTCAAAAACACTGACAATTTTAAATTCTCATTTTTTTTTTTTTTTTTGCCAGAGGATGGGGATAAGGTTACTCAGCTATCACCACAAACTCTGCCTTCTTCTAGAATCTAATCACAGAGCAGCATCACTACAAAAATAGAAATGGCTCATGCATTCCATTTGTCATCCCATAGGATATAGCTAATCAGAGCATCCCAGAGTGATAGCTACAGAGCAGGGACATTAAAGCAAATTTGTTGGTGCAGAACAGTAATTGAGTTCAGGGTTATGACGGAGGGCAGGATGGTTTCTATAACTCGTAGTAAGGCCTATGACTCATAGGGCTTGCATCTTTCTGACATGTGAGAACAGCTGACTTCAAACTCTACATTATAACCTACAAGTCAGGAAGCTGGCTAGACTGGCTTATCTGTAGGACATAAGGAATTGACTTTTGACTCAGGCTACTTAAGTTTTCCTTGAAAAGACTAGGCAAAATCCAACGTGCTCCAAGGTTTTAACAAGAATAGATCTGAACCACTACATTTTTCTCAGTTTTGCTAATTAGAAATAGAATTTTCTAATATAATATTTTTTAATTATAGACCACCCCAATTCCTCCCATATCCTCCCTGCTTTTTAAACTCTGATCCTGAACAGATTTAATCATAGTATATTGTCTATGGAAAATGAAGAGCTGTAGATAAATTCTGACTGAAGGTTACTACTAGAAGACCTCAAGGTCTTAAATCAGTAATCTTCAAATTTAAAATGGGAAGAAAACTCCCAAAAGATGTTGTTAAAAGTTCAGATTTTACTCAGTGGTCTAAAAGGTTCTATTAATTTCTTCAAAATTCTAAGAAGCTATCAGTTGTGCTCTATGCAGGAACCTTATTTCTACCAATAAAACATTAAAATGTTTCAGTACCCTTGAGGATATAAAAAACATCAAGAAGATAATTAACATGTTCAGGATCACCTTTTATTGATGGACTGGGTTGCCTGTTTACTATGGATTATTTTTATTAGCACAACTTTTTGTACCATCAATCAGACAAGACCAATTAGAAGTATCAATCTTCTACTGGATAGCTTACTTTGGTGATATATATATAGTTGGGCATTCAATGTATAGTCATAATATAGTACTCTCTTTTATGGTCATTATAATAGGATTTCTAGTTATAGCTAATGAATAAATTGCAACATAAAAAACAAAATTTAATGGATATTAAAGGCCCAGAGTAATACAGTAATTACAGAAAAATTCTTTTCTTCCAAGTATTTACTCATTATAACAAAGTTTAGTATTTGTTCTTTTGAAGGGTTGCATCATGTAGCTATACACATTGAGTCATGTTTATCTCTGAAAGCCAGCATTAACATTGCACATGATATCACATCTTTTCAGAGCCTCTGCTGAGCATCTGGAAAGCACATGTGTATGTGAAGACACAATGACTTCCTGATTTTTCATGAAATTTCTGTCTGGCTAGCATTGGTGTGTTGTCTTTGATAGCTCATTAAATGTTATGCCCAAGCGACTCATACAGCTTTATAAGTATCCGTTCTCATTCCTTCTTGCTTCACCTATTTTGAGAGGCACAGGGTACCATTTCCAAGGCACTCTAGGTGACACATACTCAACATGTGTTCTTCACAAGCTAAAGAAAATTTCATTTTTTTCTTTTTGCTATGTTCATGCCATCATTTTCTCATACCAACTTCTCACCACTTCATATTGGTGACATTTTTAATATTCTAACTTAAGAATTTAGACCCATTTAATATCTTTGTTAAAAATACCTATACCCTAGTTATAATATCAGTCCAAAAGATGACCAATGATTAACATCAAAATGTAGGCATATATATGTACTGAATAGAATGTGTATTCATCCTCAAGATTACAGAGAAATCTAGAAAGGTGTTCATTAAAACTGTTTTTAATTATATTAAATTGCTACCAAACAGTACTATCTGTTCAACTCAACCTATTTCTGCATTCACTTTCCCTATGTCTCACATTTGCTTTCACTAAGTCTCACAATAGCTGAGTACTAAGCATTTCACCACTGATTGGGCAGTTTTGAAGATAGGCAACTTATCTTGCTTAAGATATCTAACATCTAAGCTCTAGGGCTGCATCGCAAATCTGATCCTTTGGATCCTTCATATTTTCTATTTTTATTCCTTCTGTAGTAGGACACCTGAGAGACATGCAGAGAGTCAACTGAGCTGGACTGGGTGGGTCACAGATGTTTTATCTTCTTCCCCACAGTCCATGCCACCTGGCACCACCTGTCCTTGTTACCCAGTGCCAGGTGGAAAGGCCACCTCATTCCACAACAATTGGAGCTTGGAATGAAAGCAGCAAAGCAAGCGGCTGCCCTTTCCTGTGTTCTGTTTTCATAGCAATTGCTGCTGAGATAATCAGATGTTTGTTCCAAGTGATAATTTCTTGTTTGTTTACCTTGGCCATTGGATGCACAATTGGGGCCATGGCTGGAAATGTGAGAATTCAGCAGGGTGGCTGGTGACATCTGAGACTTTGGAGGCAAAATCAGAGTCAAGCAATATTTTCATGGCCAGAAATGAGCAGCAGGTACAGTTCAGGATAAATCCCAGATATCAAACATTCCTCTAAAAATCTAGTCCTCAATTTTTAGGACCAAAATTGTCACAGAACAGAGATTCAAAATCCTAGCATCTCTTGGAAACTGCTTTTGCACTTGATCTTCTTTCTCTCTCATCTGTGAAAGAAACAATAATGACAGGATTGCTAAATGAAAAAAATATAATTTTCTATTTAAAATTATCTTTTATTTTTAGACCCTCTCTGTGTCAGACTATAGTCATTTACAGTAGAAACACCAGGGAATCATAAAATTGGGTTGTGGTATGTATCCCTCCAGAAAGTGCTTGTTACAAAAGCCTAATGACCTCTGTTTGAATCCAGCACCTTTGTAAAATGCTAAGTGTAGCTCTGTGCTTCTAAAATGTAGGTGCTAGAGGATGAGATCAGTGGAGTTCTACAGGACACTGACAAAACTCTCCTAGACCAAAGCATGAGTGCCAGATTCAATGCGATGCCCAGTCTTAATAAATAAGTTCGGAGAATGGTCAAGGAAAAGCACCCAAACATGAACCTCCAAGTGTACATATACCCAGTATCACTTGCAATGCACACATCCAAGCACCCATTAATATACATACTAACAAGTATATACTACACACAAAGAACAAAGATAACAAGAAACCATGATAGCTACCCATCTCCTAAAATTTCCAAACAATGTCATTAACAGCCCTCTTGGCTCTTTCCTCTCCGTCCATTGTTAACAACTCACACTACAAGCTTTCCTCACTTCTTCAATGTTTTTCTTCTGGAAATCTTTACGGTTCACCTCTTTCCTTGCTCGGGTCTCTGCCACATGGTGGTCTTTCAAGTGTGCCCTTCTGCAAACACTGTTAAATCTAAAATACGCCCCTCCAATGTTGTCTATTCTTTGTATCAATTCTCCGTACTTAGCTCCCAGAAGCTGACATGTCTTTAGCACAAACATTCACAGCAGTAGAAATTGATCTTGTAATGGTGTCTCAATGAGGAGTGGACCTCCGTGCTTTGCATTCATTATTATAATTACAATTACTGGTACAGTGCCTTTCACATAACCATTTTATAATATATATATATATATTTATGCATAAATATTTAATAAATACAGAAATAAATGAATGTATATAAAAATGGAAAACCAATTCTTTTGTTAAAATCATTTTGATAAATTATTTTGATAGCTTTAGAATTTTATTAACTATAGGAAGTTTTATAGTATGTATAATGATTAATAACCTAAGGTATAATTATGATTATTTTAGAGAACATAGTGGTTAACATTGGCTTTCAGTAGCATTATTTTGTTCAGGCCGCACTTCTCTTTTCCAAATCCCACAACTGTAGCCTCAGTCATCAAATGTGGTAGAATTAACTTCTTCTGATGGGGAAAATACCTTTCTTTCCCATGTATATTTTGCCTAACCAAATACAGCTCTAAAACACATTTGACAATAAACTGAAATACATCATACCTTAGCAAAGATCAAAACAGCAAGAGGACATTTGTTAACATGTGTGTAATTGTACATTTTCCCATTTTGAATATGCTATGTTCTGCATTTGATCAGGTTCAGAACAGCCACACAACAGAGGTTAATCTTCTTCTGCATCCACCTCACTCATTCCAAAAACATTTCCAACACACATTGCCTATATTTAATATGCTGTACAGTGCCCTGGTGAACTGGACACAGAACTCAACATTATTGCACCAGGAAAGAGAATGGTTTGTTTCGAGACTAAATAGCCACATTGGGAATGAAACCAAGGTCCAAAATTGTCACTACAGCATTATATTATATCTCCTAGCAATTCTGCTTTCATATATTTAAAAATGCATAAGCCATTTGGAGGGATGAGGAGATTCCTTTGGTGAAACATGTTTATATCCTGATTTGATAACTTTTAAATTGTCTTCAGATGCAACCCTTGAATGCTTGTTCAATAAAAACACATTATGGCCTTGTGTGAGGACATTATTGATATGGAATTAATAGATTTTTATTCAGTACTACATTCCAGACAGAAACTGAGCTGACATCCTCAAACTACATCATCAAGCATTTAAAACAGAAGGAAAATAAACACAAGATTTAATGTATCTTGTTTTAGGTTGAAGATTTTGATCCACTTGAGATTGAGTTTTGTGCAGGGTGATAAATATGGATCGGAGTTAAGCATTAGCATTGATTGGAGCTTAATGTGGAAACCATGACAATTAAGTCTTAAAAAATATTCTACTGAAGGTTAAGAAACTGACTGGTGAAGACCAATGACTATGCAGCCTTCTCTGTAGAAGAAAGATGGCAAAGATGAGTATGATATTTTCCAAAAGATCAGTTCTATAAGCACAGGCAATGAGAAATATAGCTTGTTTCTACAGATTAAGATCTGTAGAGTAGTATCTGTGCCATGTTTGAAGTAAAGAAAGGGGAATAACATTTTTTGATCGTGTGTGTGTGTGTGTGTGTGTGTGTGTGTGTGTATTTTACTCAAATTGTTTTGGCAGAAAAACATTAGACTATATTAGCCTCTGCTAATGTCAAGTGTTTCCATACTTGCTATACAAAGTGAAGTTATCCAAGGGCATTTCTAGAACACCTGTCTAAGATACAGACTAAATTCAAAGAGAGATCTAAAATACTAGTTACGTCAATGATGTACCCAACCACTGAGAATTTGGATAGTACTACTATTCAAACATATACTCAAATACTCTCTCTCTCTCTCTCTCTCTCTCTCTCTCTTTATATGTGTGTGTGTGTGTGTGTGTGTGTGTGTGTGTGTGTGTGTGTGCATGTTTCACTGGTAATAGCAAATTCATTGCATTAAAAGGCTAGTTTATATCTTTTTAAAAGTATCTTAAAGTCAACCATTATTTTAGATAACGATGGGTTATAATTTTTCAAAATTCACAATATTATTAAAAGATGTTTTAGAGCATTCAAAGTGAGACTCTAAAAATGGAGAAAGCAATGAATAATACTGCAGAGTGTTCCACAAAGAAGAAAGAACATTTGTCCAAGACCTAAGTAGGTAATGAGCTCAGCTTACTTGGGGGAAGGGGCATCAAAGGTCAGTGTGGAGGTTACAAATAAGAGAACAAGGAAGAAGAGGAAAAGAGAGGTTGGAAAGAAAAAGAAGGTTGAAGTCAGAGACTCATGAACCACAGCAAGAAGATTGATTTACTTCCAGATTATGAATCTTACAAGCAGAATTGTGAGGATTTTGTAATGCCACAGTGATAGAGATAACAGAGACAGTCCTTCATGGGCTATCATTTAAGGAGGGAATTTCCTTGTAAAACCCAAGGCCCTCCAAGCAAAAACATCCTGTCAGGGGGAAATGACCTGCTTTTCCTTATTTTGATCATAAGTACATTGCATACAAATCCAGCTTAAAGCTGTCCCCTGAGAAGCTTTGCTAGCATCTGACTAATACAGATGTAGATATTCACAGCCAACCATCACACTGAGCCTGGGGACTCCAATGGAAGAGTTAGGGGAAGGACTGAAGGAGCTGAAGGGGTTTGCAACCCCATAGGAAGAACAACAGTATCAAGTAACCAGACCCTCACCACCTCGAGCTCCCAGGGACTAAACCACCGACCAAAGAGTATACATGGAAAGGTCCTTCGCTCCAACTGCATATGTAGCAGAAAGTTGCCTTATATGACATCAATGGGAATGGAGGCCCTTGGTCTTGTGGAGACTTGATGCCCCAGCATAGGGGGATGCTAGCAGGGTGAGGTGGGAGTGGGTGGGTGGGTGGAGGATCACCCTCTTAGACACAAAGAGGAGGGGGGATAAGATGGGGTGTTGCAGAGGGGAGACTGGGAAGGGGAACAACATTTGAGATGTAAGTAAACAAAAAACAAAAACAAAAACAATCAAATTCTGCTTGAAAATTAATGTTTCAGTTTTTCTCAGAGTTGGAGATTTCAGTAAGTTTCATATAGGAAACTGAAAATGTTGGCCATTAAAGACTCAGCGTCTATACTGGACCTGACATTTTTTTTTCCCATTTTGCACAAGGGCTTTAGTCCTATGCTCACTTCCTTTAATATGCTGTTGAAGTATTTTTGAACCAATTAAGTGTTTATATGCAGAACATCAGATGGTCTTAACAAATGATGTTAAGACCTTTCCAGTGAAGGAAATAGTGTGAAAGCACAGAACTGCCATGAGACCCAACACACAGCACTCAAGGAGATATCAGCATTTAGTAAATAAATAATGACTAAGGAACACAGGGAAAGTTGCAATCACATTTCTGAGAAAATAAAGAACACAGATTGTTTTCACATCACTGTACTTACATTTTTAAAATCTTTGTCAGTTTCATACCCTTATGTAATGAATTTTAATTGTTTTCATTTCCCATTACCTTCTGTCATTTACCTCCCCATCCCATTAAAGCCCCCCTTTTCCTACCAAATCTCCCTCATACATTCATGTGTGCCTTATGTGAGTGAGCCACTGAGTCTAACTAGGTTTCCTTGTATTTGTATTGGTGACATATTGATTACCTAAACATGGGTACGATACCAATGACTATACCATTAAATAATTTAACCTTTCCTTGTAACCATGAACTGTAAAGTTCCTGCAGAGGGAATGGGGCTTCATAGAGCCTTCCCACATCCATCATTAAGTCTCTGTTGGTTCAGTCATGTGCAAGACTTGTGAAGATATCCATAGCTGCAGTGAATTCGTGAGAACAACCACATCCAGACTTTATTTTGCTTCCCAGCCCTAATTCCTAAGGCTCTTATCATGTTTTATGCCCATTCTGTGATGTTCCCTGAGTCTTGGACAATGTGATTTAGATATCTCATTTATAGTTGTGCATTCTATTGGTTTGACTTTGCTCTTTTAATCAATTTTTAAAATCCTACTTAGAAAAAAAAGGATATTCATATACGTGCATCTACACATGCACACATTGACACAAAAATTGCTCTCATGTTTTCATGTGTGTGCTTTTGTGTTGTATGCATGTGCATACAGACGTTCTTTCTCTCTTACATATATCCACGTAGAGGCTAAAGGTCAATAATGGATGTCTTCATTGATTGCTCTCCACCTTTTTGTTATTTTTGAGACAGTTTCTCAATAAACACAGAGATTGCTGATTTGGCTAGATCCCCAGCCACTAGGCTTCTAAGTTCATCCTGCCAATGCTAAAGAGTAATGCTGCAATTACTTTACATGGGTGCTCAGGAAGCTTAACTCAAGGTTTCTTCCTTGCACAGCAAGCTCATTGTCTACTAAGCCACCTCTCTAGTTCCTCCCCTCATTTCTTCAGTCATTCTCCATTAATTGACCTGCAGAATCCACCACTTGAGCTATTTGTTCTCCGACAAGTAATATAGACATGCAGATGACATGCATGCCACATGTGTGTGCCTTATTACTTACTGGAACACATCTGTTACACCATATTTCTTACATACTGAATAATTTCTCATTCTTCTCCATGAATAAACTTGTCATGAAAACATTTGAAATAAATTTGTCTTAATTATAAATATATAATTGTAAATATATATTGTATTAGTTCTGTTTGTGAATATGAACATTTGGTAATTGATCCTTTGAGGATACAGTCTCCATACCATCTCCCTTTAATTTTTTTATACATTTTGCCTTTCATGCTAGTTTCCTTTTGTGTGTGTGTGTATGTGTGGCTTTTCTTCTATTACTTGGAAGTATTTTCTTTTTTTTTTTATTGTTTGAACTTTTAATGCATTTTACAAACTTTTTTTTGATACTTTATTTACATTTCCAATGTTTCCCCCTTTCTAGGTCTCCTCTTTGGAAACCACCTATCGTCTCCCCCTCCCCCGCCTCTATGAGGGAATTCCACCTCCCACCCACCCACCTGCCCACTCCCATATTCCCACCTTGACATTCCCCTTTACTGAGGACTCTCCTCCCCCTGATGGTCAACAAGACCCTCCTCTGACACATATGTGGTCCGAACCATGGGTCCCTCCATGTGTATTCTTTGGTTGGTGGTCCAGCCTCCAGGAGGCCCGGGGGGGGGGAATGGGGGATCAAGCCAGTTGACACTGTTGCTCCCTCCATGGGGCTGCAGACTCCCTCAGCTCCTTCAGTCCCTTCTCCAACTCCTCCATCTGGGACCTCACTCTCAGCCCAGCAGTTACTGTAGAGTGAAACTTGGATATCCACTTATCAGTGAGTACATACCATGTTCGTTCTTTTGTGACTGAGTTACCTCGCTCAGGATGATATTTTCAAGTTCCATCCATTTGCCTGCAAATTTCATTAAGTCATTGTTTTTAATAGCTGAGTAGTACTCCATTGTGTAA
>CM052702.1:65151663-65172120 GCA_028551405.1 Uromys caudimaculatus | reverse complement strand
CTATACAAAGGATCAACAAAAACAAGAGTTGTTTTTTTGAGAAAATCAACAAGATAGATAAACCCTTAGACAGACTAACCAGAGGGCACAGAGACAGGATCCAAATTAACAAAATTAGAAATGAAAAGGGAGACATAACAACAGATTCTGAGGAAATTCAAAAAATCATCAGATCCTACTACAAAAGCCTATACTTAACAAAACTGCAAAATCTGGATGAAATGGACAATTTTATAGACAGTTACCAAATACCAAAGTTAAGTCAGGATCAGATAAGCCATCTAAACAGTCCCAATATGCCTAAAGAAACAGAAGCAGTCATTAAAAGTTTCCCAACCAAAAAAAGCCCAGGACCAGATGGGTTCACTGCAGAATTCTATCAGACCTTCAAAGAAGACCTAATACCAATATTCTTCAACCTATTCCACAAAATAGAAACAGAAGGAACACTACCCAATTTCTTCTATGAGGCCAGAGTTACATTGATACCAAAACCTCACAAAGACCCAACAAAGAAAGAAAACTTTGGACCAATTTCCCTTATGATTATCGATGCAAAAATACTCAATAAAATTCTCACAAAACGAATCCACGAATACATCAAAATGATCATTCATCATGATCAAGTAAGCTTCATCCCAGGGAAGCAGGGATGGTTCAATACCCAGAAATCCACCAATGTAATCCACTACATAAACAAACTCAAAGAAAAAAAACCACATGGTCATTTCCTTAGATGCTGAAAAAGCATTTGACAGAATTCAACATCCCCTCATGATAAAAGTCCTGGAAAGATCAGGAATTCAAGGCCCATACCTAAACATAGTAAAAGCAATATACAGCAAACTAGTAGCCAACATCAAATTAAATGGAGAGAAACTCGAAGCAATCCCACTAAAATCAGGGACTAGACAAGGTTGCCCTCTCTTCCATATCTATTCAATCTAGTAATTGAAGTTCTAGGTATGCAATTAGACAACAAAAGGAGGTCAAAAGGATACAAATTAGAAAGGAAAAAATCAAAATATCACTCTTTGCAGATGATAACATCATATACTTAAGTGACCCAAAAACCTCCACCAGAGAACTGCTGCAGCTGATAAACAACTTCAGCAAAGTGGCCAGATATAAAATTAACTCAAACAAATCAGTAGTTTTCCTATATTCAAAGGATAAACAGGCTGAGAAAGAAATTAGGGAAATGACACCCTTCACAATTGTCACAAACAATATAAAGTATCTTGTTGTGACTCTAACCAAACAAGTGAACGATCTGTATGACAAGAACTTCAAGTCTCTGAAGAAAGAAATCGAAGAAGAACTCAGAAGATGGAAAGCTCTCCTGTGCTCATGGATGGCAGGATTAATATAGTAAAAATGGCCTTCCTGACAAAAGCAATCTACAGATTCAATGCAATCCATATCAAAATTCTAACTCAATTCTTCATAGACTTAGAAAGAGCAATTCTCAAATTCATTTCGAGCAACAAAAAACCTAGAGTAGCAAAAGCTATTCTCAACAACAAAAGAACTTCTGGAGGAATCAGCATTCCTGACCTCAAGCTGTATTACAGAGCAGTAGTGATAAAAACTGCATGGTACTGGTACAGCAAAAGGCAGGTAGATCAATGGAATAGAATTGAAGACCCAGAAATGAACCCACACACTTACAGTCACTTGATTTTCGACAAAAGAGCCAAAAACAATCCAGTGGAAAAAAGACAGCATTTTCAACAAATGTTGCTGGTTCAACTGGCAGTCTACATGGAGAAGAATGCGAATTGATCCATTCCTATCTCCCTGTACAAAGCTCAAGTCCAAGTGGATCAAGGACCTCCACATAAAACCAGATACACTGAATCTAATAGAAGATTAAGTGGGCATAAGCCTCGAACACATGGGTACAGGGGGAAAGTTCTTGAACAGAACAACAATGGCTTATGCTCTTAGATTAAGAATCGACAAATGGGACCTCATGAAATTGCAAAGCTTCTGTAAGGCAAAGTACCCTGTCAATAGGAGAAAACAGTAGCCAACAGATTGGGAAAAGCTCTTTACCAATCCTATGTCTGATAGAGAGCTGATATCCAACATATACAAAGAACTCAAGAAGTTCGACTCCAGAAAATCAAATAACCCTATCAAAAAATGGGGAACAGAGCTAAACAGAGAATTCTCAACTAAAGAAATTCGCAGACCTGAGAAGCACCTAAGGAAATGCTCAACATCCTTAGTCATCAGGGAAATGCAAATCAAAATAAGTCTGAGATTCCACCTCATACCAGTCAGAATGGCTAAGATCAAAAACTCAGGTGACAGTAGATGCTGGCGAGGATGTGGAGAAAGAGAAACACTCCTCCATTGTTGGTGGGATTGCAAGCTGGTACAACCACTCTGGAAATCAGTTTGGCGGATCCTCAGAAAGATGGACATAATACTACCTGAGGACCCAGCTATACTTCTCCTGGGCACATATCCATAAGATGCTCCAACATGTAATAAAGACACATGCTCCACTATGTTCATAGCAGCCATATTTATAATAGCCAGAAGCTGGAAACAACCCAGATGTCCCTCAGCAGAGGAATGGATACAGAAAATGTGGTACATTTACACAATGGAGTATTACTCAGCTATTAAAAACAATGACTTAATGAAATTTGCAAGCAAATGGATGGAACTTGAAAATATCATCCTGAGTGAGGTAACTCAGTCACAAAAGAATGAACATGGTATGTACTCACTGATAAGTGGGTATTAGCCCCAATGTTCGGAGTACCTAAATTTCACTGTATAGTAACCGCTGGACTGAGACTGAGGTCCCAGATGGAGGAGTTGGAGAAGTAACTGAAGGAGCTGAGAGAGTCTACAGCCCCATGGAGGGAGCAACAGTGTCAACTGGCCTGACCCTCCCCTCCCCGTCCTCCTGGAGGCTGGACCACCAACAAAGAATACACATCGAAGGACCCATGGTTTGGACCACATATGTGGCAGAGGAGGGCCTTGTTGTCCATCAGGGGGAGGATAGGCCCCAGTAAAGGAGAATGTCAAGGTGGGAAGATGGGAGTGGGTGGGCGTGTGGGTGGAATGTGGAATTCCCTCATAGAGGTGGGGGAGGGGGAGGGGATAAGTGGTTTCCAAAGAGGAGACCTAGAAATGGGAAAGCATTGGAAATGTAAATGAAGTATCAAAAAAAAAAATCCCCTTAACAGTTTAGAACATTTAGTAGGTATTTTGTAGAATTCTCTCAGTGGGGAGTTGTTTGGTGTTTTTCCTCATTATTTAGTTAGTGTTCTCTTTTCATGTGGGGAAAATGAGTACTTGTATGTACTTTTCACTCCAGCGGACCAATGTAAGCAGCACTGATATGACATGAGCTTTGAAAACTGTATTTTCATTTTGATTGTGTGTGTGTGTGTGTGTGTGTGTGTATCTGTGTGTGTGTGTGTGTGTGTGTGTGTGTGTGTGTGTGTGTGTGTTTGTGATATCGTCTATGTGAGTATGTGCCACATGTGTATGGGTATTCACTGAGGCTCAAAGAAACCATTTGGTCCACTTGGTCTGGAGTTACAGATCTTTGCTAGCCACCTGATTTTGGTGCTTGAACGAAATTCAGGTTCTCTGCAGGAATATGAACTGCTCTTAACTGATGAGATACTTCTCCAGTGTAGACCTATAACTTTAGTATATACTTTGATCAACTGTCTGCCGATTTCTTTTTGTTGATATCTTTCACCATCAGTTTTAATTTCCCCTTTACAGACATTCAATATACACGTAAGGAAGGTTAGCATGGTGTAGTGGTCTAAAAATCATATGCAAATCTATATGAGCAATATGTCTAATTTCACCAATAATTTACTTGTGCAATTCCTAGTTCATATCAGTATTTTCTCAAGAATATTTGTTTTACATTTTGGTTTATGGTTAAATATGAAAATGTGTTTATAAAAAATTCCAGGTTTATCCACTAGGACTTTGTTTAGCTGCCCTTGTGCTTTCTTTTTTCTTTTATTATTTTTCTTGTTGTTGTTGTTGTGCTTAGACATTTATTTCCTTTTTTGGCATCTTAAATATGTCTTTCTATTTTCTAGTACAAATATAATAATTAGTTATTGGTTGGCTATACCCGCAAATTTTGTGCCACCATTGCCTTAGCATATCTTGTAGGCAATACACACTTTGAGATAAAGTGTCTGTGGCTGGTTAGGTGTTTATTTCTCTGAAAGTACTGTGCAGAGTCTATTTCTATAACAAAGATGCATTGTATGTCAACACAGTGGATCAACGATTCTCTGGCTATACATCAGTAAGATAATAACTGAATAAATAGTACAATTCCACAGCTAAGTTTTCTGTAAGAATACAATGACCCAGGTCGAAACTTGATCAAATGCCATTCTAGAAAACAGGGCCATTAAAAATTTTAATTTCAGGCCCTGAGCTCCATCATCCTGACCACTGCTTTGCCTACTTTCCCAAGGAGGTCTGCTAGTCTCAGGAACATCCAGCTTAGACCCCTCTATCCTAATCTCCTGTCTGCTGGCTCCCCCTGGTACATAGCCAGTATTGGTGAACTCTGCTCTGTCCCTGAGACATCAACTGGGCTACTGCTATGCCTGCTTTTCAGAGGAGTCCTGCCTACACCAGGAACATCCAGATGGCCAACTGGCAGCAGATACAAATATATAGCTAAAAATAAGCATAAGAACACAGTCAACAAGAGCCAAGGCTATATACCATCACCAGATGCCAGCTATATTACTATAGGAAGTCCTAGATATGCTAACACAGCCAAAGCACAAGAAGATAACCTTAAACCCAATCTTATAAAGATAATAGAGAATTTTAAGGAGGAAATGGATAAGTTCCTTAATGAACTACAGGATAATACAATCAAATCGGTGAAGGAAATGAATAGAACTCTTTAAGACCACGAAATAGAAACAATAAAGCAAATCCACAATAAGGAAATCCTAGGAATGGAAAACATAGGAAAGAGAACAGAAATTTCAGATGCTAGTATCACCAACAGCATATAGGACATCAAAGAAAGAATCTCAGGCATAGAAGATCCAATTGAAGAAATCAGATTGAATTGAATCAATCCAATCCAATTTAAGAAAGGTCAAGAAAATATTAAATCAAAATGTTCCAAACACAAAATTCAAAGAAATCATAGACACTATGAAAAGACCACACCTAAGAACAATAGGAATAGAAGAAGGAGATTTCCAGATTAAAGGCACAGAAAATATTTTCAAGAAAGTCGTAGAAGAAAAGTTCCTCAACCTAAAGAAATATATTCCTAAAAACATACAAGAAATTAACAGAGGATGAAATAGATTGGACTAGAAAATAAAATCTTCCTGCCATATGATAATCAAAACACTAAAAGTATAGAACAAAGAATATTAAAAGTTACAAGGGGAAAAGGCCAAGTAACATATAACGGCAGACATACCAGAATCATACCCAACATCTAAATAGACTCTAAAATCTTGAAAGGCCTGAACATACTTCTTGCAGTGTCTAAGTGACCACAGATGCCACCCCGGACTACTATGCCCAGCACAACTTTCAATCAAGTTAGATGGAGAAAACAAGATTTCCTGTGACAAGACCAAATTTAAACATGATCTATCCAAATCCATCTCTACAGTCGAAAGTGGAGGGAAAATTTCAACCAAAGGAGGCTATCTACACACAAAACAACAAAGGAAATAAATAGGCAGACACGGGCAAAACCAAAAGGAGGGAAACACACACACACACACACACACACACACACACACACACACACACACACACACATTCTATTACTACTACTACTACTATTCCTGTCACCAATATTAAAATAACAGCTACAATCACTTTTATTAATATTTCTCAACATCAATAGACACAACTCCTCAATAAAAAGACATAGGCAAACAGGCTGAATGTGAAAACATGCTCTATCATTGTGCTTCATATATGAAGCACACTTCTGCAGTAAGATACATTTTGCCTCAACATAAAAGGCTTTTCACACACAGAGACACATGAAACAAGCTGGAATAGCCATTCTAGTGTTTAATAAAATAGACTTTCCACCAAAAGTAATCAAAAGAAACAGGAAAGGATACCTCCTACTCATCAAAGGAAAAAATCCTCAACAAATACAAAAATGGAAATAACCAGTTGTATCCTGTCAGACCAACAAGGATTAAAGATAGACTGAAACTACAGGAAGCCTGGAAACTGAACGACTCTGCATTCAATGACCACTAGTAGGGTAAGAAATAACAAAAGAAATTAAAGATTTTCTAGAATTCAATGAAAATGAAGGTGTAGCATACCCAAATGTGTGTGGCAAAAATAAAGTAATGTTAAGAGGAAGGTTTCCAACAGTAAGTACCTTCATAATGAAACTGGAGAAATATCATAGTAGCAACTCATCACCACACCTGAAAACTCTGCAATGAAAAGAAGCAAATACATGCAAGAGGAACTGATGCCAGGAAATAGTAAAAGTCAGGGCTGAAATCAGTAAATTAGAAACTAGAAGAACAATAAAAAGAATCAATGCATCCAAGAGCTGATTTTCTTTGAGATAATCATCAAGATAGAGGAACTGTTAGCCAAACAAACTAAAAGGCACATAGATAATATCTAAATTAACACAATCAGAAAAGAAAAGAAGGACATAACAACAGAAACTAAGGGAATCTAAAGATTCATTAGATCTTACACCAAGAGCTTATACTCCAGAAAATTGGAAAATCTAAACAAATTAGATAATTTACTATATAGATACTACGTACCAAAGTTAAATCAAGATCTCCCAACCCAAAAAAGTTCAAGACAAGGAGACTTTAGGTACAATTCTATCAGACTCAAAGAAGAGCTAATAGCAATACTCCTCAGACTAATTCACCAAATAGAAACAGAAGAAATATTGCTAAATTCGTTCTATGAGATCCCAGTCACCCTAATACGTAAACCACACAAAGATTCAACAAAGAAAGGGAATTCCAGACCTATTTCCCATATGAACATTGATGCAAAAATACTCAATAAAATACTTGAAAATCGAATTCAAGAACACATCAAAAACATCATCTACCATGATCAAGTACGCTTCATCTCACAGAGGAAGGGGTGGTTGAATATACAATAAACCATCAATTTAACCCAACATATAGACAAGCTTAAAGAAAAAAAAAAAAACACATTATCATCTCACTATATGTTGAAAAAGTCTTTCACAAAATACAACACACATTCATTTTAAAAGTCTTAAAGAGATCAGGAATACAAGGCACATACTTAAACAAAATAAAGACAATAACAGCAAGTCATAACCAATATCAAATTAAATGGAGAGAAACTTAACAAAACTCTACTAATATCAGGGACAAGGTAAGGCAGCCCACTCTCTCTGTATCCAATATAGTATTCGAAGTTCTAGCAAGAGTAGTTAAACAAGTAAAGGTGATAAAGGGGATACAAATTGAAGAATTCAAAATATTGTTATTTCAAGATAGTATTAAAGTGTATATAAGTAACCCCAAAACTACTAAAACTGATAAATACCCTCCGCCATGTGGCTGGATACAGAATCAACTTCAGAAAATAATGAGCCATCATTTAGATAAGCAATAAATGGGACAAGAAAATAATTAAGGAAACAACACCCTTCAGAGTATCCACTAATAATATAAAATATCTCTGAGTAACTCTAACATAGCAAGTGAAATAACAGTATGTCAAAAGCCTCAAGTTTCTGAAGAAAGCAACTGAAAAATATCAAAAGATGGAAAGACATGCAGATGTCCCGTGCTCATGGATCAATAGTATTTAAATGGTAAAAATTTCCATGTTACCAAAACCAATCTACAAATACAGCATAATGCCAATCAAAATTCCAACAGAATTCTTTACATAATTTGAGAGAAGAATTTTCAACTTCCTAAGGAGAAACAGAACACCCAGGGTAGCTAAAAAAAATCCTATACAATAAAAGAACTAATGAAGGTATCACCATCCAAATTTCAAGCTATAATGCAGAGTAATAAAATTTCAATGGTGTTGACATAAAAAAGAAAAAGACATTTCTTCCTCTGGGGTTGCCCTCCTCCACAGCTTCTTCCAGTATTTCCATAATTAAAGCACAGGGGTCACCAGCTACTGTCCATTGGTTGAGTATAAATATCTACATCTGACTCTTTTAGCTGCTTGTTGGGCTTTTTGGAAGGGAGTCATAATCGGCCCCTGTTTGTAAGCACACCATGGCATCAGTAATAGTGTCAGTCCTTGGGATCTTCCCCTGAGCTGGATCTCAATTTTTGCCTGTCCCTGAATCTCCTTTTCCTTAGGCTCTTCCCCATTTTTGTTCCTGCAGTCTTTCAAACAGGAACAATTCTAGGTCAGAGTTTTCACTGTGGGATCACAACCACATCCTTCCACTTGAGACCCTGTCCTTTTACTGAGGGTGGACTCTACAAGTTTTCTTTCCCCACTGTAGGGCATTTCATCTAAGGTCCCTCCCTTTGAGTCCTGAGAGTCTTTCACCTCCCAGGTCTCTGGTACATTCTAAAGCATACTCCCACCTTCTACCTCTTGGTGTGGCCTGTTTTCATTCTTTCTGCTGGCCCTCAGGGTTTCAGTCCTGTTCCTCCCCCCTCCCATACCTGATCATGTTCCCTTCTTCCCTTCCCTGTCCTTTTCCACCCAGGTCCTTCCCTATCTCCACCCTCCTGTGAATGCTTTATTCTCCCTCCCAAGTTGGACTGAGGTATCCTCACTTGGACCCTTCAGCTTGTTAGCCTTCTTGAGTTCTGTGGATTGTATCCTGGGTATTCTGTTCTTTTTTAGTGAATATCCACTTATTAGTGAGTACATACCATGCATATCCTTTTGGGTTTGAGTTACCTCACTCAGGATGATATTTTCTAGTTCCATCCATTTGCCTGCAAAACTCAGGATGTCCTCATTCTTAATAGTTGAGTAGCATTCCACTGTGTAGATGAACCACATTTTCTGTGTCCATTCTTTTGTTGTGGATTGTGCAAACACAAGGGCGTGATTCCAGTTTCACAAAACCCATATAAAGACAGTGGGCATAGTGGCAAACACTTGTAACTTGAGTGCTGAAGAGGCAGAAACAGAGTTTCTGGGGGCTTGTCTAGATGAATCAGTATATACATGTAGCCCTATAATATATACAATATATTATATATAATTATAAAATATGCATATTTACATACAATATTATATTGGTTATGAAAAATATATTAGTTGTAAATTCCGTACTACTTTGAAATTGTGTTACCTTTTGTTCTTTTTCCCATATGGTACTTTTGCAGTGTTATCTTTTATGCCAAGTCTTCTTTAAGAAGAACAAGTATGGTACATGTAAAATATATTATTTTAGGATGATGACTGTTAAGGGATATTTTCTATTCTTATTTTAAATGAATTATAAATGAATAATGTATTTAAGCATGCAAAATCATGCAATGTAGCACTGTACAGTTGAATAAATGTAGTTTTAACATTAAAAAACAAAGACTGATTGATCAGTGGAAGAGCATCAAAGACCCAAAAATAATTGCACACACCTACAGACAATTATTTTTTATGAAGAAGCCAAAACCATACAATGGAAAAAGAAAGCATCTTGAAAAAATGGTGCTGGTCTAGCTGGATATCTGCATGTAGAAGAATGCAAATAGATCCATATTTATTACCCTGCAAAACTCATCCAAATGGATCAAACTTCAACATAAAAACAGACAAACTAAATCTAATAGAAAAGAAAGTATGGGATAACCTTAAATACATTGGTACAAGAGACAACAAAACAAACAGAACACCAACTGCTCAGTCACTAACATCAACAATTAATACATGGGATCTCATGAAACTGAAAAACTTCTATAAGGCAAAGGGCATTGTCAATAGGATACAATGGCAGCCTATGGTGTGGGGAAAGATCTTCACAAATGCTACATGCAACAGAGGGCTGATATGCAAAATAAATAAAGTACTCAGGAAAGTAGACACTAACAACCCAAATAAACCAATTAAAAACTGGAGTACAGAGCTTAACAGAGAGTTCTCAACAGGAATGTGATGGCTAAGAAAAGAAGCACTTAAAGAAATGTTCAACATCCTTAGCCACCAGGGAAATGCAAACCCAAACAACTCTGGGATTCCATTTTACACCTGTCAGAATGGCTAAGATCAAAAACTCAAGTGACAGTACATGATGGCAAGAAGGTAGTAATCCAAACATTTACAACCACTTGAGGAATCAGTTTGGAAGTTTTTCAGAAAATTAGGAATAGATCTACCTCAATACCTAGCTATACTACTCATAAGCCTATAACCAAAAGATGCTACACCATACCTCAATGACACTTGATCAACGTTGTTCAGAACTGCTTTATTCCTAATAGCCAGAAACTGAAAACAACCTAGATGTCTCTCAATCAAAGAATGAGTAAAGAAAATTGTGGTACATTTACAAAATACAGTACTAATCAGCTTTTAAAAAACAAGGAAATCATGCAACTTGAAGGCAAGTAGATGGAACTAGAAAATATTATCTTCAGTGAGTTAACCTAGACCCAGAAAAAGAAACATGATATGAACTCACTTATAAGTGAATATTAGCTACAATATAAGTGATAGCCATGATACCACCTACAAACCCAAAGAAGTCAAGTAACAAGGAAGATCCAAAGGAAGATGCTTATATCTAACTCAGGAGAGGAAATAAAATAGACATCAGAGGTGAATGGAGGGAAGGAAATGAGTGAGAGAGGGTTTTGGAGAGTGTAATGAGGTAGGGGTCAGGTGGGGAGGAAGTGGTGGGTGAAGAGGCTGGGAGAGAGAATGTAAATCAGTGAGAGAACATGTCTGGAACAAGTTGGAGACCTGGGATAGAGAAGTTTTCAGGAGTCTTTGGTGGTGACCCTGATGAGACTCCTAGCATAGAGGATATGAAGCCTGAAGTAGCACCTCCTATAGCCAGGAACATCTAAAGATGTGTTTTATTAATTTGAAGTTGAGATCATAGGTAAACATTTACAAAAAATGAAGAAGTGAGGAAAAACTCTTATGCTATCCTGTAACATAAAATCTTGACTAATGGTCATATTTTGACAATGTTTATCTAATTCTTGGCAAATTATTAGTAACTGAAGTACTGCTATCTACATGAATTTTATCTCAATTTATATGTGAGTAGGGATACAGTATGCATAATTTCTATCATGTTATCTTAAATATTTTGATTGATATCTACTATTTCTAAATAATGTAAATAAATTTATAACACATTTGTGAGGTTGGTGCCATATGCTTTATTTCTGTTTAGAACATTTTCTTAGGATACATCTTTAGGTGTTGTCGAAGTGTGTGTGTGTGTGTGTGTGTGTGTGTGTGTGTGTGTGTGTGTGTGTGTGTGGTGTATTTCTGCCTATGCAGATGTAAGTGTGCCCAGAAAAGTCAGAGGACAACCTGGTGGAATTGGTACACTCCTCCCATCATGTGCCTACGAGAATTAAATTCAGATTCTTAGGCTAGGCAGCAGGCTCCTATACCTGCTGAACCATTTCACCTGCCCAGTTTGGACATTTTTAAAAAGGCCATAAATACATTTGCTTAGGAGATATTTTAGTTGAATAATTTCCACCAAAATAATAATCCTGCTGAAATTTTGTGACCAGTTTCCAGTCTGGTTTTTAGGAGTGTGGTAAAGAGAGACAAAGATAAATCACGTTTTAATTGTTTATGTGTCTGTGGACTCCTGGGTATTTTTAAATGTTTGATAAAGTCAAGATATAAGCATTTGGGTGTAGAATATATATATATATGCTAAAGCATTAGGGTGCAGATTGTAATTCAAGGATACAGCAAGCATAAAATTCCAGTCACATGTACTTAAAAGGAAAGAAAGAAAAATAATAAATAAACTGTAAAGTAAGGTAAAAAGTGAATATCAAATTAGCATAATTTTAAACAAAGATATCTTTGAAAAGCTGGCATATTCTATTATTGTAACAAAAATACATCATTATGAGAATGTTGACTGCTGACCATGATGCAACAGTCATAGTGTAACAGACATAGTGCAGCATTTTCACATATTAAAAATATTTTAAAATTAAAATATAATTATCTCATCTCTATTTTTCTTTCCAGCCTTCTATCCATTTAATATATTCCACTTACCTTCTCTCAAATCCATGACCTTTTTAAAATTATTTTTGATACATCACAGAATCACAGAAACACACACACACACACACACACACACACACACACACACACACACACACAGAGAGCTTCATAGGAAAGGAGAAGGAAGGGAGAAAACCTCAGTATTCATGATTAGATAAACTTTAGTCACAAGTGATTTCTGATAGAGTGAAAGAATTAATTCTACATAGTTGAGTCTGCTAATTAGCCTATCATTCATTTCATTATTCTAAACAAAATTCTGGAAAGCTACACATACTAGATTTGTTTGAGAATGACATTTTAGGCTCTTGTAAATGAGATAGTTTCTCTGGACTCTTTGTACATTTCTCTTTGGTATATCACTACACCATTTGTTTCTGTGCTTTGATATTTTTTTTCTACTGCTTTGTTGAATGTAAATTTAAGGGAAAGAACAACAGTGGTATGAAAGAGGAATTGGAAATAATAGAAGGATTAAATGGGGTCAGAGACTAGAGAGGGGGACGGAAGAGAGTGTGGGGAGACATAACTAATGCTAACGGCCTTTCACAAGCCAAATGTAAACCTACTACTGTACAGGCTTAAATAAATACACATATTCTTTTACATAGATTTTCTATTGCTGCAATAAAATACCATGACAAAAAGCACATTGGAAAGGGAATAATTTGTTTGGCATATACTTTATACTTTAGTCTATCATATAAGGATACCAAACAGATGATGTAAGAACCTAGAAGCAGGAGCTGATGCAGAGATCATGGACAGGTGCTGCTTACTGGCTTGCTTCTCCTAGCTTATGTAGCCTGTTTTCTTATGAACCTAGGACCACCGTACCAGGAATGGCACCCTCATAATGAATGCGGCCATCTCTCATCAATCACTGATTAGAAAATACCATTCAGGCTTCTGTATAATCTAATTTCTCTTTTGGAGGCATTTCCTTAATTCATGTTTCCTTCTCTCGGATGACTTTAGCTTATGTCAAGTTGACATAAAACCACACAGCAGATGTACTTATGTAAAAGAAATTTAAATGGCATTTCCCTGAAGAGTGATGTAGGCTTGGAATGTTTTAAAACCTACTTTTAATAAGGGTTTTCAAATGCTTCCAACCCTTCTAGCTCAATGTTTAAAGACAGGGTAGAAAAGATGGCAAATAGGATAAGGGGATGAGGACCTGTTTACCAGTAGTTCTTTCGGACGATTAAAATCTTCCTTTATCTGGATGCCAACAGTCCAGTTCAGTAGTGTCAGAATACCAAACATGAATTAGCAGCAGTGGCAAGATCCAGCAGAATCAACCAGGCTTCTGCTGAATCAGCACCAGTCAGGGGGAACAACCAGAACCAGCATAGATGCAAGAAGTTTTCTGCCATGCTTCACTCAACAAAGTAAAGATCAAGCTGGGCAATGGTGGCGCATGCCTTTAATCCCAGCACTCGGGAGGCAGAGGCAGGTGGATTTCTGAGTTCGAGGCCAGCCTGGTCTACAGAGTGAGTTCTAGGACAGCCAGGGCTACACAGAGAAACCCTGTCTCGAAAAAAAAAAAAAAAAAAAAAAAAAAGAACACACACACACACACAAAGTAAAGATCAGTGAAGACAGGAGATCAACAAAGGGTTGCAAGGCTAGCTATATAAGCACCCTGTCAGTGTCCATTAGTCTTATTTATATTCTCTCCAAACATCATGTGTCTTCCTATGAGTCTGCCTCAGTAAAACACCACATGAGTCTGCCTCAGTAAAACTCCATGTGAGTCTGCATCACATGATAACCCAGAAACTTCAGTGAGACAATACCTCTCTTAAATTCCATAGGCATAAGGTAGCATAAAAAAGGCTTGGTGCTATGTATGGGTACCATAAGCCCCTCAAATATTACAGACTACTAACAATGTTATTTGCTGTACTCTAGGACTTGGTGATAAAGCCTTCTTCCTGAACACATCATGAATTTGTGTCACAAGACATGTAAGAATCAACTTGATACTGAGCTAGAAGCATCATCCTACTGGCTAGTTTCATAGTGCTGTAAGTTGTATGTATTGCCATGGGAAAACTATGAACCACACTTAACAACTGGTCAGGCAAGCAATGCCCATTGGTACAAAAGTAATACAAATGTTATGGGATTAAGCAACCACTTTATGGTTGGGCTTAAAGCCTGGTCCACAGGTGGAACCTATGACTGGTACCATTAACTGGGTCAAAAGTCCTTAACATGCTAGGTCATCAATCCTCAGGGGGAAAGTATCATATCATTCTCCTAAATGTACATAATATTAACCTACTCCCATAAGTTTCTATCTTCATACTCATTAATTAGTGCACCTCTCAACCCTCATCAGAGAAGTTTCTGTTTGTAAATGGTAAGAGATTAATACAAGAACTAAAATGGGGCAATGCACAGAGAATAAAAGACTTGAGAATGACCTACTCTAAATGAGACATTTATTATATTTTCCTTCCCCTCCAGACTCAGAAATCATCAAGGGAAGAGATGATGAAAGAAGATAAGAGTACCAGTGTTGATTCTCTAGATTCACAGAATTTATGGGTAGTCTCTATATAGTAAGGGAAATTGTTAATGACTTACAGTCTGTAGTACAACTCCCCAACAATGACCAGCAGCAGCTGTGAATGAGAGTCTGAGGATCTAGCAGGTACTCAGTCCCACAAGGCACACAGGCCTTTGAGAATCTTCCTTCTTCCAATGTCTTTATGTAGGTCTCCAGCAGAATGTGTGGCCTAGATTAAAGGTATGTACCACCACACCTGGATCTGGGACTTGCTTTGTCTAAGGCTGACCTTGAACTCAGAGATCTCCTTGCTTCAGTCTCCTTGGATTAAAGGGTGTGTACTATTTTGTCTGGGCCTAAGCTTTTCATGGCCACTATGCCTCAAGATCTCCATGCCAAGATCCAGGTCAGAAACTTGTGTCTTCCAGAATCAAGATCTGGATCACAGGTGAGCCTTCTAATTCTGGATTGTAGTTCACTCTAGAAATAGTCAAGTTGACAATCAGGAATAGCCAATATAACCAGATAAAGATGTCTACAGAGGAAGAATATTTGAGACCTATGGAAACATGAACTCACAGGAGCTATGAGTACATGAACAAGACCTGTACAAGATCAAGCCAGGCAAAACCCCAAAATAGATTCAGGTTGGAAGAGCATGTCTCACATATTCTACCCCCTAGCCCAGGATGCCTTCAAAAGATTTAGGAGATCATCATACACAACTGTACATATAGGCAGTACCAAGTGCAATCCATTGTTCAAAAATTAAAATGAGCAAATATCATTGGGATGGGAAAGTGAGAATCTGGGGGACAGGGAGCATGGAGGAAGATTAGATCAAAACACATTTTATGTATATATAAAAATATCAAACCATGAAAATATTAAAAAATATCCCTTTAGGTCATGTCTGTCAGGTATTTTAGTATAGCAAGAAGAACAGTAATGAATACAATAGAATAAGCATCTCCACTTTCTTTTGTGTTGCATAAATGAATAATGTCATTGTGGATTAGGTATATTAAACACATGTGAAACTTGAAAAAAATCAGTGTCTTAGATTATCAAATTCCTTTTCTAAAGTTGTTTATGTTTCTCCTCTTCAATGTCATTAACCTCAAAATGTAATCTGTAAGAATTACTTGTGTAGAAGCCAAATACTGTTTTGTTTTGTTTTTTCTTTTAATGAAACATACTTTGCCAACAGTCAGGGCACGCTGATCTCGAAAGACTTTAGTCAACTTCCTGCCATATTTATGCATCTCTTTCATGAAAACCTTTCAACTAATTAAATAGTCATCAGCAGGTAAAGAGTCATTGAGCTTATTATTTTAACTACTGCTTCTGCTCTCATCTACCCATAATCTCATCTTCCTATGTTACACTAAATTCATGTTAGAGATAGGTTTATCAGAACTAATTGCTTGCAGAATACTTAAATTAATTGGACACATGAACTCCCTTCTATACATAAAATCAATGTGTTTTCTATTTTGAATGCATAAAAATTAGATGTGTGTAATGGCTGGGTTTGTGTCAACTTGACACGAGCTGGAGTTATCACAGAGAAAGGAGTTTCAGTTGAGAAAATGCCTCCATGAGATCCAGCGGTAAGGCATTTTCTCAATTAGTGATCAAGGGGGAGGGCCCCTTGTGAGTGGTACCAAATGTGGGCTGGGAGTCTTGGGTTCTATAAGAAAGCAGGCTGAGCAAGCCAGGAGAAGCAAGCAAGCAAACCAGTAAGCAGCTTTTCTCCATGGCCTCTGCATCAGCTCCTGCTCCTTGACCTGCTTGAGTTCCAATCCTGACTTTCTTTCATGATGAACAGCAGCATGGAAATGTAAGCTCAATAAACCCTGTCCTCCCCAACTTGCTTCTTGGCCATAATGTTTGTGCAGGAGTAGAAACCGTGGCTAAGACAATGTATGTGCAGGATATTTGGTGAGTCTTGTAAGTAGATCTGACACACCATGGTACTGTCATATGCTATTACAGATTTCCCCACTGATAGCAGGTAATATTAACTCATGCTTTCTAAGAAGGCTCTTGCCATACCTCAGTTGTATGTCAGCTGTGCTCAAGAAAATGGAGCACATTCATGAAAAAGAATCAACATAAATAACAAAATATGCTGACTTTTAAAGCTTTCAGTTTGGAGATGTTGCCCTTCGTTCCTTAAACATATGCATTGGTGTCCTTTCTGTGCCAAGGAAGCTAGGATTTGTCATTACTGTTAACAGAGATTTTCTGCTCTGGGAGAGAGAAATAACAGGGCACACCCTGTCATTTACCCTCTTGAACAGCCTTCAGAGACTTTGCACAAGAATTGCAGCTCCTCTCTGTGATGTACACCCATACATTAAGAGAAAAATCTTCCATGGCATACCAAATATATTTGTAGAAGAACATCTCCATGCTTGCTTATAAGGTATGATGTTTAAATGTAAATGTAAGTTTAACTGGATTAAGATACATCTGTTCCAATAGTGAGGCATACCTCTAAATGTATCCATAAGGCCACTGTCATAGAAAATTGAGTGGGAAAAAAAATGACCCAAAAGTCTTTAAATAATGGAAGACCAAGCCATGATTTAGAAAGCTATTGCAGCACTAGCAGCCACTTTTCTCTGTTTCTTGGAATGTTTGGGTGTGAATAAGAAATCTTCCCATCCTGCAACCACAGGTCAGGACATACATTGAAAATCAAGATAAGACTATATACCCTTAAGCCCCAATCCAGGATAATCCCTTGCTCTTTTAAATTGTGTCTTGTTGGGTATTTGGTCACAGGAATGAGAAAAGTAAACTGACACTGCAGTCAGGGCAAAATTAGAAATATCTCAGCATTGTATAAGTCACCATCACAAGAAATATATCTGTTGTGTGCATGTGTCCTGAAATTTCCATATCAAAGTCTTTCAATTAATCTAAGTTTTTGACACGGTCCTACTGATGTTTGGCCCTTTCAAGACAGAAGCAAAATATGTCTCTGATGAATATGTATTCACTAATGAAAATGCATGGTGTTTGCTTATAGTATTTTGAAGTTGCTCATCTATTTTACCTTCTATACCAACTAGAGACCAACACTGTATTACCAATTTACAATAAAAAAAACTGAAGCAGAGATATTTAAATGAGTTAACTGATATCAAATAAATTAATCAAAGACTTAGAATCAAGATCTAGATCACATATATCTTAGACTGCTCTTTGTTTTACACTATTTCAGTATTTCCATGTTTTGTTATTTCCACTTCTACCAATTTAAAAACTTACTGATAAAATATTTTTATATGCTGAATACATAAATAAATAATGACTAACATACTAAAATTTCATTACAGAATTTAAACATTAAACGTATTTGTGTAAATAAAAACGTACCACTGTAATTTATATGTAGGACATAGTATATTTAGGTAATACCTTTGTAGTACTTGTGATTTCTATTTACCCATTCTAATCATGTACTTCATGTTAAAAACACAGATTTCACTTATTTATACCTATGTTCTACAATACATATGAATTTTTTTCCTTAGGTAAGTAAAATATCTGTCATTCACTCTTAGCAGTATATGGTTTTCTGCTTCTATGCCTCCATTCCTCTGTTAACTATAATTCATAAGCTTCACACATGGAAGGATTTAAAAGTTATGACTCAGGTGTAGCCATAATCCTAACTTTCTTGAATCAATTTTTCTTCAATTTATATTCATTAATTAGGTTGGATAGATTATTCTTACATTTTTAAACAAAAGTGGCCACTATGAAAATAAAAACACATATCTATGATGCATCAAACAATACATCTGTGAACATCCTGGTAAGATGACCTAAAAATACTAATCTCCCTAAGAGAATGGTCAGCTAAGTGACCCCTATGCATCTGTGTTGAGTTTCTTTGGCTTGTCACTTATGCTCAGCAAAGATGTCTTATTCACACAGAAGTAAATTGAAGGTCATGGTAGCTTACTATTGGAAGGATTGTAGGCTCAACTGAGAATAGCTGATATAATTTCTGTTCCTTTTCTCTTATCTGGTGTTGGATGATATGACCATGAATTACACAGGAATATTGGGAAATGTGTGCTCAGGAAACAGAAGTGTTTTGTAAAAGTGACTGTTTTTGTGTCTGTCACCGTTTCCTATGATATGAGACATAAGATACAAAAGATGTTACGTCATGTTTTGATAGAGAAGAATAACTATAAAACAACATTGCTTTATTTTCTTTTCCCTATCTCAGTCTTACAAACAGATCTTTCATTCACAGAGTTACATGCTCTCAATTTATAATGTTTCAATTGGGTGTTCTTGACCCAAATTTACTTCTATCCCTGCATCTACTTCACCTGGTTCTTCTACCATTCTCTTAGCTCCTATTTTCATGGTTCTATAGTTTCCCATACTTGGGTAATAATCATATTATTCTTAAGCAAGTTTCCTTTGGATTCTATGGATTTTGATTTTCCATCTTTTCCTTTAAGTAGTTTCTAATTTACTTTCTTTTGATATGATCTCCTGTGAACACATCAAATTAATTATATAACCATCATTACACTGTAGCATTGCAATCTCCTTTAAATACCTCTGACGACCACCATTCTTTACTCAAGACATTGTCAAGAATAGCTCCTTGTCTTTTAAGTATGAGTGTGAACACTTCTCAGAAGCAATTGTTTGTGGCAGCATGGAATTAGTTCCACAAACTATGCCCCATTGTGACATTCATCATTACCTGTTTATTGCATCCTGTTTTTCTCTAACATCCTGAATCTACATCCCTGTCTCATTTACATTGCCACATGAATCATGACTAAATGGAATAATACAGTACTGGGTTAGAATTTTAGCTTTGTCACTTACACCATGTGTGACCTTCATGATATCAATTAAAATTTGTGAGACTCAATTTTCTCATTTGCAAAACAAAAAAGGGGCATTTAGAGCTGCACAATGATACCATCATGCATTTTAAATAAAACAACATAGGTTTAAAAAAAAGCCCAAATTCATTTCTCAAAAATTAAAAGGTATTAAACAATGATTTTACTCTCTTGTTCTTGGGTGAAAGAGCCCATAAAAGTAAATTCATAGATTTAATTTGTAATTTCCTTAGTTTGCCACACGAATATTGCATGTATCCATGAATCAGACTGAGAAATCTCAATATATTATTAGGAAATGAATTTTACCACACATTTAAACAGAATAGTTTTAGTCTTAATATAAATGAATTTTAAGGTGTAGTTTAGAGTAACTACTTGCCAGTTTTGCAGGAGACTTTCCTATGAATTGTCAGAGCACACAGTTAAATATGAAGGTTCATATTTGCCTTCAACTTATAATTTAAAAAGGAGTCTTGAATTGTCAATAAATAAGGCATGCTTACTCATATAAGTGAGAGGAAAATAAAATTATTAGAGAAATTTTTATGTTGTCTGAGTGTTGGAGAATTAGAACTATGGCAGATGAATTTGGGAAATCGCCTTTGAAATTTTCTTTATGTTATTTCAAGCTCTAATTCTAGTGGAATTTTTCAGGCTTTGATTTATGTCCATATTATATAAAATTAATTCATGTTACAAAAATCTTACACATATCCATTTGTATGTGTTTGAATGAGAGTGAATCTCATATGCTCATATGTTTGCAAGCTTGTTTCCCTAGTAGTAGAGTATTGGAAAGGATTA
>CM052702.1:65126663-65149163 GCA_028551405.1 Uromys caudimaculatus | reverse complement strand
CATCTGCCCCCAGTGGTTACTATTAGCTCATGGCTCATTTACATAAATGCATAATAAGCACACATTTGAAATAAAAATAAAAATATATGTTTGTGTATAAACATTTCAACAGCTCTATTACAAAGATAGTATCTTAAACCAGCAATAAAAAAGAGATCACATGATAAATGATGTCAGAAAACAAAAACCTCAAGTATTAGCCATGATACAGATGGTCAAGATAAAGAAAAAAAGAAGCATCAGCCAGGTAATTTATGAAGTAAAGCAGGAAGTAAAGCAACTGAGGAAAACTGAAAAGGGTATCCAAAAGCAACAAATACAAACTGAACCATCTACTCAAGAGAAACCAGAAAGTCTGAGAACTGAGGTTTTACCATTCAATCAGTAACAGGAACATTATTGCTGATTTCCAGATAAGCTGTCCTTGTGGGGGCAGGAGGTGTGGGTATATCTGTGTGCATATCCTCTTCATGCAGTTTGTGTGTGTGTGTCTGTGTGTGTGTAGGTGAGTGCAGACACAACTGCAAATCAGGATGGCAGCAGTCTATGACTATACTCTGCCTATTCTCTTGATACAGGGTTTCCTTCTGGACCTGGAGTTATAACTGTTGGTAGCAAACCACAGTGGTCCTCCATTTTCTACACTGCACAGTGCTGGGGTGTCAGGCTAGGTGCCAAGTGTGGATGATTTTATGGGAGTGTTGTGAATTCAGACTCAGGTGCTCCTGCTTGTGCTCTTAACTACAAAGCCATCTTCCCAGGCCTCAAAGACCACATTAAGTTTAATAAAATGATAAGAGAAGAATAGAATAAAACAAATATAAACCACATTTGTGTAAAAGAATAAATAAATACTATACTAATGGGTTTTCTCCATACTTACCTGACTTTTACATGACTATTTATTGAGGAGACATAATCGTACACCTATATGCATTCTCCACAGATCAATAGAGAACAGTGATGTAACAAAGAGCTCCATCATTGTCCAGCTTGATGAACCAAAAAGTTTCTTGAGGTTACTTACGAGATGTATGGCAATTCAATGAAGCTACATCACTAGGATACCCACTAGCCAAGTGATTGTCAATCTGTGGGTTGCAACCTATTTAGTGGTCAAATGGCCCTTTCACAGGGATTGTATATCAGCTATCCTGTATATCAAATATCTGTGTTATAATTCATAACAGTAGCAAAATTCCTCATGAAGAAGCAACAAAAATAATTTTATGGTTGGAGGGGTCACAACTACTTGAGGAACCATTTTAAAGGATCAATCACAACATAAGCCTTCTAATCCCCCCTCCTCCCTTCACCAAGTAATGCTACTAGTAGATCTAATTTCCTGAGGGTCTCTGGTGGGTGACAATAGTTGCTCTGGTCTAACAATGGCCGTGACCAAACCAGAGGAAACAGCTACATTGCATCAGAAAAGTCAAAGCAACTAGAATGGTGTATTACCAACAACTGATTCTGAATGAATCAAGAAAGAAATTATAGACTATGTCTACTATTCCAACCCACTTAGGAAGAATGTATCATTAAAGAATTTGTTACAGAGATTTTTCTCACAAAGTCTCTTCTTGTTCTGAATTTAAAATCCCTAAATGTCATAGGTATTTTAAGAACTGTTCCTCTTATTGTTATGTTATAGCATGTATAATAATTTATTTCCTTTATTCATTCCATCTGTGATAAAAATACAGATAAAATATCATTAACTCACCGCTACTTAACTTTTTGAGGACAAATCTGTAAGTTATACAAACCATAATCAATGTACTCACTTCAATGTAAATATGTTTATGGTCTTTTTCTCACTTTGAAGTCATCTCTCAATTAATAACATGAAAAAATTATACTATGTATATTCAGTATTACCAAACCTAACCTTTCTTTTGCATAGTAACTGCCAACTGAATGGCCAGATAACTCACCCACTTTCCAGATACCTTATAATCCTAGTCAAACATCAGACAGGAAACTTTCAGTGCAATAACTTCCTAAGAGGTGCAGAAATTTGGATGGAACTGTAACAAAATTGTAAACTTCTAAAATAATAGAAAATTCGGAACACAGATGAACAACAGAATCTTCCAGCTCAAACACTGTAATTACACACGCCATAGCTTGCTAGATTTCAGAAAACAGTTTAGTCTTCAATGCAAAAAGCCTTCATCAATTACCATAAATGTTATCCCGTCCAAATACAGTGGCCTTTTCCCAAATCCAAACTCATTGTTCATTGATGGTGTTTCTGATGAAGTGTCGAGGCAGCCCACAAACCCACTCCACAATGTTCTATGCTTCTTGACGATGCATATCTGCAGGATAGCATTACATCAACTCAATACAAGCTAAAATTATCTTAGAAGAGGAAACATCCATTTTTAAACATCAAATGTTTCTGTCGACATGATTTCCTTAACAAGATGGACTGTATCCTGTATGCTATGAGTCAAAACAAATCCTTTTTTCCCTTATGTTCCTTTTGTCAGGATATTTTGGAACAGCATCTAGAAAAGACATGTCCTGATTCTGTATATCTTGTATTAGGAAGTAGAGTGATTTAAAAAATGTACTTTTATTAGTACATATATGATAAGATCTCTAGGGCAGGGTAAAGAAATAAGCCAGTGGTTAACAGTATGTACTGCTCGTCCAGGGGACCCAAGATTGTTTCTCCACACCCAGTTAGATAGCTTACTCATCCATAGCTCCAACTCTAGGGAGACTTGTCACCTCTGATGTCTGAAGACACCTGCATCACATGTACATATCCACAAATGAATATATTTCTTTACAAGGACATTTCACCACATTTTCTTTGAAGTCCCAAGCATATCATGTCTACATTCATGACTACCAATACATGCAAACATAATTGAATAATTATAAATATATTTAGCATAAACACACTTGTATCTGTCATTTTCACAATCAAATAGATTGTACATATCTGCTTTGAGAAAAGAAATGAACCTAATAAGGAATTTCTCTTAACTAAAATATAGACTACAAATAGAAAAAAAATTACAAAAGATTAAAAAATACAAAATAACACAATACTGAGATGCTGCCTACACTTTTAAAAGCTGAGATTGGGGTTCACATACAAACAGTGGATTAAATCACTTCCACAATGTCAGTGACAACCAATATCATGGAAGATTTTCTTTTTCTTTTCTTTTTTTCTTTTTTTTTTTTTTTTTTTGATACTTTATTTACATTTCCTATGTTTCCCCCTTTCTAGGTCTCCTCTTTGGAAACCACCTATCCCCTCCCCCTACCCCACCTCTATGAGGGAATTCCACCTCCCACCCACCTGCCCGCCCACTCCCATATTGCCACCTTGACATTCCCCTTTACTGGGGCCTCTCCTCACCCTGATGGCCAACAAGGCCCTCCTCTGCCACATATGTGGTCCGAACCATGGGTCCCTCGATGTGTATTCTTTGGTTGGTGGTCCAACCTCCAGGAGGACCGGGGGATTCAGGCCAGTTGACACTGTTGTTCCCTCCATGGGGCTGCAGACTCCCTCAGCTCCTTCAGTCCCTTCTCCAACTCCTCCATCTGGGACCTCACTCTCAGTCCAGCAGTAACTATAAAGTGAAACTTGGGTATTCTGAACGTTTTGGCTAATATCCACTTATCAGTGAGTACATACCATGTTCGTTCTTTTGTGACTGAGTTACCTCGCTCAGGATGATATTTTCAAGTTCCATCCATTTGCCTGCAAATTTCATTAAATCATTGATTTTAATAGCTGAGTAGTACTCCATTGTGTAAATGTACCACATTTTCTGTATCCATTCTTCTGCTGAGGGACATCTGGGTTGTTTCCAGCTTCTGGCTATTATAAATATGGCTGCTATGAACATAGTGGAGCATGTGTGTTTATTACATGTTGGAGCATCTTCTGGGTATATGTCCAGGAGTGGTATAGCTGGGTCCTCAGGTAGTATTATGTCCATTTTTCTGAGGGTCCACCAAACTGATTTCCAGAGTGGTTGTACCAGCTTGCAATCCCATCAACAATGGAGGAATGTTCTCTTTCTCCACATCGTCGCCAGCATCTGCTGTCACCTGAATTTGTGATCTTAGCCATTCTGACTGGTGTGAGGTGGAACCTCAGACTTTTCAAAACTCCAAATGTTAGGGTTTGTTTTTATTTAAAACTGGATATTCAGGGCATGTTGGTGTTTCTTATGACGTCTGTGATTTCAAATAAACAACATGGTCTGTACATCTGTACTTACACACAATCACCCATAACATCATATACAAACACATGTGTGCACACACATACACACACACATACACACACATACACACAGAGGCACACATGCACACATGCACGCATGCACACATGCATGCACACAGGGAAGTAGTTGGGTATCAAAAGCAGTTGAATTAGAATGCTGAATGAATAGAAGCAAAATATATCTTTATGTGCATACTGAACAAGCAATTTCTTAGGTCAATTACATATACATGTGTATTTAGTTAAGAATCTGAAGTAGGTTTGACTTTTTAAACAATCACAGCTAAGTTACTTGTATTTGACTGGCTTATTTAGCAACTTATTGACCATCAGTGAAAACAAATTCACTGGTCCTTTTAGACTAAGAAAAATTCAGAGATGAAAGTATCCTGGATAATTATTCTTGCCTAAGTTAGTCACAGGTATGGGAGTAGGTGACTGTTTCCTAAGACAGCAGCCTCTGTAGAGGAGCCAGGGAGATTTAAGATGAAAATGGCTTTTTGCAACCAACTATTTTCGTTTTATAGATGAAATATGGAGGAATCAGAGGAGTCATTTGAATTGCTGAAGGTCATGTGATAATGTAGTCCAAAAGTGTTTTCTAGAAGTTACATCAGCTAACTCACCTGTTCAGTATGCTTTCTGGTCTGTGCTCCTATTTCCAATTAAGAAGATGCTGCAGGTACAGAGAGGTATCATTTGCTGGCTCACTACTGGGACAGCATGCTATACACTTATCTCATACTCTGAGAAATAGGCTCAGCTGGATTAAAATGGTAAGGGAAGGATGGTCACATTTGCATCTGGTGTTTGAAACACAAAGTCCACTCCAAGCACAGAGCGATAAGATAATTTACTAAACGTGTTATATCCAACTAAATGTAAGTTTGAGTATGTCAGTTATCAAAATTGCAATAAAGGTTAAAGTAGAAAAAAATAGTCAATTTGATGGGAAAAAAATCTTGCTGTCCACATGTGTGTATGTATGTGTGTGTGTGTGCGTGTGTGTGTGTGTGTGTGTATGTGTGTGCATGCGAGTGTGAGTATGTTTGCATGTATGTGAGAAAGAGATAGAGAGAGTGAACATGCATGTATTTGCATGTGCATATGGACATTATAGAATCTGGACACCACAGAATAAATTGAAATAACATCGCAGATACCTTCAGTCTTGTTTTTGACACAGGGTCTCTCACTGGTCACAAGTCACCAGACAGGTTAGGAAGCTGGACTAAAACCCCAGGGCTCTGCCTCTTTCTGTTCCTAAGAGATACTATACATATAGGTCACTATGCAGGTCTTTTTCCCCCGGGGTTCTGAAGAACATAATCAGGTCTTTATGCCTATAAACAATCATTTTACTCACTGAAATATGACTCCCACCCAGAAATATTTTCATGATTAACTTTATTTTTAGGGGAAAAAAAAGCCTCATTCTGGAACATTTTTAAAGTGCTATAAAATATTCAAAGTAAAGAACAGGAAAACAAACAAGTCCAAGTGCCAGGAGCCATGACTGAAAACAACAAACAAACAAACCAAACAAAAACAAAAACAACTATTTAAAATCTTAGAGGTAAACCAGATTACAACTTAAATAAAGTTAACACCCCTCCACTACCCCAGTTTTCAGAATATTCAGAGTTGTTCATATACAGTTGTAGTAAAGGTTTAGAGAAAGTATAATATTAAAATGATGCAGAATGTATTATTTGGTCTGTGCATTTGCTACCACTGTGTACCAGTTTTTCTCTATAGGAAAGCCTATATCTTTCTGTAGGAAAGTTTTCATTCCAAAGCAGTTATAGAAGGCTGCACCTAATTTGCTTTGGCCTACTGGATGTAACTATAATTGTAGGTGCCTTAGCTTATCAATATCATTCAAAGTTCTCCAAAATTTGTGCCAATACTCTTAAGACGTTCATGTCAACTTCATTCTAGGTCCTAGAACAAGACCCACAAATGAGCCAGAGTCAACAGACACTGATCAACAAATCAGAAATGATTGTGAAAGCCACAAAGTGGTTACTATTTTTTTATGGCATCTTACTCTAGCATATCTAAAACATGTACTAGGATGGTCCACTGAACAGTGCTTTTGGAGACTAGTTAAGAAGAAGCTAGAGCCTTAAAATTTAGTTGAGGCTTTTGACTTGCAACCCTTTGTATGAGTTTATGGATCAAGAGGTTCTTTACAATATTCCCTTTAATAGTGAAAACTGGAAGCAAACCGAAGCCTTATTAAACAAATTGTGTTAAATCCATGTTATGTAACATTCTAAAGATATTAAAACTGGATTTAAGAAAATATTCAGTAGGAGGTGAAAACAGTCACAGTATAATGTGATTTGATAAAATAGTGAACAAATTTGAAAATTGATTATGCTACCCGAGTTTGCATCTGCTGTTTGTGTTGTTTATGGTTGCAGGGCTTACCACTCTGAATTGGGCAACCAAGATGAGTGCCCTTTCCTTAGATCAGCTAGTTCTTCTCCTCCATCCAGACATTGGCTGCTTGTGGTTCTTTGTCTATATATGGAACCTCATGAAATTTTCCTTTTCCATGGACTCTTCAAGTTGAATATATATTGTTTAAATACACATTCATCCATTCATAAACAATGTATATGTATACCGCAAAAGAGGCTATCAGTTGGAAAGTGGTAGGCCAAGTGAAGAGATCAAAGGAGGCAGCTGAAGGGCCTGAGAAAGGAAATGGAAAGGGGTAGTGATATAATTCTATTGTAATTAAAACCATTGCAATACAAATAGGACATTAAAATCTGCAGGAGAACAAAGAGGAAATTGTACCTGATTTGTAATATATACAAATGTCTGTGAAATTGCAAACCATATATCAAAACATTTTTCAAGGCCACTGAGATAAATGCATATATTATATTTTAAATATATTTCTAGGTTTCTCACAGGAGACTTAGTGTGCTGATTTTTAAACCTTCAACATTTGCCAATGAGACTGAGTCCTCACAGGAGGTATAAGGATCTGGAGGAGTCATATTTAGAACGCACTTCTACTGGTGATTTTCATCACTACATGTTTACTGTTTTCATATTAGAAAACTGTGATTGTATGCTTTAATACTTGCTGTTGGAATATTATTATTAAAAAGATTGAAATCTAATATCTATCAATCTACTCACTACCTTTCTAGAAAATTATGTGAAAGCAAGAATGGAAGTATGCTGTATTTTATCTCATAATTCTAGTTTCTAACATCTATTTATTCTAAAGTTACCTAGTCAATACCCCTTAGATTTTAAGGAGTAAGGTACTCACAGGAGATTAAACTTTAAAGAGAAAAGAAATAATCTCTTTTTTCAGTGAGTTTTCTAAATATTCCTAAGGCTATAAACCCTCTTTTCTTCATACCAACTTATTTGATCTTGAAAGTGTCACCCCAGTTGTCACAGTGACATTTTAATTATATAGTTCTTGAGAATGTCATACACAAGCATCTACATCACTCCTGCCTCTCTGCTCCTGCAACTCCTTACTATTCCCTCATTTCAAATTCCTGTTCTCTTCTTTATTATTGTTATGACAGAGAGTGTGTGCGTGTGTGTCCAGAACACACTGGCACTGCCTTCATTTAGTGTTGCTCATATGTACATGTATTCAGGCATTGCTAATTGCCATAAGAGAATCTATATAAGAGCTCTAGTACAAATTATTTGTGTAAGTTAATTTTCTTTATTATTGATGAGATGGATTGATTTGAAGCAAGTTTCTTCATGTATCACAAGCTGACCTTAAACACTCTATGTAACTTCTGATAGTCCTGTGTCTAGTTTTCTTCCAAGCACTGGAGTTGTTGGTGTGGACCACTATGCCTGGTTTATGAGATGCTAAGGATGGAAATCAGGCCTTCATAAATGTTTGGTAACAATTGTACCAGATGAGCTACAAACATAGTCCTTGCTGATCTTAAATACCTGTGTGCACAAAGCCCTTTTTGCTGGTTCTGTGCAGCATTTATTTAGGAACAGACAAAAAGTTTGCATGAGTTTTTAAGTACAATTTGAAGAAGATTCATAAATTCTTGAGTCCTTCACAATGTTTGATGATTTTTGTCTTTCAACTTTTGCTTTATCAAAAATGCTGCAAAGTACATTCTTCTGCAACGAAGTGTATGCATGTGGATATTTCTGTTTCCTGAGTGACTAGATTTGCACATCCATCCTCCTTTAAGACTGCCTCCTTAACGTGTGCTCAGCAGAGTCCTCTTCATCATCAAGAACAGCCCCACATCATCTCTCTCAGAAGATCCTTGCCATCTGTGTGTTTCACCCTAATGCTTAATCCAGGAGAACACTTTCAGATGATTTTTAAATAGTTGTCATTGAAAACCGTCACAATCTGGTAGCTTAGAAGTCAGAAACGTATTTTCTTATATTTTTGAAAGGTACAAGTTCAAGAATGTGGGTTTAACAAATGAGATTTCTTCCAATGTGTCTTTGCCTCATTTGTCCACAACTGTTTTCATATATTCTTCTTTTTATGCATGGCTTTCCTTTTCTGTCTGTCTTCTAATCATCTCCTTTCGTAAGATTATCATTCACACAAATGAAGACCTACTAGACTTCAATTTTACCTCTTAAAGTTGTCTCTCCAAGTACAATCACTATTTGAAGTAGAAGGGATAAGGATTTTTATGGATATATTTTATGGCTTGTAATTCAAATAGTATGTGAGTAAATTTGGCTTTAATCTCAAATATTCTCATTATATTTTTGATAGACTTTATTAACTGGCATTTATTTTCAATAGAGTACAAAAAGTAAAAAAAAAAAAAAAAAAAAAGAACATTATTGCCAAAGTCCACTTGAAAGCCAGTGGAGTCAAACAGAAGGTATTGATAAAAATAAATACATAGTTATAACTATTATTATTATAATTATCACATAGACACATTCATCTCTGTAATCAAGCTACTTACCACAATTGCTGAGAGCTCCACAATTCTGGAACAATATATTACTAAAGTCCTTTTTAAGTAGATCTCAAATTTGTCCATTTCCATTTGGGCATTTTAGAAAATCTAAAATGTTCAAGTTATTATAAGGAAGTATTCTGGCATAGTATTGAAGTATGAGAGAGAAAATGTTGGCATTAATTATTGGGGGAAAATCAAGAGAGCAAGTTTCCCTGGAATCTTGCCCAGGTACAAAGGCAACTACAAAGGGCTTCACCGTGGTGGCTGGACGGAAAGGTCAGCCCCTGCACTTAGAACCAGGTTCCTCATAGTTCATGCTTTAATTTAAACTAAAAAAATAATAGAAGTCTATTTTAAGTGATTACAGATTAAACAATTCACCTACCATCTGATTTTGTCTGTAAATTTGCTCAGCAAATCCTTTCTCCATAAAGGTAAGAAAAGAAATTTCCTAAGAAGCACCGATTTGAATGAGGACTTACAGCGCTGTGCTTAAAAGACTCCGGGATCCCAGTCCTTGCTAATTTCAGTTTACTTTGTGACCTTGAGCAATCATTTCACTTCAGTGGACCTCGGATTCTGTACTTGTGAAACAGCAGGATGGGGCCTTCCCTTTGGTCCCTTTGGTTTAAGCAGTGAACCTGCTAAAAGGCAAATTCTAAGGCTGCCTCTAGACTTCCTGCTTCACAAACCCCGGGTGATATCCAGCAATCTGTGTTTTAAAATCTTCCAGGAGATTGACATGCTAGTACTGATAATCTACTGGACAAATGAAATGAGAAGTTTCTTAGTCTCTGCTATCTGGGAAGTGTTGTGATCTTGAGGTCTTTAAATTTAAAAAACAAACAAACAAAACTATTCTGTGCTTTTTAATGGGAGGCAGAGCTGGCTTGGATAAGCTGTTTGGAAGATGAACCTCCTCCTTTGAGGAGAGCATGGCCTCCTCTAACTAATGACTACAGATTTCATGGGGAGAGAATCCTGCAGATGTGTTCCTCTGGCCACCTGGAAAGGAAGCAGGGGCAGTAAGGAAGGATTCTCCCCTGGTGCTTGAGGATGGGAAAAGGCAGGCTGAAGCAGATTGATAATGTCTTCATCTGGAACAACTTGACATACGTCATGTTTACAAACAGAAGTGGTGTGTGATTTTGGCATTAGAAATAGGGTTTCCAATGACGTGAAAACTCCCATAAGCTACTGTCTGTATTTTATTTATTTATCTATCTATTTATTTATTTCCTATTTATTTATTTACTTGCTTACTTATTTTACCTGTCTCTATAGATAAGGAATGGATAAATCATGTAGTAGTAAAGCAAGGCAAGACCAAAGAAAGAGAAAGTTCCAGAGTCACCAAAGCCATGAGTCATTTTCTCTCACAAACACCCCTGGGGAGCCCAAGATTTTTTTTTTTTTTTTTTTTTTTTTTTTTTTTTTTTTTTGTCCAGAAAGACACTCCTTCTAACACTGGTGGAGCCTACTTAAGCTCAGAAGCAGTAACTGTGGCAGCTAGAGGATTGGTGCTGGGCAGGTAGTAAAGGCAAAAAGGAATTTTATCGCCATCTAGTGGCACTAGAAAAAAGGCACGCATGTAGCACTGAAGCATCTTGCTTAAAAGTATGAGAGGGTGGGTAGGGGAACACCCTCATAGAGGCAGGAGGAGGGGGAATGGAGTAGGCGGTTTCCAAAGGGGAAAACTTTTTAAATGTATATAAAGTAAATATCCAAAAATAAAAAATAAATGAAAATAAAAAAAATAAAAAAGTAATCTGGAGACAAAGTGTAGAGCAGAGACTGAAGGAAAGGTCAACCAGAGACTGCCCCACCTGGGGATCCATCCCGTATGCAGTCACAAAACCCAGACACTATTGTGGATGCCAAGAAGTGCTTGCTGACAGGAGCCTGATATAGTTGTTTCCTGAGAGATTTTGCCAGAGCTTTACAAATACAAAGGTGGATTGGACTGCACCTGGGGTCCCCAATGTAGGAGTTAGAAAAAGGACTGAAGGAGCTGAAGGGGTTTGCAACCCCGTAGGAAGAACAACAACAATATCAACCAACCAGAACCCCCAGAGCTCTCAGGAACTAAGCCATTATGGCTCCAGCTGCATATGTAGCAGAGGATGGTCTTGTCAGGCATTAATAGGAGGAGAGGTCCTTGGTCCTATAAAGGCTCAATAGATGCCCAGTGTAGGGAAATTCGAGGGCAGGGAGTCGAAAGTGAGTGGGTGGGTGAAGAAAAATCCTTATAGGAGCAGGGGGAAGGGGAGTGGGATAGGGTGTTTCTGGGAGGGGGAAAACGGCAAAGGGGATAACAGTTGAAATGTAAATAAGTAAAATATCCAATAACAGAAAAAAGTAAGCTGTTAATATGGTTTAATTGCTATTCCCCAGGGATTTAGGTTCCAACCCCTACCACCAAGCTCCTCATCATGGCTAAGCACAAAATGACTAGCTTTGATAGTAATGGCATAGTTTAGTGGACAGGAGGCTGCCATTGGCTCAAAGAATCTTGTAGGCATAAATTCATTTTAATTCAAATGAGCTCTACAATTTGCATGTGGAATACCACTTCCCATCCACAAATAAATCATCAGTGGGAAGGTCATTCAATGGATGCAAAACTGAAGAGCAAAGGACATGAGAGGTCACAGAGAGCAAATGACAAGGAAAACACAGCAGTTTCCAAACTGATCCGTTCCTAATGCCACATCCATGTTGGGCAAGAATTCTGATCATCACATGAGAGAGAGACTCACAAGTCCATCCCTTCACTGAGCACCACCTGAATGTTCCTAGGATTTCACAGCATTCAGATGCCAAATTATAACCCTCTCTACATTTTACCATGAGGGAGTAACTGGGGAAGTTGTTCTTTTCCTTGCAGGGTTACCATATTAATCTGGCACTTAGGTTTCACACAGGTGCTAGTTAGAAAAGAAGTCAGTATTATGATATGAAGTGGTGGACTAGGACAATGGGGAAAGACTGACCATACTTAAATTTCACAAGGGACAAGAAAGCAATACATAATGAATCTGGATAAATTCAAGGCTGTCTGCTCTTATCTGAGACTTGTGGAACACAGTGGCAGAATGCCTTTTTCATTTTGATGCATCCAATGTGTTTCCCAACAATCTCAGAAAAAGCAAATTGTTACATTTTAACTCATGACGCACACTCCAATAGTTTTTCTATTGCACACTCACAAGAAAATAAAAAATACCTCTAACCATCAGGAAACTACAAGCCAGATGAAATGATGCTGGTCTCCTGATGCTTTCCAGATCTGTTCTGTGTCACCCCCAGTATTCTGCCATCCAAGACTTCTAGCATTCTAACAGTCAGCCAGGTCCACTGATGCCTCTGTGAATGTGTAGAGAAGATACATGTCCTGGAGAAATATGTCCTTAAGGCCCATTTGAATGGTGACTTCCTAACTTCTAAGACTACTATCACCTGTTCTACCTTTAATTCTCTACCACACCATTCATTGTCCCCCATTTTCTCTTTCTACACCATATGCATAATATGCTTAAACTATTAACCATATTTAACTATCACTTACTCCTTATTTGCTATCACATTTGGAATATGGTCGAGAATAGAGAGATAGTATTTCTGCTATTGTTCCAGCAAAGAACATAGGTCAGAGAATATAATCAGTAGAGACGTTATCCCTGTTAGCCTAGTATCAGTACAGGAGGATATCAGAATATATACTCAGTAGATACTGTTGGAATATATGTTGTAATCTCAATTAAGAAAGAGATGAAACCAAAGTTCGGATGAGAAAACAGAGCCATTTGCATGAACAGTGATAGATGAGCAAACTGGACAAGCACATGATGACAAGGACATTTATATGACATCTCACAAAATTTAAGATGGATTGCAAATCAAATATTCAAGACTCTATAGAATGTATTTTTATTCTCATTCAATGAAACTCTTAAACCTGGACACTGAATGTCCCAAATGTAATGAAAATTAAATTAAGCAAGTTGATCTATGTTGAAATAAAATGGGACAATGAAAGACATTGGCACTGTAGAGAAGGACGAATCCTAGGGTTCAATTCAAAATAGTGCATGAGGCATTCCCTTCCAGCATGGGTCAGAACCACTCCATAACAATGTCAAAACCAGAAAGGCGAACATGGGCAGAAGAAGTTAAAAGCAAGGAATGAAGGGAACACATAAAAAATTCATACAAATAAAACCATGTTTGACATTATCACTTATTAAACTGATGTATCACTTATCATAATGACGCAAAATATCTGACACATTAACACATATACACATATGTACACTACCCATAGTGAAGAACACCCCTATACCCCATCACTACTGGTGCATTGTAGATTACCTGAGATACTTCAGCATTGCTTTCTGGAACTCTTCATAAGCACATGTTCCTATAATGCTGCAATTCTGTTGTTGATTTTACACTCACAATGCAGATGTGCATAGTAACAGACAGGTATAAGAATATGCTCAGGACTGTTATAAGCAGTAGCAGTTTGCAATGTCATCATTTCTATTAGAATTAGCAGCAGTACTATTAATAATGGCCACAACTTAAAAAAAAGCACAGGTTAAACACTCACCAAAGAGTAGAAATAATTACTTTTGAAACTTACATAATAAGATATTTAGGAATGAAAAATAATTATCAACATATTAAACAACCTGGAAAAACTCCACAAGCAAAATAAGTAATGTAATGAATAGAATATTTAGATGCCATTGCTTTAGTTCTAGAAAGAAATCAAATGAGTAAAAGCCAATTTTGACAGTATTAAAATGAATGGGATAAAGGGTAAATTGTTCAACAGAACAAAACTTGGTCTTCGGCTGAACAATAGATTGCTGTATGCCGATAACACTGTATTTCCCCTTTGCCTGGTGGTAACTATCTTTTTGAAAACTCATCATCTATGCTTTCTGGGTAATATACATTTTCTCAGTGTAAGTAAACATCATTAAAAGAAACTAAGTAAAAATATTTATTTGACAAGTGGTAAAGGAAAAAAAGAGGAAAGGGGAAAAGAGATAAAAGAGAACAAAGATGAAATAGTGTGTGTGTGTGTGTGTGTGTGTGTGTGTGTGTGTGTGTGTGTGTGTGTGTGTTCACCTGTGTGACTGTAGCAGCCTGATTTTCACATGAGAATTTCTCCACCCTAGTTTGAGAAAGGATATCTCACTGAACCTGGAGCTTACAATTTGCTTGATTCACTGGCCAGTGAGCCCCTTCAGTATGCTGTCTCCCACTAATGGGAAATAAAGCACATATACCGCAATTAGCTTTTTCTGTGGGAATCGGCTACCAAATTCAGGTATGTTCTTGTGCTTTCTGAGAAAGCACTTTAATTATAAAGCATTTCTTCACCCCAAGAATTTGGCATTTCTCATCAAACTTCAGGAATTTCCATCATCTCTCTCTGGAGTCTGAGACGGCTGATGCTTCCTTGAGTACTGGCCTACAATTTCTGGAAATTTATCCCAGTGTCTCCTTTGTAGACCTCCTCTTTTTGACTCTAGATGTAATAGATACACCATTTTAAAGAACTTCCCTTCAAATTCTATGTAAAGAAGCTATGGCTTTAAACGGACACATGCTTAGTGTTAAACTTATATTAGTCCGGATAATCTATCAGAATCATAGTGGCTAATAATCTAGAGACAACCACATGGTCTACATCCCTCAAAGAACTGAACAAACTGGAATTAATTCAATCTGAAAACAAAAAAAGTAAATCTCAATCATTCAGTGTCTCTCTCTTCCACATCCTCCCCTCCTTGACCTTAGAAAACTTCTGCAGCTCAAGTCTTCAGAACGTATAACTATAAGCGGAGTATTATACAAGCATGCTAAAAATTCTGCTTAGATTAGGTTATGATATTCTAAGTTAGTGGTACCCAGTTCTTAACATTCTCAGAAGTGCCTGGGCAGCTTGTTAAAAGTATGTGCTTCAAAGTTTATCTTAGATCTACACATTCAGAAACCCTTGGGACTGATGATATTAGCAACTTTTGTAAGTCATACAAGTAGCAGGACACACGATTAAAACATTTTATCTGAATTATCAGATTTCTATTGAAATCTACAAGTTAACATATTACTGTTGAATAGAATTGAGCAATGGATTTATTTTTACCTTTCTAGATTCCTTCTTTCTCATTCATGACATTGGGGTTTGCTTCTCAGCAGTGTTTTGAGTTATAAATGAAGGGCCAAGTTTAGCACCGTGTTCCCATAAAGTACTCTAAAATGGTATACAAGATCTCCATTAAGCAAGCACAAATAAAATTAAAAGTTATTGGTGTAACTCTATCCAAGTAAGTGAAATATTTGTATGACAAGAACTTCAAGTCTCTGAAGAAAGAATTCGAAGAACTTAGAAGATGGTAAGATCTCGCATGCTCATGGATCAGCAGGATTAACATAGTAAAAATGGCTATCTTACCAAAAGCAGTCTACAGATTCAATGCAATCCCCATGAAAATTCCAACTCAATTCTTCGCAGATATGGAAAGAAAATTTGTCAACTAAATATGGAATAACAAAAAATCCAGAATAATGAAAACAATTCTCTAAAATAAAAGAACTTCTGGGGGAATCAGCATCCCTGCCCACAAACTATACTTCAGAGCAATAGTGATAAAATCTGCATGGTATTGGTACAGAGACAGACAGGTCGATCAATGGAATAGAATTGAAGACCCAGAAATAAACCTACACACATATAGACAAAGAAGTCAAAACCATACAGTGGAGGAAAAAAATCATCTTCAACAAATGGTGCTGGTCTAACTGGTGGTCTGCCTGTAGAAGAATACAAGTTGATTCATATTTATCTCCTTGTGCAAATCTCAAGTCCCAGTCAATCAAGAACTTCAAATAAAACCAGATACACTGACTCTAATAGAAGAGAAAGTAAGAAATAGCTTCCAACTCATTCATACAGGGGGAAATTTCCTGAACAGAGATCACCAATAAGTTAGGCTCTAAGATCAACAATTGAGAAATCAGACCTCATAAAATTGAAAAGCTTCTGTAAGGCAAAGGACACTGTCAAAAAGACAAAATGGCAAGCTGGAGATGGGGAAAAGATCTTGACTAACCCTACTAGATGGAATGCTAATATCCAACATATTGGAAGAACTCAAGAAGTTAGACTCCAGAAAACCAAATAACTTCATCAAAAAATGAGGTACAGAGCTAAAAAGAATTCTCAACTGAGAAACCTCAAATGGCCAAGAATCACTTAAATAAAAATTCAACATCCTAAGTAATCAGGGAAATGCAAATCAAATTGTCCCTGAGATTCCACCTTACACCCTTTGACACCAACCCTTGTATTTATCTGAATGCCTTAAAACTTTAGTGTACTATTATACTACATACATACATACATAAATACATATGTGTTTGTATGTAATGGTTCTGAGTACTTTATGAGGAACACAGTACTAGGCTTTGTAGTACACACACAGACATACACACACACACACACACACACACTCACATATGCATATGTTACATTGTTTTTAGACCAAATAGAACCAAGCAATATTTGAGACATTATTGTGATAATGATTCTTTTTTGTTGGAAATTAAGATTCAACATTTTTCCCAGTTTCATGTTGTAACCCTTAAGACAAACTTAATCTAATGTTGGAAATCAAAAGCTTTTATATGTAGCATGAGAAAATTTAATTTAAATACTAAAATAAGTGCTATGTAAAGGACATGGTATTTGCGGAAAGATGGAAGGGAAGGAGAGTAGAAGAGGTGGAGGGAGGAAAAAAAGAGGGCAAGAAGAAAGGGCAAAGATAGATAAGGAGAGACAGATATACAGACATAGACAGAGAGAAGGGTTTTCATTAAAATACACATGCACAGATGAGAATTTTAATTATCATAAGTTTTGACAGGTTTCATGACAAACAGGTCGAGGTTCCTAGCCAGTTTTTTGTTATACTATGTCTTGTTTTAAAGGAAGCCTTAAGAGTAATTAGCCTTCAAAAGAACAAATCATTGATTCATGAGCTTTCTAACTGTTCTCCCCTATTATTTGATCTAAGCACCTGGTGTTGTTATAAAAAACATTCAAATGGTGGCAAACAGATAATTACATAACATTAAAATTCTTCTTTAAGTTACATATATTCATGTATAATCAAACATGTTCAAACACATTCTTGATGAATACAAATGTCCAGAAAATAGTGCTCAATGAGATGTTTTGATAAATGAGTTTTTCCTTGAAAAAAGGAATATTACTTAGACTTCAGTGAATGACAATGGTCTATTTAGTTAATACTTTTCAACTTTACCACTGTTTAACTTTTTTTCTTCCTGGTTTATAATAAGCAAATACCACACAAATTTATTATTTTATAATGCATTCTTAATTTTAAAATATTTCCCAAGAAGACAATATTGTTTTGACTAGATATCCAAATTAGACATTTATCCATCTTAAACGGAGAGCAAAATAATAACTCAGGACAATTTAGAATACATAACAGGTCCAATTGCCTCCCTGATGTTACATCTACCACACTTATCCAGTGTTCCTAGATTAATGTGGTTCTGAAATCCTCCTATTCAAATCACTTACACTGGATTATTGTTTGCTTTCTTATGAACAATTTGGTAAAAGACAAGATAAGATATGAAGTAACAGTGTGTTCCAGTAATCTGTGCTTAACACTAGTACTTGCAGCAAACAGCATACTACATCGCAGGTGGGTTATTTTCTTCATCTGTTCAATTCAGAGACCATGATAGTTGAACATGATATCACCTTCTATCTCAATCAGTCCTCAAAAATAAATATCTCCTAATTTCAAACCTGTTTTCCAGTTACTGAGAAAGAAATCTTGAAATAAAATGATAGGAATGACTAAGACAAGTTTAATGGCATCAAAGATTTAAAAATACAAAATGTGGGCCGGGCAGTGGTGGTGCACGCCTTTAATCCCAGCCCTTGGGAGGCAGAGGCAGGAGGATTTCTGAGTTTAGGCCAGCCTGGTCTACAGAGTGAGTTCCAGGACAGCCAGGGCTACACAGAGAAACCCTGTCTCGAAAAGCCAAAAAAAAAAAAAAAAAAAAAAAAGTGGGACCTATGATACATTTTATTGATTTTTCCACTTGCAGTGGAGCAACTTTGTGGTAGCTGGTCCTGAAAGTAGGAGAAACAAAGCACATTACTCCTAACTACTAACCAAAAGCAGATATTGATTTAATTTACCATAATTACATTAATACATGTTTTTCCATAGTCAATTACTTCATATTTTATCATCTAATGGTACCTTATTTATACTAATAACAATAATAAATTTTAGCGCTTATTGAAAGCAAACTGTGTGCTTGACACTGGACTAATCACTTGATAATTGAAATATACTTGAACTACCTAAAAATCCTTAAAAGGTAGTAAAGTTGGTTCACATATTACAGTTAAGGAGATAACATTTCAATAGTTAACTGATGTACATAGTAGTGTTCATTCTGTAAAACAAAGTAGAAATCGAACTCAGGTGGATATTGTGGAAGTTGAACACAGTGGATATTTTCCAAAGTCTACTTTTATTCCTCCATGAACTGCTTTTTCATCTCCTTAAACAGTATTAACTCTGTGTGGTGAGTGACTGTTTTATATCCGTTCCAAACTCAGTGTTGTCATAGCTCTAAACCTAAGCAAAACTCCAACCTTCATCCTCTCTACCTGTTACCCAATATAATGTCCTCCATATATTCATGGTAGATTCAAAATTTGTATAACTTTAAAACAAATAGCAGTTAATTTACTCAATATATCTACATCTTCATGACTATTAATGTTAGGGAAACAAAACATTATTGGTTTGTGCCAAATAATTATCAAAGGATACATATATTAATAAAGTATATTAAGTGATTTAAATATCAAGAGTCACATTCAGTAAAGGAGGAAGGACAGTTGAAGATAATAAATTTGGGATTGGGTACAGATCCATAAGAAAGGAATTGAAATAATCCTAGAAAAATTAAGTAGATTTTTTTTTTTTACTTCACTAAGACAAAGCCCTTCTAATGTTAATCCATGTGGTTTTTTGATCTATTCATTTATTGAATTATTTACTCATTATGTCTTAGGTGGTAAATGCTTAAGATTCTAGAAGAAATATCTAATGGATATTACTCCAGAAACTTTTTTTTACTGTATTTTATAATGTCTTGAAGGAGGGAGAACACACCAGGAGTCTCACTTGTAAGAAAGGATTAATGTATTCTTCTAACATAGTCTAATCCTCTAGAAGGGTTATTAGTCTAGACTAGTGATGAAAGATCAATAAGGAGAGGTATCCAACATGGCATAATATGTAGGTTAAAAACTGAGAAGGAATGGGAGGAAGTAGGAAGGGAAAATAAAGTTTGCAGATCTGGCATGGCAATTCTGCTCATACCAATTTCTGTCTTTGTTATTCTGAGATTGTGGGCCCACTTCTAACTAAGGAGATATAAAGGTAAATTCTCCATAGGGATAAGGAAATTCTAAAAACAGTCTTTTAATACTTAAACTATGACACATATAATCAAATGCTTTTCTTACATAGATATCTGCTTTTTGTCTCTTTACATACTCATTGATTGGAGCCACTGACTCTACCTTGTAACCAAGAGAGAGGAGCAAACAGTCTGCAGGATTATCTTTTCTTTGCCTTTGAGTTTCAGATGTTCTGAGTCACTGCTGCTTAACAGTGCTTTTAAACATACTTTTTAGGGAAAGTGAATGAATATTCATTAGTTTTAGTTCCTGTACTTTGTGATTGTTTTCACCTATAGCTAATTTTTTTTTCACACATAAAAGTAGAGTTAATCACCATAGCACTAACAGGGTGAAAAGCTCTGTAGTATGGATAGTTGTATATTTTAGGACATAAAAACAAGTTTCTCACTAAATCGAATAATTACAGGCAATGAAGAAGGAATAGGAGAGGAGATGAAACAAATTTCTTTTCTAATCTTTTGAAATATTAACCTTAAAAATTGCACACATTTGATGAATACATATGAATAATACATTTGGGATACATACCCTAACAATATCTTGTAATGCCATTTATATACTCAATTTTAATGTCAAATGCTCAGGTGGATCTAAGAGCCTGATATTCAGACGATAATTCAGAACTAGTAGAAATATGGTAGACTTCCAAGTATAGATACTTAACACCATGAAAATGGATGCAATCTTCAAAACAATGAATAGGGAGAGTTTCAAAGAAAGACAGTTCATTCCAATGATGAATTATCTCAAAATTTGGAGAAAATATGGTAAAAATCAAAAATGTTTATGAAAGACAAAGTGCCAAATGAAATGCTTGGAAGAGAACTGACCTCACATTTTGGTTATTTAACAGTTAATAAGTCATTCTGATTGCAATCAATGGGGAAAATTGGAGCAAACCAATCAATTTTAATTTTTTTCAGTGATATATGTCAGTAGATGTTCGAGTTTCATCCACTGTTTGGCATAAAAAATTAGGTTTAAAATTTTGGGTGCACATTTGGAACTGAGACATCATATTAGGACTAGCAAGATTGGGAGCTGGTCATGGAACCTCCCTTTTCTTTTTAAAAGACTTATCAGTCACTTTATGATTTTAGAGGGCGCTCTTCTAACCAGTGAATAATTGATGAATATTTAAGATGGAGGCAGCAGAAAAAAGGCCCTAGGGAGTCTTTACTGTATAACCAAGGGTGTCAAGTAAAGTGAGAAATACCCAAGAAAAAGGAAAGTGAAAAAAATTAAACTCTAGAATGAAGTTAAGTGCCTAAGCCTGGAACATCTTTAATGAACAAGAAGAAAGAAAAAAAAAAAAAAAAGAGAAGGAACCCAGCTATCTGTTTTGTGAAGAAATAATGGAATAAAAAATTCTTATTACAGCATTCTCTGTGCTTCATAAAGTATGAGTAGCTTTGGCAACCAGTCACAATGAAAGAGAAAATATGCAAAACACTCTTATTCTTAAGTACACAGAGAGGGGATGAGGAGAAACCAGAGCTTCAAGGTTGATTAGCTGGGAATGAGGAGGTAAGCTTTCACACAGGCAGGCATACATAGAAAATTCCAGATGTCAGTAGAAGATAGCAAACCCATTTTCGACACCGATGACCTACATTTCTTTATACCATTCTACTTGTTTACGCCTCGGGAAAGAAACTGCCGTTTAACTGGTTATGCATCCAATGATATTAGCCCCAAAATAGTCCAAAAAGATCTTACTGAACATTTTTCTGAATTACAAAAGTCCTTAGTATTTTGTAGAGAAATTAATTTACTATATATCTGAGCCTCAAATAACTTACTATTTTAAGTATTACAAGCCATATTATTAGAGGATTCAAGGAACACAGAAAGGTTTACAAAATAATCATGTGTATAGTCAATGAACCATTAATTTTTTTCTCAATGTATCCCACCCAACCATAAATTGTTAGGAATATTTAAACAAAATCTGTAAAAGGTAAGACTGAAAAGAGATTACAGAATACAATGAGTTGGTTTTATTTTTAAATAAATAAAGTTTTAAAGAATATTTTACTCATTAAAAGGGGTTTTTCAAATAGAACTTCCTGACGTATTAACATACTAGCTTCAATGGAGTGAAAACTTTTAGACATTCTGAAATCATTGATAAACTGAAGATTCCTGCCCAAGATGTGTTTTATGACATGACAAATCTGGGAGAATATATTATACCTAAGCTCGGTGGTTAGGAAATATTTTACTTCCTCTTCTATTGCTCTGAAAAAAATTATTTTGACTAATACAAGCCATAAAAAAAGTCATTTCATGGCAGGCTCAATGTTACAAAAGGCTAGATAGAGTCCACATCCATCATGGAAAGGAGCATAGGTGCAGGCAGGCAGCGATAACACTGGAGCAATAGCCTAGAGGTTACCTCTATATTATCATATAGGAGGCAGGCAGAAAGACAGGTAGACAGATCCGGGGATGGTTATAAATTTGAAACCTCAAAGCTCATCTCAAATGAAACATTTCCTCCTACAAATCTACACCTATTAATCCTTCCCAAACAGTTCCACTAACTGGGAACTATGTATTCAAACAGATGAAGAATACACATCTATTGAACCATGATTTGGACTACATATGAGGCAGAAGAATCACCTCGATGGCCACCAGGGAGAAAGGGGAGGACTTTGGGCCTGAGGGTGCTAGTGGCCCCAGTAAAAGGGAATGTCAAGGTGGGA
>CM052702.1:65113027-65126563 GCA_028551405.1 Uromys caudimaculatus | reverse complement strand
TTTTTCAACATTCCTTTCCCTTAAGTCTCTAGATAGCATCATCAAGTTTCCATGTATAAAGCCTTCTCACATCTATTCGCCATCATTACCCAACAGCACTATAAATAGATGAGATCTGTCTTGTAGAGATATAGAAACTCAAGTTTATTATCTATAGCCAAGTATTGATGGAATTAGACTATTTCCAGAAAGATGTTAATGAAAAAATATCATCTGCTCTGAGTAAAGAATGAGTCTCTAGTTCATAGTTCATGATGATCAGATACAACAGAAAATTCTGTCTTCCCAACACCTGTAGTTCAGTGTTTTCCAAATCCATTTACTTGCCAAGACCACTGTTTAGAAAGAAGCAATGAGAAAATAAAGGTTTATGAATCTTTACTGCTTATAAATATACAACCCATGAGCTTCATCCATATTATGAAATTAAAATTTTTTTTCCTCCAAAGCTACTTCAGAAAATTTACTAAATTAAATGGTATAGTTTGCATGATTGATTACAGTGATATATCTAAGGGCTGGCATTTGAAATCATATCTTCTTCTCAATTGAAAGGAATGAAGTGATTTTTATATCCTGACATGATTGATTACTTGGAAGCTGAAGCCAAAAATCTATATGAGTCCAATCTATAGCTCCCACCAACTGATAGCATATTATCAAGCCATATTAAAATCATGCATGACTTGCAACTACAGCTTTATATTTGACAGTAAGTAAATATAATGACCTTCTGCCTTCAGAGTGCACTTCATATTAATGTGGTGGTTGATAAATCTATTTATGAAAGTATTATAGGTGCTATAAATTTTACCTGTACAGATAAATGCTAGTTCTTTTTTATTTAATCTCTATAGGAGATTGAGGAAATCTAAAATAGTGATGAGGAGGAAATTTATCAGAGGTGGATCTATAAAGAATTTCCAAGAGCAAACTGCTGCCCCACATATGATGTCTCCTCCTGATTTTCTAAGGCACCCTCCTTTAACACAAACCTGAACAATATCTCAACTATAAAAATGAGTCATCAGGGGCTGAAATTTACACACTCTTGTGTAAGGCATCTTATTGAAGAATTAGATCACATTCATTTAAAGTTGCACAGCAAGATATGGGACATAGAGACTGGACATTGTTCGGAGAGTTGGCACCTTTATTGGAAAATCAATATTTAAGTTATATTTTCCCTTGCTTTAATTATAATTCCAATTTTCTTTTTGGATGGTGCAGATCAAATAAAAATAGAGCACGTCCCTTCATTGTAAATACTGCCTTATAAATCTGGGATCTGTCACTACTGGTCTTTATCACAGGCATTAAACCCAGCTCCCTTGTACCTGGAGTTAATTTTGTTTGTAGAGTTTGCAGTGTCCAGCAGTACATCTCCTAGTGATCTAATGGAAACAAAACCCCATTTGTTATTAAGATACCTAGACCATTCTAAAAGAAGCCAAACATTCATATACATTCTCTAAGGCTTAAATATATATATATTAATAATAACAATTATCTAGCCTAGAAAAATGAGGTCATGTGAGTTCTCATCCTTATATATCTTACACCTCCTAGAGATAGTCTGTGAATACTTACCATGTCATGTGATTTTGTTTACAAAGATTATGGTAGAACAGAAGTTTTATATGGTCCCTATTGTAAGAGAGTTTATAACAAAAAGAATAACCACAGGCAGCATACACCACCTGATATGAGGCCCCCATCACAAATACAGCAGAGGACTGCTGGGTTTGGGTTTAGTCAGAGAAGATGCACCTAACCCTCAAGAGACTGGTGGCCCCAGGGAGTTTAGAGGTCTAATGGGGTGGGGGCTTGGGTGTGGAGACAAAGGGCGGGAAGAGGTATGAGATGAGGAACAGTCAGAGTGTGGACGGGGAGGGGAATAAAATCTAGAGTTTTAAATAAATTAATAAATTTCAAAAAAAGCATTAAAAGAAATTGAATAAAGAGTGACAGACTCTTTATTATAGAAAGGCATATACTAGTGTACGGCTTCCAACAGTCTGTTTAATGAATCTATTATTGATGCAAAGTAGATGAACTGGTAGATAAGGCAAAAACATAAAGGAGAAGATCTCAGGAGATGAGAAGTTGGCATGGTAAACTGGAAGCTAGACAAGGTGGGTTGGAAAGACATGATATAGCTTAGAAATGGTTCTACTAACCTTTTTTTTTTTTTTTTTTTTTAATTGCTATTCCAGGTGAAAAATTTTTGAATTATTTTAAATGTAAAAGTTATATGCTTAATATTTAGAATGTAATATATATCTTAAAAATTATTTCAGAATAAACAAATAAAGGATTGAAATCATGACTGCATTTTTGGTAAGGAAGATTAACATGTTTGAATACACCTAATTTTCCACTATTTCCCTTTGAAATATCTCTTATTCTCCAAAATTGCCATTAGACAAATTACTTAGCTATTGTGATATGATCACTAATGTAGCTAATTTTGAATCCATTTTAAATATAAATTATTCTACTCCAACTATTAAATCTTAAAATACCAATTATTGGAAAAGGAGTCAAGATTGGCTTTGACAAGCAAAGTTAGAGTTTTTCGGGTAGGAATTGCATCGAAATTGAAACATTTTTTTTTCCTAAAGAGGAAGATACAAGAGACTCTGAAAATAAACAAAATAAACAAGGTACTAGTATCAGGAAGCTCCTTAAACTAATAAGATTAACAAGAATTCTAAGTTGTTTCTTGCTTCCAACATTATAAAAATAATGGACAGCTTAGAGAAGACTACATTTTCCAAGCAGTGAACTGCCTGTAAATCATGAAGAGTGCCCCTCTGTTCCAGCTTCCTTTAGCCACCAACCATATTCATGTGGGCTTTTAGGTGATACAATGAGCAATTCAATGAAAACACAGTTTTTTGTTTGCTTGCTTGTTTGTTTGTTTGGTTTTGTTTACTTTAATCGGAAATGAAGATGGAAAATCTAGTAAGCCAAATGCTATATAAAACAAAATGACCCTACTAAGATTCTATCTTACACCAAACAGAATGGCTAAGATCAAAACCTCAAGTGACAGCACATGTTGATGAGAATATGGAGAAAGAAGAACATTCCTCCATTGCTGGTGGGATTGCAAACTGGCACAAGCAATCTGGAAATCAATCTGGAGGTTCCTTATAAATTTGGAGATAGATGTACCTGAAGACCCAGCTATAACACTGTTAGGCATATACCCAGAAGATGCCCCAACATGCCACAGAGACATGTGTTCACTATGTGCATATCGGCCTTATTTGTGATAACCAGAAGCTGGAAAGAACCCAAATGTCCCACGACAGAATAATGGATACAGAAAATGTAGTTCATTTACACAATGGAATACTATGCAGCTACTAAGAACGAGGACATCCTGAGTCTTGCAGCCAAATGGATGAAATTAGAAAATATTCTGAGTGAGATAAATCAGACCCCAAAGGACATGCATGGTATGTATTCACTAATAAGTGGATATTAGACAAAAAAGTACAGAATACCCAGGCAACAATATATAGAACTCAAGAAGGCTAACAAGCCAAAGGGCCCAAGGAAGGATGCATCAATTCCACCGCGGAGGGAGAAGAAAGCAATTACAGGGGTGGGAGGGGCAGAGGGAGGGAGAAACCTGGGTGGGAGAGGGGACACAGAGGACAAAGGGGGAATATGATCAAGCATTGAGGGGCCAGCAGAAAGAATGGAAACAGGCAACTACAGGAGGTAGGACATGGTGTGTGTGGGGGAGAGGGGGTTCTATAATGTACCAGAGACCTGGGAGGTGAGAGAAGCCCAGTACTCAGAGGGAGTGACCTTAGATGAAATACCCAACAGTAGGGAGAGGGAACTTGTAGTGTCCACCTCTAGCAGAAAGACAGGACATCAAGTGGAGGGATGAGGATACCATCCCACAGTCAAAAACTCTGATCCAGAATTGTTCATGTCTAAAAGAACTGCAGAGACAAAAGTGGAGGAGACTGAGGGAAAGGAGGGCCAGTAACCAGCCCAATCTGGGATCCAGCTCAATGGAAGACTCCAAGGCTTGACACTATTACTGATGCTATGGTGTGCTTACAGACAGGAGCCTAGCATGGCAGCCCTCTGAGAGAGGCCCAACAAGCAGCTGAAAGAGCCAGATGCAGATACTTACACCCAACCAATGGACATAAGCAGGGAACACCTGTGGATCAATTAGGAAAAGGCTTGAAGAAGCTGAGGAGGAGGGCAACACCACAAGACCAGCAAGCTCAACTAACCTGGACCCCCGAGATCTCTCACAAACTGAGCCACCAACTAGGCAGCATTCACTAGCTGATATGAGGTTCCTGACACATACACAGCAGAGGACTGCCTGGACTGGCTTCAGTGTTGGAAGAAGCACTTAACTCTCAAGAGACATCAGGGCCCAGGGAGGGGATAAGGGGTGGGGTGTATGGGGGCATCCTCTTGCAGACAGGGGGATGAAGAATATGATAAGGAACTTTCGGTATGTGGACTGGGAGGGTGATAAGAACTGGACTGTAAAAATATATCAAAGAATAATGATAATAATAATAATAATAATTAATGATAATAGTAATAAAATAAAACTCAGCAGAAAAAAATACAAAACAAAACTAAACAACTTTGTTGGGGCTTTAAGACAGAACATACAGAACAGGGAACCTCTCATTAAAATAACAGTCGGTAATTCCCCTGAATCTTGTAAAGCTGTGGACGTTAAGATGCATTAGATATGGACAGATTCTTATATCCCTATTCAGTGCTGTAGTTACTGTGACGGTGAACATTATGTTTAGAGGAGAAATTTGCTATCGTAGGCTTGTAAAAAAATGGTTTTAGCTTGGATAAGCCATGGACAAGTTGCTCCTGCCTTGAATATACCCCATCTGTTGACTCAAGATTGACCATATCCTTGTGAATTTGGGATATGCATAAACAAGTTGCTGATTGGTGCCATGGATTTCACTGCATCACCTGTTTCTACAAGGTAATAGGTCAAAACTTAAACAGACATACTGCTAAGTTCTGTTTTTGTATGAAAGGCTTACTTGCTTGGATGACTAAGGCATCTGCTGGATGTCTTTTACAAAATCAAGCCTTGCCCCAACCCAGAAATAATATGAGTTTAGCTCCAACAAATTATAACTTTGTCACCTTTGCCTTTATAATCCTTTGACTACCAATAGCTGAGGCCTTATTATAGAACTCTCTCTGGTTTTGTCCTGACCACTACCTTTGTAAAAATCCTCTACTTTATATGCCAAGGTGAGGGGATACCCAGGGGGCCTCCACTTACTCAGAGGAGTTGGGGGACTGGGGGAAGGATTGTGGGAGAGAGTAACCTGGAGGGGGCAGTGAGTAGGATGTAAAAATAAATAAATAAGATAAAAGATAAAATGAAGTAAATAAATAAACTTTCTAAACATATATTTTGTATAAAAGAAATATACTAATGACTTCAATTTCAGAATAAAAGTCAATAGTTGTTGTAATTACAGATACACCTTCAATCCCAGGAGATAGAAGCAAGCAGATATCTGAAATCAAGGCTATTCTGTTTTAGAGCAAGTTTTAGGTAAAGAAAAACTTAGGCCCAGACGTGGTGCACACCATTAATCCCAGCCATCAGCAGACAGTGGGAACAGATCTCTGAGTTCTAGTCAGTCAGGTTGGTTGAGTCAATGAGTTGATGGGCAGTGCAGTGGAATGGAGATCAAGGCAGTTTAATTCATGGAGCGCAGAGGCAGTTTTAATACAGGGAAAATTTACATAGGTTGTAGAAAGAAGATGCAAGACACAGGTAAACACAGAACAAGCCAGACAATAAGAATAACCCAGATTATAAGAACAATTTGCCCGCATTAGTTTGAGGCCAAGCAGAGATTCAGTGAGAAGCTAAGAGAAGCTACATGGAATCAATCAATCAAAGAGGAGTTTGAGTCAGAACAACTAGTTGAACTAGTGCACCAGATTTCAGAAAGAACTACAATATTTAAGCTTATTCATCAGTAAGCCTTGGAGGTTCCAATTACATCTGGCAAATAAAAGTTACTTTTGCAAAAACGAATTTGTACAAAGAAGCAGGAAGTAAAATCACAAGAGTACAGAGGCAAACAAATAAAAATTAGGAAAATATCAAACATTAGAAAAAATTAAATAACAAATTAATGAATGCATTTTTAATATAATCATCAGCATCTATGACCTTAATTTTTATTAAAGAATAGACTTAAAGAAACTTAGATCAAGGTTCTATATAAATATAAGAACGGTGTGTTGGATTGAATGAGAATCACTCTTGAATGATTGTATGTTTGAATACTTGGTCCCTTACTGAAACTGCTTGAGAAGGATTAGGAGGTGTGGTTTTGTTGAAGGATGTGTGTCATTAGGTATGGACTTCGAGATTTAAAAAGCCCATGCCATTCCCAGTTAGCTCTTATGTGTGGCTAGGGAAGGAATCTCCCAACTCCTACTCCAGGCTCATGCTTGCTTGGCAATTGCCATGCTCCCAACTGTGATATCATGACTCCACGTTGGAAACTATAAAATTCCAAAATCTTTCTTCTATAAATAACTTTGGAAATGGTGACTTTTTCACAGCAATAATAAAGAAACTAAGACAAATAGAAACTCATACTCCAAAATGGAAGCAGGAAGCAAGATGGACTTGCTATATTCAAATCTGACAAGGCAGACTTCAATCTAACCTCACTCTGGAGTGACAAGAAACTAAGTATAGATAAGAAGATAATTCATCAAAGAGATACAATGTCAGTGAACCCAATTACATAACCAAGCGTAGTCATTAATAAACATGAATGGGGAACCCAGGGCAATAACCATGGTTAAATGAAATACTGAATTTTACCAAGAGATAGATTCCCCCCCCCAAAAAAAATCAAAAACAAACAAACAAAAATCACATCTTAGAAAAACTGAGCAAGGATGTGGTTCAGTAGAATACCACATGCCAAACATGTTGAAGGTACTGTGTGCTTATATGCAAGCCTTCAAAATATAAAAGAAAAAAGAAAATTCTCTAAAATGTATAACTGTGCTGTAAATCAAACAGACATAGCTATAGTCCTATAAAATATCTCAGCCAAGAACTATGGGCTATGGTTTTCATCAACAAATAAAACTTTTTTCTATGACAGACAGTTTTTAAATTCAAAAAAGCAGTCTTAATAAATGTGAACATTGAAATAATTTTTTTATTTTATTAGATAATAATGAAATAAAATTTGAGATTAATAGAGGGAAACTCATAGAAATTATACAAACACATGGAGACTGAACAATACACTCTTGAATAATTGTCAGTTATTGATGAATTCAGGGGGAAAATTCTAGTATCAAATGAAAATGAAAAGAGAATACATAAAAATATGTGAGCTGAAGCAAATACAGTTTTGTAGCGATAAGTGTGTACATTAAAAATTCAGAGAAATGTCAAATGAATTAAAAAGTATGCATTTCAAGGTTACAGAAATATAACAAGCCAAATTTAAAACCAGCAGAGGAAAAAATAATAAAGTTCTGTTCATGAATTCATTAACTCAAGCTTAAAAGAAAACTGCAAAGGATCCATGAAACAGATAGGATATTTGAAAAATTTAACTAACTCTTAGCTGACTTAACCAAAAGACAGTGAGGGATAAACCACATTAACAGATTTAGCAATAAAAAATATCTTCATAACAAATACTATCATAGAACAGAGGATCACTGGAAAGTGACTTGAAAATATTTACTCTAAGAATTTTAAAAACCTAGAAGAAACAGATGAATATATACACACATATAGGCAAATATGAACTATAAATGTTGAAACAAAAGGATGTGAAATGATTTAATCTATTAATAACTAATAGGATGATGAAAGCATTAATGAATGTCACATTTTACCACATCCATCTCTGAAAAAAAAAAACACACCAGTTCCCTTTGAACCATTCTATAAGACAAAGCAGGAAGATTCATTTCTTGAAAACAGTATCACTATCAGACTATTACATCCAAACTAAATAAGGTATAACTACAAAGATTTTAAAAAGAAATAAAAAAATAAGCAAATCAACAACAAAAAAAACATGCAGCAGCAAAATTTAGAGCAATGTCCTTGAAGAACACAGTCCAGACACTCTCCACAAGATTTTTAAAGCTAAAATTAACAGCATATTAAAATCATCATGCACATTTATTAAATCAGTTGCATTTCAGGTATGAAGGATGGTTCAACATATTCAAATTGCTACAAAACACCCAGCAAATAAAAACAAGGACAAGAGTCAAAGAACCAATTCAATGAGTGCAGATAAAGCTTTTATTTTTTTTCTTCACAATTCAAAAATCTCTTCACTATGATAAAAGCCCCAAGGAAACTGTGAAGAGAATGCTCAGACACACAACATAATAAAGGTGATATGCAACAGTCCACAGCCCAAACCAGGGACTGTGGGAATCCTGAAAGCATTTTATCTAAGATCAAGATGAAGAAAGAAAAGAATGCTCACTCTTTGTGTTTGTTCAAAGAAAGTGCCTGAATTCTAAGCCAAAGCTCTAATACATGAGAAAGACATAAGGAAAATAAAAAACAAGAAAAGGAAGAAGCCAAATTATCTCTATTTGCAAATGAAATGAGGCAATATTTAAAAGTTCCAAAATTCTGAAACCAGTGAGTTTTAGATCTGATTTTTAAAAATTAGTAATGTAGTAGAATATAAAATAAGAACATAGAAAAATGAGAATTATTTGAATAGCATGTTTTAGATTTTAAACTTTATTCACTGTGAAATAAAATATAATTGTACTATTTTCCCTTTTCCATTCCTGACTCCATTACTCAAACCCCTTTCATGAGGTATGTATCTTACTTGGTCCATTTAGTGTTACTTGCATTTATGTGAGTTCAAGGCTCACAACTCACATGCCTATTCACCACTCACATCTCCTACTTTAGTCTTCTTAGTTTCCTACAGTTCTTTGTCTAGGAATGAACCCTGTGAGATTTTTCTCCTTCTCCATTATCATATCTATTGGCTTTTTACTTCTTCAGGTCTTCTGTAGGCATACATATTGTTAAGGTATAATAGATGAAGCTTTCTTGTCATTTCTAGGAGACACCACAGCCAACTCTCTATCCTCTGGCTTTTACAGGCTCTCTACCGTCTGGCTTTTACAATGTAATTTAGTTATATTCACTCCACATTTACTCCATCCAATTCTCCCCCCCCCCCATACACGTGTCTCCCAAGGTTATGTCTCCCTTTACTTTTGTTTTTAAGAGCTTCCTGACAGCAATGGGAGGGGCGGTACTTGGTCCCAGGGAGGTTTGATGCCCCAGACTAGGGGGATGCTGGAGAGTGTGGGTGGGGAGGGTAGTACCCTCTTACAGGCAAAGGGGAGGGGGGAGGGCAGATGTGAGATGGGGGGTAGGTGGAGGGGTAACCTGGAAGTAGGATATCGTGGGATGATGGGTTGGTGGAGGGGGTAACCCGGAAGTGGGATATCATTTGAGATGTAAACAAATGGAATGCTTAATTTTAAAACAATTGAAATTTAGAAAAAACAAAAACAAAACAAACAAACAAAAAAAACTTGGGAGTTACTGTCACATAGGAAGACTGGTGTTTGTATGCCAGGGGATTAAAAAATGACAGAAGGCACTGAAACAAAAACAATTCGAATTACAGATTTTAGATGTTCATTCACCCTTAATATTATTGTTCCTGGATGTATCAACCTGAAACAATAAGACTATAAAGGCAGCAATCATTTCAGGAAACTGAAAAAGAAGAGGTTTGCCTGCATCTTCCCAAAGCTCTTATGGCAGTTCCTGACATTTGCAATTGTGTGCAAACAATGTTCTTGGAAAATTTCAGAAGGTTTCTTGGCAGTGAGTTGGCCTGAACTTGTCTGTGCAGGTTCCTAGAGGTGAGACAAAGGGTGCTATTTAAAGACATGGTGAAAGTAGTGGCTAAGGAACTGCAGGGAGGGCTTATCTAAAATAATCTGGTTTGACTTGGTTTGGTTTTTCTTTCAATCATTACAGAACCTGAAGATGTGGGATCTGACTAGAACTCGGTGAGTGTAACATGACGTTAGAAATGGAGGCAAAGACTTTGCTAAGCCAGAAACCAACATGTTATAGTAGTTCCTGAAGCAGTAGCAGATCCAGCCATGGCAAAGGCTCTAATTACTGCCAAAACTTAGCGGCAGAAGTGAACCAGAAAAGTAACAGGAAAGCTACAGATGATAACACATTTGTGAGCTCAGCCGCACACAGTGCTGCCAGGTCATAGTTATAACAAGAAGACATTTTAGGTAGTACTCATGAGTGGGTGAAAAAAAAAAAAAAAACACTTGAGAGTTGGTTTGTTGCTTGTCTGTTTTGATTTTTGCTTTTGTGTTTTTGTAGCGTTCTTTTGTGTTTCTTATATTGGTTTTTGTTTCTTACTTGCTTTTGAATGAAAGACAAAGTAAAGAACATAAACTCGGGTGACCCCCAATGTGGGGAAGATTTGGGAAGAGCTGAGGAGGGAAAATCATGATCAAAATATATTGTATCAACTATTTTTTCAATAAAGCAATTTGAAGGTTAAAAAAAAAAGAGCTACCTTAATCCAATTATTCCTGCCCACTAAATGAAAATGGGTGCAGTAAACGAACCAAAGTAGCCACTCTGTGGGTGAAAAGAGAAGCTTATTCCTACCTAACTAGGCTGTCTTCTGGGAAAGCAAGAAGTGACTGGGGAAAGATTTCCAGGATGGAAGAAATGGAACCTTTGAGCTAGAGAGGGGTTGTTCGCTCAGACTGAGGTAGCCTAGAGGCTAGCATTGACTTTCACGAGTTAATAGGTATAGTCCTATGTTAATGGAAGAACTACAAGTTCTTTAACCAGACTTAAAGAAACTGACTCACTTTTTAGCAAGCATGAACTTTCATCAAGACCCCAAAGAAATACAAACTTTTGTTTAAATGTTGGACCATGAAAAAAGGACTTTCTTGGGGGATCAGACGCTCAGTGTTAAACCTGAGTATTCATGTGAAAAAAGCCAGTTCCACAATTTCGAGCCAAATTTGAAGTAAACTCTAATTAAATATTGACGAGGATAATTTCTGGCCAGGTCAATTCCAGGCCACGAGTCACAATTTACAAAGGTTTATTATATAGGCAAACCCAAAAGGCCGCTATATTTCTCATCTGGTCCAATCAGGGGCAATCCTGAAGTACTTCCTGCCTGCTTACTTGTAGCCCATATATACACAAGCACTTCAGGAGCAGATGGGTCAAACAAGCATAGGACAAACAGGCACTTATTTGTAACTATTTTAACTGTGATCAGAACCCTTAACTTGCAAGGTATATTTTTCCTGTTTTGGTCTTCAATTAATTTGTAGGCTGAATTGTTCTTGTTCTTGTTTTGGTCTCACACTGTAAGTACATCTATACGATGCCATTCTGCAGGAGCATGGATAACCAATTGATGGCCACATACCCAAAGAAAAGTGACTCTCCCCATCTGCTGTGGTTAAATACAAAATACCTCCACAAGATCAAGCCAATTAAAAATTTTGACTAATAATCCACTGAGAAAGATATTAGCAAAACAATCCCTCTCAGAATGTCATGAAACAAAACAAAAGCTAATAATAAATTTAACCAAAGAAATTAAAATTCTCTAAAATAAAAGCACTGAAATTGGTCTCTTAAGAGATACCAGTAACATCCTTCATAGGACTAGAAAAATATCCTAAAATTGATAAAGAATGATAAGGTCCATATTAGCATAAATAACAACATACCAGCTGTGTGCTGCCTTCTCTTATGTCAATTTGACACAGAAACTAGAGTCATCTGAAAGAAGGTAATCTTAATTGATAAAATGCCTCCATAAGATCCAGTTTTAATACATTTTCTTAATTAAGGATGATTGGGGCAGGACCCATCCTACTGTGGGTATGGCTCCTGGGCTAGTGGTTCTAGGTTCAACAAGAAATCAGACTGAAAAAGCCATTGGAAGCAAGCTGGTAAGGTTGTTGCCCTATTTGAGTACCTGTCCTGACTTGCTTATATGATGAACAGCAATATGGAAGTATAAGCTAAATAAATGCTTTCCTCCACAACTTGGTTTTGATCAGGGTGTTTTGTTGTAGCAGTAGTAACCCTAAGACAACCTGATTTCAAATACACTACAAAGCATTGGGGTGGGTAGGGACAAGGCTTTGTCACAAAGGCATATATAGTTGATGATGATACAAAATTCATGTCATTGTAGCCATCTGAGTCTGGACAAAGGTAGTAAAACATATTGGACTCAACACAGCTAATTTAACAAATGGTTCTGGAGAAACTAAATATCCAAATGTAAACTAGTGATACTAAAGAATCTGCTCTTTTACTTAAAAACATCAAAATGTATCAAGTTCTTGGAGTAAGGTGTAAAAAATATTACTTCAAAGTGTAGGAAAGTATTTTAAGACACAGAAATAGACAATGACTTCCAGACTAGGACCTTAGTAGTTGCAATAATAATAGAAAAATTTACAAATGAGTTTTGAACAGACTGAAGCTCATCTGCATAGCAAAAGAAATCCTCAACCAAGTGAAGAGACAGCCTGCAGAGTGGGAGTAAATCTTTGACAGCTATTCATCTGACAGAAAATTAATATCCCAAACATATAAACACTAGGAAAATTCAATACTAAATGAACAAGTAGGCTACTCAATAAGTAAATAAATGGACTGAACACACAACTTTCAAAAGAAGTACAAATGTTCAATAATAACACAAAGAATATTCAAAGGAATGCATCAAAATATATTGAGATTTCATCTGCCTTAAATCATAATGGCTGTCATCAAGGAAAAATATTGATGAACATCTATATGAATCCGAGCCTTAATAGGTGTATAATCATTGAAGCATCCATTTTGCAGCCATTACAGACTCAATATGACAGTTTCTCAATAAACTGAATATAGAGCTACCATATGATACTATGATCCAAGTGTACCACTCATAGGTATATACCAAGGAACTCTTTGTCAACATAACACAAAGACATTTTCACATTCTTGTATATTGTAATACTTTTCATAAGAGCTAAGACATAGACTATTCCTAGATGATCATCAAGAGATGAATGGTAAAAATCAAATTTATACAATGGAATGTCTATTATTTATCAGTAAAGAAGAAAGAAATTGATACTTTAGAAGGAAATAGGTCCTACTGGAATAACCTTTTAATTTGTATGCTAAGTTTTACAAATTAAGATGATAAAAAATTGATATCTGACAATGGCGCTACATGCCTTTAACCCCAGCACTTGGAAGGCAGAGACAGATGGATATCTTAGTTAATGGCCAGCCTGAACTACAGAGTGAGTTCTAGTACAGCCATGGCTATACGTGGAAACTCTTTCTTTCAGAAGGAGGAGGAGGAGAGGAAGAAACAGAAGGAGGAGGAGGAGGAGAGGAAGGAACAGAAGGAGGAGGAGGAGGAGGAGGAG
>CM052702.1:65100855-65112927 GCA_028551405.1 Uromys caudimaculatus | reverse complement strand
TTAAGTAAATTTACAATTAGGACCCAAAGTTAAGTTGAAAACACACACTGCTCTAGATAAGAAACTAGAATTGAAAAGGACACCTGATAGTAATACCACATGAACTGAATAAAATTAGAGATGAGAAAGAAAGGAAAAATTCAAGTCAGAATGTAATACCATGTTAAACTGTTTCCTTCATGTGGAATCAGAAAACAAGCTATTAAAATAACAGAAGATTACGAAGAAAGATGCTGAAAATATGACTATTGAAGAGAGTGAGATAAGGGTGTTTAATGACAGGAAGTGTGTATAATCAAGGTATATTATAATCATGTAAGAGTATGATGATGAAACTCATTATTTCGTCATTCCACGTATCTTAATACAATAAATTTTAAATCTTTAAATATATGTTAAATAGCAAAGTGTGAAAATAATTCTAAATTTTAGGTACTGGGGAATATAGAAAACTGTGTTCACTATTTTTTTAATTGGGAAATAGGTCCATTTATTTCTCAGAGCATGCAAACAAGTATTAGTATTATATTGATCCATTATTACTTAATAAATGGATTTTTTTATATGTCTATTGCTACTGTCATTGGTGTTTGTGATGGTTTGATTAGGAATGGCCCCCAAAGAGTCATGTGTTTGAAACCTGGCCATAGGAAGTGGCAATATTAGGGAGTGTAGCAGTATTGGAGTAGATGTGCCCTTGTTGGTGGAAGTATGTCACTGTAAAGGTGGGTTTTGAAGTCTTCTAAACTCAATATATTTCCAGTGTGACACATAGTGTCCTTCTGGTGTCTGCAGAGCAAGATTCGGAATTCTCAGCTCCTCCAGAGCCATGTATGCCTGTGTGCTCCCATGCTTCAGTCCATGTTAATAATGGAGTAAACCTCTGAACTTTAATGCAGACCTAATTAAATGTTTTCTCTTATAAGAGTTGTCATAGCCAGGCAGTGGTGGAGCACGCCTTTAATCCCAGCATTTGGGCGGCAGAGGCAAGTGAATTTCTGAGTTCAAGGCCAGCCTGGTCTGCAGGGTAAGTTCCAGGACAGCCAGGGCTACACAGAGAAACTCTGTCGAAAAAAAAAAAAAAAAAAGAGTTGTCATGGTTATGGTGTCTTTTCACAGCAATAAAATCCTAAGATAGTGTTTATTTGTTGTTTTTTTTTAACTTGTTTGTTGTTAAATGTAAGTATATTGAATAAAAAGCCAGTTGACATTTTCTCTGCCATGGTCCCTTGTAAGGACTCAAATACCTATAATATTAAAAATTTATAGAATTTTATAGAGCACTTGATTCAAGTCTCTAATGTCCATTATACGTTTACACTTACACATCCTATATCTTTCTATTCCATAGAGCTAAGAATCACTTCCCTTTTCTATCTATATACAAATATGTCCATGTGGCTTTTAACTGATGTTAGGATTAGTACCTCCAAAAATCACCTTTCCATACCATCCCAACTAATGTCATCAACCTAAGGGATCTAGAAATCAATCCACTCACATTCAAGGGGACTTTCCTCAAATTCCTCTTTATTGGGCACTCATTAAAGCCACTCTACATTGCCCCATTATTAAATGGCTTAGTGTAAAAAATGGATGCCATTCTTTCTCTACTCTTGAGGTCTATTGAGTTTTTCACCTTACATGTTAGCATGTGTTTTAGTGCCATCTTCCTTCAGGTAATGCTTAAACATCCATGTTAATGAGGATGCTTAGGCATAGCTTCTCTGACTTTTCAGTGAGATACAATCTCACAGAAAATTTCTTGTAGCATGATACAGATTGAGAAGATATAAACAACTAAGACAAAGATAGGCCATTCATTTGAAAGAGAGGAAGAAGAAGGATCGTGGGAGACATTAGAGGACAGACAGTGATAGAGAAATTATGTAATTATACTATAAATTCAAAATAATCATATTATTATAAACTTTAGCCAGAGAGGTTGGGAAAATAGAGGACAGTGTGGATGAAGACATATGCATCTATAGAGATTTCTAATGATCCAGTTTTCCCTACTTGGAGAATTTGAGGCATGTGAAAAACCCTGCACAAAATAAAAAAACAAACAAATAAAGAGGGAAAAATGGATTATAAACAAACAAACACAGAACAAATGGATTCTAGCTGAGGAATGGCACCTGGTATTATGTCTCGAGCTTTCATGTGCACACACATATATATTTGTTCGTGCACCACCCACAGTCCAACACAGTCATATGAATGCATTTGACTCAAGTCTGTTTTGAATTACAGAGCATTTCATTCTCTCTCTCTCTCTCTCTCTGTCAGTCTTGATTCTGATAGACAACTACTCTACCACTGAACAATATCCTCAGCCCTCATTCTTTAAACCTTGTGGAGAGCAAAAAACAAACCAAAACCCCTAAACATTTTGTACAACTGTCTTTGTTTTAAGTTACTTTGAATTTCTTATGCCACTTACAAGTTATTGATGTAAATGTACCATTTATTCAACAGAATTATCATTTGGAGGCTTACTGATGAATATTCTCACCCTTTCTCGTGCTTTCTAAATGGTAGCTGTCTCATTCAACTAAGGTGTTCTGGCTCAAATTCTTCTTTAAGATGACTGGTTCAATCTTGCTTTTCTCAGTTTCTCAATGAATTGGTCTGCTTGGCCTCAAATAACTTTGGCAATTTGTTTTAATCTTCTGGCCCTTTCTTATTCTCAGGCTTCACCTGCCTCTGCTAACCTGTATTGAATTTCATGAATACAAGAACTGAACTGTATGGCACTGAACTCACTGCACCGACTCTCAACTGACCAACTTTCCCTGCACTGCTCTTAAATAGCCTCTCTCCTGAGAGTTGGGTATATCTTATCTCTGACTCATTCTGTCAAATCTTTCTCTTATTTATCACTTTGCTGTCATCTCCCCCTTTTTAATCAGAAGTCATTGTTTAGATTTAAAGATATATACTAAGGGCATATTTGTATTCCAGCCAGAAAGATTAATGGTGTGTCATTCCAGCCAGATCACAAGAAGGTCTATGGATGTGATCCCTGACAAGAGCAGTCATTAAATTTCTTTTGTATTTTGAGTTATTATGAATTGCTTTATGTTGTTTAACAAAACATTTCCTGGGAGATACTACGGATGTCTATTTCAAACATATAGGAAGCCACAATGGATCAAAGTTAGACATATTACTAGCCTTCAAGTTAGTGAATAAATGCATGTTATAGGAATTGCTTACAGGAGTAGAAATGACTCAAAGATAGCAGGATCATCAAAGTTCACCACATCATGGGTGATGGAACACAAGGGCTGGGAACCTGGAAAACACTGCATGGCTTGCAGTCAGCTCAATGTAGTACATGTCCCTTCCAAGAGTTTCAATTGGTCTGAACTTCTTCCAAGAACCTCAGCTGGTTTCTGTTTCTTCCAGGCAGCTAGTCTGGTCTCAGAATCTTCTTGCAGCTTGCCTTGTCTGAGAATGACTCTTAACAGCCTTATTGCTTACATTGGTAGGGAAATGTGTGGTTAATCTTGTCAGTTTCAGGGACTTCCTGAACCTGTTTTGAGTTGTTTACCTTTTTGCAGATAACTTCCTTGCAGGATGGAATGTTTACCTCTTGGGGGAATCTATTAGATAATACCTTCTACTAAAAGTTATTTACATGTACAGAGGTAAAGCTGCTTCTTTCTTCCCTCTTTGATGATGTGCTCCTCATAGGAGTTGAGATGGATTGGTGCACATAATTAATTGAGGGTAGAAGACATGTTTATTTAAATGTCAGAAATAGGATAATCTCTCAGATGCTATGAAGAGAAAAATTTCAAGATATGGATATTAAACAGATTTGAAGGATATTATACTTTAATGTCTTCATAATAATTTATTTTAACATATTATATATTAAATATATATTTCAAATATCATTTTTTTCATATATATTACACATTTATAGGTTACAATAAACTCTTTTGGCATCTTTATATTGTGCAATGATCAAATTATGCTAGTTAGCAGACAAAAATAGAACAAATGGATGGAACTTTGGTCACTGTATCTATTTCCTCACAAATCTAAGCAGTTCCATTTTATTTACTAAAATACGTCCACATTATAAACTATAAATGAGCTTTTATTTAAATGTTACTGGTAAAAACTGAAAATTGGAAAAGATCCAAATGTATTTTCTTCTTATTTAACTTCTTAAATAATAAGTCTCTGAGGTGTTACATGGATATTCTGTACTTTTTGGCTAATATCCACTTATCAGTAAGTACATACCATGCATGTCCTTGTGGGTCACTCAGGATGCTATTTTGTAGTTTCATCCATTTTGCCTGCAAAATTCATGATGTCCTCATTTTTGATAGCTGATTAGTATTCTACTGTGTAAATGAACCACATTATCTGTATACATTCTTTCATTGAGGGACATCTGGGTTGATTCTAATTTCTGGCTGTTATATATAGGGCTGCTATAAACATGACAGAGCACATATCCTTGTGGTATAGTGGAATATCTTTTGGGTATATGCCCAGGATCTGAGTCTTCAGGTAGACATATTTCCAATTTTCTGAGGAACTACCAGATGGATTTCCAGACTGTTTCTACCAGTTTGAAATCCCAGCAGCAATGGAGGAGTGTTCCCCTTTCTCCACATCATTGCCAGCAAGGGCTGTCAATTGAGATTTTTGATCTTTGCTGTTTCATTGGTGTAAGATAGAATCTCAGGGTCATTTTGATTTGCATTTCCCTGATGAATAAGGTATTTGAACATTTCTTTAAGTGCTTCTCAGCCATTTAAGATTTCTCTTTTGAGAATTCTCTGTTTAGCTCTGAACCCCCTTTTTAAATTGGGTTATTTGTTTTTAGGAGTCTAACATCTCGAGTGCTTTATATATTTTGAATATTAACTCTATTATATGTAGAGTTAGTGAAGATCTTTTTCCTATCTATAGGCTACCATGTTTTCCTGTTGACAGTGTTCTTTGCTTTACAGAAACTTTTCAGTTCCAAGAGATCAAATGCATTTTCTACACAGAGATAATTGGTGGTTATTCTGTCTTTATAATTGAATAGTATTGAACCCATTGAACTACAGGAATCTTGGGGGTTTATGCTCAGTAAAAAGAAAAACATTCCACCTCAAAGTCAAATATTGTTTATTGATAAACATACGTATTCTAAGAAAATTATAATAATGGATTAGAATCAAATGGTTGTCAGGAATTGTGTGAAATGATGACTAAAGGGGAAAGACCAGGGATTATCTTTCTAGTAAAGAGTAAGTTCTGTATCTTCAGTTTTTTTGAAAATTTTCATTCTTGTGCTAAAATTATATTACAATCAGAGGTAGACAGGAGGGAGGAAATAATCATTTGCAACTGTCTGGAATTATTTTAATAACACCATAACATTATTAATTCCGGGAATTTTTGCTATATTACAGTCTTATAAGATGTAACTGTTGAGGAAGATAGATGAAGGAAATGGAAGTTTTTTTTTTCTTATCAAGTCCTATATTATTTGAAAATAGTTGTTTAAGATCAATTGTACCCCTTTATATTTTTTTCTCCATCACTCGTTGGCTCTTCTTTGATCTCAGCTTGAACTGCAATGGGTAAGATCTTGGTTTCTCACTGTATCTCTTCTTTCCTTATAGCCCTTTTATAGCTTTTGGTAAACTAAAGTCCATCTCCTAAATACCCATGAATTCCATGTCTATGTGGTTTCTTCAATGTGACATTTAAGTTTGCACACATTATGTTATGACATCTTCACAAAAACTTTCCAATTAACTTAAAATTAGCTTAAAACTCAAGAATAGACTCCAATGCTAGTAGCAAAAGAAGGGTTTAAACTAGGCCAGCTTGACTTTTCATATTAGTATTTGCAGATATTTGATGAATTTATTTTTATTACTTCTGTTGAACACTGACATAGCCTATGCGTTGTGAATGTTATTTCTTGTATTGATTTGCTGCAAAAAAAATATGTATTCTGTGAATGTTTAAGAATAAAAGTGACCCAAACCTGAGGATGCAATAATGTGTGTGTGTGTGTGTGTGTGTGTGTGTGTGTGTGTGTGTGTGTGTATATATATATATATATATATATATATATATATATATAAATTTGCAAATGGAGTTGAAAGTACTGTGGGTATGAATGAAGATGTAAATTTTTAAATAATTTTTATTGAAAATAAAATTGTGATCAGATACAAGTATATGAGGGCTTTATATATGTAGGGACTTCTCCTGGCCACAGGGAAGATTTGTCTACCATTGAGATATGAATCATACTGCAAATAATGGTTTTGGCACTAAAAACATGACATTTCTTGTTTTTGTTTCTGTTAAAGGGAGTTTCAATTTAAAGGATCCACAGCAAAGGGACATTAACATAAGTCAGCAAGGAAACTCAGCAGCACAACTGTAAATGAGGAATAGAAAAAATATTGTATTTCATGTTGAACTGAGCTTCAATGTTAACGAAGAAGGTCTAGACTCTGTAGAAACCAGATAAATCAAACACATCCTGATCTCAGGTTCCCATCTACCCATTGACTCTTAACCACCTGTTGAATATGAGTGAACATAAATCAGCGAAGAAAACAATGACAACACATACACACACACACACACACACACACACACGGGGGGGGCATAGGAACAATATCTTCATAGGTTTCATAGGATACCTTGAACTTTTAGTAGAAACCTGATTTAAGAATTTTTTTACATAGAAAAATGCAAGGCTAAAGAATCAAATATTGATAGAAAGACAAATTTCTACCAATTGTGTTATTTTCTTTCACTGTGCTATTTGGTTGAACCTCCAGAACATATGATAACTATTTTGTCTACTTTGATACTTTTAAAAATTCATTGATGATGGATATGAATAGCTGCATGTGCTTATAAAATGATGATATTTTTGTATATGCTTAAAGTGTTGTAAAGTTCAAAAATGAATCAGCTATTCCCATGCTAACTTTGCTCATCAAAAATAACAGTCTTTGAAACAATGAAATTTAAAGAAATATAAACCCTAAAGATAAAGACAGTTTCCCTCTTCCTTTTTCTTAATTCAGTCTACCACCAATGTGTACGAATTCAGATAACATAGTGTAACAATATTAACATTACTTAAAGGACTTAACTCCTACAACTGCTGTGTACATAACAGCTATTCAAATAGGACCATATGATTTGCACTGGCCTATAGAATATCAGCAAAATGATACTCATCACTTCTAGATGGTAGTTGCACAATCAAGGTCACATATTGTGATTCTTTTGCAATATTAATATTTTACTGCAATCTCTTCAAATGAAATCCCTTTGGTGTTAATCACTGAATAAGTGCAAGAAACTTTCTATGACAAATTTTGACATGCATAGGGAAACATGAGTCCATTTACAATATTAAGAGGCTCTAGTTTGACAATTATTTACATTTAATCTAGCCTATCTTAACCCAATCACAACACATCAAATGTCATTTCCTCAGTAGTCATCTTTGGTGTTGTACTGGAACATTATTATGAGTTAAATGAATTATTATAAAATTTTATATATTTTAAATTTAACACCCAAGCATTACATACAACTATAGACTCCAAAGATGGCAGCCAATTATTCTTTCCTATGCTAGTATGCTGTGTATTATATTAAATTTTACATCTAATTGTCCTCTTCTTGAACAGAAATAATAGAACTTTGTAGAAGGAACATACTAGATGTTCTAAGAATAAGTTGTAATAATAAGTGTACATTCTCCATTTGTGTTGATCCTCTCTCAAGCAACCCAGGAGCCATGCTTGTAAAGCTCTCATTATAAGATTGAGTCATACTTGGGCTTTAGATTACAAACTGGTGATTACATTGACCAGAATAGCAGTAATCACCAGCATTGTCCATTAGCCACATTGCATATCCTACTATATCAATGCTAGATAACTGTAGTTCTAGCAGATACATAAAATATCACAGTTACTTATTCAGATTATTCCAAGCAAGTATAGAATCTTTAGTGATAATAATACACTTTTAAGAGACTTTTTTATTTTAAAATTGTTGGTGTCCATGTGCATATGTGCCAAATTACAAGAAAATGTATGTCACCTTACCTGTGTTTGGGGATCCCAGTATGGCTGCTCTGGTACATTGACATGCGTTCTTAACTAGTGAGTCATCTTTCTCAATGGCAATACCTGGCAGGATAACAGTATACTTTTAGTTCTATAGGGATCAGATTGCCTGATTGACAGTAAAATCTTTGAGTACTATGTTACATGTTTAGGTTGATATAAAATGAAAAAATATACCCTTGTAACATCATTGCATTAAATTGTACATCATACAAAATATGCTTTGTATAACATTTTATTCAATATAAAATAATCAAAATATTTTTCTTCAATAGGAAAAAATATTACTTTTAAAGCTAAAATATAAAATATTATGGCATTTTTGAATACTCTTGGTTATTCGTTCCTTTTCTCCCTGCAAATTTCCTGAGTCATTTCCTAGCAGTCATTCTTCTCCTTCATTGAAGTAAATTTGAAAAGTCCAGGATCTTTCAATAATTAGTAGACTAAAAGAAAAAAAATATTTTGATGCTATTTGCTAGTCCGTCATAATTGCCTCTATTCAATACACATGCTATTCAGGTGCTGATAAGAACCTTTTCCTTATTGATTTCTGTGTAAGGTGCAGACATGAACTCTAAGTAATCAAACTCTGGATTTTAGATATGCTATCCTGGAAGCACTGCGTGTTACAACAGTGAAACCCCCATTATTCAAAATCAAAAGGGGTAGGAAGCTTTTGTTTTGTTTCCGTAAGCTGATAGAGAAATATTTAGCTAACATCACAAATACAATTTTTTCCTACATAAGCCTTTTATAATTTACTTACTTGCTTCCTTTTGCAGTTTTCTCTAGTATAATGTCAGCTTCATGTAAGGAAGTGTTTTTATCTTCTATGTCCTTCTCCCTATTCTAAGTGTATAGTATAACTTGCAAATAGGAGCTACATTCTAAATATGTGCCGAGAATGTGTTCCATCATTGCTATCAAAATCATTGTCATCATTGTCATCATAATTAGCATCATCAGTAGCATAGTCACATGTCTGTAATAGTGACTGTGATGGTTAGTATTGTCAACTGGACAGACTTGAAAGTCACCTGAGAGATAGAAATTTGGGAGTCTAGGTTATCTTGATTATATTGATTGAGATGGGGCCGACTACTAATTGTTGGTGGCACCATTCCCTGGATGAGATACTTGACTATTAGTGCAGGAAGGAAGCTAAACAGCATCAAATATTCACCACATTCTGCTGTCCAATTGTGAATGGCATGTGACAAATTCCTTCAAGGTCCTACCACTTTGAGTTCCCTGCCATTATGAGATATACTCTTGAACTGTGACCTAGAAAAAAATACACTAAGATGCTTTGGTTAGAGTATTTTATCATAAGAAAAGGAAAACTAGCTAAGGCAGTAACCATATAAATAGAATTTTCAAAGACATTTAGAAAATTAAAGAAGAAACGTAGCCCACAGAACATTACAAGGGACATAAAAACTAATTATAAGTATATGAAAGGCTTTCACTAAGATAAAACATAAGTTTTCAAATAATTAATTTGAACTCCAAAGCACTAGTAGCATGAACTGATAGATGTATTTCTGGGAGTTATTAAGAAAGTGTGTTATAGTGTCAAACAAACCCAATATGAATCTTTGTTGCTGTCCAATTTTTTAGTTTGGATTTTGCTTATTAAATCAAACTTCTTAAAGTACAGCACACACTTGTTTATAAATCTAGTGGTCTTGTTGATGCTTAGTGACTTGAATGTGTGAATTACATTTTATGTGGAATTGTCATGACCTTCTCACAATATAGGTTCTGTGCTATCTCTCCAACTTGCTTGTTCTCTTCCATTAGAGAAATAAAACTAAGTCTAACTCACATGTTTTAGAGAAACTCCAGAAAATAATGTGGATAATTCTTCATCTCTGCTCTTTGATAATTAATAAGACCACTTTCTCCACCATAGTTCTAATTTTTCAACAACATGGAACTGAAAGAAGAATTTTGTGTAAGCCAACAAAAAGAAACTGAGAAGAAATATGTTGTTACATGAGAAAAATGGAAGGGGTTATAATTTGAATGAATGTGAACTCAGGCTCACATGTTGAAGTACTTGGAGGAGCTTTGCCACTGAAAGACTTCTTTCTCTTAGCTTTCTTTCATTTATACATTAAAATATATTTATTTATTGAGAAAACAAAGATGTGGTAGCTGCCTTCAAGCACCCAGTGCAGAGGGCTGGAGTCCGAAGGAGTCTGAGAGAGCCATGGAAGCCCTGCAGGGTGATGTAGTGGTGGAAATGGAGGTCCGGGATAGTTTTGGAAAAAAACAAAAACAAAAACAAAAACAAAAAACAAAACAACAACAACAACAAAAAACAAAGGGCAAGTAGAAAGATGCATTTTTAAAAAGTGGACTTGGGAAATTGTAAAGGAAGATGCCAGAACAGAGCCTCAGTTGTGAGTGCCGTGTGTGCGTGCATGCGTGCATGCGTGTGTGTGTGTGTGTGTGTGTGTGTGTGTGTGTGTGTGTGTGTGTGTGTGTGTGGTCTACACTCTTTTCTTCCATCTCAACCAGTAGGCTGTAAGCACCAAGGTTGTGTTGCATGAGCCAAGGGGTAGATGAAAGGGAGATGTCTGGCAGCCTTAAGCTTCCTCAGAAACAGGTCAGTAGGGAATAGGGTGGTCTTTATGCCTGTAAGCAAACTCCTCCCATGGAACTGCTGTGGCCCTGCAAGGCAGCAGCACTGCCTTGCTTACAAGTACAAAGGTCATGCCCTGCAGCCAGCACCAACAACAGGAACTACAGTCCATATTTCTTGCACTGTTGGGAGACCCTCAAGCTACAATCACAAAAATTCAGCCTTTGGAGCATCAGGGCAGCAGACATGAAGGTGGGGAAGAGTGTGGCTGTCAGGAGCTTACAAAGGACACACCCCAGGATTCCATGCCTAGTCTCAACATCATGATGACTCTGGGCAGCAACAGGATACCGTAGATGAGTCTCAGCAATGGTCAATTATTTATAGTGTTTCAGAAATCAGAAACCTTGAACCAGATTGCCAAAGACCACCCTTGGTTTGGGAGAAGGTCCTGAGGAATGGATGTTTGGGAGTTGTGGAAAAGACTACTCAAAGTCAAGGATGGAGTGGAAGCTGACAGGTCTGTAGTCTGCTCAAGGTAGCTCTTTAGATAGTTCTCTGCTCAAGTCAGCTCTCTCTGCTCGAGAGAACTCTCTGATTGAGATAGCTCCCTCTGCTTGAGATAACTTTTAGATTTTCCAACCAAAGCATATACCCAGAAGATGCTCTAACATGTAATAAGGACGCATGCTCCACTATATTCACAGCAGTTACATTTATAGTAGCCAGAAGCTGGAAACAACCCAGATGTCCCTCAACAGAGGAATTGATACAGAAAATGTGGTACATTTACACAATAGAATGCTACTCAGCTATTAAAAACAATGACTTCATGAAATTCGAAGGCAAATGGATGGAACTTGAAAATATCATCCTGAGTGAGGTAACTCAGTCACAAATGAACACACATGGTATGCACTCACTAATTAGTGGATATTAGCCCAAAAGTTCTGAATATCCAAGATTCAATTGACAGACCATATAAAGTCTAAGAACAAGGAAGACCAAAATGTGAATGTTTCAGTGATTCTTAGAAGGGTGAACAAAATACTCACAGGAGGAAATATAGAAACAAAATGTGGAGCAGAGACTGAAGGAAAGGCACCTGGGGATCCTTCCCATATACAATTACCAAACCCAGACACTATTGTACATGCTGGGAAGTGCTTGCTGGCAGAAGCCTGATTTAGCTGTCCTCTGAGAGGCTCTGCCAGAGCCTGACAAATACAGAGGTAGATGCTTGTAGCCAACCATTAGACTGAGCATGGGGTCCCAGATGGAGGAGTTGGAGAAGGGACTGAAGGAGCTGATGGGTTTTGCAACCCCATGCAGGGAGCAACA
>CM052702.1:65082990-65100355 GCA_028551405.1 Uromys caudimaculatus | reverse complement strand
CAACTAATATTCACTTATCAGTATATACTTGCCATATTTGTCTTCCTGGGTCTGGGTTACCTCACTCACGATGAATTTTTATCTTGATGTATCCATTTGACTGGAAATTTCATGATGCCTTTTTCTTTTTTTAAACAGTGGAATAATACTCCATTGAGTAAGTGTGCCACATTTTTCTTTGTCCATTCTTCTATAGAGGGACATCTAGGTTGTTTCTACTTCTGGAGATTATGAATAAAGCTGCAGTGAATATATTTGACCAACTGTGCTTGTAGTAGGATGCAGTGTCCTTTGGTTATATGTCCAAAGATTGTATAGCTGAGTATTGAGACAAATAGATTTTTAATTTTCTGAAGAACCACCATATTGATTTCCATAGAGACGATGCAAGTTCATACTCCAACAAAGAAATAGAGGAGTGTTTCTTTTCCTCTAAACCCTTTCCAACATGAGTTATCATTTGTATTATTAATCTTAGTCATACTGACAGACATATAATTTCAATGTAGTTTTGTTTTGCATTTCTCTGATGGCTAAGAATGTTGAACATTTCTCAGTCACTTCAGATTCCTCTATTGAGAATATTTCTTTAGATTTGTATCCAATTTTAAATATTGGGTTATTTGGGTTTTTATATCAGATTTTGGGCTCTTTATATATTTTGGATATTAGTCCTCTATCAGATATGGAGTTGAAAAAAATCTTTCTCCACTGGTAAGCTGCTACTTGGCCAGATTGACAATATCTTTTGCCTTAATGAATCTTTTCAGTTGTTTGAGGTACCATTTATTAATTGACTTTGGTTGCTTGCACTATTGATGTTCTGCTTAGGAAATTGTCTCCTGTGTTCTACACTTTCTCTCCTATCAGGTTTAGTGTGCCTGTTTTTACACTGGGGTCTTTGATCCACTTGAACTTTTATGAAGGATAATAAATATGGATCTATTTGCATTGTTCATTCAGATATTCAGTTTCACCAGAACCATTTGTTGATGATTTTTCTCCAGTGTGTATTTCTGGGTTCTTTGCCAAAAATCCATGTGTCCATGAGTGTGTAGATTTATGTATGAGTCTTCAATTTGATTACATTGATCAACCTGTCTTTTTTTTATTATGCTGATACCATGTGGTATTTATTACTACTGCTCTCTAGTATAACTTAAAATCAGGAAAGGTCATATCTCCAGTAGTTCTTTTATTCTTCCGTACTTTTTTTTTTTTTTTTTTGTTATCCTTTGATTTTGTGTTTCCTTCTGAAAATTGTTCTTTCAAGATGTGTAAAAAGTTGTGTTGTTATTCTGATGAGGATTGTGTTTAATCTGTACATGGCTTTTGCTAGACTGACAATTTTTATTATGATAATCGTACTGATTTGTGAGCTTGGGAAATTTTTATATCTTCTGATATTTGCTTCAATTTTTTCTTTAAAGACTTGAAGATTTTGTCACACACGTATTTCACTTGCTTTGTTAGATTTACTCAAAGTATTTTATATTATTTGATGCTATTGTAAAGGGGTTGTTTCTCTGATTTCCTTCTCAGCTCCTTTGTTATTTGTCTATAGGACTATTAATTATTTTAGTTAATCATGTATCCAGCTAATTTGCTAAAAGTGTTTATCAGCTGTAGGAGTTCCATGTTGGAATTTTGGAGACCCAGATATATACTACATCTTCAAATAAAGATATTTATCTTCTTTATTTCCCATTTGAACCCCCTTGATTTTTAGTTTTCTTATTGTTCCAGATAAAACATCATGTACTATATTGAGTGGATATGGAGAGAATGGAAAATTTTTCTTGTTCCTGATTTTAGTGATATTGCTTTGAGTTTCTCTTAATTTGATCTTGACCACAGGCTTTCTGTAAATTGTTTTTAATACGTTTAGGTATGTCCCTTGTATTTCTAGTACTTTTATCATGAAGGGATGTTAGATTTTACCAAAATATTTTCAACAACTAATGAAGTGATCATGTGTGCCTTTTTCTTTCAGTTTATTTATATAATGGATTATATTTTCTGATTTTTATATTTTAATGCATTCCTATATCTCTAGGATGAGGCCTACCAGATCAAGTAGATGATCTTTCTTATGTATTCTGGGATTCAATTTGCAAGTATTTTATTAAGTGTTTTTAAATCAATGTTTATGAGGGAAATGGGTCTGCAATTCTTTTACTTTGTTGAGTTTTTATGTTGTTTGGGTGTCAGGGTAACTCTGGTATCATAAAATGAATTAAGCAATGTTAGTTCTGTTTCTATTTTGTGGAATAATTTGAGGAATATTGACATGATCTCTTCTTTGAAAGTCTGGTGGAAATCTGCACTAAACTAACTCTGTACTCTTTTTGGTTGGGAAAGTTTTAATGACTGCTTGTATTTCCTTAGCAGTTATAGGTCCATTTAAATTGTTCATCTGACCTTGATTTATCTTTAGTAAGCAGCGCCTATTGAGAAAATCATCAATTTCTTCTACGTTTTCCAATTTGGTAAAGTATAGATTTTCTTTTTAAAGTGTGAGCTTATGAATCTCCAGATTTCCTTTTGTCTGCTGTTATGTACCTCCTTTATTCTTGATTTTATTAATGTGACTATTCTTTCTCCATATATAGTTAGTTTGGATAAAGATTTGTCTATTTTGTTGACTTTCTTAAGAAACAACTTTGTTGTATTGATTCTTTCTATTATTCTGTTTGTTTATTTTTTATTGATTTCAGAGCTCAACTTGATTATTTCTTGCCATTGGCTTCTCTAGGGTGTACTTATTTCTTTTTGTTCTAGAGCTTTCAAGTTTGCTGTTAAGTTGTTAATATGAGACCTCTCTCTCTTTCTCTCTCTCTCTCTCTCTCTCTCTCTCTCTCTCTCTCTCTCTCTCTCATATATGTTCTTATTCATTGAAATTTAAGAAGCCTTTCTTTATTTCTGTCATGAGCAAACAGTCATTAATTAGGCAGTTGTTTAGCTTTCATGTGTTTGTAGGCTTTCAGTTGTTTCTGTGTTTCATTAAATTAAGAATTAATCAGCGATGTTCTGGTAGGATGCATATGGTTCTTATACTTTTCTTATATGTATTGAGACTTGTTTTGTGACAGTGTAGGTGGTTGATTTTGAAGAAAGTTCAGTGAGGTGCTTAGAAAAAGGTAAATACTCTTGTATTTGGGTGAAATATTCTGTAGCTATCTACTAGGTCTATTTTGTTTATAATATCAGTCAGCTTCAGTATCTTTGTCTAAATTTTTTGTCTGGATGACCTTTCCACTGATGAGAGTGTGGTGAAGATTTCAATGTATAAGTTAAGTTCTATTAATGCTTATTTTACAAACATGGGTACACTTGTGTTCAGGCATAACTTTTTTTTAATTTACAGTTCAAATGTTATCACCCTTCCAAGTTTCTCTTCCACAAACTCCCCATCCTCTCCCCCCCTCCTTGATTCTATAAGTGTGATCCCCCACCTACACACTCCCACCTTACCACCCAAGCATTCCCCTACACCGGGGCATCTAAGCTCCATAGGACCAAGGGCCTCCCCTCCCATTGATGCCAGATAAGTGAATCCTCTGCTACATATGCAACTGGAGCTATGGGTACCACTTTGGTTGATAGTTTAGTCCCTGAAAACTCTGGGGTATCTGGTTGGTTGATATTGTTGTTGTGCCTATAGGTTTGGGAACCTTTTCAGCTCCTTCAGGCCTTCTCCATTAGTGTCCCAGTGCTCAGTGCTGGGAGCATCTGCTTCTGTATTGGTCAGGCTATGGCATAGCCTGTCAGGGAACAGCTTTATCAGGATCCTGTCAGCAAGTACTTCTTGGCATCAGCAATAGTGTCTTGGTTTGTTGAATATGCTGTCTTTTTTCACGGGATGGTTTTGGCTTATTTGTCAAAGATCAGGTGACCTTAGGTGTGTTGGTTTAGTTGTGTGTCTTTAATTCTATTCCATTGATCTAACTGCCTGTCTCTGTACTAATTCCATGCAGGTTTTTATCCCAATTGCTCTGTATTATAACTTGATGTCAGGAATGTTGATTCCCCCAGAAGTTTTCTTATTGTTGAGAACAGCTTTCACTATCCTGGGTTTTTTGTTGTTCCAGATGAATTTGAGAATTGATCGTTCTATCTCTGTGAAGAATTCAGTTGGAATTTTGATGAGGATTGCATTGAATTTGTAGATTGCTTTGGTAAGATGACCATTTTTAATATGTTAATCCTGCCAGTCCATAAGCGTGGGAGATTTTTCCTTCTTCTGAAGTCTTCTTCAATTTCTTTCTTTGTAGACTTTAAGTTCTTGTCATATGATCTTTCACTGGCTTGGTTAGAGTCACACCAGCATATTTTTTTATTATTTGTAACTATTGCAAAGGGTATTGGTTCCATAACTTCTTTCTCATCTCATTTATCCTTTGAGTAGAGAAAGGCTACTGATTTTTTTTTTTTTGAGTTAATTTTATAACCAGGCACTTTGCTGAAGAAAATCTATAGAAGATCTCTGGTGGAATTTTGGGGGTTACTTAAGTATACTATCTTATCATCTGCAAATATTGCTAGTTCAAGTGGCAGTTGGCATGTAGAAGAATGCAAATTGATCCACTCTAATCTCCTTTTACAAAACTCAAGTCCAAGTGGACCCAGGACCATCACATAAAGCCAGATACACTGAATCTAATAGAAAAGAAAGTGGGAAAGAGTCTAGAACATATAAGCACAGGGGAAAAAATCCTGAACAGAACACCAATGGCCCAGGCTCTAAGATCAACTATATACAAATGGGATCTCATAAAATTGAAAAGCTTCTGTAAAAGTGTAAAAAGGACACTGTCATCAGGACAAAACAGCAATGTAGAGATTGGAATAAGATCTTGACCAATCCTACATCCAAAAGAGGACTAATAATATCCAATATATAAGAAAACTCAAGAAGTTAGATTCCAGAGAACCAAATAACCCTATTAAAAATGGGGTACAGAACTAAACAATAAATTCTCAACTAAGTATTATCTAATGGCTGAGAAGCACATAAAGAAATGTTTAACATCCTTAGTCATCAGGGAAATACAAATCAAAACAAGTCTGAGATTCCACCTCACACCAGTCAGAATGGCTAAGATTAAAAACTCAGGTGACAGCAGATGCTGGCAAGGATGTGGAGAAAGAGGAACACTCCTCCATTGCTAGTGGGATTGCAAGCTGGTACAACTACTATGGAAATCAGTCTGGACGTTCCTCAGAAAATCAGACATAGTACTATGTCTAAGGACCCAACTATACCACTCCTTGACATATACTCAAAAGATGCTCCAACATAGGACAATGACACATGTGCCACTATGTTCATAGCAGCATTATTTATAGTAACCAGAAGCGGGTAAAATTCCAGAATTCCCTCAAGAGAGGAATGGATACAGAAAACATGATACATGGAGTACTACTCAGCTATTAAAGCAATCACAAGTTCCCTCTCCCCAATGTAGGTCATTTCATCTAAGGTCCCTCTCTTTGATTCCTGAGAGTATCTTACCTCCCAGGTCTCTGGTATATTCTGGAGGGTACCCACAATCTCCTACCTCCTGAGGTTGCCCTCCTTTCTGCTGGCCATCAAGGATTTCAGTCCCTTTCCCCCCACCCAGTACCTGATCATATTCCCCTCTCTGATGCCCCATTCCCCTTCCCTCTCAGGTACTTATAGAGCCCAACTCCACCAGAAAGACAGAGCATCAAGTGAGGGACAGGGTTACCATCCCACAGTCAAAACTCTGACACAGAATTGTTTCTATCTGAAAGAACTGCAGTGAGGGATATGGAGAGGAGCCTGAAGAAAAGAAAACTGACAGTCTTGAAGTGGAATCCAGCTTAATGGGAGTCCCCAAGACTTGACACTACTACTACAAAAATGGACCTATCATGACTGCCCTCTGAAAGACCCAATAAGCATCTGAAAGAGTCAGATGCAGATGTTTGCACCCAACCAAAGGACAGAAGCTGCTGAACCCTGTGGTTGAATTAAGTAAAAGCTGGAAGAATCTGAGGAGGAGAGCTACCCTGTAGAGTGACTAGCAGTCTTAATTAACCTGGACCCCTGAAAACTCTCAGATACTGGACCACCAACCAGGCATCATATATCAGCTGATATGAGGCCCGCAACACATATACAGCAGAGGACTGCTGGGTCTGTGTTTAGTCAGAGAGGATGTACCTAACTCTCAAAAGACTGGAGGCCCTAGGGAGTTTAGAAGTCAGGTGGGGTGGGAGTGGGGTATGGAGATATCCTTGTGGAGACAGGGGTTTGGGGAGAAACTATGGGATGTGGAACAGTTGGAAGGTGGATCGGGAGGGGATAAAATCTGGAGTTTAAAATAAATTAATAAACAAACAAATAAGTAAATAAATAAATAAATAAATAAATAAATAAATAAAGCAATAACCTCATGAAATTCTTAGGCAAATGGATAGAACTAGAAAATATTATCCTGAGTTAGGTAATCCAGTCACAAAAGAACACTCATGGAATGTACTCATTGATAACTGGATATTAGGAAAAAAGCTTGGAATACCCAGGATACAACTCACAGACCATATGAAGCTCAAGTAGAAGGAAGACCTAAGTGTGGATTCTTTAATCCTGCTTAGAAGACAGAACAAAATAATCGGGGAGGGAGAGGGAGAGAAGAACTTGGGAGGGAGAGAGGAGGGGAGGGAAAAAGGAGGGCAGGATCAGGTACAGGAGGAGACGGGGGGAGATGTACAGAGAGTCAGGAAATTGAAGAGAGATGTTTAGCTGTAAGGGATGGGGAAATAGAAGTAGCCACTAGAAAGTCCCAGAGGCCAGGAAAGCAAGAGACCCCCAGGACCCAACTGTGATGACATTACCTGAAATACCCAACACATGGGAGAGAGAACCTATAGAGCTATATCCAGAGGTTAGGCTGGCATAACTTTTAAGAACTGAAATACCATCTTGGTTGAAGGTTCCTTTGGTAAGTATAAAATGTCCTTCTCCATCTCCTTAGATTAATTTTCATTTGAAGTCTATTTTGTTTGTTATTATAATGGCTACACCAGCTTGCTTCTTTGGATCATTTGTTGGAAAAAAATTTTTCTAACCATATACTCTGAGGTACTTCCTATATTTTATGTTAAAATGTGTTTCTTGTATGCAGACAAATGATAAATCCTGTTTTCACATGCATTCTGTGGGCCTGGGTCTTTTTAGTGGAGAACTGAGTCTATTGATATTGAGAGATGTCTATTACCAATGATCGTTAATTTTTGTTATGTTGTTGTGTTGTTGTTGCTGTTGTTGTTGCTGTTGTTAGTGTGGATGTGGTAGTGGGGTGTGTGTGTGTGTGTGTGTGTGTGTGTGTGTGTGTGTGTGTGTGTGTTAGAGAAAGAGAGGGAGAGAAGGGGAGCAGAATGTGTGGTGTGTTTGAATGTGTGTGTGTGTGTTTGTGTGAGTATATGTGAATGTGTGTTTCCCTTCTTTTGGTCTCTTACATTTGAGATTATGAATTTCCTATGATTTCATAAGTGTATTTATCCTTCTTGCTTTGCAGTTTTCATTCTAGCACCTTCTGTTGAACTGGCCTTGTTAGATACATATTGTTTAAATTTGACTTTATCATGGAATATATTATTTTCTCCATTAATGCTGATAGAAAATTTTGCTGTTCATGTATCCTGGCCTCGAATTAGTGCTCTCTTAGAATCTGCAGGACATCTATTCAGACCCTTCTGTTTTTTAGCATCTCCATTGAGAAGTCAGGTGTAATTCTAATAACTCTGCTTTATATGTTACTTTTTTCCCCCTTGTTAATTTTAATTTTTTTATTTGTTCTGTATGTTAATGTTTATAATGTGGTGAGGAGACTTTCTTTTTTATTCATATCTATTTGATGTTCTGCATGTTTCTTGCATACTTATAAGTACCTCCTTTTTTAGGTTAGAAAAATTTCTGTTATGATATTTTTGAAATTACTCTCTGGGTCTGTGGGCTGTGACTCTTTTTATCCTCTATTACTATTGTCCTTCAGTTGGGTCTATTCATAGTGCCTCATATTCCCTGAATGTGTTATGTCAGATATTTTTGAGATTTAACATTTTTGTTAACCAGTGTATTTATTTCTTCTAGCTTCAGTGCCTGAGATTTTCTCTTTCATCTCTTGTATTCTTTTCATGAAGTTTCTCCTGTTCTTCTTCCTAAATTTTTATGTCCAGAATTGCCTCAGATAGTTTTTTCCTTAATGCTTCAATTTTATTTCTAGTTTTTAATCAGTTTTTTTGTTTCTTTTAACTCTTTGGTTTTCTTGTCCTTCATTGATGGACTTATTCATTTCCTTCCACTGTCTCTTGTTTGTTTGATTGGTTGGTTAGTTTTTTTTCTGTTGTTGTTTTGGTTTTGCTTGTTAGTGTGTATGTGTGTGTGTGTGTGTGTGTGTGTGTGTGTGTGTGTGTGTATGTGTGTGTGTTTCTGCATTTCTATGAGGGGTTTATTAATTCCTTCTTTAAGGACCTCTATTATCTTTATATAGTTGGTTTTTAATTCTTTTCCTTGTGCTTCTGCTATACTGGAATCTTTTTGGTCTGCTCTAGTAAAATAGCTTATTTCTTGTGGTGTCATATTCCTTGGGCTGTTATTGATTATGTTCTTATTCTGGCATCTGGACACCTAAGTTTGGGGTGATTATAGATCTAGGTGCTGATTTCTAGGTTTGTCTTTGTTAGATGGGTATTTTATTCCTTGGTCTCTGTCCTCTCTCTGTATTTCGGAGAGTATGATAGCTATGTTGCTTGCTTCTTTGTTGCTGTATTCAATGGGAATACTTGCTGGTTGTGAAAAGGGAAGGCTTGGAGGAGATGGTCTTTTGCAGCACTGAGGAGGACTGTAAGAGTCGTATCTGAGGGGACAGAGAAAAGAAAAATTTCTTCCTAGATGATGTACCTTGTCATCAGGTTGTTGTAGCCTTTAGTTGAGCAAGGGGTGTCCGGCTGAATTGGGATATGAAACACAGTGATACATAGCCATGGAAAGGAGGGGAGAGTAAGTTTGACTGGTTTGTGGGATCCACAGGAGGCTTGGGCAGGAGAAAGGGGGGCTGCAGCTGACTTTCTTTTCCAGCACTAGGGGCAACCCTCAAGATTGGGTCTGGGGAATAGTGAGAGCAGGAAAGGTCTTCAAACAGCCAAAATGGGTTGCTGCTAGGCTTGGCCTGTTGGTGGTTGAGGTTTCAAAATTACGTATCATTCTCAGTTAATTCTCTCTCTCTCTCTCTCTCTCTCTCTCTCTCTCTCTCTCTCTCTCTCTCCCTCCTGCTTGTGTATCAAGGTGTAATCTTCCAGCTACTTCTCTACCACCATGCTTGCAAACTTTCTGATATGCTACCTGCCATGATGGCCGTTGACTCTAATCCTCTGAAATTGTAAATGCATTTAAATGCTTTCTTGTATAAATTGCCTTGGTCATGGTTTCTTATCACAGCAATAGAAAATTAAGTAAGACAGAAGACATCACATTTCCAAGCTATTCTATTATAACAAGCTCTATGAAATGTGAAATTAAAAGAATACAGAATGTGTTACTATTATACAATATAGTTTACAACACTCACACACATACACACACACACACACACACACACACACACAAAGAGACACAAAGAGACAGAGAGAGATTGAGATAGATAGATAGATAGATAGATAGATAGATAGATAGAGATCTTTTATTTATTCAAGAGAAGAGACAATCATTGGCTTTCACACAGCAGAAAAGTTTTAAAAAGCCACCTCCTCTCAAAGTCTCTATTTGTAGATTTCTAGGAAAGAATTTTTGGGATTTTCTATTCTAGAAATAGGGATGAGATATTGTGCTAGAGACTAAGTTCACTATAAATAACTTCAATTGCCTTTTATAAGATAAGTGAAAGCTGGAAACAGTGACAAAACAATTTTGGTTTCATCCGACTCTAGAAATATTAACCCCTTCATTAATATGGATATTTTTATAACAAGGAATTTTAGAGGTAAAAGAAATACTATTAGTAGCTAATATGTTTTATTTCAAAGATATTTGTTATTGTTGTTGTTCACGTGTAGCAGAGTCCCACTGGGATTCTATGCTGAGTTTCAATAATTGATTCTTCTACAACAATAAAAGGTTGATATCTGCCACTACATCTATCCTAAGTCTTCTCCTTAACTCAATATCATGGTCTAGGACTCATCATATTTCAGTAGCATAATTATCTAACATTGACCTTTGGTGTCTTCTCAATTTTGCCAAAAACAAGAAAATTTTAAATTTAACTTAAAAGTACATTTAAATGAGCATTGTCAATATTCATATGATTTTTCTTAAATGAGTACGTAAAAAACTGAAAATGTATACAACAGATTAAGAGAAAAGTTTTCACATATAGCAGAACAGACAAGATCAGTTAGACTTACACTTCCAACTATGGCCACTACCACTTGGATTTTTTAAACTTATATTTCTGAGGTGCACTCTTGGCTTAGGTTTCTTTTGCATAGTTTCTTTTTAAGCCATTCTTAGTCTTGTGATTAGCGTTCAAGGCCATTTTCAGTCTCTGGCTTCTTTGGGCCTCAGCACTTGTGATCTCAGAAATAGAAAAGTTCATCTAATTTTTGCCTATTTCTCTACTGGCAAACCAATGTGCTTTAAAATTTATTTTTGTTCAGGTGTGTGTATAAGGGCAGAGGAATGCTATAGCTCAGATATGGAAGACAGAGGACCACTTATGGAACTTGGCTCTCTTTAACTCCCTATCATGAGGCTACTAGGGTTAAAATTCAGGTCATAAGGGTAGTAACAAGTGCCTTAACTTGCTAATCAATTTCACCTGTCCATAAACTAATGTTAGACTACCATTCTTAATTCTGCTTACAACCGTGTTATGTTCTCATGTCAAAGAACAGACATAGAACCATATCCACTGAAAATCACAGATGAAAAGTCAAATATCTCTTTTTCCAAGCAAAGGTACTTTTAATATACTAGTTTATGTGATTATTGTTATGACAGCATGACAAACAGTGGCTTAAGACTTTAAAAATGGAAGCCGAGGAAACTAGAAAGGAATGCCTTAGATGCCACCATACTTCTCCACATATCTGCCTCTTCTTTATTGTTTAGCTCTATGATTCAGCTAGGCCATATGACTTGCTATTATCACAATTACTTATTCCAAAATAAGTATGACATGTGCAATTGCAGAGACATTAAATAAGAGATAAATGAGGAAAACGGAGCCTTGTAGTTGTAGTAATAATCGTATGTAATAAATAATTTCCAATTCCACTGCCTTATGAGTTTATTTCTCAACTCTCTGAGTTGGCAGTAATGCTGCTCTGATTGATGGAGTTTGGCTCTGGGTTATGTGTATGCTCACATCTGCTCAACATGTTTCCTCATTTGGTGACCCGCAGCTACCCAGGCTATGTTCCTACAGCAGATGGCAGAAGCATAAGAAGAGAAGGCAAGCCACATAAACACTCTTAATGGTTCTGCAGCATTGTCTTCTGCATGCCATAGGCCAAATCAAGCCACATGACCAAGCCTTTCACTGGAATAAGAAAAGCAATCTATAAACCCTGTTACCGAGTATGGGAAATTACTTGGAGTGGGTTTTGTTGTATAATATTATATGAGAAAATGAACAAAGATTTTGGAACTATAACCCAGTCTACCATAAAACTATATTTAGTAGGTAAAACAATATAGCTAGAAATAAAATTATTCAGTTGATGACTGTAATTCATCTATTGGAAATCCATACTAGAAATTAGAGAGAGATTTAGGGAATAATTGTGGAATTTGGACTAAGAATCTTATTGGCCCTTTTGATTCTGTACTGTCTTTGAAGGACACAAGGTTCCCAGCAATTACTTGGGTTCTGACTCTTGATGTGTCCCTTATGGTATTTTCTTTCCTCTTCAGTATATTTTCAGAGAACTACTACTTCCACCTTTGCTACTCTATAAGCTTTCAATAGCTTGCAGCAAAAGAGGATTATGTTTGCCCTGCTATTTCTATAGCCTAGAGCAATGTGTAGTCCATAGGAGATGATGAGTAGTAAACAATCATAACCACAGTGATTGGCAAATGGTTCAAATGGCAAAAACTTAGATAAACACTACGATTCATTACATCTTTATTAAAAGCAACCAAATTCAGGAAAAAAAGGAGAACAGTAAGGAACCAAAACAAAATTACATTTTCTGACCCATGTAGATATATGAGTCAAAGAAGTGTATGTGACTAGTATTAGGAAGGACTTTCAATGTTATTTTAAAGGAAACCCACTCCCTTTCATAAAAAAAGAAACATTTTTTATTATATCTTCCTAGAGCACAGATATAATAGTATCCAGCCAATAGTTTTTAAGTTACTAACCCTTGCTAGAGATGATGAAAACCAAAAACTGGAAGAAAACCTCAGTGACAACTGACCTTGGGAGTTGGGGAATAAAATTTTAAGTCTGCCTCTGTGCAAGATAAAATGAACTCTTAATTTGCATAAGCTACTATTTTGATGGGAAGAGCTTTTACTCACAGCTGAGAGCAACAGCCTTTTAGGCTTCTCATAAATGGTATCTATATCTCATTTCAAAGACTCGACTTTCCTTATAAAAGCAGCACAGAATCATAGAGAATGAAGTTAAAGATTACTTCTTTAGTCATAACAGAACAATGAGATCTAATATCCAAAGCCACAGCAATAATTTCCATAAGTATTTGCTTATTTCTATGTTATTATTTATTGTATGTTCTACATAACTAGGCAGTAGACTAAACCCAGTTTGGAAATCTAAATCTGTATGAATGTACTAACTCTGAAATAGTCCCTACATACACATTCAATATTATCTCCATATTATTTAATACAATATTTAGTAGGAGTCAAGGGATAATTAAAAAAGAATCCCCAATGCTTTTTCAAAATATAAATTGTTTGACTACTAAGTTCTATGTATCAGTTTCAAATTTACATTATATATATAATGATATATATATATATATATATATATATATCTTTAAGATTAGTTAACCTATTTTGTGTATACGTGTGAGAGAATTATGAAGGGAAAAAGGGAGGGGAAAGGAGAGGCAAGACAAAGAGAAAATAAGCAAGTAAAAAATGTCACAGTACAAATGTAAAGGTGGGATTTCCAAAGGAGCTGCTTTTGTCCTTCCTTGTTGTCTGCAAGGGTCTCTTTTGTTTTGCTGCTGTTTCAAACCTATCCAGGCTCAATGTTAGGACACTTTTTCTACCTTATTATAGTTGTGCTAGGTTTATAGATGGCTTTCAGGACACCCAGTCTTTTCTATGAGGTCTGAGGTATAAACTCAGATCATCAAGATCATGTAGAAATCACTTTCACCCTCTGCACCATCTTCTAGTCCATAGAAATATAGGTTAAAATACACTGATAATGTTTGTAAGGCAATAAAACAAAAATATAGTATTACTAAGATCTCAACCTATGAGACTGTGATTTGCCTTTTCTGGGAAATTTCATATCATGAATAAAAGTTATTAGATGCTAAAAAAATGGTATAACTTTTGCCCCAGATACGCCAGGCCTTAAGATAAATTAGAAGGAGAATGAAAGGTTAAGGGACCTAAAGAGGAGAGGAGGAGGTTCACAGAAAGAAAGGGACTGGGAGTAAAGCGAAGGGATTTTGAGGTGAAGAGAAAATATGGAAAAGGAGGACAGGAAGGGAAAAAGAAGAAGCAAAGGGGAGAGGGAAAGAAAAAGAAAGGAGGAAGGACAAAAGAGAAAGAACAAAAGAAAGAAAGAAAGAAAGAAGAAAGGAAGGAATAGAAGGAAAAGTGAGGAAAAAAAGAAGTGAGGTGAGAAAGTGGAGCGAAGCAATGTCATTTTCATGGATGATGCTAGATTCAGGTCTCTGAAGCACATGTGTATGAACAGTGAGAAAGGGGCTGCACATCTTCATTGAAAGTTTAACTCATACCCTCCCACACACTGTGATAAGGTGAGACTATCACAGCCATCAAAGAATTGCACAATTGCATTATATAGTTAACCCATAGAGATGCATTCATTTCTCTTCCAGCAGAAGGTGCTTTTCCCTGTAGAGAAAAGACAGGGAACTTGAGGATGTGGAAATGATTGTTTCCTCAAGGCTGCACAACCTTAGCAGGAATGAAATACATGGATAAAATTAAAGGACTGCTGTTTTGTTTTCCTATAATAATTTCTTCCTTTAGAAAATATGCATCCAAGCCGGGCAGTGGTGGCACATGCCTTTAATCCCAGCACTTTGGAGGCAGAGGCAGGTGGATTTCTGAGTTCGAGGCCAGCCTGGTCTACAGAGTGAGTTCCAGGACAGCCAGGGCTATACAGAGAAACCAAAAAAAAGAAAGAAAGAAAGAAAGAAAGAAAGAAAGAAAGAAAGAAAGAAAGAAAGAAAGAAAGAAAGAAAGAAAATATGCATCCAGTGTTGACTATGTGTCAGTGTTGAATGCTCCAAGGATTTTGTGATATTTAAGCAAAGAAAAAGAAAAAGATCACCATCTCTGTGGCATTATGCTTTAAAAATTATTGTCCTAATATGAAGTCATACACAATGAATAGAATTTTCTTTTGTTCTCTTAAAATTTTCAGACTCATTACATGAAGACAGCACCATGTGATGGGTCCTCATCAATGAAATGTGTGCAAAAAATCAGTTCTGTTGCTTCTCAATTAAACAGTCAGAGGAGTCCTGCATTGGGAGGCAGAGGCAGAAGTAAGAAAGGCAGATCTCTGAGGTTATGACCAGACAAGTGTACCTAGGACGTTCCAGGCAAGCCAGAGCTACAGAGTGAGACCCTGTCTCCAGAACATAGAAACAAACAAAACCAAACAATGAAAAAACAAGGAGGGATGAAGGAATGGTTTAGCAGTTAAGAACATTTAGTATTCTGGCAGAGAACTAAGGTTCAGTTCCTAGTGCCCACATGGTGGCTCACAACCACCCACACAAGCACACAAATGGTATAGATACAGACAGAATAAAAGACAAAACAACAAACCAAAAAACAAACAAAAAGCTCAACCCTCATACACATACAAAATAAAATAAAAAAGAACCCTGAAATGTGCATGTACCACACATGATTTCTTTCATTGCTCTTCGCATGTGTGAACAAAACTTTAGTACAGTTTAGGATTGGGAAAATGTTAAGGGGGTAAATATGAAACTAAGAAAGAACTAATAAAAGTTCAAAAAATTAATTCCTCCTGCATAGCAAAATACAGTGATCTGAGTAATTTCCCTTTACACTCTCCTACTTGCCTTCCTTCTTTTGACAACATGCTCCCCTGTACTCAAACTAACAATTCATGTGTCCCTGACTCCTAACTCCTTAAGGAAACACAAGGAACAGGGAGCCCACTATACATCACATGTATATGTAACATGAACAGTAAAACCCATTAGGATGAGCCACAGAGAATTTCTGGAGTTTTTGCTGTCACAATGCAACATAGACTCTTCAGACAAATGAAGAGACAGCATAACTATTACTTGCTCTCAGGAGGTTGCTTGACAAGACAAATTGTTCAAACAATTACCTGAATAATATAATTGGCAGAGAGAAAGTTTTTCATGAGTCTAAAGTATGGAAAAATTACATCTGAGTTCAAAAACAAACAGGAATTATGGGAATGGTGACACATAAGCATGATTTGGTGAGGAAGATGTCATAGTCTTGGCCGTATCCAGAACTGGATTTGATGTCTGAAAATATGATGTACCTTGAAAAAGTTACGTGATTTTGTTAACCCAAATTCCTTTATCTTCCTGTCAAGTATTCAGAAGACATTATTAGGATTAAATCTAAAGTCACCAACATTGTGTTCATTCAGTACCATTGACAGAAAGAAAGAGTAGCTACCTACAGGTTGTATTGTTTTGATTGTGATAGCATTTCCACTCATAAGAGTGCAAATGTGAGGTGCTTGCCTGGTAATGAGTGTAAGCATTTTATCTACCGTAGGTAGCATAAAACACAGTAATTATGTTTAACATTCACATGTTATATTACAGTCTAAAACACCTCAACATGCATATCTTATTTATTCTTAAGATAAACTCATTTAGAGACTTCTTTATGTCTGCTAACACTGATCTGACATGATTCCATGGGCTCAAAAGCACTTAATTAATCACACAATTACATAGAGGATGGAACAACCTTTACCAATAACTCATACTGTTTTAATGGTTAGAGTTTTCTTTTTTTTTTCATGTAAAATTTTCCATCTTCATATAGCATGATTCATACACTCATGTGGATTTTTCTCATGTCACATCAAATGTAAATTTCTATATACAGACTTAAGATGAAAGAGAGAGAGAGAGTTGGAGAGGTGAGGAGAGAGAGAGGCATGGGAATGCAACTTTGTCCAATAACATATAACCAGGTAACTAGGGATTTCTGCTGGGTCCCCCAGAGTCTAGAATCTTGATGGAGCTGACACCTTTGTTTCAGTTCATGATTGTATACAGATGCACATACATTTGCGCATGACAGCAGACCATTTTGGTGTGTAATAACTCCTAAGTGCTGTCCACCTTGATTTTAGACAGCATTTCTTTTTTTGGAAGATTTTTTTTTTATACTTTATTTACATTTCCAATGTTTACCCTTTTCTGGGTCTCCTCTTTGGAAACCCCCTATCCCCTCCCCATGCCCGCCTCTATGAGGAAATTCCACCTCCCACCCACCCGCCCACCCATTCCCATATTCCCACCTTGACATTCCCCTTTACTGGGGCCTCTAACACCCTCAGGCCCAAGGGCCTCTCCTGTCTCCCTGATGACCATCAAGGTCATCCTTTGCCACATATGTGGTCCGAACCATGGGTCCATAGATGTGTATTCTTTGGTTGGTGGTCCAAACTCCAGGACGATCGGGGGAGGGGGTCAGGCCCATTGACGCTCTTGCTCCCTCCATGGGGCTGCAAACTCCCTCAGCTCCTTCAGACCTTTCTCCAACTCCTCAATCTGGGACCTCACTCTCAGTCCAGCGGTTTCTGTTAAGTGAAACTTGGGCATTCTGAACTTTTGGGCTAATATCCGCTTATCAGTGAGTACATACCATGTTCATTCTTTTGTGACTGAGTTACCTCGCTCAGGATGATATTTTCAAGTTCCATCCATTTTCCTGCAAATTAATGAAGTCATTGTTTTTAATAGCTGAGTAGTACTCATTGTGTAAATGTACCACATTTTCTGTATTCATTCCTCTGATGAGGGACATCTGGGTTGTTTCCAGCTTCTGGCTATTATAAATATGGCTGCTATGAACATAGTGGAGTATGTGTCTTTATTACATGTTTGAGCATCT
>CM052702.1:65066582-65082490 GCA_028551405.1 Uromys caudimaculatus | reverse complement strand
TTTGTAAGGCAATGGACACTGTCAATAGGACAAAACAGCAATCAACAGATTGCGAAAAGATCTTAACCAATTCTATGTCCAATAGAGGGCTAATATCCAATATATATAAAGAACTCAAGAAGTTAGACTCCAAAAAACAAAATAACCCCATCAAAAAATGGGGAACCGAGCTAAACAGAGAATTCTCAACTGAGGAAATTCACAGGGCTGAGAAGCACCTAAAGAAATGCTCAACATCCCTAGTCATCAGGGAAATGCAAATCAAAACAAGTCTGAGATTCCACCTCACACCAGTCAGAATGGCTAAGATCAAAAACTCATGTGACAGCAGATGCTGGTGAGGATGTGGAGAAAGAGGAACACTCCTCCACTGTTGGTGGGACTGCAAGCTGGTACAACCACTCTGGAAATCAGTTTGGCGGACCCTCAGAAAAATGGTTAGAGTTTTCTTATACAACATTGCCCATTTCTGTTGATCCTCTGATGCATTTATGCCACAGACCATACATACAAACCAGAAAGTTGAGAACGCCCATTACATAAATGAACAACATGTAGAAAAATTAATGACTTGATCTTTTTTATTATTACTTGTTTCTATAATTCATATTGACAGTCAGACATACAGAAGATAGATAGATAATACATACATACATATATGTATAATATATGGATGATAGATAAATAGATGATCAGTAGATACTACATACAAAATAGATATATAAATAGATAGATGATTGATAGATGAGAAATATAAAGAGATAGAGATGATAGATAGAGGATAGATGATAGATAAAATATAAATGATAAATAACTGAAAAATAAGTAGTAGACAGATGTAGATGATAGAATGATGATAGACAACTAGATTATAGAAATATAGATAATTGATAGATAATATAGATAGTAAATAGATTAGATAGATGATAGACTCATAGATAGATGATAGATTGAGAAAGAGAAAGAAAGAAAGAAAGAAAGAAAGAAAGAAAGAAAGAAAGAAAGAAAGAAAGAAAGAAAGAAAGAAAGAAAGAAGAAAAGAAAGAAAGAAAGAAAAGGAAAGAAAGATCATTTTATGACCTGAGGCAGAAAGTCAGTTTATAAGGTTTTTCAGAAAACACTCATGACAAGAAAGGTGACAGAAGGATACATAAGTAAGACTTCTGGACTCATCACTTTCTCCAGGGTCATTATGATTTTAGTTCAGAAATATCAAAAATAAATTAATTGCACAAATTATTTTGACTATTTTTGTTCTTGCTATGCTACAGGTCACACTTCTGTATACAACAAGTCTCATTACTTGTTGATTGTTCTTATACTCATGACACATCCTTTTAGGCATAAAATAGAGATTGAAAAGGTTGCTTTGATTCTCTAAATAAGAAAAAATTTAAAATCTACCTCCAAGGTGATAACAGCTTTGCATCTGTAAGTGCTGAAATTTCTTAAGAAGTCAATGTTGTAACTAAGTCATGACTGAGTAAGTATGATCTTGGTAAATAATAGAAGTATTATATGTGGCTGCTAAGGCAGCCATCAGTTACAAGGTGGGAACTTGATGATTGTGTAGGATGTTAAAGTGGAAGTCCCTTTTTTCCCGCATTTATCTCCTCCTGTTACCAGATGCATCTTGCTTATGTGAAATAAATCACATCATCACTTTAGGTGTACAACCTTTCTTTAGAATTCCTCTCACTTCCTTTATATCATTGCTACCCCATCTTCTTCTCTATTCAGTTCTTCTCATGTCTTACTTTCTCTCAAATTCATAATTTCATAATCTCTTCATATATATATGCTGTTCAGTTTGGTTTTATTGTGGATCATATATGTATATGTGTTTAGGGATGGCCGTTTAGGTTGGAATAACCTATCAGGAGTTTGTTCCTAGAGAACACTGATTGCCCTTTCTAAACACTCAGTAATTGCTTATATCTCTTTGGGGAAGGTACCTTGTGATGTTTCCTCTATCTATGTTGACATATCTTCTGGTATCACTGTATATGTCTTGTTTAGGTGACTGTATTGATGAGATTTCATAGGTAAAGCATTCCTGTCATATTTAGGAGACAGAGGACATCTTTGTCCTCTGGCTCTTAAAATCTCTCTGTCCCTTTTTCTATCCCTCTTTCTGCAAGTATCGCTGAGCCTTAAGTGTAAGGGTTATGTTGTAGATGTACCAATTGGGGTTGGGCACCAGAAGATTAGGTACTCTCTGTGTTCTGACTAGTTCTGGCTATATATAATGATCTCTGTCTGCTGCACAAAGAGGCACTTCTAACTAAGAGTGTATATTTTTTCTATGAATTTTGCATAAGCATTTAGAATAAATCTAGTAATAACAGTGTTATAGAAATAAGTGAGCAGAGTTGATTACCCTTCAGGTCTAAGAACTCACTAGATATGGGTATTTGGATATGTATACAATTATGAATTCCCTCTTACTAATTTGGGACTTAAGTATAATTAGATGAGTGTTTCTTACCTGTGGGATAAAAATGCCACTATTGAGTTAGCTCTTGAGGCTCTGTTTCCATGATCATCACTGCTGTAGTTGGTAGGCATTACTGCTCAGTAGGAATGCTGATTACTTTTCTTTTTTGACAGTATAGATAGCAATACAATATAAGTTCTTCCCTGAGGAAGAAGCTCCCCAGTAAGCTCCAGATCTATTCTTCCAAGCCCTGTTTTGGAACTACATAGCGTGTTCAGCAATATAATCTTATCCTCAAGTTAGGAGACAGCCAAAGTAAACAAAAACTTCTGTCTTAGGATTCTCTTGGGTTTCTCAGACCAACAAGTCAAATCAAAGTTTCCCCTGCCTGGAACTGCATTATTGGAATAGAAGGGAGAAATAACAACATCAAAGAAATACCTTTAAGAGTGTTCAGGATCCTTAGCAATTACAATGATTATTTAAATTATTTAAGATTGCATGTTAACCTGGTCAGGTTAGCTAATATCCAAAAGAAAAAAAAATTACTCATGAGTATATGAGAAAAGTTGAACCCTCATTCACATTTTGTGGATTTTTAACTAGCATGGACACTATAAAAATCAGTGGGAATTATCAAAAAGCTAAAAGTAGATATATCATATGACCCAGCCATACTACTAACAGGCATATGAACAAAGGTCTCCAAACACTAATCCAGAGATACTTCCTCAGCCATGTTCATTGCTGCCATATTCGTATTACCTAGAAACAACAACTGAAACCTTCTATAAAGCAAAGGACAATGTCAATAGGACAAAATGGCAGCTGATACAATCAAAATTTTTTTATCAACTCTGCCTCCAACAGAGGGATAATATCCCAAATACACACACACACACACACACACACACACACACACACACACACACACATATATACATATATATATATATATATATACACACACACACACACACACAAGAAATTAGACAACAAAACACCAAATAATCCAATTTAAAAAGGAGGTATAGATTTAAACATAATTCTTGATAGAAGAATCATAAATGCCCAAGAAACACTTAACGAAATGCTCAATATCATTAGCCATCAGGGAAATGTAAATCAAAACACCTTTGAAATTCCATTTTACACCTGTCAGAATGGCTAAGATAAAAATAAACAAATGAAAAGTCATGGTGGCAAGGATGTGGAGCACCAACCCTGCATCTAACAGAAGGCTGGTACCCAAAATGTATAAGACACTCAAGAACCTAGACAACAACGGACTAAATAACTCAATTTAAAAATGGTATACATATCTAAACAGAGAATTATCAATAAAGGAATCTCTAAAGGACAAGAATCACCAAAGAAATGTCACCAGATAAATGCAAATCAAAATGACCCTGATATTCCATATAACACCTGTCAGAATGGCTTAGATAAAAAACTCAAGGAACAGCACATGAAAGGATGTGGAGCAAGAGGAGCACTCCTCCATTGCTGGTGGGAGTGGAAACTTGTAGATCCACTTTGGGGATCAGTATGGAGATTTCTCAGAATTAGGAATTGATTTACTTCAAGACCCAGCTATACCATGCTTGAGCATATACCCAAATGATGCTCTATCATACTATGAAGTCACTTACTCACTTATCTTCGTAGCAGCTTTACAGCTTTATCCATAATAGCCAGAAACTGAAACCAACCTAAATATCCTTCAACTATAGAATGGATAAAAAAAAAATAGCTCTTACTTTTATACAAATTAACTCAGCTGTTAATAGAAAAAAATGACACTACAAAATCTGTAGGCAAATGGAAGGAACTAGAAAAACAAACACCGAAAGAGAAAGAGAAAGAGAAAGAGAGAGAGAGAGAGAGAGAGAGAGAGAGAGAGAGAGAGAGAGAAATCTTGAGTAAGGCACACACACAGACTCAGAAAGACAAACATGGCATGTACTCACTTATATATGGATATTAGCTGCATTATAAAAGATAACCATACTACCACCAAGAGGTACTAACAAGGGGGTGCACTTAATGGGGAATGCTAGGATCTCCATGGGAAGGGGAAGTAGGATATATTTTGCATGTAGACTGGGAGTGGGTAAAGATGGGGATATGAGGAACGGGGAGGGTAGAGGGAGAGAATATTGGGAGAGACAAGGGAAACTTGGGGTCATTTTGGGTGTGAGGTAGAAACCTAGTTCAATGAAAACTCCATGAAATCTACAAGACTGACACTAGTCAAGTCTACTAGTAAAGAGGGACAAGGAGCCTGAAGGTCATCTTCTGTAACCAGGCAAAACTTCAAGGGACACTAACTCAGTCACAAAACTTCCAACCTATAGTTTGTCAGGCCTATAGGTTGTGCTGGGACCATCAGAGAGACCAGAGAGACTTCATCCAGCAACTGGAGGAAGCAGATATGGAGACCCACAGTCAAATAGTAGGCAGAACTTCAGGAGTTCTACAGAGGAGGTAGAGAAAATATTGGAGTAGCCAGAGTGGTCAATGACACTGGAAGAATATAGATCACATAATCAACTGAGTAGGACTGAAGTGGACTCAGTGATCAAGGAGCCTTTTCGGGTCTCACCTAGGTACTTTGAATAAATTTTATTGTCTTGTATATTGGTGCTCTAGTGGGAACCTGAACAGTGAGAGTGGAGGGCTCTCCCTGACACATTTGTCTACTTTTGTGACCCTTTACTCCTATTGCCTCCTCCATCCTTGGTATGAGAATATGTCCCTGGTCTTATTGTAGCTTGTTATACCATACTTGGTTGATGTTCTTGGGAGACCTGCTCCTCGTTTCTGAATTAGAGGTGGAGTGCAGGTGGCTTTGGAGAAAAGGGGAGGTTAAGGGTGACTGGTGGAAGGGCCGGAAGGGGCAACTTCAGTCAAATTGTAATGAATGAAAGAAGAATAAACATAAAAGGAAAAAAAGAGTTGCCATGGTCATGGTGTCTCTTCACAGCAATAGAATCAATGCCCATCTTGTCTTAGAAACGTTCTGTTGCTCTCAAGACTGCATCTCTAAGTACCGGGAATATTTACTCTGAAAGTAAGAGAAATAGGAAACACATATTTTGAGGGATAGTAGAGGACAAGGAAAAGATAAGGAAAATTGGAAGAACACAGAGAAAAGAGGAAGAATGGGAAGAGAAGGAAAAGGAACTGGAGTACAAAGTGATATATTTCAGCAAAAGGAACATTTAACTAGTTACTACCGCATACTAGACACTGGACTGTGTGTTTCAAATATAATTGAGCCTTTAACTCATACAATAACACTCTGGCACACATAGGAAACCTGAATCTTGAAACTACTGAAAGCATCTGAGAGTTAGTGGATGCCAGAACTGGGATTGAACTCTCCTGTGTCTCTCTGTGTGCTCTCAATCACTTGGATGACCATACTCATAAGATACTGCTGTGTGTGCTAATGCGTCATAGAAACCTCACAAATATTTGCTGAAGGTGTGTATATTTCTCCTGAGTCATTCCATCTCAGTTTTTATCCTAGAAGAATGACAATTTTCTCCCTTTTACTGAATTTTTATGTCAAACTCTTATATGAATGTCTTTCTCAATATAGTTCTGTGACTATTTAGCCTCTCATGTATACTTACACTATCTTCCACAGGCTCTACCTGTTAAACCATCCTGTTTTGGAGAAGAAAGAGTATGATATATACTATTGTTAAAAGAAAAAAAAATAAGATTAAGGAATACCTACTCTCAGGAATTCTATTTAGAGTCAAAATAGATCTGTTTGCAGTAGAATCTAGACTATAAACCAGCCTGCATTTCCTATTTCAATAGTTTTGGAGAGTATGTTAGTACACTTAGTATTTAGTTTATTTCTCTGTAAAATCAAATATTTATAACCATGGATACAGTGTTGAGAATACTAACACATATAGCACACAGCATGCACAAGCCACAATATAGGCCAGAATAAATTTTCTTCTTCATTTTTATTACCTTAATATCTTTTCATTATCATTATGTAACCCAAATTTGTACTAGTAGCATAGGAAAACTATTTTCATACATTCATGACTTTTACTTTGTAAAGTCTATAGAATTTAAAAACTTCACTTTTTACACCCAGTTTTCAAAAATAGAAAAAGGTATTTCCCAAGCATAAAATAGGTAGCTAAAGCAAAAATGATGGTTAATTTGCTGTTGCTGTTTTGCTGTGCTGCTGTAAAACATTTTGTAGTACAGAAGGGGTTTGAACATGATACTCAAATGGCTTACCACACAGCTAGTCTCAAGTTCTCTTAGACCCATACAAAACGTCCCATATAAATCACAAAAATACCCAAGATTAAATTGTATACAGTAGAAATATGTTTATGAGTGAGTTATCAATCAAAAAAATCTAATTATGATACTTTTTATTTATCTCTTATTAATTAAAATAATTAAAATAATATTAAAGTAAAATATTTTCCCAGCTTACCCTAAACCTCAGCAAACAAAATCCATAGTTCTCATACCTTATTATACTTTTGAAATACTCTCAACAACCAGCAATTATTCCTGACTTGCTCTTTTGTAAAGTGTCTTCTCTTATACAATATATCATAACTTCAGTTCATCCTCCCTCCACTTCTTTGAGCTCTTCCCCTCATCTCTCCTCATATCTACTCCCCATCTGTAAAGTGAACTAACATAAAAGAGAGCTCAGAGGAAAATAAAATAAATGGTGTAAAACAATAATTTGAACGGCTTCTTCCAAACTCCATTAAGAACATTGTCCATTTTTTGATTTCTGTTCCTATGATAAAATATGCTTGTAAAATGCTACTTAGGAGAGAAAGGGTTTATTTGACTTGCAATTTCATGTTACAGTTCAACAATGTACGAAAGTCAAGACAGGAACCTGAGGCATCTTCTCACATTACAACTCAATTTGGTTATACTTCCAGATTCAGCTCCAGCAGTCAGAATCAGAGGAGTTAAATGATTTTTGATGTCACATTGACAAAGTCATTTAAGAAATTTCAGTTAATTTTCTAATAACACTATACATCAAAGGATGGTTATGAGGATGAATACATTGTAGTATTTAGAAATATTTGGATTTTTCTTTGCTTGGATATACAGTTAAATGACTTCGATATAAAGTATAAAGCTATGTGAATGAATCACACCCAGATCAAAATATAAAATAGTGACATAATTCCAAAGGGTTATTCCCTGTATTGCAAAGGTAGCCAATGAATTTTTGGTGTAAATTTATATATGTAATGTGTGTCACCCTTTATGCTTTATTTTTATCAATTATATCTCTATTTGCTATTAGTTAAATGCCAAGTTTTTCTGAATTGTAGCTTTCTGTATTGGAGGTAGGAAAAAGATGGGTCTGTTTTGAGAGGCTTGTGACATGTACAATTCACAGGAAACCCATGAAACTTAACTGGATGTAGAAGCTCAGAAAGTCACAAGATTCCCTAAGTCCTCGCCAAGTTTTCAAACAAATATCAACTGCTGGGGAAATCCTTCTAAAGCAACCTGTGAATTTTAGAGAGAGCACTAAGATGCACACTTCTGTTGTACCATCATCCCTAACTGGAATGGTTTTTCAGTGATGAAACTCTCTGGACCTTCCATGCCCCTCTAAGTAATCTCTCTTCTATGCTTATGTAAATAATTCCAATGAATTCATTAGCTCACCAAGGTAGCCTTGGTTGACATCATTTCTTTGGTCTGTCATTGCTACTTTATTGGAAGTGAATAGATATCTGTTCATGTTGTCCCATGAAGAGTCACATAACAGCATTGGAAATCATTCTATTCTGACATTTCTCAACTATAATTTCTTCTATTTGTAAAATCTTGATCCTTCTGCAAAATAAATTATATAATATGTGCTTTTTATATGCACATTCTTCAGTTCCACAAAATGCTTTTAAAATTCATAAATTTGGATTATAATTGTGTGTACTGGAATATAAGACAGTTGATTAAAAGAAACAGATCTTTTCCTGATGGATTCTGTTTCTTACTAAGCTAAAGTTGCAATGAACATGACTGCTGTGGCTATGCTTATACATGACTTTATTCATAGATACTTATACTCGAATTACAATAGGTAGATAATAGATTGCTCCAAACTAGCAAATAAAATGCATATAATTATTCACATTTCCACTGTGAATGTATGATAGTTTCAAGGCCCATCTTCTCATTAATACATGACATTGACAGTCTTTGCAAGGATAATCACTGTGGTGACTGTGCATTGAGATTTCAGCATGCATTTACCTGATATGCAGCTAAGAGACTCTTCAATTTACTTGTCCTATTTTTTTTGAAATACCCAATTCAAGTACATTACTTCTTATCTTTGTTATTTTAGTATTTATCACATGATTTAAAATGCTTATGGTTTCCATAATGAAGAGAAACTTGCAGCTACTCCATCATGAGCAATTTAATTGTTTTGAAATAGATTTATAAATTTCCAAGTACTATTAAAATATCCCATTATTCATTTCTTTATTATTAATAGCACTGTCTTTGAAACGTTAATGAAACAGTCAGAAAACAGCACTCTGACTAGTTCTTTCAATTAAGTCTAAAATGTCACTGTGTCTTACAAACTGTGTACCCATAGGAACATTTATTTGTGCATGTTCCCAGCCTTTAAGACAAGTGTTCCCCACCCTGCATAGATTTTAAATCTATTTTAACACGGGTACTTTCTTTCCAATCAAATAATAGATGAGGATAAATGAATTCATAATTACCCAACAATATTTGCAACATAAATTCAGCAGATATGCACACTGTGGAATGTAGTATAAAACAGTAGCAATAGCACAAATGTTAGAGTCAGGATTCTTAAACTGTGACTCTCGCTCCTGTACAGGGTTGCGAAATTCAATGTAAGGATCATAAAAATTGATCAACAATATAAAAGGTTTCTGATTGTATGACAACAAAAAGCTAAATAGTAATCAAATTCATAATGGAATAAATCTGTGATGTTTATCAAAGTGCTTTGACATGTTGTATTCCACAACTGCATTGTATCCTTGATTCTGAACACCCACTATGTGTGCTTTGCTATGCACATTCAGTTATGTCATACAATTCCAACAGCTTAGCTATTGTGTTACAAATCATAGAATGTTTACTGTATATATTATGTTTTCTGCTCTATAGAATCCTAATGGTTCAATTATAGAATACTTTCTGAACTGAGAACATATAAGTATTCAAGTAGTATATGTGAATGAGTTTTCACCATTAATCAGGTACAATTAGTCTTTATGATAAAGGTGTTAGCACAGACAGTTCAGAGACCTGCCATGTTCTACTGTACAAGTGATATAAACTCATGATCCACTATGTTCATAACAGTCTTATTTGTAAGAGCCAAAAGCTGGAAGCAATCCAGATGTCCCTCAACCAAAGAATGGATACAGAGAATGGGGTTGGTTTACACAGTAGAACACTATTCAGCTACTAAAAATGAGGACATCATGAAATTTTCAGGCAAGTGGATAGAACTAGAAGTATCATCCCAAGTGATGTAATCCAGACACAAAAGGGCATGGTATGTACTCACTGATACATGGATAATAGCCAAAATGTACAAAACACACATGATAAAACCCACAGACCATAAGATGTTTAACAAGAAGAAAGGCCCAACTGAGGATGCTTTAGTCACATTTAGAAAGGGGAACAAAATAATCATGGGAGGCAAAGGGAGGAAGGGACCTAAGTGGGAGAAGGGAGGGGGAAAGGAAAGGGGGCGGGATCAGATATGGAGGAGATAGAAGAGAAGCCCAGAGAGGCAGGAAAATAAATGGAAATATGCAGCTGTGGGAGGTGGGAGCAGAGAGAACCTCTAGGAAGTCTCAGAGACCAAGAATGTGAGAGGCTCAAAGGACTCAATGGGTATGGCCATGGCCAAAATGCTCAATAGTGGGGAGATAGAACCCAAAAATACCACCTCCAGTCAATAGACAGGGCACCCAGTAGAGGGATGGGGTCACCAACCTACCTTTGACCCAGAATTGTTCCTGTCTAAATGAAATGTGGGGACAACAATGGAGCAGAGACTAAAGGAAAAACCATTCAGAGAACAGCCCAACTTGGGATCCATCCCATGGGTGGGCACCAATCCCGGACACTATTACTAATACCATGCTGTGCTTGCAGACAGGAACCTAGAATGGCTGTTTTCTGAGAGGTTCTATAAGCAACTGACTGAGAGAGATGCAGAAACTTACACCCAACCACTGGACTGAATATTAAGCATGACAAAAAATAGGATTATATAATATATACATATAACTATGTGTGTGTGTGTGTGTGTGTGTGTGTGTGTTAGAAGGAAATATGAGGGGAAAACTGTAGTCCTAGAAAAAACAGTGTTATAAAAAAGAAAATTATGCTATATACTATATAAAATTGGCTGTTCTTGACATTGGTTGTCATTTATTCTTATTCATTTTATTTTTTCATTTTAGTATTATGGTGATAAAGTATTGATTCTCATTCCCATGTTTATTATTCACTGGTCAACCATTTGATGATCAGTTGAACAAAATGTTCTTAATGTAAAATGGAGAACACAAAATGAACCCAAGCTAGCTCTGATTTTCCAATAAGCACTGACTCTTGCTCATTCTGTGATGTTAAATACATTGTCTTATATCTGTAAACTCCAAATAGTACTTAAAATGTGGAAAGCAATCGCTGCCTTTACCCAACTTACATTTAGGTGACCATTACTATCTAAAATTTAAATGATTTACAATGAGTTATATAAAAAGAACAATGAGAAAGGGCAGATAAACACCAGATGGACAGCCAGTCTGAGTAGGCAAGGCAGAATCTGAATAGTCAAAACTAAAGAATGAACATGACCAAAATGCTAGAAACTACCATTCTAAAATCTGTATTCCTCACCAAGCATATGTCAGATTGGCTCTCATATCAAAATATGAAAGTAAAGGCAAGGCTAAAGTCCACAGGTTTCAGTAAGCTTAACAGGATAGGAATTGATTATTGGATCAGCCAAAGTATCCAGAACAGAGGGACCAAGTTTTCACAGAGGAAGTAAGTCCAAAGCTAGGTCAGCTGGAATTTCCTCTAAAGGTAAATGCCATACTCACAGAAATATGGTAAGAAACTGAGAGGTAAATAAAGAGGTTAAGAAAATAATATTTAAAAAAAAACAGAAAAGAAACAAAATTCTAAATATAAAAGCAATGAAAATGGCACATGCCATCTGGATTCAGTACAGACAGGATTCAGCCATGAGACATTTATGCATTAAAATCAGAAGAGACAATAAGAAAATCAGTGGCACAATCTGCTGACACAGAGCAAGAAGGTGGGAACCCATATATCCAGAGGAACACTCTCAGGAGGATTTTGATGAGATATTATAGAAGCAAAACCAGTATGTCCTTAAGACACAGAAAGAACTGATGAAAGTATAATTGCAAAATACAATGAGAAATGTTATTCATAAAAGGCTATGTAGTTCTAATAATAACAAACATGATTTTTTTTTAAAAAAAGACTAAACTGTAATAATAAGAAAAAAAGTTGAGTGATTTATATGGAGAAGAGAGAGATTGGAAAGTATGAACAGGTGAAACATGGGCATTTTACAGATGATAGATAGAACAGGTATGGGGGGAGGGAAGAGAGAAGCTCCGAGAGCCAGCGGAATGAATGGAAATATGCAACCTAGAGAGCTGGGAGGTAAAGAGACCTGCCCAGAAAGTACCATAGAGCTGGGAGGTGAGACTCACAGGACTCAAAAGTAGGGAACTTAAATGAATGCACAACAGTGGGGAGAGGTAACTCATAGAGTCCTCCTCCAGTAGAAAGATGGTATATAAAGTAGAGGGATGAGGTTGCCATCTCATAGTCAAAAACTCTGACCCAGAATTATTCCTGTCTAAAAGACCTGCAGGGACAAAAATGGAGAAGAGACTGAGGGAAAGGCAGTCCAGTGACCAGCCCAACTTGGGATCCATCTCAAAAGAAGGCTCGTAGGTCTGACACTATTACTGATGCTATGGTGTGCTTACAGATGGGAACCTAGCATGGCTGTCCTCTGAGAAGCCCAATAAGCAGCTGAATGAGACAGATGCAGATACTTACACCCAACCATTGGACTGAAATTCCCTGTGGTTGAATTAGGGAAAGGCTGGAAGAAGCTGAGGAGGAGGACAACCCATAGGAAGATCAGCAATCTCAACTAAACTGGACCCCTGAGATCTGCCAGACACTGAGACAGCAACCAGGCACCACAAATGACCTGGTCTGAGGACCCAGATACATATAGAGCAGAGGGCTGCTTGGTCTGGCTTCAATGAGAGAAAGCATGCCTACCTCTCAAGAGACTTGAGGCCCCAAGGAGCAGGGAAAACTGGCAGGAGGGGGCATGCTCTTGGAGAAAGAGAGAGGAGGAATAGGATGAGAAATTGAGGGAGGGTGTACTGGGAGGGGATAATGAATGGACTATAAAAAAGTAAAATTAATTTAAAAAAATTTAAAAAGATGATAGCTAGAACCAGATTTGAAAAGTGGTTGGTAACTATATCTAAAACTGTGTGTGCACTTGCAGTGATCTACCAGATTTTCTTTATGTATGAAGAGGAAATAGGGATCAGCTCAAAGAAATAAGTGTGTGGGAAAATTCCTGGTGATAATATTTGTAGCCACCAGCAGAAATAAATCAAATACCTGCCCAATGAGGAAAATGCATAATTTGTGATATTTGTTTGGTGATTGCAAGAACATTACTACAATCAGCAAGCTAAAGTCACAAACACTGAAAAACTCACAGGTATAAAAAACATAGAACACTTCATAAGTTGTGTAAGTCATTCACAAGTTACCACACCATCCATTGAGTTACAAATGAAGTAAAACAGCCATTTTCTTCTGGGAGTAATGAAGAAAATGGACAATTTCTGGAAGTGCTCTCTTTCTTGCTCTGAGTGGTAGTTACATGGCTAAATGTTTACCTGGTGAAAACCAATTGAGCCTTTTAATTAAATGTTCATTTTTCTATACATGCTACCCAATAATAAAGATGTAAATGCTGAATATAAAAAATGAATGTTGTTATAGTCCAATTAAAAGAATCACTCTAAGCTATTTTGATTAATATAATGAGTATCTCCAACATTGAACTGTTTCTATATCCCTATTGAATTTTTTAGTTCCAATTAGTAAAATTGTCGAAGGATCATTTTATCAATTATTTTTCTCACTGATGTGACAAACTAGAGGACAACAATCAGAAGAAGAACAGCGTATTTTGGCTTACCCTCTGAAGGTTAGTATTGCTTATCACTGAAAGAAAGGCATAGTGAAGGAATTTGAGGTGGCGGGTCACTTTGCCTCTACAGGTACAAAACAATAAGAGATAAATGGTAGGATTTATCTTTCTCCTTCCCCTTTACCTAGTTCTTCAGTCAGGAAGCCCAGCCTATGTCGATAGTTCTCCAGATATTCAGGGTGGGCATTCTCTTTTCAGTTCCCTCTGGAACTACCCTCACAGACCCATCTACAGTATATTTCCTGGGTTATTCCCAACAGAGCCTTGTTGTGGTGAAGAGTAGCAGTCACAATCATTACAGACTCACAATGATTCTTCTCCTGTTACAACCATTCCCTTGTATGCCCTATGTTCTGATTTTCAATGAAATACAACAGATACACTGTAGTATTTTGATAAGTAATTATGAGTAATGAGTAAAAGTAATCAAAATAAAAACAAAGAATTGAATTCTAGAGTAAGTTCTGTCATAAAAAGCTATGATATTTTACAAAGCACTTGCTTTTCTACATCTCGTTTTTCACACATTATATAACCAACAAATTGTATGTTCTTAGATACATGAGGTAAGACCACAAGCTTTCATCAATCAGGAAGCACTGTTTTTTTCAGCTTCTATGAACTTTCTAAAAAGTGTTGCCTATTGTGTCTCTGGTAGTAAGCCTAGCCTTTAATGGTCCAGCCATGTCTACAGCCATTTCTTTTTATTGTAATGAAACATCTCTCATTATTTTGTCATGTCAAGCATCCCATGAACCACAAGGTGAAGAATTTTAAAAGCTATCTTAGTTCTTTCCTCATGTCTGAGATCAACATACCAAACAAAAGCAATATGCAAGAAGAAATATATATATTAGCTTAGTGTTTCGTGGATGTAAGCCCATTTCTTAAGGAAGGAATGGCAGAATGTCTCAGTCATGACAACAGGAGCTTCCAGAACAGGTGAGCAGATGCCTGTGAATTGGGAAAGAGAAAGAAGCCAGAACTAGAATTTTCAAACACCCGTTCACTTAACTACATCCTCCATCTAGGTCACATTTTGTAGAACTTCTACACCCTTCAAGAGTTCTGCACCATCACTGAATACGTGCTTAAAACATGAGCATATTACAAACATGTCAGGCTCGAACCATAACTAAAATGTTCATTTGTATATCAATCACTTGTAAGACAATCAGAATTTTTCCAATGAATGTCTAGCAGTATTCCAAAGCAGAGCTGTTTTGCTTCAAGGGAACTGATAAATTTTATAAGAATTTTTCTAAATATTTGACATCTTGTCATTTACTTTAAAATGGCCATAGTGGGAGAATTTATTCCACAAAACATGACAGATGCCAAACACCAAGTAAGGCTTCATAGCATCTGAACGGTTGGTTGTGCAAGAATTCTTTAGTATGCTGCAAGTTTGGATTGCTCGTGTTTTCTCTAGAACTGATGCAAACTTTGCTGAAAGAACCCTGATAGTAACAGAGGTTTACTAACAAGGAAACTGGGGAAAAAGAGAAAAGGTTAAGAAACTGGATATAGTAAAAATTATTTTCATTATATGTTGTACGAAAGCCATTCATCTTATCCAAAGACACACTGTTCAGGTTTTTCTCTCATCATTCCTCTACTTCTTTGCTTATGACTGCAACTTTCTTCTGTGGACAGGTCTTTGTTTACATTTTGCCTTGCGCTTACATTTGTTACATTCCCAAAACTGTTCATCTTTTCGGGATAATTTAAATGCCTTCTCATTTCAGATAAACATCTTCCTTGATCATATAAATGCAAGAACTCTCATTGTTTTAATCTTTTTTTTTTTTTTTTTGGTTTAAAAATTCTTTTTTTTTTTTTTATTATTTTTGATACTTTATTTACATTGCCAATGTTTCCCCTTTTCTAGGTCTCCTCTTTGGACACCCCCAATCCCGTCCCTGTCCCCGCCTCTATGGGGGAATTCTACCTCCCACCCACCCACCGACCCATTCCCATATTCCCACCTTGACATTCACCTTTACTGGGGTCTCTAACACCCTCAGGCCTAATGGCCTCTCCTCTCTCCCTGATGGCCAAGGAGGCCATCCTCTGCCACATAAGTGGTCCGAACCATGGATCCCGCCATGTGTATTCTTTGGTTGG
>CM052702.1:65050780-65066082 GCA_028551405.1 Uromys caudimaculatus | reverse complement strand
ATTTCTTTCTTCAGAGACTTGAAGTTCTTGTCATACAGAAATCAGTGCTTATAATACTTATGAATTACATGTCAAAATCTAATCAAATAAAAACAGTAGCAAAGGCTAACATTCACAGTATAAGAACACAGGGAGGGGTCTTATGACAATACTGGAAGACACAGTGAAATTATACAAGGATTTATTAGCTACTAAAACCATGCACTTTTGCCTCATTCTTGGACACTTGGTAATTCCTGGCTTTTGTAGACAGTTTATTTAATCTCCCTGGTTAGCAGAGAAGATGCATATGAAGAATCAATGGTCCAGATACTGATTTTCAAGAACTGAATCACTATTTCTGAACAAATGTGAGATTTTTTTAAGTGTAATTTTCCTCAACTCAAACATTACATCACTTTAGAGAGATTAGTATGAAAAAGTTGGGATTTCTGAATTTTTCCCTTATTACTATACATACAAATGATTTGATCACTAAAATTATGGTATTTGTCTTCTTAATCATTCTGTTTATTTATTAATATCCACTTTACCATTCATTTGTAAGAACTTCTCAGTCTCACATTACAGAAATTTTTGCAAAATATTTTCAGATTTAATCTGATATTTCTTTAATATACTGATATCCATAGTGTATTACATAGTCCAGACCACAAACATGTTTAACAGTTTGTTCTGCAACAAACTGCATAATTTCTTACCATTAAATTAACATTATTCTGATACTAACTCCTAACCTTACTAAATTATAACTTATTTATTTTTACATTGATCCATCCTAGCAGGTTTTTATCCATCCAGCTATTTATTCATGTCACTAAAAAATAGTAACTGATAGGGTTCAGAGCCAGAGGAACAAAGGAGTCCCATAAAAGAGTTTATGTTTTTAGTTTATAGGCTTTGATCAAAGTGATATATTTGAGGGAAAAAAAGTTTTGAAAATATCAACATTTGTTTTCCATCACAGAAATTCAAATATAAGTCATTTTAGTTAGGCTGCATGCAGTTGAACTTTTAAGAATTCCTCAAATGATTTCATATGTGGCCACCAAAGAAGTTGTTGCATTTTTTGTTTCCTCTCAGTATGAGAAATTAATGTTTCTCATTTCTCACTAGCATAGTTAATACATGGCTACCTTAATAATTTTCAAATACTCATGTTCTTCAAAATGACCAAAAATTAGATTCAGTGGAGAAATTCTTTTAATTTCTATAATATTTTCATCTGACTCCCTCTATCAAAATATTACTTTATTGTGACAAAAAATAAACAAACCTAATGAGAAACTGACAAATCTAACAAAAGAACCACTTTTGCAATATATGAAAAACAAAAGAAAATCATGCACGATACAGAATTAATAAGAAAATATTTAAACTGTGAAACACTAGAAAAAATTCTAATCTTCTTACCAAATGAATGCTTGAAAATATATAGAGAAGGGTATTGCCCTATTTACAAACCATTTGTATGTACAATAATGAGAAAAATACATTTACAAGATACATTCTTGAATTATAATGCCATCTTAGATTCTCATTTTAACATATCTTATAAAACATAAAGCAATTCTTTGATAGGTAGTGTACTTTAAAATCTTTAAATCTTATTGGTTTGTGCATGTCAAATTGTAAAGACTTGTTCTGAATGTCCTCAATTTCTACCTGAACCACATGATGGTGTTAGTCCTCGAGGACTTATACCTAACCAATTATGGCAAATGAATGTTACTCACATTTCTGATTCTGGAAAATTAAACCATGTACATGTGACTATTGACACCTCTTCAGGCTTTCTAGTTACAACTGCTTTAACAGGAAAAGCAACTAAAAATATAATTAGTCATTGCCTGCGTTGTTTTTCTATGCTTGGTGTTCCCAATCAGTTTAAAACAGATAATGGAACTGGCTATTACAGTCATACATTTGAGACTTTCTGTCAACAATTTAGTATTTCCATATTATTTGGATTCTGTGTAATTCTCAAGGACAAGGTATTGTGGAACTTAAAAATAATATCTTCATAAAATAAAAAGGGAGTTATATCCCTGTACACCACAAAATTATTTAAATCATGCTTTTTATTTTAAAATTTTAAAATTTGAATGCCAAGGAGTTATCTGCTAAGTGTCTATGGCGCCCTACAACTAGGCATACTTATGCCTAGGTGAAATGGAAGGATCCACTTACAGGCATATGGCATGATCCAGATCAGGTATTTAATATGGAAAAGAGGGCATGTTTGTGTTTTTTTCTACAGGATGCTAAAGAAGCATGCCAGCTACCAGAGCGATTGGTGAGACATGCTGATGCTGGGACAAAGAATGATGCTGACCGGGAGCTTGCTGAGTGCCCTGACAATGGTGACAGGAAAGCTGTATTGGACATCTGCTCCTGACCTAACTTTGCTTGCCTACATCCCAGATTGATCAAGCTGCCTTGGCTCAAGATTTTAGACCTTGTGGGACAGAGAACATGGAGACTGGAAACTTCTTCAAAAATTAGTCAAAAAGAGAAGTTATAATGACTTTTCTCTTTCTTTTAATGATACCAGCTATTCTGACTCAATCATGGACTGGTATAGAAATCAATCCAATATTGGAAAGAACAGTCTTCATTGGGAAGGCTGGTTCTCGACATTTCAGAGGCATATTTGGAAGTTAGTTGCAGTTCTCTATGATGTTCTGTTAGCAAGAGATAAAGTTGGGACAGGATGTGAACCTTGAACAAGTGTTAGTGCATGTGTTAAGACTCTTAATATTTTATTAATTGGTCATGTTAAAATTTTCTTTATTCTACAGAATTTAATTTAAGTTGTATTGATTGTACACTTTCTAATTGTGTCAGAGTGTTGAAATCTGGCATGTCTGTTATGGGGTTCTATCAACAAGCTTTTGTTTTATTGCTTGTGAGTATTACAGGATCTTGGTATTCTGAAAAAGGCTTGCAAGTACTGGAAGAAGTGAGTCAGACTTTAAGCAGAAACAAGAGGGTAGTGGGCTTGATTATCACTGATATAGCAGCTTTAATTACATTAATAGCTAGCACCACTGCTTCTACAATTGCTTTGACAGCTACTTTTGTTAATCATTTAGCAAAAAAATGTTACTAATGTTTTGAGTATTCAAGAGAATTTAGATTGGCATTTAGAACAATAGATTGACTCCCTGCATCCAAACCTCTACAAGTCCATTATCATAGACTTGATTTGGCTGATAGAGGCCTGGCTGAACCCTATGATGATATGTCTTCTTTGGAAGCTGCATAAAACTCAGATTTATGCTCTCCTGCCTTGGCGTGGGCACCTGCAAGGGGTGCGAGACTAAGTACCGCAGGGGGAGGACAAAAGCGTCCATTTCTGAGTTGCCGTGAAGCAAACCTGATTGCATAAAGGTTGGTGTCTGCCCTTCCTTTGATCATACTCTGTGGAGATACCTACAGAAATTGACAAAGTCTAACTTCTCCTCCACAAAGACACCAATGAAATATAAAGTGCTCAGAAGATCAGGTCAATACTTCCCCCGTCTGGTTAATGCCCATTCATCTTCATAGTGCGATCATCCCTAACTACTCAATGGCCACATAAAAATAAATAAAAAGGGAGGAGATGCCGGGAACCAACAGGGTTAGGATTTTTCTGATTAACCTAGGTAATTTTGTATTAGAGTTAGGCTTGGAGTGATTATAGGGCTAGTTTCTGCCTCTGAAGATTGGCTAGGTGCTTCCCAGAGACCAGGCATCCCAGTTGTGGTCGAGCAATTGGGCAGTGGAGATGGATGGCCATCAGTTAAGCAGTAAGGATGGTTGCTATGACAATGTATCCTATCTGGGCAGGGAATTTCATTTGCAGAAGATTGTGTTGCTTCGTGGAATTTCCTCCCATATCTGCTGCTTCCCTGCTCTTGATTATATAGACTAGGTATGGAACGGAGGCTGTTAAGAGCTTGATCAGAATACAGACTTGCTCTCATTTCTTGTATCTCTTGTCCTTCATTCGTCAGTCCCCTCCTTAGGTCCACGTTGATGACCCCGTGGGCTGGGGCATAAAATATGTTATAAAACATAAAGCAATTCTTTGATAGGTAGTGTACTTTAAAAATCTTTAAATCTTCTTGGTTTGTATTTAATTTTAGACAAAATCTGTGTATCCAAGGACAGCCTCACACTTACTACCTCCCCTTTGCCTCATTCTCTTAAGGGATTGAATCACAAGCAGCACCATAATTCTCATTACTGATGTATACATTTTAAGAACATTTCTGTCAGTTTCTTTTACTTGTAAATTTATATTTTGTTTGTATGTATATTTGTATGTTTATTATATTAACTATTTAAGAATTATACACATTACTTTTTATCAGCTTCATCCCCTCTCAGATCTAGCCTCTGTGGGACTGTGAAATGCAGCCTGGTTTTTGGTTGACTTAAGGTTTAACCTCCCCATGGACCCAGTAGGGTGTCCTCAGCAGGGGACAGCCACACAAGGGACAGCAGGCATTTACCATGTTCCTAGAACCAGCTCATGACAAGTGGCCGCAGCTCTCCATAGGTCTATGACATTCAGTCATGTAAGGAGAATGCCCCCAAGCCCCTCCACAGATAGAAGCGTGGTCATGTAGCTTCAAGCCATGCCCATGTTAATGAGGTACCTAGAGGCTTAGCAACAACCCCTCCCTACAAGGATTTTTAACCTCGCCCCTCCCTGAGATCACAGGGGTAAGATTCACCTGCGACACTCTCTGCCATGACAATGAATGCCCTGAAACTCTGGACTGTCTCTCTTCATTGGGATCTGCTGTGGGGAACAATGGAACAGGCCTTCATGTAAAAAGCCACACAGAAGGTCTCCCAGCACTCCCAGCCATGGCTGCCAGCCAAACCCAACTAACGCAAAACAAGTGAGGTAGTCGGCTCCAAGCCTCCAACCACGATCTCTGCAGGATTAAGCTGGTCTCCTCCCTGCTTTTCCCTCTTGCCCCGGGTCACTTCTAGCCTGTGGGCCCCCACTTCATTCTCAGCTCTTCCGGGGCATCCAGCAGAGCCTGGGATGTCCAAGAGCATGGGAACCCCTGTGTCCATTCTTGCCCAGCTGTGCTTAAGAAAACACAAGATGAACACTACCAGTCTGAACTACAAAGCTTAGAAGGAAGAAAACAGCATAGAAAAGGGAGCCTGCTCTTCTTGATCTAGGTCACCGGATTCATAGTGAACTACAAATAGACAGAATAGCTAAATAAGAAACCTGCAGGTTGTTAGTATATAACAATATGATACATGGCTCATTATGTTTGTGATTTATTCCTCCACCTGCAATGTCAGGGCTATGGTAGTTAGAACTTTAGTATGACTTTAGGTCTAGATCTGCGGTGTAGGGACTGAGTGATCAAGAAAGCCACTTACAGAGATTAGATTTTCTTAATTAAATAAAGATGAGAAAACAACTTTCTCTACACCACCCTTGCATGTAAATAGATAAATGTGGGCTATGTGAAAGGGCTATACAGGTTGTGGAGCACATGAGATTTGTACAGCAGTGGGTCAGCTATTCCTACTTTCTAGTTTTTTGTTCACTTGTTAACCTTTTGAATATTTAATTCATTTCCTAATAGGAAAAACCTATTTGGGCTCAAATGATTTCATTATAGGAAAGAATTAGCAAATCATAAACTATCTGTTTAATACTCTCTCAAATCTGAGTGGTATTCATTTTCAAAATTGTAAAAGAATAACTCAATAATTTTCAAGTACCCACTCTCAACAGCCAGAAACCTTCAGGACTGTATAGAGATTACCAAATACATCATCACTATTAGGCAGAACTCCTGGGTGTTTGTGATTCTAGTTGAATAATGATACAAGAAACAGAAAAGCAGAAGAATCCTGCATTCCCAAAAAGTCAAACATATGTTCTAGCACACAACTCAAAACTACTTTAAATTTAAATAGTGCTTTTGAATGCTCATGTTGTATGGTTGTATGAACTCCTTCTGTTCTTCAATTTCTTACCTCTTGGTCCAGACTCTTTCTCTGTCATCCCCCACACACACACACACACAAACACACAAACACACACTTTAACTAGTAATTTGTCAAGTCTCAATATTTGCCTAGAGTGTACAGTGGTTAAAATCCAAGATTTTGGAGTTATTTGTTAGAAAAGGGCTCTAAACTCGCATGTAGAATATGGTGATTTTTGTAATGGTCTCCATTTGTTGCAAATAGAAATTACTTTCATGAGGGATGAGATCTACTCTTATTTGTGGACACAAAGATAAATAGTGTCTCCTAGAAATTACAGACACTACCCCCATGAAGTCTCACCAACATTCCTATGTGAACATGACCTGAACAAGGATAACATCAATAGATATGTTAACATAGAAGGGGGAAGCTCAGAGGGCCTTAAACATGCACAAAGAGCTACAAACAACTAAGAAATGCCAAGAGTAGGAGAAATACTCTTTCTAGGAGAAAAGCATACCAATTAATTTTTCCAATGTCAAAGAATGATCTTTGAAAACAAATACATACAACTAATTTATGTGGGTTGAACAGGTTACAGTTTTATGTCCCTAAATGTAAATGTATATCACAGAAAATAAGGCCATTAACTTGAAGATAGCATGCAGAGGGGTAGAAGAGAGGGTTTGGAGGAAGGAAAAAACAGGGAGAAATGATAATCTTAAATAATAAAAGTATTATTGGGGCTGAAGCATTGGTATGGTAGATGAGAACTTGCTGCTGTCACAGAGGACCAGAGTTAGATCCCTAGAGTCCAGAAGGTAATACACCTCAGTCTGTAACTCTAATCCTTGGACTCAGAAGCTTGCCTCTGGTTTTCACAGGCTCAAGCATACATGAGATGAACAGATACATATACAGGAAAAACACTCCGACCCTTCTCCCCTATATTATAAAACAAATTACTACAAAAACACAATCATGAAATTTACCTATTTTTTATTTAAAAATAAAGCTAAAAGGGAATGCTATCATTTGTTTTGTGTGTAGCTATATCTTCTTACTTGAAACATTTCTTTCAGAAGACAGGAAATCAGTTTATAACACACAGGAAGTAAATGAAATATACAAGGTTCAGAAAGTAAGTTAAACTCATAAAGGCTCTGGTAGCTTCTGGAAGTTACACAGGTCACAAAACCCCTCCCCAAGGTCATACAAACAATGATAGTTACCGCGCAGAGAAGATTTTCCAACCATTGCACCTGCCTTCAAGTGGTGCAAGGAGCTATCTGGAGGGTGCTTTTTAAGTCATCATCCAAGCTTCAGTGGGCAATGTTCTGATGGATCTGCCTTTGAGTTATCCATGCTTCTGAGGAAGTGACCCCACACTCCTGCCCCTATTAGTACACTTGGCCAACTTCTAGGTTCTCCAAGCTAGATAGAGCTAAATCTTTGCTTTGATCTGCTGCCAGTTTCTTCCCGGGATGAAAAGATGTTTATTCATGATCCACCAAAACAGTCACATACCATTTCGAAACCAGTTGGCTATCTCTAAGTAGGTGATTCATTTCAGGAAAGTTAACCTCTGTGTCTCACAGTGTCTTCATGTATAAAGTAAGATGACTGTAATAGAACTCACCTCATAATATTATGGGAATTAAATGAAACTCAGTATATAAAAGTGAACTGTTCCTGGCACATAGGATTACCAAAGTGCTGGCAGTTGTTATTGGATATATCCATCCTGGAAACTTTCCCAGTCTTATAGGGATTGCTCTATATTATTTCTTTGCAGTCAATTTGTCTTATTTCCCATTAGACTTTAATCAGCATGAGAAGAACTATACATGCCAATATTTTATACCAAAAGCCTAGCACATGGCTGATCATGTAATAAGCACTAACATTATTTCTGAACAGATGAAAAATAAGTAGACTAATAGAATCCAGAGTGATTTTGCATATCATCTCTTCCATCTATCTCTCCTCTTTACATCCTATCAGATGGAAACAAGCCCAATATTAGAACAAAAACCTAGTTTTATTGCTTACAATATGAATACTCATGAAGCTCTAGTTCCTAAATGAGATTTATTCATATCAAAGTTACTGTGTGAGCTGTGACACTCACTCATTGTTTTCATCATCTACAGTCATGCAGATTGTCTTCAACTTGCTATTTCTTCACATTTTAAATGACATATATTTCATTTTACCAAAGCCTGCTCCCTTTACAGTTGTCTCAAATTTATTCTACCACATTTCATTATATCTAGCTTCAGACTCAAGAATATGAGACATTCTCTCCATAGGTGGCTCATTTTTATTTCAACAGTGTACATTGCAGTACAACATACATTTTCCAAAGTATATTCTAGGGAGTGATATCTCCACAGATGTTAGAACACATGACTGTAAAATTAAAAATTTATAATAAGTTTGGGAAATGTTGTGGTAAGCAATATTAAATTGATACCTTTTTGTAACACATTTTTTTTACAGTTTTTAATATTCAAATGTGTTTTGTGAATCTCCAAAGGCTCTTGCAATATGTAGCTTGTGTCAAAATTATTATTGGACCAAAGAAATAATTTATGTTTCCTAGGGTGTCTTACAGACCTACTCTCAAAAGAAAAGTTCATGTAGACATCTTAAATAAATATTGGTTTAAAATTTTGATTGGGCATCTTAAGATACTGTTTTTGAAAATAATATATCTCAAAAAATAGAAAATAATATATCTCTGTATTTTAAATAAACTATTAATTTTTAATTGCTAAAATTCCATTTTATAGAGGTGCTGTTATTGTTCATACTACTAATCCTTTTCCTGGCTACCTAACAGTGATATGTAATGTTGGTGGTCACAGTATTCAATATGCCAATATTCAAATGCCATTATTAAAATGTATGCTTCATTGAGATTTTCTTGCTTTCCCATCATGTACTTTAATGCTCAGGATTCCATCTAGGACCTTCTCCTAGATTTCACAGTCCTGGCTTTAGGTTGTTTTTAGTTGTAGCAACATCTCATATTGCAGATCCATTTTCTTTCTCTTTTATTTTTATTTTTTACTTCTTGATAAACTTGACAGTTTTATGACTAGGTATTTTCTGAATGCGTCTCAGTTAGAATTTCTATAATAGTGCTCCTCACAATAAGACTTGGTATGTTTGAGAAAGCTCACAGTGGTAAGTGTTTTTTGGCTCACGTCTTATCTAGGTGTACATCATCCATTTATTTTATAACATTAACCGCTTTGGTTGAAGAATTGTTTGTCAGGTTCCTACTGTAAGCTTGCTCTCCACATATTCCTACACATAAGCCATGTCCTGTTGCTCTTTCCTGAATTAAAGGGAATTGATTGCATAAACTTTTACATATGTTTTGCTATCCTCTACACACTGTATTTGTTTAACTATTGATTTTTTTATCATTAAGTTCTCATGAATATTTATATTATACTTTAAACTCCAATGCTACCTTACCTGAAATTTGTTCTTGATAAAGAATCTTTATACATGGCCCAGAGATTTTAACCTTGCCATGTTAGTAAGCTATGCTGTCCATGAATTTGTAATCATCCTTCCTGAGGTTGCCAAGTGAAGAGATTATGAGTATGTCTATCTTGCATAGATCTGATTTACTTTGGATCAAATAATTCAGCTTTGGTCATTGGTCAATAAAAGCTTCCTCAGGTGGGTCCTGTCTCACTTCTGTAGAAGCCCAAAATTGTGTGTTTGTACATGTTGAGGTACATTTTTATTGCATATATATATATATATATATATATATATATATATATATATATATATGTATGTATGTATAAATTGGTTTTTCGAGACAGGGTTTCTCTGTGTAGCCCTGGCCCTCACTCTGTGGACCAGGCTGGCCTTGAACTCAGAAATCCACCTACCTCTGTCTCCCAAGTGCTGGGATTAAAGGCATGAGCCACCACTGACCGGCTTTTATATTTCTTGCTCATCTTGTATATTTTCTGTTTCTGTTCTACAATTTTCTATTTCTTCAAATAATTATGATTGGCTCTCTTAAATAATAACAATAAACCAAGATCTGGGTGATAGATTCATACATTGCTCCTGAAGTGACTTTGCTTTTGGGCCTTTAGCTTATAGAAGATGGGACACTTTGTAGATTGAATTATATTTAATTTGTATTTTAATAGTGAACTAAATACAATTTGCAGCTGTGTTTTCATACAACTGATTCTATCTTTTTGTTTTGGGCATTAGTAACTTCCTGCTCTATAATAACTTGACTTCCTCATATTCCAGCTATCAATGTATTATTTGATGCTCAGGACATGTAGAAGCTACTTTATCAACTAAAATCCTGTGCTACATATATTTCATGCCATCATTAGTTTTACATTTACTTCCAAAATTAGTCATTTTAGCAGTTTCCCACATTGGTGTTGAAGGAATGATTGATATATTATTATTGTTACATGTTATCAAACCTAAATTACACCTTTAATATGCTGTAAATAATCTCTTACTTAAAGCAATTCCTCCCCATTAAATAAACATGATTAATATGTTCTTTGAAGATACCATCTCATTATAAATTTTCTTGTTGTATATTAGTCCCAGTCACCAATTGGCTAGTGGCAATGATCTGGCTCTAAAGATGTGAACACTGCGATTGAGGCAGTATCAAATTGCCAGGCTCATGTCCACTATTGTCAATATGATTTTTAGGACTTAGTACTGAATTGAAAGATAAAGTAGTGATTTCTGCATACAGTGGAGGTTCCTTTCTCTCTAAAACCTTAACTCATTGACATTCTTTCATATTTCTTTCATACTGTGTTTTCAGTTCCATTTTGAAAGGTTCTCCTCAAGTGTTACTCTTTAAAAATTACTCTTCCATTCCCAGAACTTCTGGCACCTCTGACTGTACCTAGAATATCTTATGGACAAATTTCTTTGATACTGAATTACATTTTCTTTGCCAACAATTTGTGGGCCAGTTTACTTTCAATTAACCTAAGTGGTATTTAGCCTAATTTTTATGAAATGCAGCTTTACCATATTCATTTATAAATGAGTAAATGGAGATTTGGGAACAGGAGGCAACTTTCTGAAGCCTATGTAGTTATGATGAAGTCACACAAAGACACAGCCTGGATGTTTCCCTCCAATTTAACTCCGCATAGAGCTGCCTGCAGCAGAAAGTGACTATGTGTCCCTACATTGTTGGAATGATTCACTCTTGAGAAGTTTTTGAGGATATGAATTGTTTTACTGTCATAATCACAATTTACACTCCAAGTACTAGGCATGTGACCATGATAAGAGTAGAATTCTAGAAGGTACTGCTTAACCACATAACTGGCAATGTTATCACTAAGTCATGTTCACTTTAAGGTAATTTTTATTTGTCTTGGTTGTTCTGATTTTTCTTCAAACAAATCCAACTTGGATATTCATCAGAAACAAGACATTTTGTTTTGTTTACTTCCATGATAGGAAATTACTTGCCCAGCCTTCCTTATATAACTTATTTCTGTTGAGGTTTGGTCCGCTACTATGTATTGTAAGTGATAAATACTGTCCCCGAAGATCTAGTTGCCTCAGGGATGAGGAAATCCTCATCTACACCAAGTGATTCTATGTAATCTTGCTTCTTAACTAAAACTATTGGTTGAATAAAGATGCCTACAATCTATAGCTCAGCAGAAGAGAGGTAGGTGTAGCTTTAGTTCCCAGGGCTTGGTGTCTGAACAGAGACATTTGGAGAGAGGAGAGTAAAGAGAGAAGACTATGCCATGGGGTAAGGGATCATGAGAACTGGCCACAAGGGCTTGGCAACTGGAATAATAGCAACCCAGGAGGAACATGGCAAGTCATGGCTCCAGATTATTCATAAAGAAGTAGACAAAATAGCTTAGAGGGTTGATATCTGCCCAATTCTAGTGCTATTAAGGCTTATTATAAATATAATGTTTTGTGTCTTTTATTTGGGAAATAAATAATAAAAGGTGGGGAAGAAACCTCCAATTAATTCTTATTACAACACATTTATTCACTCAAATTAACTAAGTGGTAGAGATATGGCATACTCTTTAGAAAGTAGCATTTCTGATACTGTCTATTGTTTATACTGAGTCCAAAGAAGCCATCATTATGTGTCAGGAACTCTTTTCCACTTTTCTTCATTCACATTTATCCACCAAATGCTAGTTGCTAAAGACTGAGTCTTGTAAAGAAGTAGCTGTGGTAAATTTGAAAGGGAAACTGTCTCTTTTAGTCTCTGGTTCACACACACACACACACACACACACACTCAGAAAGGCAGTGAAAGAACAAAGAACAGTGTCTTCTTACAACTGAGTACAGAAGATTTACGTGAAACAAGTCTTGATCTTGAGTCACAGCCTCTCGAACTGTGAGGAAATGTGCTATACAGTCAATGGTATTTTGTTATCACAACTCAAACAGAATGAAATTCTAATGTTATTTCCAACATTTTTGTGTCTTTATGTCTCCAAAATATATGCTTCTTTGAATATAAAACATTCTGTTCTTTGTAACACACATGCTCAAATAAGATTTCTCCATGAAATCCCTCCCCTCAGTGCTTAGGACTCTTGTCCCAGAGAAGAGGAGGCAGAAAGAGTCGGAAACACAGAGGAGAAGAAAGACATCAGGAGAACAAGGCCCTCTAAAACAGCCGTAAAAGCACATATGAACTCACAGAGACTGAAGCAGAAATCACAGGGCCTACCAGGGTCTCCACTAGGTCCCCTGCACACTCACTATAGCTTTCAACTTAATACTTTTCTGAGACTCCAGAATGTGTAAAAAAAAAAGAGGGGGGAGTCTCTGAGTTTTGTGCCCATTCTTGGGGTTCTTTTATTTTTCTGTTGGTTTGTCTTGTCCAACTGTTCTATGATAGTTTTGTGTTTTTCTTATCATATTTTATTTTGTTAGAATAAATAAAATTAAAATAGCCTTATTTGCCACTTTTATATCCTCTTATTGGCACCCAGAACATAGAGTGTGTGTATATATATATATATATATATATATATAGAGAGAGAGAGAGGGGGGGGGGAGTGAGAGTCTAGCTGATTATGGCTAATTTACAGCAATCAGTACATTATGCAGTTTAAACTTCTTTCTAATAAGATTTACATTCTATTATATGATTTCATCCAGAATACATCTAGTGTTAAAGGAGTGGAAGGCTGGTAGTTCAGTGATTTAGAACTTGCCTAGTAAGCCTGGGGTCCTATATTAGATTCTTTACAGTGTAAAAAGAAAAAGAAAAGTGCCCAGCCTGGGGTGGTCTTGGTGGGACACAATGACTTGGTTCCTGCTCCTGGGACAGGGCCCTGGTGTGAGCCTCCAGGAATGTCAATGTTTGTTGTGGACATAAGGCTTATTTGTGTAATAATGTACGTATTTTCTAGACCCACTAGCAGTGAAGGACTTTTCTTCTGAGGAATGTCCTCCCTGTTAATATTAATGACTCCATAATAATTAGAAAAAGTCCAGGAATCGAGGGTGTATCTATTTCTTGGCAAAATGATAACAGTGGAAACTTCAGGACTTTGGCTATGGAAGGCTATGAAAAGAGCTTTAAGTACATGAGTTCAAAAATATAATTTCTCAACCAAGCAATAAGTAAGAATGCAGTATGAATGATATGAGTGGCTTCATGAACCTAAAGAACAATAGCAGCTGCACTGTAAGCCAACTTGTTAGAAAGTTACTAAGGCAAAAGATAAAGAGTTTTAGGGAGTGGCAATTGAAAGAGATCCTACTCATCTGAGTTTGTTTGTTTGTTTGTTTGGTTTTTGTTTTTGTTTTGTTGTTTTTTATTGTTTGCTTATGCTTACAAAGGCAGATAGATTCTTGAGTTCAGCATCAGCCTAGGACACAGCAAGTTTAGGCTCAGACAATTGAAGGAAAGCTCCCAACCAACTAGCTTATCTTCTATGCTTAACAAAGGCAGACAGATCTCTGATTTCTTTTGAAATGTTAAGGAAAAAGATGTATGCTTGCTCTCTCCTAACTATCAAAGGGCAGAGGTCCCAGGATGCAGATTCTTAAGACAATAAAAGGGAAAGTTGGAGTTAGTGACTAAATTGATATTTAAAATTAAAGATTGGACCTGTGTCCTGCAGGAAAGAGCTATCTGGAGAATTTTTGAGGATAAGAGAGAGAACTGCTTGCAGAATGGACACACACACACAAGCAAGCAGGACATGGAGAGGAAGCTCTTAGAATAGCAAGGAAGCCTGACATGGACCAGAAGATCTTTTAGAATAGAAAGCAAGCAGAATATAGATGGAGAAATCTCAAGAGAGAAAGCAGAACATAGAAACAGACTGGAAAAGCTGGATCAAGCAGAACACAGGCCATCTGCTTGGACCTACGATTTGACTTCAAGGTGCTCTTTTCGCTGCTCTCAGATACCCGGTCTCTCAGAACCCCTCTCCATGCTGGGTCTGGTCCATGTCAGAAAAGAAAAAAAAATACCTTATAAAACAAGACATTTCTGGCTACAAATATTTATTTATTTATTTATTTATTTATTTATTTATTTATTTATTTATTTATTTATTTATTTTACTTATTTACTTTACATCATGCTCACTATTACCCTCCCAAATAACCTCTCCCACAAACCTTCACCCATGCCTCTCTCCTTCTCCTTTAAGCAGGTGCTCCTCTCTTGGGAATCTGCTCACCCAGAAATATCAAGGTGCAAGGCTAGGCACATCTTTTCCCACTGAGGCCAGAAAAAGCAGCCCAGCTAGAAGAGCATATTTCATATACAAGCAACAGCTTTTGGGATAAGCCCTGTTCCAATCTCGGAGGACTTGCATGGCCTCTCGACACATATGTTGCAGATGGACAAGCCATTCTTAAGAAAGGAATTCTGCATCTTTGTCAAAGATGAAGTGTCCATAGGTATGAGGGTTTATTTCTGGGTCTTCAGTTCTATTCCATTGATCAACCGGTCTGTCTTTTTACTAATACTATGTAGTTTTTATTTTATTTTATTTTTATTTTTGATACTTTATTTACATTTCCAATGTTTCCCCTTTTCTGGGTGTCCTCTTTGGAAACCCCCTATCCCCTCCCCAACCCGCCTCTATGTGGGAATTCCACCTCCCACCCACCCGCCCACCCATCCCGCCTTGACATTTCCCTTTACTGGGGCCTCTAACATCCTCAGGCCCAAGGGCCTCTCCTCTCTCCCTGATGGCCATTGAGGTCATCCTCTGCCACATATGTGGTCCAAACCATGAGTTCATAGATGTGTATTCTTTGGTTGGTGGTCCAAACTCCAGGATGACCGGGGG
>CM052702.1:65028074-65050280 GCA_028551405.1 Uromys caudimaculatus | reverse complement strand
ACACACACACACACACACACACACACACACACACACACACACACACACAAATACCACATCACACTTATCTTCACCCATTCATCTTTATGGATGTTTTGATTCGATTGACAGGGTAGCTTTTAAAATTAATTCTTCAACATGTACATGATTATAACAGTTCAGATATATCTTCAATAGAGTAAATTTAGATCCATTGAATATTCAATCAAGAAAGCAATTGCCAGATTATTTGGCAATCATATGTTATTATTTATTGTCATTAATTGTTGGACTGGAAGAATTGCCATTATTTCTCTAACAGCTGAACCAAATCACATCCACACAGCCATTTTGTAGTCTCTTTTTCTCTACATCCTCACCAAAATTTGTTCATAGTAATCATTCAAACAGGAATCAACTGATATGGCATAGCTGTTTTACTTTACATATCTCCGATGATGTGTGACACTGAGAACATTTTTTTTTTTATTATTAGCTAATTTTATATCTCTTGAAAAATGTTCATCTGTCATTTGTGTTTTTAAATTGAGATTTTATTTTATAATTAAGTGGTCTGATGTCCTTATATACTTTAGGTATTAAACTCTTATTAGCTTTATGGTTTGTCAATATTTTCTCTAATTCTCTTGTTGAAATTTCACCTAACCTTATCTATATAGAAACTTTTAAATTTGATGAAATTCACTTTATCTATCTTTATTTGTTTGACAGTTTTTTAGCTTCATGCTTTTTGAGTTTGAGGTAAAACAAAACAGAACAAAGCAAACAACATTACCAGGATCCAATTTTCTCTTTAATTTATAAAAATTGTACATGACACAAAATTAATAAAAGTATTGCATTGAATAGCACACAGTAGTTTTCGCCAGGCATGGTGGTACACGGTGACAATCCAGGGCTTGAGGAACGGAGGGATAGGATCATGACTGTGAGCCTTGCCTGGTTTACACATAAAGATACAGTCTCGAAAAGAAAAACAAAACAATAGTTTAAGATATTTGCTTCAGGATCAATATTTCCATTCTGTTTTCTTACTGATCCTGTGTCTAATCATAGATTATATCCCCTGCTCTTCTGTACACTAGTGTATGCTTCAACATCATACCTGAAGTAATGATCAGGGTTTTCATATATTTTTATATTTAAAATATTGTAAAAATATTCTATAGCCTCTGTGGACAAATTATATGTATTCCTTGTGCACATTTTCATAGTGCCCTTTTGTGGCAATACAGTAGGTTTTGCCATGCTATTACCAAACATGTGGGTTATTTTTAGAAATTTCTAATTACATGAAAAATTAGATCAATAAAGACTACCTGTGTGTTCCATTTCTTGGTTCTACAGTTTAACTTACTTTTGAGAAGCTACTGTGAATTGTTGCAAAACTCACTGAATCTTTCCTCCTTCATTTTCAAATGCACTTTTCTCTCCATGGAAAGTCGTTTTCCTGCTGCACTGTGTAAGATGTGTGAAAATCCTACTCCAGAATCTTTAATACAGACAGAAATTGCTTTTTCTCACATATCTGTCTACTCATATCTTCTTCATAATTCCGGTCACATATTGAACTCCAGCTTTCCATATATTGTTCCATGACCAATTCATCTACCATGCCTTATTTCCACTTTGAAATTGTTTAACAAGATTACTCCTCTTGGAACATAATCACTAACCATCCTATAGTTTTATTGAGATATGGCATATGCCAGTATTATATTATTACAATGAAATACTACATTACTGTAAGACAGAAACCATCATATTTTTTAGTTTCTTTCTCATAACTCTACATCATTGGATTGATTACAAGATAAGCAGGCAATAAAAGTGCTTACTAAATTGCATTAGATCAAATTGAATTGATTCTTCTGGATCATCAACAATTTCAGTGGCATGATATAAAGCTCTCCTAGAGAGAAGGAAACATACATTTTCTGATGCACAATGCATAGTTGAATTTATATAAAAAAATTGTTTCAAGATACATATTGTGTTATCAGGGAGAACAATGTTATTATAAACGGAATCAAGGCTTAGAACTCAAGCAGATGTGGGAGCAACTATCTAATTTAAAGTTACTGGCAGGATTAGTTACTTTTCTACTGCTGTAATAAAGACTATAGCCAAAGAAATTGACAAAATAAGATGTTTACTTTGGTTTACTCTTCTAAGAGATGCTAGTCTGTCATGGTAAAAAGACATGACAGCAGCGAGGCATGGCATCGCGGTGAGAGCAGGAAGCTGGGAGCTCACATCCTCAACTGCAAGCGGGGAAGAAGGAGAACAAACATTGGGTGAAGAGAGGTAGTAAAATCTCGGTCAGACCCTCGTGTGTGGTGGGCTAGTTTCAGCAAAGGTGCTGGGCACAAAGGGCATGGGCAACTGAGTTTGTGTTATGCTCAGGATTACAGAGGAATACTTTGCATCTCACCTCCAGCACTCCCCTTTCCCACAGGGGAAATGATAGGATGAAAACTGATTTCTTCCTGTTGTTTTAAAACACTGAATTCATAAACAAAACTTCCCACTGAGGAAAATCAAAGTATAATAAAAGACAAGTAGCACCATTTTTTTGACCCAGGGCTCTGACAGTACATGTTGGTTCATTTTGCTTTTTTTTTTTTTTTTTTCATTGCAATGCTCTATTGGCTGACTCACCTAACATCATTGAATAAATAGATGACATCTGCATACCTGCTTAAAAATGATTGAATAGAAAAAATATTAAGATTTTTCCCTGATTCTACCCATGCTGATTGTAATTACAGAAATAAAGAAAATCATGAATGATTCTCTTAGTTACTTTCTTGGTTACTAGAACAAAACTTGACAAAAGCAATTTAGGGGATGAAGGGCGGGTTTCATTTGGCTTATAGTGCTAGAAGGTTATGGCAGGGAACTCATGACAATAGGACCTTGATGTTGATTGTGTTTATTGTCAAAAAACAGAGAATGATTCTGATTTGCACAGAGCTAGGTTTTCCTCTTTATATAGACCAGGTACCAACTACTGGGAATAGTGTTCCAGTTTTTAGGGTGGGTCTTTTTATCTGAATTAATCTAATCTAAGAAAACTCTTATAGGATACCCCAGATGCAACTTTAATCTAAATAACATTTCTAGCTATATCAGTCTTGAGAATTGTCTCATAGGTTACTCTAGACTCTGTCAAGTTAACAATATTTACTGTCACCAGAATGATAATGGTTAATTGCATAGAGTTGGTGACACTTTTGAAAGTTGCACTTGTGTGTTTCATTCCGCTTCTAGGCCTTTAGATTTTGCTTTTCTATTTTCTAGTAACCAGTACCCAAGATACCTTTTTTTTGGCATTGCCTTAATCTATTAGTTTATGTGGATTCATACCTTCTATATACCCATTTCGTACTTATCTGCTATAAATTCAATACATTAATTTAGTATAAATTCTTTGCTTTTTAGTTACAGGGTGTGGCTTTTTCGTACTATTAAAAATGCAGGTCTGACCTATGAATCTTTGACTATGACCACACAAAGACCACTTTCAGCATTATTGCTTGCAGTCATTGCAGGCTGTCAAGTCAGAAGTGAAAGATTCTTATCTTCATAACTTATTCTTCAACTCAAACAGCATTTCCAAACCAGATTTTTTATTGTGTTTAAGAAAAATAGCATAAAATTCCCAAGTCTCCAATGTCAGTTCCTGAAGTAACTAGAAAACCTGCCAAATATGACCTTCTTAAACAACATCTCTCTCTTTATTTTTTTCCGGAGGAAAACTGTAAAGATCAAGTCACAGCTGCACGTAGTACCTAATTAAACAAGTGTAAGAAAGCTGAGAAAGGTCAGGTTGTCAAAAATCATTGCTGTATCTTTACTGAATTGTATTTAAGGACTGATTGCAGCAAAGAAAATAACTCAATAAGGTCTGTGAGACTGGAGTATTACATGAACTCAAGGGGCAGGCTTCTTCCTGGCATATAACAGAGCATTTCAAGAAAGAAAAAAAAGAACCTAGGAACAAACTAAGGAATCTGAAAGGAAGAGCATATGTGCTGGGTGAGACAGACAGCTAATATTAATATCAAGAAAAGCTTCAGTATGCCAGGCTCAAGGAGAAACAAGACAAACTTACAAATGACAGTTTTTTGACTTGAATTTCTTTTCCTTTTTAAATGAATGAATAAATGGAATAGGCTCATAAAAGATGCTGAAAGTAGAGTTACCCAAAATTATATGGCCAAGATTAAGTAATCAAGGAAAAATTCATTATTTTATCTCCTGAATATATTGGTAATTGCCTGTATGTACTCTGAACTCCATAGTGGGCATATGTTTTTCTGAAGGGCCTTTGAATATATTTTGCTTCTGTCCTACTTCTCCCTGCCATATGGACAGAAGAGAGAGATGTATCTAAAGAGATGACCTATAACAAACCAAGGTAGGAATACATTGCTCTAAAAAACAGCTTCTGCCTTGAGAGAGAGGTAATATGAAATATTGTTTTCTTCCTAAAGTCTACTTTGTTTTTGAAACATTGTAGACATGAACCCACTGGGAAATGCTGAGGGTGCTAGTTTGTAACTGAGTACAATTTTCAGTTCAGTAAACATCAGTCTGTTTTCAAGCCTTTTCCATGATCTCTGGAGATGTGTTATAATCTGAAAAAAAGGTTCCATGACTTTTGGGAATGAACTGTGTGTATTGTTTTAGGTGAGCTGGAGTATATATTTTAGGTGTTTTTTAAGAAGAAAGATCTATGTAAGGATGAAACTATACAAAAGTATAAGTTTCAGAGACAAATAAATGTATGTGTGTATGTGAGTGTGTGTGAGTGTGTGTGTGTGTGTGTGTGTGTGTGTGTGTGTGTGTGTAATTAAACTATTTCTCCATTCAGTTGATCACCAGTTCTTAGGTTTTCCCTATCCATGGCATAATTTAAACATTCATAAACCAAACAATAATAGAGTTTATAATCTTCAAGAACAAAACATTATATTTTTATTACTCTGACAGGTGAGAAATCTGCCTTTTCTCTCAACCTTGAGAGTGGTTTGGATGCCATCTTGCCACGAACAACTGACAAAGTATTTGAAGTGTGCTATTGAAAGCTTAATTGCGATTTGTTGTAATTTCTGCTCAAATTTCTCCCTGACACAGTTGATTTATTTTGCAAATCAGTGCATCTAGAGGCTTAACTGTGTCGCATTATGGGCCTTTGATATAGAACCTTTGTTTTATAACAGGGAAAATAATTAGCTTTTGGACAAGCCTGAGTTGCGATGTCGGGTGCTATCTGTGGTGCTGAAAGAAATTATTAGCGCTGAGCTAATGAAGGCACTCAGCCAGTCTCTGCCACCTTACTAATTTGTCTCTTCGGGATTTTCACAAAATTAAAAATGAGATAAGCACAAAATGGAATGAATTTCATAAGGAAAACAGTAAATTTGTTGAAAGAATCTGTTGAGAACCTGTTAGAGCCAAATTTAAGCAAAGTTGCCACTTACCGTTTTGCCACTGGAATACTGGTTTCTGTAGGGTTGGCATAAAACTGTTTAAGCATATTTTAATTAACATCTGTATCTGAGATTTCAAAGCTTTGTTTGAAATTATCAGCAAGTTGCAGTGTCAGCAAGCACTGAGTGTTAAATAAGGATATAATTTCAGTCAACCCGCTTCTAGACTGCAAAGTCAATTTGCATTAAAGGCAAATTTATATGATAAGTAAAATTAAACTGGAGATAGTTTATTTTGAACTGTAATTCTTACCATAGACTTAACTGTGGTTTCATTCACTATCCTCAGACACTGTTAAACTATGGTCTTGTTAGAGTTGGAACACTGTGAACTTGTTTGTATTATAACCAGTGGCATGTTTAACACGATGCTGGTTAAAGGGGTACTTAGACTCAGTCCTAAACAAAACCAGCATCAGCTGGTTACTTTATATTTTATTAGGTTATAAAATAGCACTCAGGTATACAGCGGTAATCACAAAGCCATGATGCTGAGAAAAAATAATCACATTAAACTGACCTTCATGAATAACAAGTGAGGTTCCATTTCGCTTCATTTCTGTTCACTTTAAAACCAGCATTAGCTTTTCTCGCTAATAATTTTTCATTGTTTGCTGAACACAGCTCTATTAGAATGATTCACTGTCTTTAATATTAGTGATTATGGTACATTTCAATTACACAGTATGTTATATAGTTTGTGGCATAACTCTCCACATCCCTGCTATTTGACTCGGCTGGAAAAGATTGAATGCAGCAAGATGGTGAGGTGTTCAGTGTTGAGGATAGAAAAGACTGTTAAGGTAATCTGGAGGGAAGTTCATCTATAACTAAGCTTCCCAAATATAAGATAGATGAGATTGTGTCCTTTATTTATGTCACTTAATATGTAGCATAGCAATCTATAGCATGCATATATATATATATATATATATATATATATATATATATATATATACATACACACACATATCAGTTTAGTGGTGACATAACTTACATACAGTAAAATCCATTTTTAAAGATTAATTTTTATTTTTTAAAAGTGGGGCGGGGGAGGTTAGGTCCTAAGGAGACCAGAAGAGGGCATATAATTCCTTGGAGCTGAATTTAGAGGAGGCAGTGAGCCTTGCAAGCTAAGTTCCAGGAACTGAACGTAGGTCCCTTATAATAGCAGTCTATGTTCCGAACCACTGAGGCATCTCTCCAGTCTCCCCAAATTTTTCACCTCAAATATTTATTCAAAAGAATTTGATAAAAACATGTTCCCAAAACCATTCTAGCAAATAATAAAATTATCTCTTCTATCCCTTAATGTGCTTTTGAATATAGTTTTGAAATTCTATAACTTTATATAAATGGAATAAAAAATAATTCCCTTTCATGTCCCATACATTTGTAAATCAAATTTTGGTTATAGTAATTTATTTTCTACTTCAGATATCAACATGTATATACTAAATAAGATGATTCATTCATGAGTTCGTGACATTACAAGTTTTAATTTTATGCTAAATTTGACATTGTGGATTTTAACATTTGAGGTCTTTGTATGGGGATATATGTTTTCATCTGTGTCAAAAGCTATGATTTCAAATACTGACTTATATGCTACAAATGTGATTAATTATATGAGAAATCTAAAATATTACATACCATTTTCGAGCCTATCAATTTTATGTATTTCTAGGTATTATTACACATTATAACTAACATTCTACATTGCTGTACTGTTTAATAATACTTATTCATTAATGGGTAATATCCAATTATAAGTGAGTACATACCATGTATGTATTTCCAGGTCTGGGTTACCTCATTCAAGATGATATTTTCTAGTTCTAACAATTTGCCTGCAAATGCCATGATGTCCTTGTTTTTAATAGTTAAGTGGTACTGCTTTGTATAAATATACAGTTTCTTCATGCATTCTTCAGTTTAGGGACATTTGGCTTGTTTCCAGTTTCTAGTTATTATGAATAACACGGCTATAGCTGAACAAGTGTCCTTGTAGAATGGTGAAACATCTTTTGGGTATATGCCCAGGAGTGTTATAGTTTGGTCTTGGGGTAGAACTATTCCCAATTTTCTGAGAAACCACAAAACTGATTTCCAGTGTGTTTGTACCAGTTTGCACTCCCACCAGCAATGGAGTAATAGTCCCTTTTGTATGCATCCTTGCCAGAATGAGCTGTCACCTGAATTTTTGATCTTGCCCATTCAAAAGGGTGTAATATGGAATCTCAGAGTTATTTTGATTTGCATCCCATGATGACTAAGGATATTGAATATTTCAAGTGCTTCCCAGCCATTGAAAATTCCTCTGTTAAGAATTCTGTTTGGCCCTGTATCCAATTTGTTTTTTATTTTTTATTTTTATTTTTATTTTATTTACTTTATAAACATTTCAAATGTTTTCCCCTTCAGAAAACCCCTATTCCATTCCCCCTCCCCGTGCCTCTATGAGGATGTTCTCCTCCCACCCACTTCCATCTTACCTCCCTAGCATCTAACACCCTCAGGCCCAAGGGCCTCTCCTCCCACTGATGGCCAACAAGGCCCTCCTCTGTCACATATGCGAGCAGCACCATGGGTCCCTCGATGTGTATTCTTTGGTTGGTGGTCCAGTCTCCAGGAGCTCCGGGGGGGTTGGGTCAGTTGACATTTTTGCTCCCTCCACGAGGCTGCAAACTCCCTCAGCTCCTTCAGTCCCGTTTTTAATCGAGTTATTTGTTTTGTGGGTTTTTACTTTTTTGAGATCTTTATATATTTTGGATATCAGCCCTCTGTCAGATGTAGGGTTAGTGAGGATCTATTCCCATTCTATAGGCTGTTGTTTTGTCCCTCTGACAATGATCTTTGCCTTATAGAAGCTTTTCTGTAAATGTAGCTTTTATTTTCTCAGATGAAGGGATGAGATTAGAGCCACATCCAAACTCTGCAGGTACATAGCTTCAGCTGAGCCTAGAGCATTTCTTTCTTTGCTCTAACTATACCTTGGCCTAGCTTGGAAGCTTCTAGCCCCCATACAATTTAGTCATCCAACCTAACTAATTCAATTTTTCTTTTGGCTTCTGACTGAATAGCTCTCCTTAGCCTTATACTAATTCTGACAATATGTTATAATCATCTGGCTCCTCATTCTTTGACTTCTTATTTCACCTGTGTCCAGCCTGTTCTCTCTCTGCAACCTGTTTCTGTAAAACTGTCCCTGTAAAACTGCACAAACAATCTCTCTCTCTCTCTCTCTCTCTCTCTCTCTCTCTCTCTCTCTCTCTCTCTCACACACACACACACACACACACACACACACACACACACACTCACTCTTCTCTCTGTGTGCTGCTTTTAAGTTGCTTCTCCTTCCTGTGCTACTATCGTGAGAGTTAGGCATATTCTATCTCTAACTCATTTTGTCAAATCTTTCTCTGATTCATCACTCTGTTTGCTCCAAATTAGAGGTCACTTTCAGACACAGTATGTACTTATAGGCAGATACTAGCCATAAGACACAGGATAACCATGCTACAATCTACAGCCACAACGAATCTAAATAACAGGGAGGGCCTAAGGGAAGATGCTCGAATATCACTGAGAATGATAAATAAAATAGACACTGGGGTAGATGGAAGGAGAGAACTTTGTAGGAGAGGAGGTGGAGAAGGAACAGGAGGTGAAGTAGACATGTTGGAGGTGTAACTGTGATTCTGAGTGCTGTACTTTCTTCTTTAGTGTCCAGACACTGCTGTACACCAAGCTGGAAGGATGAAGTGGAGTCTAGAATAGGTAGAGATTTGCAGGATCCTGGTCTAGTTGGAAGTGAGTGCAGGGGTGTGGGTGAGAGGGAGAAGGCCTTTTCCTAGGATCTTGGTGTTACAGCTCTTTTAGGCAAAGGCCTTCTCTGATGATCTTCAAGGAAATAGCTTTCTTAGGCAATCATAGCTTCAGTGCATACATCTATTCAGGGTGGGGTTGTATGCGTATACTTTATTTACATTTACATATTTTAGAGAGTTCGAAGGAGATTTCAGGGTAAATGAAAATCATTGGTTAGAGTTTTAAAGTTCTGTGAATACATCATTTGCATGAAGAGGCATTCCAGGAATCCCAGGTACTTGCTGAGTAGGTTCTTATTCTGAGTGGGGATTGAATTCACAGATCTGCCAAAGAGGACTACATCTTCTCCAAGTATAGAGTTGTTAGGGTTTGGGCAGTCCAGACAAGGTCACAGAAGGGGAAGCCCTGCTGGTAAAGGTAGTCCTCCTTTTTGCACGGAACTCAGAGATGAAATTAGGTCATGCTACACTTTGGCCTTAATTAGCAGGATTCCTCAGAAGGAGGGATCAAGTGTGGGGAGGACTGAGGGAGATCCAACTAGAAGATAGAAGTGGGATTGGTTGACGGGGCATCTCTGGGTTGCACTTGAAAACTAGGACAAGGAAAACTCCAATTAACCTATGGAGGTGGCCCTAGCTAAGACTTCTAGCAATAGGGGATATGAAATCTGACATGGCCATCTCCTCTAACCAGGCAAGACTTCCAATGGAGGGATGGGGACACCAATCCACCTACAAAAAATCTTCAACCAACATTTTGTCCTGCCTACAAGATATGCAGAGAAAAAGATGGAGCAGAAATTGAGGGAATGGCCAACCAATGGCTGGCCCAACTTTTGACCCATGCTATGAGAGAGAGCACACCCCTCACATTCTTAATGATATTCTCCTATACTTACAGTCAGGAACATAGCATAACTGTCCTCTGAAAAGTTTCACTCACAACCTGATGGAAACAGATGCATAGACCCCCAACTGAACATTAAGTGGACCTTGGAGAATCTTGTGAAAAAGGGGGTAGAAGGAGTGAAGGAAGCAGTGGGGTCAAGGACACTACACAAACAAACAAACAAGCAAACAAAAAAAAAACCCTACAGAATAAACTAGCCTGGGCCCAGAGGTGCTCAGAGAGACTGATCCGCCAACCAAAGAGCACATATGGAATGGATCTAGGCCCCCTACACATATGTAACAGATGTGCTGCTTGATCTTTATTTGAGACCCCTAGCAACTGGAGCAGTAGCTGTCTCTGACTCTGTTGCCTGACTTTGAACCCCATTCCCCCAATTGGTCTCCATTGTCTAGGCTCAATAAAAGAAGATACAGTGCACCTAGTCCTACTGTACCTTGGTGTGCCAAGATATGTTGTTGTCTATGTGAACCTCCCTTTCTCTGAATAAAAGAGAGGAGGAATGGAAGAGGGAGGGGAGAGCCAGGGACTGGGAGGAGAGGTGGGAGGGGAAACTTCTATCTGAATCTAAAGTAAATTAAAATTTAATTTAAAAAGTGATAATAGCTGTTCCTGGGGTATGTTTGTGCTTTGTTGTAATGTCAAAATTAGCTTTGATCCTAACTATTGATACTCAGTGTGTTATTTATTTCAAAGAATGTGAGTTTGGGGCTGGAGAGATGACTCAGAAGTTAAGAGCACACTTTCCCAATAAGGACCTTAGCGTGGCTCCCAGCATTCATGCCACTTAGCACAGGACTGCCTATAGAGTCCAGCTCCGAGGAATCCAATGCCCTCTACTGGCTTCTGCTGACATTTTCCTGGATGCACACATACAAATACATATAAATAAAAAAATAACAAAGAAATTAAGATGATTTAGTAATGTTCCTATCTGTGAGGTCGCTTATGTGTACTACTGAGTTGTAGAAGTCTTCCTAACATTTTCCATGGGCCAAACAGGTCATTCCAATATTTTCCAAACTTTTAACATTTTTGAGAACTCATGTAAACTCTTAAGGCTTCAAATGATCTCAAACATTTAATGTGTTATCCTTGGCTATTCTTTTTGGTGTACAGAAAACTTTGTGTTCTAAAGTTTTAAAGACTTTTTAAATTGCATTATATTTTTATGTATGTGTTTCACAGTGAAACCTCATCCCAATTTAAGGAAATTCTTGCCTAGTTTTAGGTTGCTGAGATCTTTTCTCATTAAAGAACATTAAGTCTTATCAAACCATTTATTTTTGCATCTATTGGGAAGTTTCTGTTAATTTTCTCTGCTCTATTAATATGGTAATTCTGTTGATTCCTTTACAAATGTCAAAGAAATCTCAGATTCCTCAATGAATCTTGTTTTATAGAATTGCCTCACCTTCCTTGTGCTTTCCTAGGATGGATTTGCCACCCAGAAAATGCTTTTGGCTCTCTATTTTGGAGTAGATTTTTAATTTACTTTTCTTGCAATGTATTTGTGTGTGTGTGTGTGTGTGTGTGTTCTTTTATTTTCCCCAGTTACTTATTTTCTCAAAAACAAGGTTTCATGTAGCCAGGGATGTACTTGCCATATATGGGAGAATGAGGTTGAGCCTCTCATGCCCCTGCGTTATGCTGGTATTAGAGGAGCAACCACCAGAGCCAGCATTAGCAGGTGCTGGATGCAGTGCAAGGCTTCCGTTGTGTTTAAGAATAAACACTCTACCACCTAAACTACATATCCAGATGGTCTGTCATTATCATGAGGAAATCTTAAGTGGTGGAAATGGTTCTTTCTTGTTTACTTAGATAATTTTCTTAATAACAATATTATCAGCATTAAATTTTTGGGAATGTTCATCCATGTATTTATACTCAAAAAGCCTTGACATTCATGTTTTCTTTCTGAGAAAGATTTAAATCAAGTATTAATTTCATTTTATATTTTGCATTCATATTTTTTTCTTTTTGCTTAGGGTCAATTTCTTCATTTTCTACCTCTAAATAGTTTATCTATTTCATGTAGGTTGACAAGTTTTTGGCTGAAACTTATTTATACTATTTTCTTATTTTATATTCAAGATATTGGGATCTATGTTAAATTTTTTCCCTTTTTTTCTCTTTTAATTCTTATTTTTTCTTTCTTTCTTTTTTAAATTTTATTTATATGAGTACATTGTAGCTGTCTTCAGACACACCAGAGGAGATTATCAGATCCCATTAAGGATGGTTGTGAGCCACCATGGGGTTGCTGGGAATTGAACTCAGGCCCTCTGGAAGAACAGTCAGAGCTCTTAACCACTGTGCCATCTCTCCAGCCCTCCTGAGGCCAATTCTTGAGAAGACATCCCAGGAATGAATCAGGCCGAAGTACAGGTCATGAGACTATCATGTCAAAGGCATCAGTTGGGGGCAGTGCCCCTCCCCTGTTGTCTCACTACAAACCTTGATTGAGGCAAGCTCTAAACTGGGGTGTTCTGGAAAATGGATGCCATCTTCTGGAGAGACACAGGCAGCCTGTCCTTGTCTCTGTGTTAACACCTGGTACCGATTCCGAGTCTCACACTCCCTTTCCTGCTAAGTTGAATAGCCAGCACTGCCCCCTCGAAGCAGATGTCTCCTGCCTTTGAATTTGAAGGAGGCAGGAAATTAGTGCCCTTGAAGTGATAAAGCCCTCACTCTTGAGCTATGGGAAAGAGGCAACTAAGTGTTCCTAGACAGCTGTGACTGTAAAAATATACTAGCCTCTGATAACAGAATAAGTTATTTCTTCCCAGGTCAAAACGGTCCTTTTCCATCTGTATGTCCTGCCTTGCTGTCTTAACAAATGTTATCGTTTCTGAAGGATAACATTCCTTTACCCTCTACCCAATCAAGTAACGCCAAGCCTGGAAAGCCCCAGCTTATGGATCTCCCATATATACCCGGAACCCTTAGACAGGAGCGTCACATTCCTAACCTGTGGAGTCCAGATCTGGACTTGAACAATAAAGATTCTTTTGTGTATTTGCATCTGTGTTGAGATCTCTGGTGGTCTCCTGAGGTTCCTGTGATCTAGGCATAACGCTTCATTTGTGGAAATGTAACTGGTTCACTCCAGAGCCAAACCACTTAGTTGGTCATGTTGACCTAACTCAAGGGAACCACTTATTAAGGAAAATTGGTCATGTGCTGGTCCTGAGGGAAGGTGGGGCTGAACATCCTAGGAAAAAAACGAAGGCACTTTCTTTCCTCTCTTCTATCTTAAAACAAGGTTTTTGTGAAGCCCTTGCTGTCCCGGAGCTTGCTCTGACACCAGGCTGATCTCGAGGACCTCAGAAATCACCCCTACTCCACCCTCAATTGAGGACAGAACCCAGCTCTACCACTGAACAAAATCCCCAATGAGTGAATACCTTTTCTTGTAGATCTCTTAGAATAGGAAGACTGGCTAGAAAAGAGTATGCACAAAACCTTTATACACTGGCGCTGGATCCTCTTGCTCTGAAGGACAGTTGAAAAAGTTGGGGTGGGGAAAAGCAGAGGGGAGGGGGGAAGAGAACCCTGACCAGGAATGCAGCTTTGCCTCAGGGCTGCTTCAGCCAGTTGCACTTCTTGTTGAGAGTGAGAGGCTTCCAGAAGAGTCATTGTCCTCAACCTTACAGAATACAACAGGCTAGGATGGCCAAGTAATCTAAGGCGCTGAACTCAAGCATTTACTTTCTCTTTTAATTCTTGACTCACACAGTTCTTTCCCTGGTGTTATTTGTATTTCAAAGAAGCAATTTATGTTCCATAGGTTTTTCTTAGTTTTGAGATTTAAGAATGTTCTGTTTTAATTAATTCCTAGTATGTTCTTTTGCTTTTTCTACTGGTTTCTTTGATGATTGCCCCCTTGAAGTTTATATATGAAGGATTATAGAGCTGGTGTAATGGCTTGATAGGTAAAAGCCCTCAGCCCAAGTCTGGTGACCCGAGTTCAGACCTTTGAACTCACATTAGGAGAGAAGCAGCAACAACACAATTTCCAGTCTCCTCCCCATACACACATCACATGCAGAGAAAGTGATATTACATTTAAAAATTAAAGTATTTAAAGACATACACAGATGGCATTTATTTAATGATATGGGCTTTAAAGTGATGGGGTCTTATGGAAAGTCTTTTGGATTTTGAGCAGAACAAAATTCTTGCAACTTCTGTCTGTTTTCTGGCTGATATGGGAACAGTTAGTACAACAAATGCTTATTTCTCTCCTGCAGCTATTTCAAGAGGTCAAAGCCGATTAGAATGCATGATCTTCAACTTGTATATCAGAACTAAGGTAAAAAAAAAAAAAATAAGTCTTCTCTACCCTTCCTGAGTAACCTTGTCAGTCATTTAAATATAATAGTAACTGATGGGCTGACTAATGAAATTGCCTAACTGATTGATTGATTGTAAATACTTCTTTACTACCACACAAGTTTAAGGACATGATTTATATTCTAAGCATTCTGTATCTGTAATTCACTAAATTTTATTTTGCTTTTTATTCCCATTACGTTTTAAAGATGTTTAAAAATCCTTGTGTACTTATGTTACATAACATTTTATCTTTAACATCTATATATGTGTAGTATTTGAAAATGCCTTTTGTTATTGATTTTATATTAATTTCTATCACTATCAGAACATATACCTAATACAATAATAACTTTGAAAATACATTGAGGTTCATTTACGTATTTTTTCTAACTGTGTAAAAAAATGAATCTGAAATCTCAAATTATCAAATAATGGACATTATCAAGTTGCTCAATGTGGCATATAATTTTTATTATTTATTTTAATTCATTAAACTGCTATTACTTTCTCCAAAAAAAATTTTTTGAAAGTTTACTTGAGATTTATTTATTCTTTTAATTATTTCTGTATTTTATATTTATATATGATTCTTAGGCAAGTTGATAAGTTTTTTTGTTTGTTTGTTTGTTTGTTTGTTTCCAGAAAACCCTATGGTAATGGTAGTATATAATGAAGGCTCTATTCTGATATTAGTCCAGTTATTCTAACTTCTTTACATTCAGTGTTTGCTTGAGATAGTTTACAACATAATTTTATTTTTAAATCAACTATAACTTATTTGTTTAATGTCTTTTTGTATAGTGCATTTAGACCAGTCTTGTGCCTGTTAGCAGTTGATTTTAAATTACTGTTTAGTTTGTTTATCAATTTGTTTCTGTGGATTTGGAACATAGATCTCTAATGTAAGGCCTTTACCTACTGTGCCATCTTCTCATCCCTGTTTAGTATTTTTAAGTCACTGATTAGCTAACCACATTTTAAAGTTCTTTTTCAACTAGAATTCTGTTATCAGACTTGTATTTCTCCTTGTATGATCTGTCCTTATTCTAAGAAAAAATTACAAAAAACAAAATATTTTTGAAAGAAAATGATTGTCATTTTGATATTCAAGTAAGCAGTTGATTTCTAGCTTCTGTGTGGATGGTGAGTGTGTGTGTGTGTGTGTGTGTGTGTGTGTGTGTGTGTTTGTGTGTATGAGTACATGTGTGATTATCCTGATTTAGACATATGTGATTTTTCTCTTCTAGGTATCTCATCAAGTAGAAAATTCTTAAGGATTTGCTTTAAAAAATGGTTTGTGATATCCTCCTTTTTCTATAATTTCAACTACAAATATTTGAGAATGATTGAAATTTAGTTCACTAATGTCTAGTGTATCAATTGAGAGTACAGTAAATAGTGGTTTTTGCCACCTATGTATTAAATTTTTTTCAGGGCATTATTCTCGTATTTTGGAGCATTTCCCCTCTGAATTTATATTTGGATTTTTCCAGTGTACATTAATTTTCATTGACTTTTATTTTTATTTGGTTTATAATATTCTAAGAAAAAATATACAATAAACATTTTAATTTCAAATTTTATAGTCTCCATATCTTTTTAAACACTTACTTTTTGTGATAAGTTATCATGTAGCTCAGTTGGCCTAGGACTTCTGATTCTTTACTCAAAGTCTCCTGAGTGCTGAGTGCAGGGAAATGAATATAAGTCTTCACCCCAAATATCCTTTTCTTTTTTAAAATGCTGGCTATTTATCATAGAATTCTGGCATATGAGTGCTGTATTCTTGGGTGACATCTCTACCTGCAAGATTCTCTTGAAGAATTATTGCTATCATGCTGAATATAGGTTTAAGGCAAAATAAGGAGCTCTCATTCTGAATAAGTGGCTTTTTGATATCTTACTAGAAAACACTGGTGATTTAGTGATGTATAAATACACTGACTATCAGTGGCCCATTTTCCAAAATAATGAGACTCTAAACCTTGTGATTTCTCACCTCCTCATAACTTAATTACTGATGTGCATACGTGATTTTGTCTTCTGTAGTAACTATTGTCTATTGAGAATTCTCTATAAACATATTTGGTACACCCCCATTCCTGTCCATTGTCCCTGTTGCCTTTTACCATAAATTGTAGTCACTTCACCATTGCATGTTATCCTCTTTCTTTTTAGGGCAGAAAGTCTTCAATAATTTGCTTTTGATCTACCTTCTTGCAGCAAATTTTGGAACTGTTCCTCCCTAAACAAGCTGGAACAGTTTTAGAAATCTGTTTGCTCATATATCATCTGCTTTCGCAATGTTAGGAAATATCTCACAATTGCCACTTCACACATTTCATACCACTTTGTAGTTGTGTTGTGTAAGATTAGCACTTTAGGACTACTTACTTTGTCAAGATCTAAAGTGATCCCATCAGTTTTTAATGTACCAGAACAATATGCTATTCAACCTTCTATATTCTCAGAAGACAGATCTGCCCATTCTCCCATGATTCCATTAACTGAATTTCCCTTCTTCAAAGAAGGATTATGCTGGCTAGCATTTTGTCAACTTGACACAAGCTACAGTCATCTGGAAGAGAGAACACCTCCATTCAATAACCAGCCCTGTTGGCAAGACTGTGAGTCCATGCTTTTGTTTTGTTTTGTTTGTATATTAAAGACTGATGTGTAATGACCTAGTCAACTGTGAGCAGTGCCACTTCTGGGTATGGCGTCAGATTGCTTAAGAAAGCAAACTGGGCAGGCCATAGCGAACAAGTCAGAAAGTAGCGTTCTTCCTTGTCCTCTGTTTCAGTACCTCCATCAAGCTGCTACTGAGACTTCATTGATGACATAGCTCTTAAGAATAAAGCTGAGGGTAGGTGATAAGAAAAAATGTAAAAGAAAATATTTCTTGTGATATTTCATTCATCTAAATAATTAATTTTAAATAGATTAAGACGTGCCACTGTATAGATAATTACATTTAGAAATTTTAATATTCTTTAAATTACCTTAAAATGGGAAAACTGAGAGTTAGACATCTGAGATTCAGAAAGCTTATACGTAATATAATTTGACTTTTCTCCCTTCCTCATGTATCACACTTCAGTGATCTTTCTACTTTTATTTAGTTTAAGAAGTCATCTTAATTTATGTGACATTCTAACTACTTGGTTTGAGCTCCTATAAAGAGGCAATAACAAATTAAAATCATGAGATTTGAAGACAGTCTTGGTCTTTAAACTGAATCATAACTAATGAATGGATGCACATATACTTAAGTGATTTGAGTGCAGAAACTTCAAAGACCTTCCATCAACTGTAATTGAACACAGTCCTCAAAGCATATGGTGCTTGTTTTAAAGATAACATCATGAATAAGCCTTATTGATTGTTGATATTCCTTCATAGAAGGTGGTAGTGTGGCATGGAGAAGGTTATTTGATCCTCACAGGAGATTCTAGTCACTGTTTCCAGCCATTTATATATAATTCTGCCCTAATTACACATGTCCTCTGGGTCTGTGAGGGTGCTGTGGTGTGCCATCTGGGAAAGGTCAGTTGAAATGGGGTTCTATGTATGTGATTACAGGAATGTTGTCATCCATTTCGGAAGAGGATTTTCCAGCATGGGTGTTTTGGTATCACTCATGTCCCCACCCTTCACCTATCCTCTGTAAGTTTGGCCTACAGAACATAGATGAGGTCATAGTATGGGTGGTTCCCAGAGTGAACTTTGTTTATTAATTGGACCTTGTGTGGAGACAGTAGTTATTTACATCTATGCAGAAAAAGATTTCTCACAGTACCAATCTTATTCTAACCATTCAAATGCCTGATCCTTGACATACGTTTTACTAGAATAACTGTCTCTTCAGCTTTATATTCAGTTCAGTTTCTTTTTCTTTTAGAAATATAACAACAATGATTCTTAGAAAAAATCAATTATTCATATTCCACGAAGAATACACAGCTACCATGGTGTTTTCTGGATCTATGAAACTGACTGGACAAAGTAGGTTTCAGTTTAGATTCAGTTCAAATCTTCTGAGTTCTGTGTCCTATATATGTGACATTTTTTACCAAAAGGGACTTACCTTCAACATCTGAGAGGCAACTAAGGACAGAAACAATAGCCTATAATGTTTATGGAGTCAGCATATCCTGACCAAAAGTTCCACTGGAGTATTGGGATTTTCGTATACTTGTCCATACTTTATGTTTTTGTTGCTGTTTGTTTGTTGGTTGGTTGGTTGTATTTTGTTTTTTTGTTTGTTTGTTTGGGGGATGTGTGTGTGTGTGTGTGTGTGTGTGTGTGTGTGTGTGTGTGTATGTATGTGTGTGTGTATAATGTGCTGTCAGCCCAATGGCATAGCTTCAAGCTTCCATGGGAGAGAAGCACACAATAGTCCTATTGAGTTCTGATGCCAATGACCAAAAAAACCGACCAGAATCATAATCGTCCCTAAAGGTGTCATAGAGGCACTCCTATCTTGATGGTAACCAACAACTGTTTAAGTAGATTCAAGGAATACTATAGAAAAGCAATCATTCTGAGTACTGGAAACCTGGCCATTTACTCAGGGCTGGGGAGGTCATGATTCTTAGAGGGGAATCTACTACCACCAGTTTCCTCAGTTATCAGGACTTCTAACTGCATTCTAAAGCTTATCATTATACCCACAATAACTGTTACTCTCCCCCCAAATCAAAAGGATATCTCATTGTTGAAAATGGAGACCATTACAGAAAATCATAACATGTCACAGTGATGAGATCAATGGATCATGTGGAGCCATCTACAGCATAGTTCCCATACCTTGGGCTCAAGGAACATCACAGTAGAGAAGGCAGAAGGAGAAAATTGTGTCTCCTAGAAACAACAAGGATGCTATACCTCAACAAAATGGTTCCCTAAATAGGGCATTAACAATGAAAATATCAATATATATGCTAACACGGAAATCTCTTGTAGTTTGACCTATAGAAAAAGAACAATAGAGCCTGGGCCACAGGGCTCCATAGCCAAATAGCACCAGGAGAAAGCTAGCCTCCAGGAGGGTGGAAAAGCCCATGAGTGGAGGTAAGAGGAGCACCAATGCTCAGCTGGGGGGGGGGGGAAGCTAGCCTCCCAGGAGTGTGGACAAGCTGGTAGGCAGGGTAAGGCCAGCACCTCTGCTCAGCAGGACCACCCAGAATCCTCAGGACACAGGGACTGAGGAGCAGCTGGGGACAGGAGCCTTCTGGTTTCCATCTGTGGCTGGGAACCTCAGCCTGGATCACAGGGTTCCAGAGACAAATAGGACCAGGAGAAAGCTAGCCTCCAAGGAATGTGGAAAAGCCTGTGAGCAGGGTAAGACCGGCACCTCTGTTCAGAGGGACCCACCCAGAACCCTCTGGATACAGGGAATGTGGCAGGGCCTTCCCGTTTCCTTCTGCAGCCTGGGAGCTGATCCTGTGACACAGGGCCCCATACTCAAACAGTACCAGGAGAGAGCTGGTCTCCCAGGCACAAGCAAGACCACCACCTCTGTTCAAATTCCTGGATCAAGAGGGATCCTTGCAGAGCCACCAGGACACAGGAACCAAGGAACAGCTAGGGATAGAATCTGTCTGGTTTCTGTCTGCACCCCAGAGCTAATACTGTACCACAGCTCTCCAAACCCAAATTACTCTCAGAGAGAACTGGTCTCCAAGGAGTACTGACACAGAGCCTTGCAAGAGGGACAAGCCACAGTCAGAGAGAGCAAGACCAGCTAACACCAGAAATAACCAGATGGTGAAAGGCAAGGTCAAGAATATAAGGAACAGAAACCAAGGCAACTTGGCATGATCAAAACCCAGTTCTCGTACCACAGCGAGCCCTGGATACCCCAACACACCAGAAAAGCAAGATTCAGATTTAAAATCACATCTCATGATGATGATAGAAGATTTTAAGAAGGAAATAAATAAATCCCTTAAAGAAATACAAGAGAACACAAGTAAACTGCTAGAAACCCTTAAAGAGGAAACACAAAAATCCCTTAAAGAATTATGGTAAAACACAATCAAACAGGTGGAATTACAGGAAAACACAATCAAACAGGAGAAGGAATTGAACAAAACCAGCCAGGATGAAAAAATTTAAATAGAAACAATAAAGAAATCACAAAGGGAGACAACCCTGCAGTTAGAAAACCCAGGAAAGAGATCAGGAGTCATAGATGCAAGCATCACCAACAGAATACAAGAGATAGAAGAGAGAGTCTCAGGTGCAGAAGATACCATAGAAAACATTGACACAACAGTCAAAGAAAATGCAAAATGCAAAAAGGTCCTAAGGCAAAGCATCCAGGAAATCCAGGACATAATGAGAAGATCAAACCTAAGTATCATAGATATAGAAGAGAGTGAAAATTTCCAACTTAAAGGGCCAGTAAATATCTTCAACAAAATTATAGAAGAAAACTTCCCTAACCTAAAGAAAGAGATGAACATAAACATTCAAGAAGCCTACAGAACTCCAAATAGATTGGACCAGAAAAGAATTCCTCCCATCACTTTATAGTCAAAACACAAAACACACAAAACAAGAAAAGAATATTAAAAGAAGTAAGGGAAAATGGTCAAGTAACATATAAAGGCAGACCTATCAGAATTACACCTGACTTCTCACCAGAGACTAGGAAAGCTAGAAGATCCCGGGCAGATCTCATACAGATCCCAAGAGAACACAACTGCCAACCCAGGCAGCTATACCCAGCAAAACTCTCAATTACTATAGATGGTGAAGCCACGATATGCTATGATAAAACTAAATTTACACAATATGTTTCCACAAACCCAGCCCTACAAAGGATAATAGATGGAAAACACCAACACAAGGAGGGAAACTACACCCTAGTAAAAGATAGAAAGTAATCTTTTTATAAACTCAAAAGAAGATAGCCACATAAAAATAAAAATAACTTCGAAAATAATACGAAGCAACAATCACTATTCCTTAATATCTCTTAACATCAATGGACTCAATTCCCCATTAAAAAGACAGACTAATAGACTGGATACATAAACAGGACCCAGCATTTTGCTGCATACAGGAAATACACCTCAGAGTTAAAGACAAACACTACCTCAGACTAAAGGGCTGGAAAGCAATTTTCCAGGCAAATGGTTCCAAGAAACAGGCTGGAGTAGCCATTCTAATATTGAATAAAATCAACTTTCAACCAAAAGTCATCAAAAAAGTTAAGGAAGGACACTTCATACTCATCAAAGCAAAAATCTACCAAAAAGAACTCTCAATTCTGAACATCTATGCTCCAAATGCAAGGGCATCCACATTTATAAAAGAAACTTTAATAAAGCTTAAAGGACACATTCCACCTTACACAATAATAGTGGGAGACTTCAACACCACACTCTCATCAATGGACAGATCTTGGAAGCATAAACTAAACAGAGACACAGTGAAACTAACAGATGTTATGGATCAAATGGATTTAACAGATATCTATAGATCATTTCATCCTAAATCAAAAGAATATACCTTCTTCTCAGCACCTCATGGTACCTTCTCCAAAATTGGCCATATAATCGGTCACAAAACAAACCTCAACAGATATAAGAAGATTGAAATAATCCAATCTCCT